>QJPP01000611.1:0-600000 GCA_003996215.1 Jaltomata sinuosa | reverse complement strand
CTGAACTGGTGTCCCAAAGATTATCTAGGAAGGCTAAATATCCCCTCCCTATCAGACTCTAAGCATGAAGGAAGGAAACAAACTTCATTTGAGCCAGACTATAATTACCCTCAAACTCTAACCTATCAAATCCAGTCATAGCCATAGCCACTATCATAGCATGACAATCCAAAATAATATGATGCAGAGACAACCAACTCATCCCCAATATGATGTCAAAATCCACCATGTCAAGGATCACTACAGCTAAGGTCTCTCGCCCCACAAATATGACAGGACAAGCCTGAAAGGCCCTATCCACAGCTACAAAATCCCCTACTAAAGTAGATACAGTAATAGAAAAATCAAGGGATCCACATAATATATCAAAACTCTTAACAAATCCAGCAGACACATAAGAAAAAGTAGACCCAGGGTCAAATAAAATTAAAGCCATGCGGTCACATATGAGAATAGTACTTATGATCACCATGTTTAAAACCTCTGCCTCTGGTCTACCTGGGAAAGCATAAAAGTTATTCTTATCACCCACATGTGCACTGCCCCTGTTGTGTTGATTACCTCCTCTTCCACCATCCCGATTGGGCTGAGTGCCACCCCTACTGACTGTGTGACCACCCCACCTTTCATGCAGACGATCTTTGTCATAATTATTACCTCTTCTAGCTGGATCCAAAGCTCTAGAGTATGCTGCTAAGCAGTTAGTCAAAGCCGAGGATAATTCCTCCTCAAGTGACCAACTTTACTATATTCAAAGCATGCACCATCGAAAGTCGGTTGCTATATGGAGTTGAAAAAGTAAGATATCCACCAAAATTTGATGAAGGTTAGCTGGTCCCTGACAAACCCCTAGCAAAAGTCTATGCCGATGCATTAATGGGGCACGCAGGGTGTCCCTGCAAACCCTTACCTTTCAAAAACTGCCCATTGTAACTGCCCCCAGACCGGGACATCTTCAAAGCCATTCTTTCCTGACTCTCTTGCTTTACCCTCTAAACATTCTTTACAAACTCAACAAATTTCTAAAATGACTTGCCTGAAGATGCTACCTGCAAAGCAGAGATCTGTAGCCTTGTATTCAGATTCACAAAATGGCAGATTTTTTCTTCCTTAGTGTTAATCAGCTAAGAAGACTACTGATCCAAGGCATGAAAGAGTATCTCATAAGCATCCACAGAAGAACTACCTTTCTCAATATTTGTGAACTCATCCTTCTCTTGTCCCTCAAAGTCCAGGGAATATACCTCCCCCAAAAGACCTGATAGAAATGATTCCAAGTTACAGGGAGTGCTCCAGTAGGCCTGCACTCCACGAACCCTCCACCACATCTTGGAATCCCCTTGAAACTGAAATAAGACAAAATCAACTTTGTGCCTCTCAACAATAATCATCATATGCAGCCGTTCATGACAGTCTACGATGAAGTCATAGGCATCCTCAGATTCCAATCCATGAAATATATGAGGCCTTATTTTCATGAATTTGCAGAAGAGATTGTGTTCACCACCATTCATCACCGGGTCTATCACTGACCTTGGAAACATACCTATCTTAAAAGCTGCATCCAATCACAGAGCCACAGCTACAACATGCTGGGTTAACAGATGATGGACAACATGAACTGTAGGAGTAGACCCATCCCCTGCCAAACCACTAAGAAAGCTTAGAACTTACTGGATTACCTCATATGACAATAGGATCTATGCTAGACCTACCTAAATGGGTGGTGTGCCAATATCCTGGACTGGTTCAGCTGTCTTATTATGCTCAACTTGAACCTCTTCATCTACCACAACTTTCGAGATGGTCTTTTGGGGAGGAGAAGATGCTGACCTCTCACGAGCCAGAGCTGCATCTCAAGCTCAACCCCTGGCGGGCGCATCTCCTCTCCATTCTCTGGCTCTACCTCTCACTCTTCCCCTACCATTAACCACAACCTCAATAACTAGCTCAGTTGCTGCTGCTCTAGCCTCTGACGTATGCGTTCTCACCATCTATGAGAATAAGAGAGAAAGAGTTAGATACCAATTTGGATTGCCAGATACCAATTGGAATCAAGTTATAACATGAGGAATGAAAGAAGTTGAGTTTTCCTAAAGTCCTATATCCTCTTGTAGATAAGTACAAACGTCTCCGTACCATTCTGCAAGACTCTACTAGACTTGTTCTGGTATGACGAGATCAATAAACCCAAGGCTCTGATACCAATTTTTTCATGACCCATTTTGACACCCACACTAATCCTCCAGTGGTAGAACCAAGCTACCCAAACCTTAGTCTAATACTTAGCCAATTTTAGAAGAGTAATAATACAATCAGCCTGAATTATCAATAAAGGGAATCATCCAATATGATATAAGAAAATAGTGTGGAAATCATCTACTAATATATTCCCAAGAATAGAAAGTCATCATCCAGAACTCTAAATCAACATTGACTAAGATATCCAATAAATACTAAAAGCAGTAAAATAAGAGAGTTATATTATCTTAAAGAAGGACAACAACTCGTGGAGGATCCATTGCAGCCCGAGGATTAGTTCTAACCCTTGGATCTATAGTCAATATCTCTACTCTAAATGAGGTCACATCTCAGCCTCTAGAACATGGTCTGCACTCAACAAAAGAAGAGTATAGGGTAGTTCATTACAACACACTATGTACTAGTAGGTATCATAGGCTGACCCAATAAAATAACATAAAAGTAGCAAGACATATAACAAGTAGAAAAACTACAACACTTAGCACATAATCAGTCATCAGATAGCCTTTTTCAGGCCAATACAACAACAACAATCTCAAGTTCACATTTTACAGAATATCATCATAATAGGGAAATGAATAACTTCTTTCAACAATTATCTCACATATCACTATGTCCACCAATCTTTACTTATATCACCCGTGTCCCTAATCTCATCCCAATTCTCAGGCAATTCACTATAGAAGCAGTACAATAATACAAAACAAGGTAAAATAGTGTACACACATGCTATGGATCTTATTTGTGCCCACTAGACATGACCTGTAGGGGACCCTAAGTGTCCATGTACCATACTGGTGTGGTATCCGATCTATAAAAATTGTATCAACATTAATATCTATATAACTAGGGTCTCTAACCCATTTCCCTTGAATATATTTAGTGCCCAAGATACTATTACACTTAGCCATTTTAGCCTTTTATCACTTCTTATTTATATAGTCTATTTACACAAGCATAACAGGAAAATACATATAATTTAAACACGTCTGAAGACCAACCACAAGTTACACAGCTCCACCACACAACATGAAATAAAGTGAGTCTTAACTCCAATTCAAACCATAACCTACCTAGAGTGAAGAATCAACACTCGCAAGCTAATTCACAATGGTCTTGCATCTCCTTAATACTTCAGAGTGATAAATGCCAATAAACAACAATAATATAGGAGTAGTTAATCATCTACCCTTTATTTTGGGCCTTGGGAATCTAACCCAATATTTCTACACATTAAACAAGGTTTGTGGAGATCCCTAAGGGTTAATTAATCATTAATTAGACCCATTATATTCATAGAACCGATAATCAAAAGTTTCTAATAAAGTCCATGCCCTTTTAGCCATTTTTATGCCTAAAGGTCTCACCTTTATGGAACCCAAGGTTCCCCATTAAATTTAAACAAGTTAAATGCAATCAATATCATGCTAGGAGACCAAAATATATATCCTAGGATCAATTCTAGGTGATTTTACACATACCCAGAGGGTTCTTCCCCAAGTTCATACTTCTAGAGATTGAATGCAAGAATTCCACCATTAATCCCCAGCCCCAGACCTGAATGGCAGGGTCCATAGAGGTCCCTGACTCCATACTAAAACTCAGTATCAAAACATGTCATCCGGAAGCAATTCCGGTTTCAAGATAGAGACCCAGTCTCGAATATGCATGCCCAGACCCTGTCCAGGACTAAAGTAGTAGGAAAATATCTCAAAAACCCCACCGAGGGTGCCCGGGCATAACCGGGTCTAAACAGTAGAAAGTCATCTCAGGTGCTCGGTCCGACCGAGGCTAAAATTATATCAAGTAGCAAGAAAACTCAACTAGCACCCCGGCCCTGCCGAGTCTAGCGTTAATCGTAAAATTGGTGATTTAAATCATAATTTTACTTTCTTTTACCCAGGAATATTCACAAGTTAAATCAAACCATTTCTAATTTATTTCCATCAAAAACAGGCCCCCGGGGCCATGCAAGGTTTAGAAAATAGTGCCAGTAGGCCCGAAGCCAAACCGTAGTAAAACATGGATAAAACCTCTTTAAATGCATGGAAAGGGTATGATCAAACACAATAGCTGTCCAGCAGCTCACAATCAACCTATCGACCCTGCATAGCCCATAGCTACTCAGCAAGCATAACCAGCCTAGAAGGATATTTCTATGCCTGGGACTCGCGGACATTCCCAAAATCCCACCTTCTATGTTTCAGAGTCAACAAGGCCTCACAAGACCACAAGGGTAAATAAAATATATCGGCAAGTACTACAAGCAACGGAGGAACAAAAGTAGGCGGACATGAATAAAGCGGTCAAGGTCTGTGGTACCAACCTAATAATCCAACCCAAGGATGCCAGCTAGTATAATTTTATCCGATATATGCCAAGTCTAGGGAGTTTAAACCTTAACTTACCTGTCGTCCGATGACAAGCTTGAACCTCTCCAAAAAAGCTCCAACACAAAATCAAACTCGAACTCGGGCTTGAATAACTTGACGTAGATAATTGATATTTTGGTGGTGCTTTAACAAAAACACCAACCAATCATCATTTCCCCTCCTTAACACAGTATCTTAACACAATATATTTGGAAGAACAACTTTTTAACTAAGGGAGAAATTGTTGTTGAATCCGTGTAAATGTACATACACACAGTTAAGTAATTGCCAAAAATGCCTAAAGTTCTACCTAACCAGTAATGATTATATAATGATAAAGGCAAGTGATGCCACCTAATTTAGGAAAGCTTGTTGTTGTCCACTCCCTCCACTTCCACGTGGGAGTGGAGTGGAACCACAAATTCATTATTATCCCATTATGTATATATTTGGGTATTGCATAGATTCGTGGTAAAATATATATAACTTTTCAAATATATCATAATTAATAGAAAATTATTTCCAATAAAACCTACTATGTTATAATAATAATTTTCAACATAACTAAATTTACTATCTCCCTTAAAATATTACAATGTATACAAACCTTATAAAATAAGTACATACACAATTATATCATAATAAAAGTATTTTTCATAGACCTTTAAAATACTTTAAAAAGGTAAATAAAAAAATATAACTTTAAAATAAAATATTTTCAAATATACCCGCGATGCTAATAAAATTCTTAAATTTAGGTTCGCAATTCACCATCGCACGATTTTGGTACTCAAGAACTCTCTTGGAACCCTCCCTTATGTTTTTTCATTGTTTCAGAACTGAAATGGCATTTTAAAACGTGAAGTTGAGGCTTCAAATCGATTTTGACACGACCCGGTTCACGATCCGGTTTCTGCCAGACAGTCCGCGGTAAAACAGTCATAACTTTTTATTCCGAGATCAGTTGGACGTGAGGTTTTGTGCGTTAGAAACTAGACTCATAGACCTTCGATTTGGTATTTTGGGGGACTTCTAACTCGTTATATATTGAGAGAAAAGATCTGAGATATTTTACCCAAGGTTCAGAAAATTTATTAAGGAAACTTACGATAACTTTTGCCGACTTGCTTGGCTTCAAAACTTATCATACGACCAAACAAATGGCCCCGACACCAAATTACCGGTCCAGATAAGCCTTAAATGACTTGGGGCCGCTATAAACAAGCTCTAACGGTACAAGGAAAACGTATACGTGGAAATAACCGGAAGGGTCATTACATCATCCACTACTAAAAAGGATTTTCATCCTCGAAAGTCAAGGTAAAGAGGGTACCTGAAGGCTCAAACAGCTGCGGATACTGAGCTCACATATCTCTCTCGGTCTCCCAGGTAGCATCCTCGACTAGACGGTGCCTCCACTGAACCTTAACAACCGGGATCTCTCGAGACCTCAATCTCCTGACATCTCTGGCCAAAATAGTTGTCGGCTCCTCAACAAAGGCTAAACCCTCACCCAACTGAACTGAATCCCACTGCAACACATGAGACTCATCTAGGATATACCGACGCAACATCGAAATATGAAATACAGGATGTATAGCTGAAAACATCAGAGGCAAGGCTAAATGATAGGCAACGCTACCAACCCTCTGAAGAATCTCAAACGGCCCAATGTACCTGGGGCTAAGCTTGCCCCGCCTTACAAATCTCATCACGCCCTTCATGGGCGATACCCGGAGAAACACCAAGTCACCGACACTAAACTCCAAGGCATGAAGCCTACGATCAGCATAACTCTTCTGCCTGCTCTGAGCTACCCGAAGTCTGTCCTGAATCGCTCGAACCTGATCTAAGGAATCTCGAACCAAATCTGTGCTCTGTGGCCTAGAACTAAAACCATCAAACCAACCTACCGGTGATCTGCAACGCCTGCCATACAAAGCCTCAAAAGGTGCCATGCCGATACTCGAATGGAAGCTGTTATTATAAGCAAACTCTGCCAAGGGAACAAACTGATCCCAAGAACCTCCAAAGTCAAGAACACAGTCCCGAAGAATGTCCTCCAGGACCTGAATGGTCCTCTCAAACTGGCCATCTGTCTGGGGATGGAAAGCAGTACTAAGCTGAACCTCTGTACCCAAATCTCGTTGAATAGCCCTCCAAAACTGATATGTGAACTGAGTTCCGCGGTCTGAAATGATAGAAGCTGGAACCCCATGCAATCGAACAATCTCACGAAGGTAGATCTGAGCTAACCTCTCTGCACTATAAGAAGTCTGAATCGGCAAGAAATGTGCTGACTTAGTCAGCCTATCAATAATCACCCATATGGAATCAAACCCATGAGAAGTACGAGGCAAACCAACAACAAAGTCCATAGTAATCCCTTCCCATTTCCACTCAGGAATGGGAAGTCGCTGCATCAAACCACCAGGTCTCATGTGCTCAAACTTAACCTGCTGATAGTTCAAGCACCGAGATATGAACTCCACTATATCCCACTTCATACCACTCCACCAATAAAGTTGTCTCAAGTCTCTATACATCTTTGTTGTGCAAGGGTGAATGGAGTATTTAGTACAATGTGCCTCATGAAGTATCAACTGAATCAAATCACTAATCCTCGAAACACAAAGGCGACTATCAAACCTCAGAACCCCATCTGAATCTAGAGTAGCCTGGCTGGTCTCACCCTGAACAACCCGATCACGAAGGTCACACAACTGCTGATCCTCAAACTGACGGCTCTGAATCTGATCAATCAAAGTAGAACAAAACTCAATACTGGCGAGAACTCTGCTAGGATCCGACAAGTCAAGCCTAATCAAACGGTTAGCCAAGGACTAGATGTCCAAGGCCAATGGTCGCTCTGAAACTGAAAGAGAGGCTAGGCTACCCATACTCACTGCCTTCCGGCTCAAGGCATCCGCTACCACGTTTGGCTTGCCCGGATGATACAGAATAGTGAAGTCATAGTCCTTCAGTAACTCGACCCATCTCCTCTGTCTTGAGTTCAACTCTCGCTGACTCGTGATATACTGAAGACTACGGTGATCAGTGAAGATCTCCCAGTGAACTCAATATAGGTAATGCCTCCAGATCTTGAGCGCGAAAACTACCGCTGCCAATTCTAAGTCATGAGTGGAGTAGTTGCATTCGTGAACCTTCAGCTGCCTCGACGCATATGCTATTATTTGACCCTGCTGCATCAACACACAACCAAGACCAACCCCAAAAGCATCACAATACACGGAGAAACTCTGACCCTGAACTGGCAAAGTCAAAACTGGAGCTGAAGTCAATAAGGCCTTAAGCCTCTGGAAGCTATCCTCACACTGATCCAACTACTGAAATGGGACATCCTTCCTAGTCAGCATAGTCAAGGGTGCTGCTATGGAGGAAAATCCCTCAACGAACCGTCTGTAGTAACCTGCTAACCCAATAAAGCTGCGGACCTCAGTAGCAGTAGTAAGTCTAGGCCAATCACAAACCGCAGAAATCTTTCCCGGGTCAACCCTAATCCCATCCTTAGACACCACGTGCCCTAGGAATGCAACTGATTCAATCCAAAACTCGTACTTTCAGAACTTGGCATAAAGTCGATGATCTCTCAAAGTCTGGAGTATAACCCTCAAGTGCTGCTCATGCTCATCTCTACTACGCGAGTATACCAAGATGTCATCTATAAAAACTATCACAAATGAATCCAAATACGGGCCAAGAACCCTGTGCATCAAGTTCATAAAGGCTGCAGGGGCATTAGTCAACCCAAAAGACATCACCAGGAACTCATAATGGCCATAACGTGTCCTGAATGCCGTCTTAGGGATATCCTCCGCCCTAATCCTCAATTGATGGTAGCTGGACCTCAAATCAATCTTCGAAAACACAACTGAACCCTGAAGCTGGTCAAACAAGTCATCAATCCTCGGCATCGGATACCTATTCTTCACTGTCACCCTATTCAACTGCCCATAATCAAAACACATGCGCATTGACCCATCCTTCTTCTTCACGAAGAGAACAGGAGCACCCCAAGGTGACACACACGGTCTAATAAACCCCTTAGCTAACAGATCCTGGAGCTTCTCCTTAAGCTCCCTCAACTCAGCAGGAGCCATACGATAAGGAGAAATAGAAATGGGCCTAGTGCCTGACTCTAGCTCAATAGCGAAATCAGTATCTCTCTCAGGTGGAAGGCCTGGCAGGTCGGTACGAAACACATCGAAGAAGTCTCTAACCACAGGAACAGACTCAGGAGAAGTAGGGCAGCACTAACATCTCGGACATATGCTAGATAAGCTAAACACCCACGGAAAATCAACTTCCTAGCTCGAAGACAAGAGATGATTCCAGATGGTGCATGGATAACAGAACCTTGCCATACAACCGGGGATACACTGGGCACAGCTATGGTAATGATCTTGGCATAACAATCCAAAACCACACGGTGAGGGGATAACCAGTCCATGCCCAGTATCACATCAAAATCTAGCATTTCAAGAATCATCAAATCACTCCAAGTCTCTGAATCACCAATAGATAGCATACAAGATCTCACAATCCGATCCACCACTAAAGAATCTCCTACTGGGGTCGAAACAGAAACAGGAACAGATAATGGTTCACTAGCCAACCCCAAACAAGGCACAAAGTAGGCAGATACATATGAACAAGTGGATCCAGGATCAAATAAAGCCATAGCCGACTGATGGTACACATAAATCGTACCTGTAATCACAGCATCTGAGGCCTCTGTCTCTGGTCTCCTAGGTATCGCGTAAAAATGACGACGACCTCCACCTGTCCGACCGCCATCCCTACCACCTGCTCTGCCACGCGGAGCACCACCTCTACCCTGAAGACCACCCCCTCTAGCTGAGGGCTGAATTGCACGTAAAGGCTCGGCCAACTGAACTGTACCCTACTGAGGGAAACCTCTAGCAAAATGACCAATCACACCACAAGTAAAACAAGCCCCTGGTGGCCTACTCGGTCAAGACGAACCAACAGATCCCATATAACCACCACGGCCTGATGCCCCTGAAACTATACCCCTCGAAGACTGGCCGCCATAGCCCTGATGGCTGCTCTGACCCTGCTCGAACTGGGTACTACCAAAAGTCTGAAGGGAAGCCTAAACCGGTCGGCTGGACTGACCCTGGTGCTGCTTTGGCTGATAACTCCGGCTCCACTGGCAGGACCTCTACCACCATATCTGGAACCACTGTAGATACCCTGATGTCGAGGCCTCTTATCTCTGGACCCCTGATCATGTCGCTGTAAGTCCTTCACAGTGCGGGCATAGTCTATGATAGCCTGAAATGACCGACCACCGGCAATTAATATCTCAGCTGGCTGCCTGATTTCTGGCCTCAAACCCCATACAAATCTGTGAATCCTATCTGCCTCGGTAGGAATGATCATAGCTCCGAACGGTGCTAGCTGATGTAAACGAGTCTCATACTCTGAGACAGTCGTAGACCCCTACATAAGGTGAGTAAACTGCTCCCTGCGACGCTCATGATCACTCTGAGGTAGGAACTTTGCCATAAAGGCCTCATAAAACTCAGACCAGGTCAAAGGAGGTGACGATGGTGGTCTACAAGAAACATGAGCCCTCCACCATAACTTTACTGGGCCCTCTAACTGATAGGTAGTATAACCAACCCCGTGAGTCTCCAATAAACCTAAATGATGCAACATCTCCTCACATGTAGTAATAAAGTCATGTGGATCCTGTCCAAAAGTACCAGCAAACCTCGGAGGTGCTAACCTCAAAAACCTACTCAATGCCTTTTGCTCTAACTCTGTCATAACTGGGTGAGGAGCAAGAGGATGTGCAACAGATGGAACCGGAATGACCCCCGCACGGGGAGCCATAGTAGCAGGCTGCACTCCTGAGCTCTGTGCACCCAGGGCTGCCCCCTGAGCGGATGTCTGCGCTACCTCAGAAGGCCGCTCTCCAATCATACCCAAAAGCTATAATAGTAATCCCCGAATATCTGGAGACTGAACTGCGGCTGGAGCTAGCACAGAAGTGGGCACTGGAGCTGGTACTGGAGCTGGTGCTTGAGCTGGTACTGGAGCTGGTGGTACCTGGGCTTCCTCCTGATCCACATGCGGCTCGGGCCCTATCTCAACTCTAGCAGCTCTAGCAAGTGCCACTGCTCGAGGGCGTCCTCAACCCTTAGCTGGAGTGGGAGGCTCGTCTCCGCGTGATGCCGATGATCTCGTACGAACCATCTGCGGAAGGATGAAGTAGAACAAATAAGATTTCCAGAAACTTCAAGGGTTCTACGCACGACACAGAAGCAATGAAAGAGTCAAATTTCCTAAAATGCCACTGTAGCCTCCTAAAGATTGAGTACGGACGTCTCCGCCCCGATCCGCAGGACTCTACTAGACATTGGCTCCTATACCGATGACACCGGTGAACCTAAAGCTCTAATATCAAGCTGTCACGACCCGATTTCTCGGTCATGATGGCACCTACAACCCCCCAGTAGGCGAACCAATTCCCGAAGCCCAGGACAGTTAGTAATGGTCTACTATCTAACAAATAAGCGGGAGGGTAGTTTAATAAGCAAAAGTAAGGGAACAAGATGAAGAGAATAGGTAACAGGAATATATATATACATATGCGGAAACTAAACCAAACCCCAAACAAGCGAGAAAGGCCCTTTCTATCTTATTAGTCAAGCGCGCTAGCTTCAAAAAACAGCGCTAACTAGAAATAGAAAGTGCTTCGAAAATGGATGTTACTTGATTTTCAAATCAACCCGATTTTCATGACCCAACCAAGAAAACCTTGAGTCATCAACAAGAAGAACCTGAGTCAAGTGATCAACCGTCTTTTATAATCCCTATGTCATCTGCCCATAGAGAAAACAATGCTACTACTCCTCCAGGGGAAGATGCGGTCAAGACCAATTAGTGGAATACATACTGACCTGACGAGGTAAGAGAGGACTAGTTGTCCCTTATATTCCTCTTGTTAACAACGAGGATCTTTCCCTTGAATTGGGAAATGTTAATATGCCTCAAGATGAAGAGAGTGAAACTAACCCTGAAACTTCTGATCTTGATCTTACGATTGCAGTCAGGAAAGGGGAAAAAGAGCCTGTACCTAACTCCCTTTGAACTACTATATATCCTATCCAAAATTGTCATCCTCCTACAAGGCCTTTATATCCACTTGTAATTCGGTATCCATACCAAAGACTAGAAGGGAAGCCTTGTGTGCTAGTATAGATCCAAAACTACATACATGGAGTGCAAACGATCCAAAACAATATATACAGATGTCTCTGAATGGTAATAGAGTACATGAAGCAAAAGATAAACTAAAGCTAAGCTCCGATCGCCAAGAGCTGACCCTCAGTCTGAAGTAATCCCCAACAGATCTCCAAGCACGACTTACAGTGATCTAACAGCGATGGCCCACGCTAGGATCTGCACCCAAAGATGCAGGGGGTAGGGTGCGCACCAAATGCGAAGCATAAGGTAGCCAGTAGGTATCATAGGCCGACTGGGCATATATAAGATAAAAGCGTAGTAACAGACAGAATAGAAGCAAGCAGTCACAGAAATCAACGAAAGGTACACAGGAACTAGCCTAGAGGGAAATCAACAGAACCACATGTGAGGCCAGTAAGCAGATATACACACCATAGGCACACGTTAAAGTAAGAAATAATGCACCTGAGGTCCTTGCAATAACAGTGTATACATAATAAGTTTACGAAATGGACGGTATAACGGTAACCTCAAGTATAAGAAGAGGGAAAGAGTAATGATAGGCATGCTCAGAGACATGAATCAAACTCAACTAATCATATCAATCTCAAATCCAGAAACTAACAGTCTCGTAGTAACCAATTTTATACTTAACCATAACAGGGAACAATTTTGTAAGTAAATAGCAAGAGTCTACCTACAGTCCCCCGGCCGCCCATACAACCGAGGAACACAAACAAGTAAAAACAAACCCTCCGGCATCCCATACTACCGGAGCGTACAATTAACAAACAACAAACAAGGGTGGAGCCTCAAACAATGAATGATATGATGCATGAAGATTTCAAGTGAAATGGTATCTCTGTATGTACCTCCTGCAGTGTCGATCTGGCCTAGCAGGTAGGTTCCATGGAAGGACACTGCCCATATACCTCTACTCCACCGTATACCCTTCCTCCGGCACATGCAGCCCGCAGCCCCAGGCCCGGATGGCAAGGTCCATGGAGGTCCCTGACCCCATACTAAAACTCAGTATCAAAATATATCGTCCGGAAGCAAGTCCAGTTTTAAGATAGAGACCCAGTCTCGAATATGCATGCCCAGACCCTGTCCAGGACTAAAGTAGTAGGAAAATATCTCAAAAACCCCTCCGAGGGTGCCCGGGCATAACCGGGTCTAAACAGTAGAAAGTTATCTCAGGTGCTCGGTCCGACCGAGGCTAAAATTATATCAAGTAGCAAGAAAACTCAACTAGCACCCCGGCCCTGCCGAGTCTAGCGTTAATCGTAAAACTGGTGATTTAAATCATAATTTTACTTTCTTTTACCCAGGAATATTTACAAGTTAAATCAAACCATTTCCAATTTATTTCCATCAAAAATAGGCCCCCGGGGCCATGCAAGGTTTAGAAAATAGTGCCAGTAGGCCCGAAGCCAAACCGTAGTAAAACATGGATAAAACCTCTTTAAATGCATGGAAATGGTATGATCAATTACAATAGTTGTCCAGCAACTCACAATCAACCTATCGACCCTGCACAGGCCCATAGCTATTCAGCAAGCATAACCAGCCTAGAAGGATATTTCTATGCCCGGGACTCGCAGACATTCCCAAAATCCCACCTTCTATGTTCTAGAGTCAACAAGGCCTCACAGGACCACAAGGGTAAATAAAATATATCGGCAAGTACTACAAGCAACGGAGGAACAAAAGTAGGCGGACATGAATAAAACGGTCAAGGTCTGTGGTACCAACCTAATAATCCAACCCAAGGATGCCAGCTAGTACAATTTTATCCGATATATGCTAAGTCTAGGGAGTTTAAACCATAACCTACCTGTTGTTGAATCATTTCCCCTCCTTAACACAGTATCTTAACACAATATATTTGGAAGAACAACTTTTTAACTAAGGGAGAAATTGTTGTTGAATCCGTGTAAATGTACATACACACAGTTAAGTAATTGCCAAAAATGCCTAAAGTTCTACCTAACCACTAATGATTATATAGTGATAAAGGCAAGTGATGCCACCTAATTTAGGAAAGCTTGTTGTTGTCCACTCCCTCCACTTCCACGTGGGAGTGGAGTGGAACCACAAATTCATTATTATCCCATTATGTATATATTCGGGTATTGCATAGATTCGTGGTAAAATATATATAACTTTTCAAATATATCATAATTTATAGAAAATTATTTCCAATAAAACCTACTATGTTATAATAATAATTTTCAACATAACTAAATTTACTATCTCCCTTAAAATATTACAATGTATACAAACCTTATAAAATAAGTACATACACAATTATATCATAATAAAAGTATTTTTCATAGACCTTTAAAATACTTTTAAAAAGGTAATAAAAAAATATAACTTTAAAATAAAATATTTTCAAATATACGCGCGATGCTAATAAAATTCTTAAATTTAGGTTCGCAATTCACCATCGCACGATTTTGATACTCAAGAACTCTCTTGGAACCCTCCCTTATGTTTTCTCACTATTTCAGAACTGAAATGGCGTTTTAAAACGTGAAGTTGATGCTTTAAATCGATTTTGACCCGACCCGGTTCGCGACCCGGTTACTGCCAGACATTCCGTGGTAAAACAGTCATAACTTTTTTTTCCGAGATCAGTTGGACGTAAGGTTTTGTGCGTTAGAAACTAGACTCGTAGACCTTCGATTTAGTATTGAGGAGGACTTCTAACTCTTTATATATTGAGAGAAAAGCTCTGAGACATTTTACCCAAGGTTCAGAAAATTTATTAAGGAAACTTACGATAACTTTTGCCGACTTGCTTGGCTTCAAAACTTATCATACGACCAAAAAAATGGCCCCGACACCAAAGTACCGGTCCCGACAAGCCTTAAATGACTTGGGATCGCTACAAACAAGCTATAATGGTACAAGGAAAACGTATACGTGGAAATAACCGGAAGGGTCATTACATGGTGGCTCCTACACCCATCTCCCTTTGACCATCATGTCAGAGGGGTGGCTTAAAGCCACTGGAGCATTCCCACAATGGGTCCCATGGACCGTAAAACATCCAACACCTGTGGTGAATGCTCATCGGGGCTGATCTTGGATTAACTGCTCCCACATCCAGCCTGATGGGCCATTGTACCTAGCACGGCCTGTGGAACGTGCTCGTGGAGTCCAGAAAATGCAGAAAATGTTGAATTTCTCCTAAGTTCCTGAGGTTTTCTGAGTATTAATGCTGCTTCGAATCCTCGAGTGTTACAATATCTTCCCCTTGGGATCATTCATCCTCGAATAAACACTACACAAGCTTAGTTTGGAAGGAAAGAGTTGCAATCCCTACCAACTGAGTTCTAAGAAGCTGAATTCTGACTGAACTGAGTTCTAAGTATATGAAAGCATACTAAAAATATGGGAATAGCTAAGAAAAATGATATTGAGACTGAAGTACACATGAGTAAACTGGGAACTAGAGAGGAACTATTACCTCAAGCTGAAACTGGGTTGGAGGGAAAGAGGTGAGGGTAATTGGCCATTATAGCTGCTTCTGCTTCCCAAGTAGCTCCCTCATGTATTGATTCCTTAAAATAACTATCACAGAAGTGAACTCCTTATTTATTAACCTATGAACCTATCCCAATCAAGGATGCTTCACCTACTTCAAACCATCGAACCAGCGATTTACACCTATGCCCATCAAGTGCCTCATATGAGGCCATATGGATGCCGGAATGGAAGTTGTTATTGTAGGCAAACTCTGTGAGGGGCAAGTGATCATCCCAACTTCCTTTGAAATCGATCACACAAGCCCTCAACATAGATTCTAAGGTTTAAATAGTACGCTATGCCTGACCATCCATCTACTGATGAAATATTGTGTTAAGATTTACCTGAATACCAAGGCCTTTCTGAAATAATCTCTAAAACAGAGATGTAAATTGAGTACCCTTATATGAGATGATAGACAAGGGAACCCCATGCAACTTGACTATCTTACGGGTGTAGAGTCTGGCATAATCCTCTATTGAATATGTAGTCTTAACTGCTAAGAAGTGGGCTAACTTGGTCACCCTGTCCACAATAACCCAAATGGAGTCATGTTGCCTGCGGGTACGAGGTAAACCTGCAATGAAGTCCATGTTGATCACTTCCCACTTCAAAGTAGGAATTGTAATATCCTGAGTCACACCTCCACGTCTCTGATGTTCTACCTTCACCTGCTGACAATATGGACACCTAGCCACAAAATTTGCGATGTCCCTCTTCATGCCATTCCACCAATAGACTTCCCATAGATCACAGTACATCTTGGTGGTGCTAGGTGGAATAAAATATCTAGAATTATGGGCTTCTATAAGGATCTGTTGCCTCAACTTATCCACTTAGGAACACATAAATGACCCTGATAATAAAGCACACCATCTGCCTTTTGGGAGAAAACCTCAACCCTTTGCTGATGAACCACACCCTTTAACTGAAGTAAGATGGGATCACTGTCCTGCTTCTCCTTCACCTCAACTACTAAAGAATATTCTGACCTATTCTGGACTATCACACAGCCATTTGTTGTGTCCGTAAGTCAAACTCCTAAGCGAGAAAGCCTATGAACATCCTTGGCTAATCTTTCTTATCTTCCTCAACCTGAGACACACTACCCATAGACAGTTTGTTGAGGGCATCAGCCACTACATTAGCCTTACCCAGATGGTAGAGCACATTCATATCATAGTCTTTGATGAATCACTACAATATTTTTGTCTTTTGTCCACCCTTATAAAGTGTGGCCTAAAGTAGTAAAAAGTGTGTCCTTTGATCAAAGGCTACGCTTTTGGCCTTTAGGCCACGTTTTTCTCGGAGTGGGCTAAAACGGCGTAACCATTGACTTTAGACCATGCTTTTTAAGTGTAGCCATAGCATCTACACTTAAAAATCATGGCCTAAGAGTTACAAAGGCTACGCTTTGTAGCATCCCATTGGCAATAGGTATATTTGATAATTTTACACTTTGAAAGCGTGGCCTTAGCTTGTTATTGGCCACGCTTTAAAAGTGTAGACTTTTATACATCTTCTACAACAATACTTATTAAGTGTAACCTTTTTCTTATGTAATGCACACAATTGACATTCTTATAGCCAAACTTTTGAAGTGTGGCAACATTATTTAGAATTTTTATATATATATAATATCAAACACCAAATTATTCAATAGATATTCACATGTATAGATTTGCAGTAAACTTTGAAAATAACAATTTATTCAAAATGTAAAAACACATGCTTGAAAAGAAATATTATCAAGATCTATACTAAAGATAAATTCCACTACACGAAACAAAATGTATTCAAACATATATCAAAAAAGTTCAAAAACTCTTTATCATTCACTTCAATAGGTCGAGTTGACTTGTGACCACCATTCGAATTCAATCACCGGCATTTCCCTACACATTCAGAATGAAATTAAAAGTTAGAGAAAGACATCATACTTTAAGACTAGCAACAGTTGGCAGTCGAGAGCTTCAAATTTAAAGCAAGTTTGGCCAATGAGATTATAGACCAAATTCTAGCTCTATTTGAACACATTTAATAGCTAATAAGATCAAAGTCAATACAAAGTAAGCAAGAAATACTAAAATCAGTACCATAACCATGAACCTGACCAGTATCAGAAGACAGACCAAGAACCTGGTTTGACAACCCAATTTGCACTATATCAAAACTCAAAAATTGAACTTTTTTAGTCCCCAAAACCTATACCTGATCAGTAACCAAACTTGAGCTAGTAGAATTCTGATTAGAGTTCACTGATTTACCAGCACCTATACTATGATTATTCTCTCAACCCAAGTAAACCCGAACTGAACCAGCAGCCTTGGTAATATTTTGAATAATATGATGAATAGTGGTAACATGTTGAACAGTAGTAGCAGAGGCTCTAGAGTCATTCCAATGGTCAATCGGTGTTATCATGCAGAACATGAGACAAATCCCTCCCCTTGGATACCCCTTCCTTCAGGTTAGTTTGTTTCTCCTTTATCCCTTCATCTGCACCTCCATCAACTTCATAATCAGACAATACAGTAAAAATATTATTGGGGGAGCCACGGGGATTGGGAGAATTGAGTCAATACCTGGGATTCCTTTGATTCACACATTTTCCACGTCAATGAGGGATTTAGAGGGGATGGGATTAACATAATTCAAGGGGGTTGGGGAGGCTGATCCTTTATACCAGGATCAACATAATCAGTAAGAAATTTTTGAGTTTCAGCTATGATACCTGCATGTTGTTCATCATGGATTTCCTGAGACATATCATTTTAGGTGATGGTTTTATGCTTCTGATTACCATTAGGATGATGCAAAATATTAGATTCTAAATTGGTCTTAATACGCATAGGATAAGTACCAGGTTGCTACAAAATAGATGTTAGTTCAGCATGATCATGCTCAATTGCATTTGATTGCAATTGAGCTTCTAAATTACTTTGAAGCATAGTATCACTAGGAATTGAACTAGGATGGTTAGAAGACTTACCTTAAGCATCAATGGAGTTTATTTTATTGGAATGCATCTTTTTCTTGCCTTGAGTTTGCATTTCTGTTCCCCCCCACTGCTGCACACTATTGAGCTTATTTTGTTGCGATCTCTAGCAATAATATATTCAAATATGTAGTCCTCAACTGATCTCCAATTGTAGCTGATGCAGTAATAAGCTTAATATGAATAGAGGGATCTATTTCTTGACTTACAAGATGTTTCTGACCACCATTGTAGTCCTCCTGCTGCTTCAACTATTGCCTCCGTCCTAAATTATCTAGATGATGTATGTTCTAGCAAGCTAATAGGAGTAGGTATCAACTAGAAGTACCTTTGCTAAACTTAGAAATAAGAGACCAGGAGTTCAAATATATCAGAAGTACCAACTGGAGTGCCACAGTAGAATACACCTTCTAGTTCATCCTGTCAAAAAGAAATCATGTAAACAATATATACAAACACAAAAACTTTTATATAGAAAATATTTTAAATGACAGCTATCTGAATATGCTAGGTGAAGAAATTCATAGAGGCTTACGGTAGGAGCTTCATATGGTCAAGGATCTAATGTGATAACTAAGAAGTCTCTTATTTCATGGAGTAGAATGTGCTTACCTCATTTTTCTGTCGAGAGGTGAAAGAGGATATAATATCATTTCACTACCAGAACATTGACATTTCAATGACAAGGGAAAACCAATATGTTTTTAGTTTGAACGTAGTAAGTAACATATAAGTTTTCAGGTCCTTTGAACAAATTCATATATTTCTTGTACAATCCTCCTTCCTCACATCTGGTACTATCTTTCGGTTAAAATCATCTCTGACAGATCCTTCCAAACAAGGCACATAGTAATGACTAGAGCTAGCCAAAGGACATACTTATATAGCAGAAGACACGTGTCTACAACAAATTTAAGTTCTATGCACTTCTAATGTAAAAAATTATTTGTACAACCAAATTACTTATTAATATATTATAGACAAATCATTTGATAAATATTACTCTAACGTAGTCTGGTAAAAAATAGGAACTGACCATAACTAAAGTGCTAATTTAGTTTTCTCCCAAGAATATATGAAAGCTAAAGATACTTGTACTAATTTAAACATCGCCGAATCAAATGCATATTTTGGGTACACAGGACACATTAGTATTTTTTGAAACACGATCTCAACAAAGGGACTATGACAGTAATTATGGCATGTACATAAGATCTTGTAAGAAAACCTGATAGAGACACCGAGGACTTTCTCGAGAATATGCCATTCCTACTGCATGTAAAACAGATGGAATAAGTGATATACCAAACATTGTTCTCCACCTGAAATATTAAATGAAGACATGTAACTTGATGGATTTAAACCCAAATATTTAATCATTAACATGAGAACTGAAAAGGTTAGAAAAATTCATGCCCGTTAGAGTTTCTGAGGTCTGGCAACTACTAGTTGTAGGACCTTATTCATTTCTGAAAAAGGTAGATAGAAAAGTATCAGTTAGAAACGTCAATTAGACATAGTCATCCAAATGGCTAATGAGAGATACAGAAGTAGAATATGCAATAAGCCCAGAAACAAGCAAATAAGTAAATAAAATAACATTAATGGGCAATCCTGTGAGGGACCTGCTCTTGCACCAATTAGAAAAGTAAAAAATTGAGGTACACGACTTGGTTAGCGTTCTTCCTACTAGCATCAAAAATGGTTGATCAAACAAAATCTTCCATAAGCATGAACAATTTTGGCATTTGGGAAATTCCAAAATGATCATTGCATGTCAAAACTACAGAAATAGAGTATTGCTATTCGATTTAGAACCCAAAAGCTACAGTACCACACTGCTAATAGAAATTAAACCAATTGGTAATAAACAGTTATCATTTTACTTCAAATTCTTTCTCAAGGAAAACCAAACTCAAGTTGCAATGAAATTCCTTGATGAAAAAAATCATAAAATCGATGCAAAACTTATGAATTATGAAGGAAATAGATAATAATAAATACGTGTACTTAATTAATTTTAAAATAATTAGAAGCCTGCCAGGTAAGCATATAAGGGCAAACAAAAACAAGAGGACTTTCATCAACGAAACTAAGCAAATAACCTGACACTTTATTATCTGTACAGGGACCCAAATAAATAAACTTAAGCTTAACTCATCTCACCTCACCACTGTATAGAACTAGAGAAATACAAAAGTAACTGAACTAAAGTGAATACGGTACTTTAAGTTGTAATATTATCAATAGAAGATTCATGAACTACAAAGACTGAAAAATACATAAGCTGATTAGAGAATTAGGTACCAAAGTTTTAAACTTTGTCATCTACCACCACTTTAATCTCAAACTAGTCCAAAATTATATTAGAACCACCAATGCCAACTCCAGTAAGTAAGCGTCCAATGATCATAGCCTGAACTCTCTAGGCAGTGGTACTGAAAGTTTTGACATCATATTAAATGCTTGTATCAATGGTAATGACCTAGTATTGTATTTTTTACTATGGTAAGGTACATACCATAGAAATGCACCAACTGCAAATAGAATCGCATTCAATATAAATGTCTTTGTTTGGCCAAATTTATCAGGCAGAGTGCCACTAGTAAATGAACCAACAAAGGCGCCACCAAGAACTGTGCTAATAATCCATCCTAATAAAGGAAATAAAAAAAATTGGTACTCCCATATCTAGTCTAGATAATAAACCAAAGGAGGTAAACTATAAGAAATAGGATATTTGAACGAGGCTTGCCAAATAAGTATTTTCCCCAACACATCCAAAACATTAACTCTCTGACAAAGCAAAGGCTTCATAAAGAAGCTGACCCTTTTTCTAGAAGCTAAGGCACCAGTAAAATAAGATAGTAGTCCATTGAAGCTATATTTTATATAAACTAGTCAAGGTGAAGCAGCAACAATGTACTACTAACAAGCCTGCTCATTCTAAGCAAGATTCAGGGGAAGAGAAATTAGTGAATGATAAGAGAAGACATAAAAACTACATTGTCATGAACGATTTCAGCTCGAATTAGATTATCAGTCTAAGAAAAAATAGAATTTTTTGTGCATAATAGCTAATGTCCATGGAAAAGAATCATCTGATGGGTGTAATACTACTACAAGTTGAAATCCTAAAGCCAAGATGAGCTTCGTTAGGATCAAAGGCAACAGATGAGAGATATGCAACTATGATTATAGATCGAGTTAAGCAGATGAAAGTGTGGTTTGGCACTTTTGAAAGAAATAGAACTTTTTCAAAATAATTTTTAGCGTTCTTCAGTAAATACCAACTTAATCAAGCAACAAGCATAACCGAAGTTCTAATTTTGTATGAGAAAAAATACATTTTAGTGCATACATAGCATAAAATCCTTCATGTAGAACAGCTATCAAGCCATCAGTAAACAAGCAAAAATCAATCCATCAGTATACAAGCAAAAACCAACAAAAGTCATATCAACAACACAAAAAATTCAAAACCCACAAGCCAAATGTGTTACCCCACCAATAAGTGAACACAAAAATAGACATGAAATAAACCCAGATGTTAGCTGATTGAGTATTTTTCTACCTGATAAACTACATTCCAACAAAACCCTTCTGATGTGGTGAAGCTTTAGGGCTCTGTGAAGCTCCGTATGTAAAAATTTTGAGATTTCTGAAACTCGTGATAGACGAGAACTGAAATTTGTATGTGAAGCTTTAGGGAATCAACATCTGAGACTAACGATTTTTGAGAGATGATTTCTGGGCAATATTTTTGAGAGTATTTGGGGAAATATTTCTGAACCTTTACTTGTCACTAGAGAGTTTTTTAATTGTATTTTTTTAGAGAGTTTATTGAGAGTTGGTATTTGGGGCAAAAATTATTTTAGAGAGTTCTTTTTTTTCTCAATTAGAAATTAGAGGGAGAGTTAAATATGTTGGAGGGAATATAATATTTTAGTGAAAATTTTAGGAAAATTATAAGGCCACACTTATAAAGTGTTGTATTTAGAATTATAAAAATAGCACACTTTAAAAGTGTAGTCATACTCATATATGTAAATAGGTGTTGCCAATTATATTATGATATGGCAACTTATAATGTGTAGCCTATACCACTAAAGAGAACACTTTATAAGTGTTTCCAATATTAATGGTCAAAATCTAGAAACTAAAGCCACGCTTAAAAACGTACCCAAAAATATTTTAGGCAACACTTTACAAGCGTTGTCTAGATTTAGTGTGGCCTTAGGCCTAAAATATTGTAGTGAATTCGAGCCATCTCCTCTGATGAAGATTCAACTCTTTCTGGGTGAACACGTACTAGAGGCTCTTATGGTCTGTGAACATGCCCATATGGACACCATACAAGTAGTGTCTCCAAATATTTAAAGCAAAAACTACTGCTGCAAGCTCAAGGTCATGAGTCGGATGATTCTTTTCATGAATCTTAAGCTGTCTAGAGGCATAAGTGATAACCTTCCCATTCTACATCAAGACAGAACCCAAGCTGACTCTGGATGCATCACAATACACTACAAATCCAACTAAACCCTCTGGTAGAGTTAAAACGGGAGTTGTAGTCAACCTAGTCTTCAACTCTAGGAAGTTTTTCTCATATTCATCTGACCACTGGAACTTAACCTTTTTCTAAGTCAATCTGGTCAAAAGGGAAGCTTTGTATAATAATCCTTCAACAAATCTCCTGTAGTGCCCAGCGAAACCCAAGAAGCTTCTAATGTCTGTCCGAGAGGTGGGTCTAGGCCAGTTTTTCACTGCCTCTATCTTCTATGAATCAACTTTGATGCCCTCACTAGACACCACATAACCAAGGAAAGCAACTGATCTCAACCAGAATTCACACTTACTGAACTTGGCAAATGACTGGCGATCCTTGAGAATTTGCAGCACAACTCTCAAATGATTTGCATGCTCTTCCTCACTCCGAGAATATACAAGTATATCATCGATGAAGACGATGATGAACATGTCTAAATACTTCTTGAACACCCTGTTCATCAAATCCATATAAGCTATAGAAGTATTCATTAGTCCAAAAGACATAAATACAAATTCATAGTAACCATACCGAGTCCTGAAGGCTGTCATTGGAATGTCACAATCTTTGACTCTAAGTTGATAATAGCTATATCTATGGTCTACCTTGCAAAAGAAACTGGAACCCTGAAGCTATTCGACAAGTCATCAATTCTGGGAATGGGATACTTATTCTTGATTGTGACTTTGTTCAACTGACGGTAGTCGATACACATCCTGAGAGAACCATCTTTCTTACACATGAAAAGGATAGGAGAACCACATAGAGATATGTTAGGTCTGATGAAGCCCTTATCTAAAAGGTTTTCAACTGTTCCTTCAATTCCTTAAGCTCAGTTGGAGCCATTCTGTAAGGTGGAATTGAGATAGGCTGGGTATCTGGGAAGAGATCTATTCCAAAGTTGATTTCCTTTTCGGGAGGAACTCTGAGAAGATCTTCTGGAAATACTTATGAAAACTCACTAACCATTGGACTAACTAAATAGTTGGCATCTCAGAATTTGAATTCTTGACCCTAACAAGATGATAGATGTACCCTTTGGAAATCTTTTTTCTAGCCTTAAGCTAAGAGATGAACTGACCTATAGGAACTGAGGTATAACCCTTCCATTCTAAGATTGGTTTGTCCAGAAACTAGAACTGAACAATCCTAGTTCTATAATCAATTGAGACGTAAAAGGAATGTAACTAGTCTATGCCTAGAATAATATTGAAGTCAGTCATTTCTAACTCTACAAAATCTGTTGAGGTGACTTTTTGAGAAAATATGACTGGGCAATTTCTGTATACCCATCTAGCTATAACTGGGTAACTAACAGGAGTAGAGACTGAGAAAGGTTCTAGGAGGATTTTTAGACTGACAGTAAAGTCTACTTCTATATAGGGAGTCACAAGAAAAAGTGTAGCTTCAAGATCTAGTAATGCATAAACATCAGTATGAAAGACTCGTAACCTACCTGTGACCACATCGGGGGAATCCTCCTGGTCCTGTCAAGTCTACAACAACAACAACAATAACATACCCAGTGTATTCCCACAACGTGGGGTCTGGGAAGGGTAGAGTGTACGCAGTCCGTACCACTACCTCAGAGGTGAGGTAGAGAGGCTGTTTCCGATAGACCCCCGGCTCAAGACAAAAACAGTCTAAAAATAGGCTAACAAGGACGTAACAAAGATAAAGGATACAAAAAAACATGATAAAACTACAAGAGACGATAGGAAGTAATATGTAGTAACAAACAACAGACAGAAGCAGAACACTGCCACAAAATAATACTACGAGGAATCCAAGAACCAAAAAAAAAACTATAAGCGTAGGACTACGATTACTAGTCGGGACAACAAGGAAAAACACTCCTACCTACTAGCCTACACATATTTCTACCTACTACTCTTCTACCCTAATCCGCGTCCTCCACACCTTCCTATCTGAAGAGCATAAATCCTGTTTTGGCACTGACCACCACCTATACTAGATGAGGCACCATGCTGAGTTGGGCAACCTGCTAGAACTACTGTAGAGTTAGTCTAATTTTACGGGCGAGTATCCCTGCCTATCTGGGTAGTCACTGGAAAATCCTTTATTTTATGGCCTAGCTTACCATATCCAAAACAATTCCCACTACCTTCGCTACACTTACCTTGGTAGTTTCTACCACACTTGTTGCAAACTAGATGAGTGCGCCCACTGGTGACACTACTGTGGGACTTAGATCTTGGTTCTGTATCCTGTCGATCATGTCTAAACTTGGGCACTAGGACACTAGCAGAAGATGGGGTTGGAGCTAAAGACTTATGGCAGAACTGAGAGAGATTACCACTATCTGACCTCTTTGGAGAATAACTGAAGTCATATGTTCTAGCCCTCTTGTTGTCTTTTCCTCTCTCTTAGATTTTCTACTCTTCAATCTGTTGGGCATGAGTCATCAACCTGGAGATATCCATCCCCTTCACCAGAATTTTAGTCCTACACTCCTTGACCACATCATCAGAGACACCTGCCACAAACTTACTCATACATGCCATGGGGTGAGCCACTATTGTCGGAGCATACTTTGACAGTTGAGTAAACTTGAGGGAATGCTCTTTCACACTCACATCATCCTGCCTTAGATTGATGAACTCCTAAACCTTGGCTTCTCTGAGCTCGAGTGGGAAGAACCTCTCCAGAAAAGCTGTTTTAAACTGACTCCAATCCACTGGGTTTGCATTTACCCCTCTAGCTTCTTTCCCCTACTTATACCAGATGTGATCCAATCCCTTCAACTTATAAGAGGCTAAGTCTGCACTCTCAATCAGAGTGACACCTATAATCTCTATAACCTTTTGGATGTCATCCAGGAATTTCTGTGGATCCTCTTCAGTCTGAGATCCATAGAATTCTGGAGGATTCATCCGAGTGAAATCTTGAACCCTAGCTGTTGTGGAGTTATTCTGTAGTGGATCTGGTTCCATATCTAGCTAATTCACCTGAGTAGCCATGGCTTGAGCTAGTACCTAAAAAGTAGCCCTGAACTCAGCATGTCAAAAGATCTGCTGGAGCTGGTGGTGCTTGTTGCTTCCTATTTCTGTTTTTGTTTCCCCTTCCATTTGCTTTTTTGGGAGGAATTTTCTTTAACATGAAGAGTACGAGTTACAAAGAGATTAAATAGATTTCATACTCTAAAGCACGAGATAGAAAGGAAAGAAGGGAAGTTTTCCTAAAAATACCTCATAGCTTTTCCACTATAAGTATGGCGCGCTTCACACCTATGAAGAAGACTCTACTTGATGCAGCTTTCAGACACCCTAGGACACTTGAACCTGATGCTCTGATACCAAGTTTGTCATACCCCAAGGCTAACCCCTAGATGCAATACGGTGCGTAGTGTCACAAGTGACCCCAAGCTAACCCATGGTCTGGCATGAATAAGCATTTCTAATTAAAATACTAAATGTGCAGAAGATATTTGTAAAATAATCCAATAGTCATCTGAGTATATATGAAAACCTGATAATAGTCTAAATAAACACTGATTGCAAAAGATGAAACTAATATTATGTCTGAAAGCCTCTATCTGAAATTAGTTGTTGGGAGAAGCCCCCGGCTAACTCTAAAAGTCTAACAACTGAAACTGAATCCTGGAAAAGTAATCATAAATCTAGTCCTCAAAGAATGAGGACTCACCAACTAATTTGTTGAAAGTACTGGTGAATCACGCTAAGAATGATCTGGATACTGAGTGCCTAAACCTACATCATTATAGGATGTAGCACAAAAGTATGTGTGAGTACTTTGAATGTACTGAGCATGCGGGGTATATGCAAAACTGTATACATAAATACTGAACATGGATAATATATTGATCATGAAACTGAAGGATAAACTGATGCAATGACCAAGTATTTAACATGAACTGTAACATTCTGAACTAGACTAAATGACTAAATACTGAATACAAGGTCAATGCATATACTGAATCTGAACTGTGAGAGCTACTGTTAACCAACATACCCCAAGCTGAGCTAACTATGGGGGCAACCTATAACCTTGCATGGGAAGGTGTTCATACCTTGCCAAGGGTACAAACATAATCTGGCATGGATCCACTAATCTAATATCCAACAAGGGACTATGGTGTCAAGCCTAAACTTACGAGTGACCCCTTTTGAACCTGTAGTGGTGCCATAGTTCTGGGACTCAAGGAATTCTACTAAAGGACTCAGCCTAAACTGATGGGTGAGCCTTCATACCTTCATCTGCTCGGTGTTAAGTCTACTCCCAATTGAATATATAAATAAACTGACATACTGAATAGCTCAAAATACTGGCTTATTCTGAGAATGCATAATAATAACACTGAAAATTGATAGCATTCTAATCATAAAGTATGACTGACTGAAATATCTGACTAGCATTCTTGAATTTAAAATCTTAAAATTAACAACATACTAGGGTTGTAGAATTCTGAGCATATACCTATCTTAGATTCCCAAGAAAACATGTAATGGATTCCATACACAACAATGGAAACTGAGATATAATGAATTCATGGAACCCTAGGTCTGAAGAACTAACTGAAATTGAAGAACTAGATTGTATCTAGGGACTCAATGGGTGAAAGGCACCCATTGATGAAATACCACATACCTGGAAGTAGAATCCATAGAAAATGCTTACATTTGGGGCCTGAACTTGAGAGAACCTTTTGCTTGTTCTTGAGAGGAAGAAGCATTTTTTTCTCCTAATTTTGCTAAGTATCGATGTAGTCTAAGGGAATGAGGGGGTTTGGGTAAATTTAGGCTAAGTCTAATTAAAGCCCCCAAAATTTACACCCAAAATGACCAAGTGTAGGAGTTAAAAAGGTTAGGGAAAAGATCGGAATGCCCCTGACTTAAAAGAGAAATTACAGAAATTTTCCCGACAGGTGTCGAACCTGCGATGGAACGTCGAACCTGGTCATCAAAAATGGAATGGATGTGGCTGGGTCATTGGTTCATTTTGACAACAGGGTTGATAGCCCATGTTAGCTCCCACGCCCATCGCCCTTTGACCATAGTGTCGGAGGGGTGGCTTAAAGCCGCTAGAGTATTCCACTATAGGTCACATGAACTGTCAGACTTCTATTGTCCGTGGTGACCGCCCATTGGGGCTGAGCTTGGCTAAACTATTCCCACGGTCAGCCTGATGGGCCGTCGTTCCTGGCATGGCCCATGGCACATGCCCTTGGATTCTAGAAATTGCTGAAAATGCTGAATTTCTCCTTTGTTCCTGAGGTTTTCTGAGCATTAACGCTGGTTCAAATCCTGGATTATTACAAATACATAAGCATGAATACAAACATGGGAGATATAACATGAACAACATGAAGCATGAGTTCTTAGGATTTATTACAAAAGTAAGTCTATTACCTTAGACATTTCCCTCTTGAGGAGTAAATAGATGAGGATATCTAGCTTTCATTTCTTCTTCCACTTCCCATGTAGCCTCCTCAACAAACTGATTCCTCCATAATACCTTTATCAAAGCTACTTCCTTAGTCCTCAACTTGCTAACCTGATGGCCTAGAATCTTCACCAGAAATTCTTCCAAGATAGGTTATCTACCACCCCAACACTTCCCACATGAATAATTAGTGAGGGGTCACCCACATACTTCTTGAGTATTGAGACGTGGACCACTGGATGTATGGATACCAAATTTATTCATAAGCTAATTTCCTAATCCTTTTTAGTTTTTTATATAGACTAATATACCAAGGACTAAGTTTACCTCTCTTCATGAACTGCATAAAGCCCTTCATGGGCGAAACCCTCAATAATAACCAATCCTCTACATTAAACTCCTAATCTCTTTGCCTCACATCTGAGTAAGACTTTTGGTGGATTTGGGCAGTCTTCAACTGCTCCTGAATGAGCTTGACCTTATCCATAGCTTGATGAACTAAGTCTGGCCCTATCAACTTTTCTTTACCAACTCAAACCATCTGATAGGGGATCTACACCTCCGCCTATAAAGAGCCTCACATGGAACCATCTGAATGCTAGAGTGATAGCTATTATTATATGCAAACTCTATAAGGGGTAAGTGGTCATTCCAATTACCTTTTAAGTCTATTAAACAAGAGCACAATATGTCATAAATTGTTTGAATAATGCGCTCTACTTGACCATCAGTCTGTGGATGGAATATGGTACTAAGGTTCACCTTCGTACCCAAACCCTTTTGAAAAAAATTCCAAAAATAAGAGGTGAACTGAGAACCCCTATCTAAGATAATGGACAAAGGAATTCAATGAATTCTGACTATCTCATAAATTTACAACTTAGCACAATCTTCCACTAAATTTATTGTCTTAGTTGGCAGAAAGTGAGCTGACTTAGTCATTCAGTCTACAATCACCTAAATCAAGTCATGCTAATGATGCGATTGTGGTATTCCTATTATGAAGTCCATGTTTATCATCTCCCATTTCCACTAAAGAATATTTATATTCTGAGCTATAATATCGGGCCTTTGGTTCTCAACCTTAACCTATTGACAGTTAGGACACTTAGTTGCAAAATCTGCAATGTTCTTTTTCATATTATTCCACTAATAGACTTATCTCAAGTAATGGTACATTTGTGTGCAGTCTGGATGAATTGAATATCTAGAATTATGCATTTTTCTTCCATAATCCTATCTCTAAGAACATCAACATCTGGGACACACAGCCTACCTTGGTACCTTAGGACATCATCTCCCCCTTGTTGAAAAGCTTATTACTTTCTGTTTGTGGATCTCCTCTTTCAGTTGGAGCAAGATGGTGTAAATATTCTACTTCTCCTTGACTTCAGACACTAAGGACAACTCAACCCCATTCTGACCAACTACGCAATCATCCTCGGAGTCTAAGAGACGAAATTCTAAATGTGCAAGTAAATAAACATCTTTCACAAGTTTTCTTTTTCCCTCCTCAACATGAAAAGTACTTCTCATAGACAACCTACTAAGTGCATCAATGACTATATTCACCTTACCTGGGTGATAAAAAATGCTCATATCATAGTCCTTGAGTAATTCAAGTTATCTCTTTTACCTGAGATTCAATTATTTATGGTAGAAGATGTATTGAAGACTCTTATGATCTGTGAAGACATCAATATGAATGACGTAAACATAACCACTGCCAACTCAATATAATGAGTCGGGTAGTTCTTCTTTTGGTTTTTAAGTTATCTAGAAGCACAATTTATGACCTTACCATTCTACATCAAAACATAACCAATACCAATTCTCGAGGTATCACAATGAATGACTAAACCATCAGTTCCCTCTGGTAGGGTCAACAATGGAGCTGAAGTCATACGAGTTTATAACTCCTGAAACCTCTTCTCATAAGCTTCATACTATTGAAACTTAGCTTTCTTCTGAGTTAGCTTGGTGTATGAGGTATCAATAGATGAGAAGCCTTCTACAAAACTCCTATAATAACTAGCTAAACCCAAGAAACTCATAATATCTATCGAGATTATGGGTCTGGGCTAATTCTTTACTGGCTCAGTCTTTTGAGAATCAACATGAATACCCTCATTAGAAATAATGACCAAGAAATGCTACAGATTTCAACCAAAATTCATACTTGGAAAATTTGGCATACAACTCACGGTCCTTCAGTGTCAGTAGCATAATTTTAAGGTGACTAGCTTGCTTTTCTTTACTATGGGAGTAAATCAGGACGTCATCAATAAAGACAATTATGAACATGTCAAGATACTACTTATACACTCTATTTACAAGGCCCATGAGATCTATAGGGGCATTAGTCAAACCAAAGGACATGACTAGGAATTCAAAGTGACCATACCGAGTTCTAGTAGTTGTCTTTGGAATGTTACTTTCTCAGACTTTTAACTGATGTTAGCCAGATCTGAGGTCTATCATAGAGAAACACTTAGCACCCTAAAGTTGGTCAAAAATGTCATCAACTCTATGGAGGGTTTACTTATTCTTTATAGTGACCTTATTTAATTAACAATAACTAATACACATCCTAAGAGAACTGTCTTTCTTGCGTATGAAAAGGACTAAAGCACTCCATAGATAGATATTTGGTCTAATGAATCCCTTGTCAAGGAGATCCTTCAACTTCTCTTTTAGCACTTTTAATTTGGTTGGAACTATTATATACGACAGAAAGATAGGTTGAGTATTAGAAAGGACATATATTCCAAGGACTATCTCCCAGTCAGGAGTGACTCTAGGAATATCATCTGGAAATACTTTTGGGAATTCACTAACAACCGAAACTAACTAAAGGGGTGGGGTTTCAGCGCTAGAATCCCTAAATCAGACTAAGTGGTATATACACCCCTTGGAAACCATATTTTTGGCCTTAAGGTATGAAATAAATCGACCCTTAGGCACAACTAGACTACCTTTCTACCCTAAAATTGGTTCATTTGGAAACTAAAATCTCACAACTCTGGTTCTACATTCAACTGAGGCATAATATGAGTACAACCAATCCATGCCTATAATGAAATCAAAGTCTATCATGGCTAAACAACTACGTCGATTATGGAGTTCATGTGATGGACTAACAACTAAGAAGTCTCTATAAACTCTCATAGCTATAATAGACTCACCGACCAGTGTAGAAATAACAAAAGCCTCTTGGAGTTGTTCGAGACTGATTCCACACTTTATAGCAATATAAGGGGTTATAAAAGATAATATGGCTCTAGGGTAAAGCAAAGAATAATCATAAGCATTAATGGAGAAAACTTTCAACATACCAGTAACAATATCTTAAGAGCTTTCTTGATCCTGGCAACTCGACATGGCATATAAGCGGTTCTAACCCCTCTTTGTCTATGAAGTAGTACCCTTTTGTACAACCCTACCTGTTGGAGTGAACATGGTAGTAGCCTAAGACTTACTGTCCCTATTTCCATGCTTGTCCAAAGGACACTCCCACTGATAATGGCCTCGCTCTCCACACCTATAGCAAACATCCTTCCCATAATGACACTCTCCTGGGTGATTCTTCCCACAAGTGTTACAAATGGGATAGGATGGGAACCACACTAAGCCCTATTTCCGTAAGACTGTGAACCCTGAGCGCTGGACTTCTAACTAGTCTGAAACTACTGGTTTACCTTAGGCCTTGATGCAAGTTCATTGGCTAAAGATGGAGCAGATCTTGTCGACCTTTTAGGAAAGAATGACATGTTCCCATTACCCGTCCTCTGGTGACTAGTCTCATTGCTGGCTGACTTGGCCCTCCTACTCTGGTGGTCTTCCCTATCCTTCTGCTTTTCCTTTTCAACCTATTAGGAATAAACTATTAATCCAGATATGTCCATATTATTAATCAATAATTCCTATGGCACTCTTTCTTCACATGCTTAGCAACTCCAAACATAAATTTCCTCATCCTTACCCTCATAAAAGACACCATATCCGGATCAGGACAAGACAACTAAGTGAACTTGAGGCCATACTCCCTCACACTCATGGTACCCTACTTGAGATTCGCAAACTCATCAGCTTTGGCCTTCCTAAACTCTTGGGGAAAGAAGTAGTCGATGAAGGCATCCAAAAAGTCATCCCAAACTGCAGGGGCTGCATCTTGGCCATGAGCTATCTCTAACTGCTCATAGAAAATATTAACGACATTCTTCAATTGATACAAGGAAAGCTCAACCCCCTATTTCTCAGTTGCATGCATCACCCTAAGAATTTTCTGGATCTCATCAATGTAGTTTTGGGGGTCCTCTTTAATATCGAACCCCTAGAACACTGGTGGGATCATCTTGAGAAACTCATGGATTCTTGAAGTATCTAAAGATTCATGAGGGCTAAAACTAGAAAGAATTATGCCCTAACAGCTGGACTAGGCTTCTATAAGTTGTGTGAGCATCTGGTATTGTCTAAATTAATTTCTTCAATATAAAACATTTTATATTTATGTAGGTACTGGTTAATAGTAACAAATAATGATCGAAAATCATGGTTATAATGATACTTACTCTAGCTCACCAGTCGATAAGTAAACTCTTAATCGCAAATTGAAAATCAAGTTAAAAGTCTAAAATAATAATAAAAGTATTAGAAGTAAAATCATAAAGTCAATTTTTATTAAATATAATAAAATGTAGAAAGATATAGATTACAAGCCTAAAAATCTGATAACATGAGTACAAAACTTCAAAAGTAACCGAACAAGATCTGAATTACTACAACTTATCTAAAAGATAAAGAATAAAGTAAGGATAAAGAAGTTTGGATGCTTCATAACAGACAAACAACTACTGTAATAATTCTTATAGTGATTTTTAGTTTTTAATTTATTTTGATTATTTTACCCCTTCCCATAGTTGCATTATGGTATTTGTAGTCTGCAGGAGTGGCTAGAATGGTTCTCAAAGTGTTTATTTGGGTTCTTTGTGAGTTTTTCATATTAAAAGGTTTTAAAGTTGATGTGTTTAACTTTGATTAATATTAGGAGATCTAGACGTCATATAAGAATTCTGTCAGTTCCATTAGCTCCAGAATGCGATTTTTGGGTTAGTATCACTATTAATTTGGGTCCTGAGGCATTCAAATAAATTTTGAGTGATTGGTTGGAAAGTTAGAAGTTTTAGCATAGTGTTGAATTTGCTCAACATTCATTCATAACAACCTCCGTTGGTGAATTTAATGATTTCTTCAAGTTTAGAAAATTAATTTTAGTCTAGTAGCATTGTTAGTTTGTGTTCATAGGATTCCACATGAATTCTGAGGGTTGTTTCCAATCCTTTTTTAGTTGGTTGTTATTGTTGTTGGTTGTTGATGTCTAGTGTATCACACATGCGGCCCTTGGTCTGCACCGATGATGTCGCACCTGTGACTAGGGAGCTGCTCCTGCAATGCCAAGTTGGTTGAGCCACGACCTCTCCTACGGTCTTTTGATTGCGCACGTGGAGGCACAGCATCAAGGAAACTCTATTTTTGTGAAGTCGGCTCACCTTGGAGATCACTTCTCCTGTGGAGCCTCAATTGCAATGACAGAGCCTCAATTGCAATGACAAAGCCACAACTACGATATTTCTTCACACAAGTAGGCTCGTGCCAGCGAAGAAAGGGTCACGCCTATGGAGCTCCACATTGAGTTCCACATTAGCGGACTTTTCATCATGCCTACAATGTTTCTCCTACAGCCAGATGTCCACCTGTGCAGAGATCACTGTATATCAATGATTCTTTTTCCTTTTTCATTCCATCTCTTCCATAACTCATTTTTAGATCTTGGGGACTCAATTTTGAAAAATTCTATAGAAGATTTTTGAGATTTTTTTATTGGGTAAGCTTCTTATACTATTTTTATACATTTTCTAATGATTTCATCTTCAAATCTTAGTTTTTCAATTTGAAATTTTAGAGTTTTTTCGGTAAAGTTAAAGAATGGGTTTTTGATGGTTTCAAGGTCGATTTCGACTTTGTTTTTGATAAAAATTATATTTAAACTCTTTAAGTTTTGGATAAATTAATTTTCTAATAAAATTTTAGTTTTGCCCTTGTGGGCTACGATTGAATTTTGGGACTCAAAATTCAAGTCAAGCAATATAGGTGTCTATAGTTTTACGTTCTTATGTAGAATTTGTATTTGGATAAATTAGGCTCATTTGAAGGCAATTCAAAAAGTAAAGGTCTTAGTTTGACTTTGTGGGTCTTCTTTAAGGGCAAGTTGAGACTTTTTTGACTCTTTTTTAAAGTGCTTATGTGTTAGTTGCTTATATGAGGAGTAATGGAGATGGGGATCCTACATAGTGAGATGACAAGCATCTATGCGGGTACCGGTGCATTAAAAGGGGTTAAAATGGAATATTTCTCTTGATTTGACTGTTTTCCCTTTTTCTAAGTAGATTAGTGATTCTATCGGACTTGTTAAGTATTGATATTGATAGTATATCCCTTATGAGAGTGATATTAATCATTTGAGATAGACTACGGAACTTTGGGTTTGTAGTTTGTATTGTTGAATCGAGTATGGCCTTGTGAGCCTGGATTTGAGATATTTGTGTGGTTTGGCCTTGTGAGCCTGGATTGAGATATTTGTGTTATCCCTTATTATTGTGTTTTCATGCATACTCACTCATAATCATATTCTGGCACTGTGAAAATGATATTTTGAGAAAAATTAATTTGATATGACTTGCATGCCCGATATGAAAGTGTCCCACGTGGATTTTACTAGTTTTTGACTTACATGCCCGATGGAAAATTATTTCATGTGGCCTAATGGGAAATGGTTTCGGGCAGATTTAAGATTTACAGGCGCGATAGGATATTGTTTTGGATGGGTATATGGACATTGTGAGTCCCCCATGGATTCCAGCTATCTATACAGGGCAGCGGGTGTATACTGTGACACACATTACATCATATTGCATTCATCTCATCAATTCTATTTGATTTTCTATCCTTGTGGTTGTATGCTGTGATTTTTGAGTTGTTGTTACTAGTCTGGAATAAGAATTTATGGATTTTCATGGTGTTAATTTTCCCTATTATTATTAGTATTTGCTAGTGTAGGTGTGGCCTTCCTTTTTGTAGGTGTTCTAGGTTATAGCTAGTAGTAGTATCTTAGGTGGTTCTTGCCATCACTTTGTATTTGAGTTGGTCGATGATGTTTTTTAGTACATGTGATACATTCTCATGCTTGTTTATTTTTTATACCTTACATGTAGGTACTGAGATAGTGGTCCCTAGATATTGATTTCATGATTATCGCGTGGTTGCACTCAAAAGATATTGAGATAGCAGTTGTTGATCCTAGCGACTATCAAATTTTCCTCTATCTTTGTTTTTATACTTATTTCACATTTTAAGGCATTTTTGGACTCATTTGTGGTACTCTTTACTTAGAGGCTTGTAACTTATGACTACCAGACTTTAGGATTAGTTGTTACCTACTGTACTTCTTTACTCACTTGATTATGAGATTCAGTGTGAGATTTGGTATCATCTTTATGTCTTTGACATATTTATTTAATTCTATTATGTGAAAGTTAGGTTGGCTTACTTATCACGGGGGGTATGGTAGGTTCCATCATGACCCAATATTTGGGTTGTGACAAGTTAGTATCAGAGCCCTATGTTTATTGGTCTCACAAGTACAAGACAATTCTAGTAGACTCTTACGGATTGTCATGGAGATATTCGTTATCTATTTTTGAGAGGCTACGGGACTTTAGGAAATTTCCTTCTTTTTTTATTATCATGCGAATATTGGATTCACTAGTAACTGATATCTTTGTTTCATTCTCTCATAAATTGTGAGGACTCATGCTACTGGGAGATAGGTCAGGAGCCTATTGTAGCACCCATGCTTGTTTCTCATGCTATCGTGCATGAGGTAGGGGATGTGGTAGAGATCATGCTAGGGTTAGGCTCAGACAGTTTCTTAGGTTCCAGCTAGGGTAGAGTCTCCTAAGGGTGACTATCTGATAACGCTCAAATCATGCTCTCCAATTAGGAGGCCACGACGATCGCGATAGCAAAATAAAATTTATAATTTCCCAAAGGATGTCGGGGTAGTACCCAAGGGAATAATGTGGTCGCAATCGAGCTAATAAAGAATAAAAGCAACTTATTAAAGTTCAATTAGGAAAGAGGGGAAAAGATATCTATAAAGGGGGGATTTACGAACTACGACTAAAAGATAAAGAAAAACAAATAAAAGATAGATTGATCAATGGCTTTCACCTTGATTTCACCAAGCAAGGATAACAAGGGAGAATTGGGAATGGGAATTGAATTCACAAGACCTGCACCCGATCAACACTTGGGTCGTCTTGGCTAAAGGTGTAGTTGACCATCTTTCGACCAATCAACACACAACACGTGTGTTCTCTCGAATCACCACGAGTAAGCAATAACCAACAATTTACTTGGGTGAGTTGGGTTATCTCTAACCCTAACTCTTATATGGGAGTTTCCGGTAACCAAACTATCTTTAGCCTTGGTCTAGAGTGAAAATCCCAAATCCCCACTATCAAACCTTCCCAAATATAGGATAGTCCTTTCTCAAGAATAAATCCAAATTAGAAAGCTAAGTCAATGGTTGCAACCATTGACTATAAATTCAAGCATGGAATATTCAAGAGACCCAAATAATCAAACAAGAACAAAATCTATATATGAATTCAATACCCAAACAAGTATTATCTCTAACACAAAACCCAAAATCTCAAGTCAATAATACACCAATAAAATAGCAATTAAGAACAAGAGTTTGAAGAATGGAACTTAAGATTTTACAATACAAAGCATCTAAATCTTCACTCCTATGGTGTTGGTTGATGAACTTGCTCTCCAAGCTTGCCAAAAATTCCAAAGATTAGCCAAAGATGTGTTTCAAGAAGGCTTGGAAGTGTTTTATATGAATTGGGGTTTCTCTGGATGTGAAATGACCACTTGGACCTTGACTAGAATTCAGCAGCCGCACTTGTGGAATTTTAGCAGCAGGTGCGTGGTCGTAGGGGCGGCAACTCTAGCACAGGGGTGAGGTTGTTGTGGCGGCCTATATGGTGCAGGTGCGCCTATGTCCTGTTGGCATAGGGGTCGCAGGTGCGCCCTTGGAACCGCTCCTGCAGTAGCGCAGGTGCGCCTCCTTAGCCATAGGGGTGGCTGACCTGGTACTTCAGTGGAGTAAGTTCTTTTTTGCTCCAACTTTTGTCCCTTTTTGCTCCACTTGTTCCAACAATCTACAGAAACACAAATCACCTGAAATATAATAAAAATATTCCATAAGTGATCTCATATCATCATTAGAAGACATAAAAGCATAAGAAAAGAGATATAAATAAGTGATAAATCCACCACTTATCAGTATCTGATTGAGGATGGTCAGGTACCAATTAAGGAGGTTGACCCAAATCAAGCTCCACATGGGTTTATAGCTGCTTCAGTACTTCAAAGTTCCATGATTCGTGTGTTGGGTTTATTAGAGGTATAGCTCAAAGTGGTGGTATGGTTGGTACTCTTGAGTGTTCATAGATTAGAGTTGGGTCTCAGACCCTAAATCAGTAATCAATCCCAATCTTTCATGGACTAGCGGGACAACCAGCAACTACAACAACACGATTTGATGGTATGCCTTTGCCAGGTGTAGGATCCATAGAAATGTCTAGGATTGTGATGTCTGATGAGGAGCAGAGGAGATTTGAGAGGTTTGGTAAGATAGATCCACCTCAATTTCAGGGTATCTAGAGTAAGGATGCTTATGGGTTTTTTATGATTTTTCATGAGAGGCTTTAGAGTTTGATGTTATTATAGTCTCATAGGGTTGATTATACAACATTGTAGATGCCTAGCCCCGCCAAACAGTGGTGGCATTCCAATGATGACTCTAGGTTATAAGGATATCCTCCTATGACTTGGGAGTTATTTGTGCTAGCTTTCCTTGATCAATTTGTTCCTTGTAGCTTGAGGGAGGAATATACTCATCAATTTAAGCACTTGATATAAGATGGGAGCTTCGTGACTGAGCATGTGACTTGATTCTATGCATTATCCTTCCATGCCTTAGTGATCTTATCAAATGAGACCGAGAGGATTTGCTGGTTTGTGAGAGGTCTTACCTTCAAGATTTGGGAGGTGGTATTTTCTATAGCTTATCTCAGAGCTAATTTTCAGAGGGTAGTTGAGATGTCCAAGGATTTTGGGGATCTGAGGGATAAAAGGTCCTACACTTTTGGTTGGTTTAGTGGTACCTCATCCCGAGTTAGGGTTCTTTCAGGAGAGGCTTTCATCCTTAACATAGCAGGCTAGTTTATGCATCCCTTTGGGAATTTTAGGGAGGGTACTCTAGACGAGACTCTTTCAACCTAGGACAGACTTCTCACAGTTCTTCTTAGAGATTCTCAGGCTGGACTGGCCATTCCTGGTTATTTAGGGCCTTCTCAGTAGATGATGATTCCTAGGTCTTGTTATGTGTGTGGTAGTCCAAAGAATCTTAAGAGGGATTGTCCAAGACTTAGAGGTAGGGGTCGATAATAGAGTTAGGCACTGATTAGGATAGCAGCACCCCCAGCTAGGGTTCAGGGTAGATCTCAGGTAGGTAGAGGGGTACCACTTACTGGTCGAGGAGGTGGTAGAGGAGTTTTTTAGCCAAGAGAAAATTGGGCTAAGTGTTATGATTTTCTGAGTAGACCTAAGGCGGAGGCCTCTGATGCAGTTATCATAGGTATTGTCTCATTATGCCATTGACCTGCTTCAGTATTATTTGATCATGGTTCTAATTTTTCTAACATGTCCACATACTTTGCATCGAGTCTTGATATGATGTGTGTGTCTCTTCCTATGCCTATTCATATTGCTACTTCAGTAGGTGATTCTTTAGTGGCGGATCGGGTGTACCAATCCTGTGTTGTGTATCTTTAGGGTATGATACTTGGCTTGAATATTCTAAAAGTGGTAGATTTTAATGTGATTTTGGGCATGGATTGGCTTTCTCCATATCATGCTATTATGAATTATAGTGCCAAGATGGTCATATTAGTGATGCCAAGTGTACCAAAGTTGTAATGTAAGGGTATACAGGGTTCGTATCCTAAGAAGATCATTTCTTTTTCTAAGGCTCGGCGTTTGGTTGAGAAAGAATGTCTATCTTATTTGGTGTATAATTGTAATACTATCACTGACAAGCCTCCTTTGGAGTCAGTGAGAGTGGTTAGGGAGTTTCAGTATGTGTTCCCTACAAATTTATCAAGCATTCCTCTTGATAGAGATATTGATTTTGGTATTGATTTAGAGTCAGACAATAAGCCCATCAATATTCCTTCTTATAGGATGGCTGCGGTAGAGTTGAAGGATCAGTTGTAGGACCAATTGATTAAATGGTTTATTATGTACATTATTTTGTCTTGGGGTGCTCTTGTGTTATTTGTGAAAAAAGGATGGGTCTATTCGTATGTGTATTGACTACCAATAGTTAAACAAGGTGACCATTAAGAACAAGTATCCTTTTTCTGTGCATAGATGATTAATTTGATCAACTTCAGGGAGCTTCGATGTTTTTGAAGATTGACTTAAGGTTGAGGTACCATCAATTGAGTATTAGGGATTCAGATATCCCTAAGATGGCTTTTAGGACTCAATATGGTCATTATGAGTTTTTGGTTATGTCCTTTGGGTTAACAAATGCCCCGGTGGAATTTATAGAGTTGATGAATGGGGTGGTTTGGTTGTATCTTCATTCCTTATGATTATGTTCATCAATGATATCTTGGTGTATTCTAAGAGTGAGGCAGATCATGTCAAGCATTTGAGGATTTTTCTCCAGATGCGGAGGAATAAGAAGTTGTATGCTAAGTTCTTGAAGTGTGAGTTTTGGCTTAGCTCCATGGCATTCTTGGTGAATGTTGTCACCAAGGATGGTATTATGGTCAATCCGGTCAAGGTTGAGACTGTTTGATATTGGGCTAGGCCTACCTCACCTATTGAGATTCAGAGTTTTGTGAGTTTGGATAGATATTGTAAATGAATCATATAGGGTTTCTCTTCTGTTGAAGATCCATCAACCAAGTTGATTCAAAAGAATGTTTCTTTCCAGTGGACCAATGAGTGTGAGGCGAGCTTTCAAAAGCTCAAGGCCTTATTGACTTCAACACCTATCTTGACCTTACGTGTGGAAGGCAAAGGCCTTACTATGTATTATGATGCTTTGAGAATTGGCCTTGATGGTGTTTTGATGCAGAAAGGAAAGGTAATATCCTATGCTTCGAGATAATTAAAGACTCATGAGAGGAACTACCCTATTCATGTTTGGAGTTGGCGGTTGTAGTGTTTGTTTTAAAGTTGTGGCAGCATTACTTGTATGGGGTTCATTGTGAGGTGTTCACAACCATCGTAGCCTTCAATATATTTTTATCTAAAAAGACTTGAATTTGAGATAGCACAGGTGGTTGGAGTTGTAGAAGGACATAACATGATTATTCTTGATCACCTAGGCAAAGCCAATGTAGTGGCAGATGCCTTGAGTAGGAAGGTAGTGCATATGGGTAGTCTTTCCTTGTTAATGTTAGAGGAGCGACCTTTGGCTATAGATGTTCAGAGTTTGGCCAATAGCTTTTTGAGGCTTGATATTTCTAAGCCTGGTAGAGTTTTTGCTTGTGTTGAGGCACAGTCCTTATTGTTGGAGTAGATTAAGGAGATGCAGTTTGAGAATAGGAAGTTGTGTATAATTCAGTATAAGGTGTTGAGTGGTGAAGCTAAGAAAGTGATTCTTAATCTGGAGGGTGTTTTGAGTATCAAGGGTCGTGTTTGTGTTCCTAGAGTTGGCGACTTCACTAGGTCTATCATGTAAGGAGGATCACAGATTGAGATATTATGTTCATCCGGGTGAAGCCAAGATGTATTATGACCTGAAACAGAATTATTGGTGGTGTAGGATGAAGAGGTATATCATGGAGTTTGTGGCTAAGTGTTTGAATTTCTAGCAAGTGAATTATGAGAACTAGAGAATGGGTGGTATGACCCAGAGGATGCCTATACCGAAGTAGAAGTGTGAGCGTATCACTATGGACTATATAGTTGGGTTGCCCCAAACTTGAGAAAGTTTGACTCTATTTGGGTGATTGTGGATAGGTTGACCAAATCAGCTCATTTCATTCTAGTGAAGGTGAGCTATAATGCGGAGAAGTTGGCAACGATCTATATTCGAGATATAGTTTGGTCGCATGGTGTTCCAATTTCATCATTTCAGATAGAGGCATTCAGTTTACTTTGCAATGGGAGTTCTATGAAGCGAGAGTTGGGTACTCAGTTGAAGATGAGTACAACTTTTCACCTATAGATGGATGGTCAGTCAGAGTGGACTATTCAGGTTTTTGAGGATATGTTTCGAGCTTCTGTGATTGATTTTGGTGGTCATTGGGATTAGTTCTTTCCTTTGGTGGAGTTTGCCTACAATAATAGTTATCATTCCAGCATTCATATGGCACTATTTGAGGCATTGTATGGAAGGAAGTGTAGATCTCCAGTTGGTTGGTTTGATTCCTTTGAGGTTAGTCCTTCGGATATGGATTTATTGTGGTATTCAATGGAACGAGTGAAGTTTATTCAAGACTGGCTCTTGACAGCCTAGAGTAGACAGAAAAGTTATGATGATAGGAGGGTTTGTGACCTAGAGTTCATGGTTAGTGAGAAAACATGGCATCACAAACCAAAATCATAACATCAAGCTCGACAAGGGAACACTAATCACCATTATACAAACCAAGCTCGGCAAGAGCAATCAAATCAATCCAAAAATAATAACTAAGCCCGACAAGGGCAATCTAATGTGCAAAGCCCGACAAGGGAAACCAAATATATCAAAGCCCGAAAAGGGCATCTAACTGTATCAAATATACAGACCATCAAATATAAAGTACCCCACCCAAAACTAAAAAAGTAAGAATTGTCCCTAATGTACACGAGTATAGCAAGATAAAGGCGTAAGGACTCCCTGAAGCACACTAGGCACTCAGATTAGCAGTAGTAGTGGCATGTGGTACTATAAAAGTAGGAATGAGGGGAACCTCCTCAGACTGGGGTCAATGACAGGGACTAAATGGTGCTCTCGAGCCTCAACACCCAAAATCTGAATGGGTGAAGGAAGAACCAATTTGGCAGGGACATGAGAACTCTAACTAGCCCCAACCCTTAAGGTAGTCTGATCATCTATCAACCTTTAGGTCACCATCAACACTTGTTGATCCTCAGTCAGAACCTGTGTCACATCAACCTCAGCAGAACCCTTAAACTCATCCTCCTTCATCTCAGAATCCTTTGCATCATCACCCTCAAGAACTCAAAGTAAGTCATCCATAGGCAAAAGGCAATTAGATTCTCCTTGGTGCAGTGGAAGAGGAGTGTCAAATAAACTATGATCCGGATGGAGCTTCCTGATGTCACGCTTAACCTGAACTATCTCTGCCTGCAACTCAGTAATGGCACCACTATCCTTCTTCCCTTCAAGGGAAGTCACTCGGTCATCCAACTTCTTCAACTAAGCATGTACAAGCTTTAAAGCCTTGCCAATTTCCTCCTGAATATACTTAGGAAGGTCAGTGGCTAGAGACTCAAAGTGGCCTGATTTTTAAGAGTCATACTAGCCATGTTCTTCAACCTATCACTGGAAATAGACTGAGGGGCCTGAGATGGTATGGAAGGAGTTAAGCCTAAAGTAGAGGATCTTGAGACATCTCAAGTAGGCACAGGGGACTCAATTGTGGTGGATGAAGAGATGGTGGTAGCCTCAGCATATCAAATAGCATCAAGAGTCTTTATTACATCCACCGAAGGGCTCACCAATTTAGAAATCATCCTCTTCTTAGTAATTTGATTATCCTCATCTTGAATCAAAGTCAAATCAATCACACCTATCGGAGTAACCTTCTTATCAATGAGCCAAACCAAAGGGACTTTGGCATGGGCGCATAAGAAAGAATAAGGCATGGGGTTGGCAAGGAAGTTTTCTTTTATCTAGCTCGGTTTTTCCACTCCGTAGCCATGATTTCACCAACATTCAAATCAATGCTATCCATGATGCATGCTACTAAAATTTCTTTCTTGATCGGGATCTTGTTGTCATTTTTGGAAGGGGAGAGGCGAGAGAAAATAAAGCTTATCCAATGCTTGGCCTAAATAGTGAGATTCCTTTTGTAGATTGGACCACTAGTTGTGGATCGGGATGGAATTCCCTTAGAAATGAACAAAGCCACCCAAGCATGTTTCTCCAATTTGGAGGCAACTTTCTGTGTATAATCAGTACCCTCTGACTTATTTTCATTGAAATAAATATGGTTGATCGCCTTTGGGGAGCAATAAATCTTTACACCCCCTCACTATCACACTCTGTAAGCACGGATAGTCCTTGACATGCCCAGTGTATTTATTTTGCTTCATTGTGGCCTGATAAGAAGCAAATAACTCTTGGACCATCTCTGGAAAGTAGAACCCTGGAGGGTCAATTAACAAATCCCAATCCCTCATTTCTATCTAGTGCTCAATGTCGGGGAAATTCCCTTTCACCTTTTTTAGATTAAAATTTTTTTGTTCATTGAAATTGCACAATTTGTGCTCCTCAAGGTATCTCTCCCTCATACCCGGTATCATAAACCTCACTTCATATTTGCCCAAATTAGTTCTGGGTACAACTATTCTCTCTTTCTCAGCCTTTTCTTTTAGGAGGGCTTCTTGCAATTTGGGGTCAAAAAAGGATAATGTTGTGGCTCTACTAGGGATAATGGACTAGGAGGAACCTTTGCCTTGCCCTTATATGGGGCTTTCTTAGTTGTACAAGCTTGGGTCGAATGGTTAGAACACATTCCTAAAAATAGGGTAAAGAAAACAAAACAAAACAAAATATTTGTGTTTTTCTATGATAAGAACATGAAATGGAATAAATAAAAGCAAAGGAAAGCAAAAAAGATTCAAATTAAGGATAAAAGGGGTCACCAGATAAGGATATACGGAGACATTGTGCAGCTGCACACCAAGACATGCGGCCTGCACAGGCTCCACACAAGCATGGGCATTGTCTAGGGGTTGTGTGCTGGATGTGCGAATGCACAACAAGGTGTGCAGTCCGCACACGCTAAACAACGGCACCATTTAAACTTGTTAAGCACTTTTAAATCATACCATGCAATACCATCCAGTTGCCAACCTTACAGGTACTTAGACTTCCCAAAGATGATAGACCAAGCAAGCACAGTCGCAAGAATAGACTATCAATGACACAACCCAACATTTGAACTATGATTTCTCTTAAGAAAGACGTCACCTAATCTATCATCGGGAAAATTCACTCAATCATATCAACTGTGGCTACCCAGACTTTGCCAAAATAAGAAATATGTGGCACATACGTAGAACCAAACCTTGCTCAAAGGATTTCACACACACTAATTATTCCCCCCAATAATATTTTCAATTCATAATTCATTCACGCACCCAAATACATAATTGAAGTGATGATTTACCCTTAAGAAATACATCACTCAATCTATCATCGGGAAAATCATGCACCCCAATCAAATAGGGTTACTCAGACTTCACCGCCAACTAAAATTTCAAACTCGAATCAAGTATAATCATGATTTCACAATAAAATTATGCACTTGCAATTTCTAGTAGAGCAACACTTAATACTTTACTACCAAGTGTTGACACCTAATTTTTTCCCTCCACATTACGAATTATTTTTTGAGCTTTTTTAATTTTAAAACAATTTTAAAATAATTATTTTTTATAAAAAAGTAAAATATGTTTCAAAAATATTCTGGTGCCAATCCTGAAAAACCCTTCTCTCACATCGGCTCTTTCTTCACTTTTCATCCAATCCCTCACCTATAAATAACCCCACTATTTTCAGTTGTGGGTAAGGATTCTAGGGGGTAAAAATTCTTGTAAGACTCCTTTGAGCTTAGAATTTTAGCTAAAGAATTCACGGTAGTTTCGTGGTGTCGAAGAGTTCCGGAGAAGTTTTGTGGTTCCGTTCGCTTCTCTTAGAAAGGTAACACTCCTTATCTCATTAATTTTTTTTTACCTATTGTATGTTTGTTTGTTTTGTTGTGATTTCAGTTCTAGAGTAAATATGCTATATAGGTAAGTTCATATGCTTCCTTAGTTGTAGTTTCATTTGTTTCTTTATCTTCTCTCTTTACTGGTTGTGTTGAAATAGAGTATAGGCAGGGTCGGGTCAAAGTTTATAGGGGTACTCAAAATCATCTGTTTGTAGTTTTTGTGCCAAATATCACCATTGTTAAAGAGTATAATTTGAATGTATGATAAAATTGAATCAATGTCTCTTCTTTTTCTCTTGTTGGTTTAGGAATAGTCAACTCCTATATGTTCAAGTATTCTCGGCAGACTCTCATACTTGAAATTACTTTTTTGCATAATGTAACTCTTTTTGGTAGTTATTACATGTTTACTTGATCCCGTTGACTATGCCTAGGATGAGTATTTGAAGCATGTTCTATCAAAATACCCCTCTTTGTTTGAATCCCTTTCCTATCTACATTGTGTTTTTCATCATCCCGTAGATGTTTTCGCATCCTATTTTTCTTTAAGAATGAATGATTATGTTGGTTTATTGCGTTATTGGTCTTGTTCTTTCAAACTTAAGTCTTACTTTAGTAAAAGTTCTTGGCTTAGGATGAGAATAAATGGGGTTGAATTTTTCTTTTCTTTATTTGTTCATCATCCATTTTGTCGGCATGTGGTGTGTTCAAACTTTGTTCAAACCTGATTATTTTCCACTATTCTAGCAGTCCATCATGTTAAAGGTTTAGTCTTGTCTCATCTTGAACAAGTTATGAATAGTTTGATAGGTTGATCGTGTCTTTTTGATCGTGTGTTAACCTGTGGCTAAGTCTCATCACATAGTTTGTTGTGTTAATATCACGAATTTTCTGAAAAATAATCAGTTTTGCCCCACATTATATCATACTTGATGCATGAGAGTTGTATGTGTTTTGGCCAAGTATGAATCCATGTAGGCTACTATGAATAGACTCATCATTCTGCCCATTTCCAACATGATTTCCTTAATTTTATCCCAATATTTTCCCAGTGAACCCATGAAAGAATGTGCTTTACATTTAGAGTGTTTGTTTGCTTGAATGACTAGTTTTGAAATCACATGAAGTGCCCGAGGAATAATTGGTTGCTAATCTATTCTCCGAATAATTGATCATACTAATCCAATATATCCTTAACCTTTCGTTGAGTGTCTTCATTGCATTATCACAGCTGTGTTACTATAATTGAGGTTCGCGTGCTTAACGAACTTCAGTCCATAACTGCAAATTTTATCATCAATGAAGTAGGTTGTCCAGTAATCGATTGGACACTTAGAGAAAATGGATTGACCTTAGACCATCGTGTGCGATGCCTCGTGCATTTCGCACGTCAAGATCTATGCGGCACATGCGAAACGCACAAGGAAATAATTGGAACTTTTTGGTTCCTTGTGTTCTTTTGGGTTACGCATGTGATTCGTAGAGCAAGATTTGCTTTAAGCACTTGGCACCAAGCAACAACATCAACAAACAACACTAGGGAAAAACAAAATATGACCAAACAAATCATCCGGGTACTCAGACTTCCCTAGATTCCATTAACATAATTCAAAAACAAAAGAAGAACTTAATGACTTCCCTTAAGAAGGACGTTACCCCGTCTATCATTGGGAATATCAAGCCCTGCAATTATAAATTATAAAGCACAATCAACAACAACAATTTTTGACCCTCCAACCAAGATCATTAGCCCAATAAGCATAATCAATGAAAATAGAACATGGGCACAAGTAGTAATAATTTTAGCCCCAAACATCAAATTCTCACACAATCCTCATGAAAATGACGATTGCTCTTAAGAATGACGTCACCCAATCTATCATAGGGCCAAATCATGCACCAACACAAGTGGGTTACTCAGACTTCACCCAAAATATAGATTTTTATGGCTAAAAATTACCACAAACAACATGCATCATCGTAAGTTCAAGTTCTACCAAGTTAATCCTAAGCAAAATCACGAATATAAATCAAAATTGGGGATCCATAATTTTCAGATCTTGCTTAAAATCAACATGGAAGAATAACAGAGCATGCTTCACAATATGAGTTCCCAATTATCATAATAACATGTATTTAACATCAGAGAACTTACCACAAGTGAAGATAAAAGGCAGAGAATTTACCACAATGGAGATCCCAAAAACCTCGACCGGAAAGCGACGGTGGTGATTGGTGGCGGAGAAATTTGGGGTGAGGGAGGAGAAGATTTGGGAGATTTTGAGGGATTTTGGGGAATTTTGAGATAGAGTTTATGGGAATTTAAGAGAATGTGGAAGAAAAATGAAAAGAGTGGCAGTTCTAATAGAGGAAAAAGAAGAAGAAAAGTCACCGGATCGGTCTCCGGGTTGGGTCGGTCAATAGGTAGGTCAAATAAAAATTTAAAATTTACCTTGGTACGCCGCGACGTGCGATTCACACAAGCCCTTGTGCGCATCGCACGTCCCTTTGCACCAGCAATTTTCATGCCCAAATTTGGCCCAGTTGTCTGCTGTGTGATGCGACACGCACAATGGCTTGTGCGGACCGCACGGGCTTCCGCATATCCCCTCTTTGCCTTGTTTTTTCACTTGATCATTTTTCTCATCACGCATTCCTGCAAACACACCAAAAATAATAAAAGGTAATAAAAACAAAGTAAAAACACTTGGGTTGCCTCCCAAGAAGCGCTTGATTTAATATCGCGGCTTGACGATGTTACCTCAATCCTTAATCATTGTTGGCAAGTATGCCAATCCTCTTGGCGTGGCCCTATCCCATGTGTGGGAATTGCTCCATCAACACCTTGATCACATCATCTTGTTGCCAAGGGAGCAACATATCATTCTCGGGGACCTCTTTAATCATAAAATCATTATGTGCATCCATCATCTTGCATTCAATACCAATCACATATACTACTCAAAGATCATCCAGTGGCTTTGTGGAATGACATATGTTGAATGTCACCTCTTCGCTTCCCACTCGAAATTTGAGTTCTCCGAGTTTAACATCAACTAAGGCTCTCCCCGTAGCTAACTATCACGTCTCGAGCCTACACCCTGGATGTAACACGGGATCTGAGACCACAAATGATCCCAAGATAACCCTTCTTGTTGGCATATTTGATGAGAAACTAAATAAAAATAGATAAACTGAAAAATATTATGCGGAAACTGAAACATATGATGAGCTCTTGACGAGTACTGTAATAAACTGAAATACAACTCATTTGAAGAATGATACAACTGATTGACTGACTGTTTATGAAGCCTCTACTAACACTGACTATGGTTAGCCGGGACATGACCCCAAGTATATTTAATCAATGTATAACAACTGAAATAACCACTATCACTACAAACTGTTTGGAGTTCCCAGAAAAGAAGAACCTTTTTCTTGCTGACTGGAAGCTGTGATCTGTCTGACTATGATCCTGGGAGCTAGCACCAAAACCTGCATCATCAAAATAATGCAGCACAAGAAGGTATGCGATCAGTACTTTGAATGTACTGAGCATGTGAGATACTACACTAACTTTAAAAACATGAGGAAACATGTATATACTAGAAACATAACTGAAAGCTTGACTAAGTATGGACGCTGTAAAACATGGGCTCTTTACTGAAGGGTATAAAACATTTCTGAGTTACAACTGTGAAACACATAGGCTATAAACCAACTAAGCATGCTGAATTTAATCAATGTATAACAACTGAAATAACCACTATCACTACAAACTGTTTGGAGTTCCCAGAAAAGAAGAACCTTTTTCTTGCTGACTGGAAGCTGTGATCTGTCTGACTATGATCCTGGGAGCTAGCACCAAAACCTGCATCATCAAAATAATGCAGCACAAGAAGGTATGCGATCAGTACTTTGAATGTACTGAGCATGTGAGATACTACACTAACTTTAAAAACATGAGGAAACATGTATATACTAGAAACATAACTGAAAGCTTGACTAAGTATGGACGCTGTAAAACATGGGCTCTTTACTGAAGGGTATAAAACATTTCTGAGTTACAACTGTGAAACACATAGGCTATAAACCAACTAAGCATGCTGAAAATACTGATGAGCTATTTAAAAACTATAACTTGAATCTATAGTACTAAGGCCCAAATATAATATGTATAAAATCTGAAAGGCAAGGATATTCTGAAAAATATGATTAAAAACTGTAAAACTGAACTGAGGGCCTAGTACATAACTACTGAGTCTATTTGTAACACCCCAGAACTTCCAAGCCCAGACTTAGCTCAGAAAACCAGGAGAAATAAAAAAAATTCAACTGTCAGGAACCACGAGTCACTTCCACGAGTCATGGAACAGTCCACGAGTCATGGACTGGACTCGTGGAACAAAGATCAGAGGACTGCTCCTCTGAAGTTCATCTCACGACTCAAGTCTATGGACCATAGAAGTTTCCACGAACCGTAAAACTTGTCCGTGGAATCCTTATAACAGACGTCCTTCAGGAACCACGATTGGGTTCCACGACTCGTGGTAGTTTCCATGAGTCGTGAACCAAAGTCGTGGAACCAGTTCCAGTAGCCTATGCTTATGTCCTCAGGAACCACGAGTGGGTTCCACAACCCATGGATGTTTTCACGAGTCGTGAACCCAAGTCGTAGGGTTCATTCCAGTGGCTAGTTTTTAGGACCAGGAAACCATGATAGGGTTCCACGACCCGTGGAACTTTCCACGAGTCGTAGAACCCAGTCATGATCCCTAGGTCGCGATTTTTAGCAGCTTTTCTAATTAAATTCTAGGGGCATTCCAGACATTTCCTACCTAATTTTATGCCTACACTACGTAGTTTTATGTCGTCTAAGCCTGATTAAGTAGCCTAAAACTAACTAAACCCTCATTCTCCTAAAAATCATCGGACTTAGACAAAAAGGAATCAACAGAGGCGTAGTGTCTCTCAAGGACCAACAGAGGCCTTCACCAAAGGTCAGCCCCAAAAATCCAAGGATCTCTCTATGGATTTCTTCACCAGGTATATGGGATTTCACTAGTGGGTTCCTTTCACCCATTAGGTCCCTAGATTCCTACTAGTCTTCAGTTTCCTCTATGAATTGTCACACCTAGGGTTCCTAGAACTTAGAGATTTATCGTAATTTAGTTTCTACAATCTCTATGGTATTGACTACATGTTCTTTGAGAATTAGTGTAGTTCCATGTATAAGGTTCAGAAAACCTAGTTGTGTACTTCCAGTATTTCATGAATTAAGTTCACTACACATGCTAATTATATATTCATGTACCAGGATTCGAATGCCATATCTCCCAGTATATTTATGTTGCATTCTTAGTTGATTTTCAGTATTTTGAGCTATCCATCATTTCAGTATATTGTTGTTCACATTCAGTTGGGAGTAGACTTAGTACCGGGCGGACAAGAGGATGAAGGCTTAGCTGTCAGTTTAGGCGAAGACCTTTAGTAATAGTCCTTAAGTCCTAGAACTACGATGCCACCGTAGGTTCAAGGAGTCAGCTGTTAGACTAGGCTGCATCTCCTTGTCCCTTGTGGACATCAGTAGTGGATCCACGTCAGACTTGTTCGTACCCTTGGCAAGGTGTGAACACCCTCCTATCTAGGGTTATAGGTTGGCCCCATAGTTAGCTCAACTTGGGGTATGTCGGTTAGTAGTGTCTCCCACAGTCAGATTCATGTGAATTGACCTTGTATCCAGTATTTATGTTCAGTATTCAGCTCAGTATGCTATGTGATAATTTATACTTGGTCATTGCATTTAGTTCAGTTTTCAGTTATGTTGCAGTAAATCTATCTTCATGTTCAGTTTATATTCCCCAGCTTTGTATATATATATATATATATATCCTGCATGCTCAGTATATTCAAAGTACTGACGCATACTCTTGTGCGACATCGCTTTATGATATAGGTTCAGACACTCAGCATCCAGATCGTGCTTAGTTTGATTACCCAATTCGTACTCAACAGTTCGGTGGTGAGTTCTCATTAGTTTGAGGACGATAAACATGCTTTATTTCAATATTTACTTTTAGTTTTAGCTTTGTAGAGTTAGCTGGGGGAATGTCCCAGCAACTCCCATTCAGTTAGATGGCTTCCAGACATAGGCTAGACTTAGCAGTTGTTAGTGTTGTTTTCAGTTCACTAAACAATATTTTTATACTATAGCCTTTCCCGATTTGTTGGGCTCTCATTTTTCTTTAAGAAATTTAGTTGCTTTAATTTCCGCACAGCATATATCTCTAAACCGGTTTTACTTAGATATGCCATGCCATGGGTTAGCTTGGGGTCACTTGTGACACTAAGCATCGTGTTGCGTCCAGGGGGTAGCTTGAGGCGTGACAAACTTAGTATCAGAGAATCAGGTTCAAGTGTACTAGGATGTCTGAAAGCCGCATGAAGTAGAGTCTTCTTCATGGGTATGAAGCATGCCACACTTATAGGGGAGAAACTATGAGGCGTCATTAGGAATAACTTCCCTTCTTTCTTTTCCAGTTCGTTCTATAAAGTATAAACTCTATTTAAATTATACTCTATTCTAATTCATGCTCATCGCATTTCAGAGAAATGCCTCCCAGAAGAGCAAACACTAAGAATCAGTCAACACCAGCAGCTCCAACAGACCTATTGAGTGAGAAGGTTACGCATGCCAAATTCAAGGCTGCTTTTCAAGTACTTGCTCAGGCTATGACTCTCCAGGTCAACCAGCAGGCTGCGGCTCCAGCATCACCTCAGGTCAATACTGCTGTAACCAAAATCTGGGATTTCACTCGGATGAATCCTCCAGAATTTCATAGGTCCAAGTCAGAGGAAGATCCCCAAGAGTTTCTAGAGGATATTCAGAAGGTGACAGACGTTATAGGTGTCACCCCAGTGGACAGTGCAGACTTAGCTGTCTATCAGCTGAAAGGGGTAGCCTATACTTGGTACCAGCAGTGGAAGGAATCTCGTTGTGCTAATGCAGGGTCAGTGATATGGGATCTTTTCAAGACTGCATTTTTGGACCGGTTCTTCCCACTAGAGCTCCGGGAAGCCAAGGTTCAAGAGTTCATCAATCTGAGGTAGGATGACATGAGCGTGAAGGACTATGCTTTGAAGTTCACTCAGCTGTCTAAGTATGCCCCGACAATAGTAGCTGACCCTAGAGCTCGTATGAGCAAGTTCGTGTCTGGTGTGTCTGATGATGTGGTCAAGGAATGCAAGACTGCAATGCTCGTGAAGGAAATGGACTTCTCCAGATTGATTACTTATGCTCAACAGATGGAGGAGGAAAAGATCAAGGAAAGGGGAGGTGATGCTAAGAGGGCTAGGACAGGTGAGTATGGCCACTCTCAGCAGAGGTCAGAGGGTGGAAACTACTCTCATTATTGCCAAAAAAATTCTGCTCCAGCTCTATCTTCTGCTAGTTCCCCATTTCCCAAGTTCAAGAAGGATAGACGGGATAGAGTGTCTGACTCTAAGTCCCACGGTACAATTACTAGTGGGCACACTAACCCAGTGTGCAAAAAGTATGGTAGGAACCACCAAGGTGAGTGCCTAGCAGGTAGTGGAAATTGCTTTGGGTGTGGCAAGCCAGGCCACATGATGAGGGACTGTCCCACAGCTTCTCAGAAGGGTAAGGATGTCCACCCGCAGACTCAGACTGGTTCTACAGCAGCCCCAGCAGGTCGCCCCACTCAGCAGGGTGCCTCATATGGTATAGGTGGTGGTCAGCGCTAGAATTGGTTGTATGCTCTTCAGGCTCGACAGGATCATGAGGACTCTCCTGATGTGGTCATGGGTATGTTACGAGTTTTTAATACTGATGTTTATGCATTGTTAGACCCAGGGGCTACACTTTCCTTTATAACTCCATATTTAGCAGTAAATTTTGATGTCAGTCTAGAAACCCAGTTGGTGACCCAGTCATAGCTAGATGAGTATACAGAAATTCCCAGTCACAGTTTCCCAAAAAGTCACCTCAACAGATTTTGTAGAGTTAGAAATGGTAGACTTTGATATCATTCTAGGCATGGATTGTTACATTCCTATTATGCCTCAGTCGATTGTAGATCTAGGATCGTTCGGTTTCAGTTTCCTAACGAGCCAGTCCTAGAGTGGAAGGGTAGTAACTCAGTACCTGTAGGTCGTTTCATTTCCTACCTTAAGGCCAGAAAAATGATCTCCAAGGGGTATATCTATCACCTTGTTCGGGTTAAGGATTCAGACTCCGAGACCCCAACTCTAGAGTCAGACCCTGTGGTGAATGAGTTTCCAGAAGTATTCCCAGAAGATCTTCTCAGAGTTCCTCCCGAAAGGGAAATCAACTTCGGAATTGATCTCATTCCAGATACCCAGCCTATTTCGATTCCTCCCTACAAAATGGCTCCAGCTGAGCTTAAGAAATTGAAAGAGCAGCTGAAGGACCTACTAGATAAGGGCATCATCAGACCTAGCATCTCTCCATGGGGTGCGCCAGTGTTATTCGTGCATAAAAAGGATGGTTCCCTCAGAATGTGCATTGACTACCGCCAGTTGAACAAAGTCACAATCAAGAATAAATATCCCATCCCCAGGATTGATGACTTGTTCGACTTCTTCACTGCCTTGACGGACCGTCGCCTAGACCGTCAGCCTTAGGCAGTGGCACTGTCCCTTTGCTGCCTTGGAGTGACGGTCCCAGTGACGGACCATCACATGTGTGACGGGCCATCACTCTGGCCGTCACACTTAGGCAGATTGCTCTTTTTCGCGTATTTCCGTCCGTTTCCGTGTTTGTTTCCATTTCCTACAAATACAACATAAAAACATCAAAAACAACAATGGTTGCTTGAAAACGTACGATTGTTCTTAGTAAAAAGGAGTCAAAAGTGACGTAAATTAGCGTCACATCAAAGATCTTCTGGAAACACTTTGGGAAATTCATTCACCACTGGAACTGACTCAAGAGTTGGGGTCTCAGAGTTTGAAACTTTAAGTGGAACAGGATGATATATAAACCCTTTGGAAATTATTTTTCTGGCCTTAAGATAAGAGATGAATCAACCTACAGGTACTGAGGTACTACCCCTCCATTCTAAGACTGGCTCGTTTGGAAACTAAAATCGAATGATCCTAGTTCTTCAATCAACTGAGTCATAATAGAAATGTAACCAATCCATGCCTAGAATAATATCAAAGTAAGTCATTTCTAACTCTACTAAATCGGCTGAGGTGACTTTCTGGGAAACTGTGATAGGGTAATTTCTGTATACTCGTTTACCTATAACTAGGTCACCAACTGGAATAGAGACTGAGAAGGTTTCTTGGAGGATTTATAGACTGACACTGAAATTCACTGCTATATAAGGAGTTACGAAGGAAAGCATAGCCCCTGGGTCAAACAATGCATAAACATCTAAATGGAAGACTTGTAAAGTACCTATGACCATATCGGGAGAATCCTCCTGGTCATGTCGAGTCTGAAGGGCATACAACCTATTCTGGCGCTGACCACCACCTGTACCGGATGAGGCAGAGTGGGGCGACCTGCTGGAGCTACTGCAGAGTTTTCCTGATTCTGTGAACGAGTATCCCTGCCCTTCTAAGAATTTACAGGGAACTCTTTCATCCTGTGGCCTGGCTTACCTCACCCAAACCAATTTCCACTACCTGCCATGCACTCACCCTGGTGGTTTCTACCACACTTCTTACACACTGCATGAGTGTGCCCGTTAGTAACTGTACCTTAGGACTTAGAGCCTGGCGCTATATCCTATTGATACTATTTGAATTTTGGCACTGGGGAACTAGTAGAAGATGGAGCTGGAGTTGAAGACTTCTGACAAAATTGAGAGCGATTACCACCCTCTGACTTCTGCTGAGAGTAGTTGAAATCACCTGTTCTGGCTCTCTTACTGTCTCCTCCTGTCTCTTTGATTTTCTCTTCCTCAATCTGCTGAGCATAAGTAACCAATCTTGAGAAATCCATCTCTTTAATCAGCATAGTAGTCTTTCACTCTTTGACCACATCATCCGACACACCAGATACAAACTTTCTCATACGGACCCTGGAGTCATCTACTATCGTTGGAGCATACTTAGACAACTGAGTGAACTTGAGAGCATAATCCTTCACCCTCATGTCGTACTGCTTCAGGTTGATGAACTCTTGGACCTTGGCTTCCCTGAGCTCAAGTGGGAAGAGCCTGTCTAAAAATGTAGTCTTGAACTGGTTCCAATCCAGCGGACCTACATGTTCACAGCGAGATTCCTTCCATTGCTGATACCAAGTATAAGCCACTCCCTTCAATTAGTAGGCGGCTAAATCTGGACTCTCGACTGTAGTGGCACCCATCATATCTGTCACCTTCTGGATATCATCAAGAAACTCTTGTGGATCCTCTTCTGATTTAGACCCATGAAATTCCGAAGGGTTCATCCTAGTGAAGTCTCGGATTCTAGCTGTATCAGTGTTAACCTGAGGTGGAGCTAGTGCCACAGCCTGTTGATTGACCTGAGACATCATGGCCTGGGCAAGCCCTTGGAATGAAGCCCTGAATTCAACATGCGTGACTTGCTCATTCAATGGGTCTGCTGAAGCTGCTAGCGCTGGCTGATTCCTGGCGTTAGCTCTTCTGGGAGGCATTTTCGCTGAAATGTGAAGAGCACGAGTTAGAAGGAGATTAAATAGAGTTCATACTCTATAGCAATAGCTGGAAAAGAAGAAGGGAAGTTGTTCCTAATGACATCTCATAGCTCCTCCCCCATAAGTGTAGAGCACTTTACACCCATGAAAAAGACTCTACTTGACTCGGCTTTCAGACACCCTAGGAGACTTAAACCTGATGCTCTGATACCAAGTTTGTCATGCCCCGAGGCTTCCCCCTAGACGTAACACAGTGCTTAGTGTCACAAGTGACCCCAAGCTAACCCATGGTCTGGCATATCTAAATAATTCTGATAAAAACATACACTATGCAGAAGCTGAAAATAGTTTAACATCTGAAATGGGTCAGATCCCAAAACAAGCTTGAATATAAAAATATAAAAATATATAAACAGTATAGTGATGACTGAAAAAAACACTAACAACTCAATAGTTGAATCTAGTCTATGTCTGAAAGTCTCTAACCGATATGAGTTGCTGGGACATGCCCCCAGCTAACTCTAACAATCTAAAAACTAAAATAATAAGACTGAAAGGTAAAGCATGTCTATCATCCTCTAACTAAGAGGACTCACCACTGAAGCTGCTGAATAGGACTGGAAATCGATCTAAGCGCGGTCTGGATACTGAATGCCTGAACCTACATCATAAAACGATGTAGCACAAGAGTATGCATCAGTACTTTGAATGTACTGAGCAGGCGGGATATGTTCTAAGTTGAACAATATAGAAATTGAACATGGAAATATATATACTGAAGCATAAACTGAAAACTAAGCTGGATGCAATGACCAAGTACTAACATGAATATATAATCTGATGAAATGAATACTGAACTAGATACTGAGTACATGGTCAATGCAACATGAATCTGAATATGGGAGATACCATTAATCGACATACCCTAAGATGAGCTAACTGTGAGGCCAACCTGTAACCCTGGATGGAAGAATGTTCATACCATGCCAAGGGTACAAACAAGTCTGACATGAATCCACTAACTGATGTCCATAAGGGACAAGGGTGTCAAGCCTAATCTGATGGGTGACCCCCTTTAGAACCTACGGTGGCGCCGTAGTTCAGGGACTCAGGGATTGTTGCTAAAGGTCTCAGCCTAAACTGGCGGGTGAGCCTTCATCCCTTATTCCGCTCGGTGCTAAGTTTACTTCCAACTGAATATAAAGCAAAAAATGCAACTGTCATACTAGATAGCTCAAAACACTGATATAATCTGAGAATGCAACATACATATACTGAAAGATATGGCATTCAAATTTTGAAACATGATTGTCTGACTAATCTTCCTAGCAAGTATAATTTATGAGATACTAAAATTAACACAAGCTAGGGTTTCTGAGTTCTATACATGAAACTATGCTAATTATCCAAGAAACATGAACTAAACATCATATAAGTTGTACATCTGAATAGCAAGGAAATCTCTAAGGTTTATAAACCCTACGTCTGAGTAGTGATGGAGAAACTAAAGAGACTGACTGAATTCTAGGGACCTAATGGGTTAAAAGGTCCCACTTGTGAAATCCCACATACCTGGAGAAAAAACTACGGAGAAATCCTTTGGATTTGGGGGCTGAACTTTAAGAAGACCTCTGCTCGTTCTTGAGAGAAAACTGTTGCCCTTTTTGTTTCTTTTATTTCTAAGTCCGATGATCTTAGGAGAATTGATGTTTTAGGTAGTTTTTGGCTAATTAATTAGGTTTAGAATAACCAAAATGACGTAGCATATGCCTTAAAAGAGGTAGGAAAAGTCCAGAACACCCCCGGGAAAATAAAAGAATTTTGTTGGAAAAATGACGACTCAGGTTCTATGGATGGGTTCCACGACTCGTGGAAACTTCCACAGCTTGTGAAATGCTGTCACGGTTCCTAGGTCTTTTGTCTAGCTGGGGGTCTGAGTTCCACGACTTGGGTTCACGACCCATGGAACTTTCCACGGTCCGTAGAAACCCAATCGTGGTTCTCAGAGGAATGGTTGGTCTCAGGCCTGGTTCCACGACTTGGGTTCATGACCCGTGGATCCTTCCACAGTTCGTAGAACCCAATCGTGGTTCTCAGAGAAACATTCAGGCCTCTTATCTGATTCTGCGGATCCAGTCCATGACTCGTGGATCCAACCCGTGATTTGGCTAACAGTTGAAATTCTGAGTTCTTTCTGGTTTTCTGAGCTAAGTCTAGGCTAGGAAGTTCTGGGGTGTTACATACCTAGTTGTAGAATATTCTTGAATTAGTGAAGGAGTTGTGAAGCTTTGGAGAAGGACGCCCTAGGTTGAACTTGGAGAAGAACGCTCTTTAATCCTTGAAACTGACTTGAGAGAAAACAAACTTGTTTAAAGAAAATTGCTTAAAAAAAAACGCTGTGCAAATAACCTAGGCGTCCTATTTATAGGCAATTCCAAATTAAATCTAGATAGGTCTAGGAAGGAAAAATGCATCCAAAATGGTCGCCAAAATGGTCTATTTTGGCCACAAATGGACCATTTTCTTAAGCGTTTTAACTCCCTAAATTTTATGAGTTTCTGGTCGTGAAAATGGTTGGGAAAACAGACCGTTTTCCCTGAAAACGGACCATTTTCTCTTCCATTTTAACTACCAAAATTCGATGGACTTCTAGTTAAACAGAAGTCTTCTTGGTAAACTGATCATAACTTTTTACTCCAGATTCGGATTAATGTGCAGTTGGTGGTGTTGGAAAGAAGACTCAAAGATCTTTAATTTGGTAGATCATAGGATACCTAACTCTTTATATTCTAGGAGTTATGATTGTTTGAAGTTGACCCTAGTTTAGTCTTATATGAAAACTTCTTTGGTTGAGGTGCTTTCAACTTAACTTGTTGATAGGAGTTTCTTATGAACATGATTCACATTCAAAACTCTTACCACACTAGGGAATTGATCATGACTCCTATGGAAAGTGGTTCGGGTCTTAACTTAGAATTTTTTGGGGTGTTACAATATCTCCCCCTTGGGATCATTCGTCCTTGAATGAAGACTAACTAGGCTGGGGTTGTTGGGAAATGAACTGCAATCCCACCAACTTACTTCTAAAAGTTAGAATATTGACCTGGTAACTGATTTCTGACTGAAATATGAGTCGAGCTAAATTTATGAGACCTGTATGCATACCAAGAGCATAAGAACATGGATGGAATATGAAACTGAATATCCAATATGATAACTAGTCTATGTTGAGAGTAGGGACTCAACTGAAACTTATTGAGAATGAACACCTTCTTAGAAATTAGCGATTAAGTGAAAGGAACATAAGACTGAGAGGAGTAATTATATGAGAAGACTATTCTCTCTTAACTCAACTTACTACCATGGACTAAACTGAATGTAGGGCCTTCTGGCCTTAAGAATGATTACCGGTAGGTCTGAACTGATCTGATATGAGGAGTCTACTATCTTGCTAGCTGAAGCTACTGGACATAAGGTATGAACACCCTGGGCACAGACTAAGAACAAGACTATTTATGCCTTAAACAATGCAGTTGACCACCTTTAAGCTTAGGAACACCTTTTTAACTACACTAAACTAAAATTCTCACCTGTGAACATATAGATGCTGGGGTATGAGTCTAACCACTTTCTTTCACCATGTTCAAGCCTATCTCGACTGAATCTCTTGCATCTAGAGTTATCTCCCAAGAATGATATTCCTTCTTATCATGAAAATCAACTAACCTTGAGCTCTTAATCAATGGGTCACTAGTCGCGCAAAACAAAGGCTCACATATATTTCATCATGACATTCAAGCCTATTACTATGATCATCTCATGATTTCTTTGTAGGTGACACTATCTGAGACTTTTATCCGCTTCCCTAGCATATATAGAAGCTGCAACTTCAAGAACTTCTACAAAGAGACATACTAAAATTCCTCATCTAACTATTACATTAATGATCCTTACATCACAAATCATCCTCACCTACAAGCTAAGGTGGAAATAGTACATAAAAAAGGAAAAATCTACTACTTCCCATCTACGCTACTACTTAGCTCCCTCAACTAACACCTATGACAATGTAGGTCAATATCACGAAAGGAGTAAATTGGGAGTATGAGCATCATGCATGAAAGAATACTGATCAGTCTTGACTTACACTTAGCGTGATCTAGCCACTTAAAATGAGGTATGAGAAGTTAAGTGCAAAGGCCTGAGTGTTTCACATCCTGGACTGGACATATAAGGCATGGTTAGAGTAAGAAAATCATAAGCACGAACTGTTCAAGAAATCTGGTCTGAGCATATACATGGCGTAACATGGTTTCATTAGCCATCAAGGCATATCTTGACTACTGGACTGAGTACATAGAGATGGGCATAGTGGGAGACATGAGATTTCATATATGACGGGCCTCATGGCACAAAGTTGGTATTCATAAAATCGTAGAGTAAGACTAGAATCGTTGTCTGGAGTAATTTCTATTTGTTCCTAGGAGCTGAGCATAAACGTGAATCTGTATGAAATGCATGAACTTGTTCATGAGTATGGCACAAATGTATCTGAGTAAGAATGGATCGATATACCATCATAGCTCTTACTGGAATTCTATACTAGTTGAGTTGCAAGACTCATCTTGGTTCCTTATTCTATCATCTCCCCCTTAGCTCGAGAGTCACCCTTGTAAGTATGTGGATCTCTCTCCCAAACAAGACTATAATCAACTAACCATTGTAAGGTTGGGGTATCACTGTACTCCTGGATGCTAAACTCTTCCTGATAGGCTGTAACTGAAGATGCTATACCCTTGCTAGGTCTGCTTCTGAGGCGTCTCTTAGCTTCCTCTTTACCCTTAAGGCTATCACTAGAGGACTCATACTCTTACTGGCGCACCTAACCACTTCTTCTAACACTTAGCAATCTGGCCTTTGCTTATTCATCTACTAACATCACATCTCTAAGTTCAAATCCACCCAAATCAACTGAATTAAAGCCATACTAAGAAACTCAACATCGTCTATCTGTAATCTCCTGAATTCATCTCTAAGAACACCATCTAATATACACCTAGCCTTCTCCATAAATACCAACCTATAAATTCTAAACTAGTCACACATAGGACCATAGAATGTTTGAACACCATGCCACAACATACTATTCGGATACCCATCTACCCCCTACAATTAAGGGATCTTCTTCACCTAGTTCACATATGCTCTAAGATGACTATGGTTATAGACTTCCATCCATAAATATCCCAATTATATGGTTATTATACTTATGAATCCATACACCTAGCTCCGGGGTCATTCTGCTACTTATCGCCCATAACATCTCAATTCACACTCACTCTTGAGTGACTGTACTACCCAAAAGCTTAGAGAACCATACTTTTTGGCTGAGGCACCATTTGTAGTAAAGTTTCTAGAAGGGAGTCTGAGAGCACATCCTGCTATAGGCTCCACTGCACGAGTGAAAGAGGGTACATGCTTTTGAATCAATAGACTTAATACACTAGTGGGTTCCTCTCAAGCCCTTGTGTAGTCTTTTAACTTTCTGATTACTACATCTGAGAGTATTTCACTGATACAAATCTGAACTTAAGTGTTTCCACCACCTCAAAGATGAGTCATGATTGGAGGAATTGGATTAACACACGAATCTGCAAAAGTTTCTTTAAGGAACAGTTTTACTGCATGACCTGGAGTATAAAAGAAGGGAAACATTTCTTAAATGCCCTGTAGCCCCTCGAATAAAAGTACATACATCTCCGTATCATTTTTCAAGATTTTATTAGACACGGCTTCATAGACACCCTAGGACACTTAAACTCTGTGCTCTAATACCAAGTTTATCATGCTCTGAGCCTACACCCTAGACGTAATACGGGACCTGAGACTACAAGTGATCCTAAGATAACCCTTCTTGCTGGCATATTTCATGAGCAACTAAATAAAAATAGATAAACTGAAGAATATTATGCGGAAGCTGAAACATATGATGAGCTCTTGAAGAGTACTGTAATAAACTAAAGTTTTATAAACTAAAATACAACTCATTTGAAGAATGATACAACTGACTGACTGACTTTCTATGAAGCCTCTACTAACACTGACTATGGTTAGCCAGGACATGACCCTCAACTATCTTTAATCAATATATAACAACTAAAATAACTGCTATAACTACTAACTGACTGGAGTTCTTGAAAAAGAAGAACTCATTCCTTGCTGACTGGAAGCTGTGATCTGTCTGACTATGATCCTGGGAGCTAGCACCAAAACATGCATCATCAAAAGGACGTAGCAGAAGAAAGTTATGCGATCAGTACTTTGAATGTACTGAGCATATGAAATACTACACTAACTTTAAAAACATGAGGAAACATGTATATACTAGAAACATAACTGAAAGCTGGACTAAGTATGGATATCTGAGAGTGCATAAGTCAACGTTGTAAAAAATAGGCTCTTTACTAAAGAGTATAAAACATTTCTGAGTTATAACTGTGAGATACATAGGCTATAAACCAACTAAGCATGCTGAAAATACTGATGAGCTGTTTAAAAACTATAACTTGAATCTGGAGTACTCAGGCCTAAACATAATATGCATAAAATCTGAAAGGCAAGGATATTCTGAAAAATATGATTAAAAACTGTAAAACTGAACTGAGGGCCTAGTACATACCTAATGAGTCAATTTCTGTGGGAGAGTCTGTTAACCGACATAAACCACGTGAGCTAAATATGGAGTCCGATGTATACGCCCCATCAAGAGGACCAAATATACCTTTCCAGGGTATAAAGGCATGGCTGATGTGATCACTAGTTCTGAGGCCCAACTGAGGGGCTAAAAAACCTACGGTGGCACGTAGTTCTGGAACTTTAGGTACGCTGAACCTTAGTCCAACTAGGTGCTAAGTACTACTCCCAAACTGAATGTTGATAGCTCATTTAAAACTGAAGTTCTGGAATGCTACATCAGAACCTAATTAATCTAGATGATTTCTGAAAGACTGTATAACTGAAAATTATTCATAAACCATGTGGACATATCTAGATGTCATACCAATTATGAAGCTTACTGAGTTCATAATCATTGATGGCATATCTTTATGCCATTCTAATCACATGACCTACTAAGTTCATCATCATTTATGGCAATGTTGAAAGTCCATATTTAAAATATATTCTTGTAAAAATATACTGAAGGTAAACTGAAGCCTGCAAAATCATGCATAGTTCTTTCTTACTAAAATAACTGGATTGAAAATCATGCATACTTATGTAGACTGAGTGCTGACAATCTGAGCTGAGCTCTAAAGGAGAAGTTAACTCATGAGAAGTTTCGAAGAGAACCTATAGACTGAAAACTGACTAATTTCATGCTTGAAAAGTAATTTAGGTCAAATTCTGAAGAAAACCCATTCTCATGAAAATACTACAATTTTAGGCTAAATTCTCGACTTCTTATAGTTCTTGTAAAAGATTATACAAGTCATTGAAAATATGGTGCAAATCTTCTAAAATAGGATATAAATCATGTAGAAATCATAAGGACTGAATTCTGTAAAATTTAGCATGATTGGGTAAGAACCTTAGTTTCTAATATCATGAAATTTGAAATAGAAGACTGAGGTTTTGGGCATAAGGGCGAACTAAACCCTTACTGAATACCCACATATCTGGTTGTAGAAGATTCTTGAATTAGTGAAGGAGTTCTGAAGCTTTGGAGAAGGACGCCCTAGGTTGAACTTGGAGAAGAACGCTCTTTTTCTCCTTGAGACTGACTTTACATAAAACTAACTTATTTAAAAAAGATTGCTTCAAAAAAATGTAGTGCAAATAACCTAGGGGTCCTATTTATAGGAAATTCCAAATTAAATCCGGATTGGTCTAGGAAGGAAAAATGCATCCAAAATGGTCGCCAAAATGGTCTATTTTGGCCACAAACAGACCATTTTCTTAAGCATTTTAACTACCTGAATTTTACGAGTTTGTGGTCCTGAAAATGGTTGGGGACCGTTTTCCCTGAAAATAGACCGTTTTCTCTTCCGTTTTAACTACCAAAATTCAATGGACTTCTGGTCAAACAGACGTCTTCTTGGTAAACTAATTATAACTTTTTACTCCAGACTCGGATTAATACGCGGTCGGCGGCATTGGATAGAAGACTTGAAGACATTTAATTTGGTGGGTCATATGCTACCTAACTGTTTATATTCTAGGAGTTATGATTGTTTGAAGTTGACCCTAGTTTAGTCTTACATGAAAACTTCTTTGGTTGAGGTACTTTCAACTTAACTTGTTGATAGGAGTTTCTTATGAACATGATTCGCATTCAAAACACTTCTCACACTAGGAAATTGATCATGACTCCTATGGAAAGTGGTTTGGATCTTAACTTAGAATTTTTGAGGTGTTCCACTAAAAATGGCCATCCCAATATGATGGGTACCTCAATATCCACCTCACAATCCAAGATCAAAAAATTAGCCGGTAGGATGAGCCTGTCAACCTTGACCAACACATCAAATAGAATTCCTACCGAGCATTTGATGGACCTATTGATCATGAGAATCCTCATATATGTGGGCTTGGGTGTACCCAACCCCAACTTCTTGAATATCACGAGTGGCATCAAGTTGATACTCACCCCTAAGTCACACAATGCCTTCCGGAACACAAATAGTCTGATGGTGCAAGGTATGGTAAATGCGCTCGGGTCCTCCTACTTTGTAGCAATATTACTTGTCATCATAGCACTACAGCTGTGTGAGATTTCAATGGTACCCACATCAACAAAATGCTTCTTCTTGAGAAGCTCCTTCATAAACTTTGCATACCCAGGCATTTGCGTTACAGCCTCGACCAACGGGATATAATGGAAAGTTTCCTAAACATGTCAGCGAACTTTTTAAATTGATTGTCCTCTTTCTTTTTGGTCAACCTTTGTGGGTATGAAGGAGACCCCTTAGGTAGTGTGGTTGGCACACTTGGAACATTAGGAGTATCCTCCTCAATATCTACAGCAACTTGGGCCGGAGCATCAGCCTCCTTCTCCTCTTCACAAGTATCATAATATACAAGAACATTTGGTGCACTAAGCTTCACCCCAGCTCCCAGCTCTTCATCATTCTTCTCATTCACAATCTCATCCTTGCTTATAACCATCAGCTCTATAACAACCTTCACACTTATAATACCCCAGAATTTAATCCAACTTTCAAACTCAAAAACTTGCAAAATTTTGAACTTTCTAGGAATTAAGGGTCCAAACCACGGTCTGTGGTCTGTACCATGGGTCGTGGAATGAACCCGTGGTTTACACATATAGGTTCAGTCTTTGGTTTGAGAACCATGAGTTGGTTCTACAGACCGTGGTTCAAACCAAGATCCATTCTGTCAACTCGTGGAACTTGATCAGAGAGCTGACAGTTTCTCTGAAGATTATAGATTGGATCTACGGATCGTTGTTTATTCTACGGCCTATCATGTTGACTTGTAGAACTCCTTCTGCAGCTTGAATGTTCAGCCTAGAATCATGACTGAGTCTATGAACCATAGTTCATTCTATGGCCCGTACTTTTGACTCATAGAAATTCATCTGCGGCCTGACTCTGTGGCCAAGAACCATGAGTGGAAACCACTAGTTGTGGTTCAATCTACGACTCATGGAATCTATCTGTGATTCCTGAAGCCGACTTTTTTTAGCAATTTTTAATTTAAGTTCTCAGAGGTATTTTAGACCTTTCCTTTCTAACTTTGCTCCGACTATAAATAGTCTTAGGCTTATTTTATTAAGTCTAATTCCCCAAAACAAAGTCAGACTTCTCAAAAATCCATTCAAGTCAGAACAGTGTCTTCTCCAAAGTTCCAGGCCTAGGGTTCTCTCCTCCAAGCTTCAACTCCAGATTCTTGCAGGTATTTTCATCCACCAAGTATGTGGGAATTTAGTAAGGGCTTAGTCCGCCCTTATGCCTAAAAACCTCAGATATTTTCAATGACTCTCATGAATATAGAACTAGGGTTCTTGTCCATTTTATAGGTTGCTACAAGAAATCATGCTCATGAGTTATATATGATCTTTGCATTGTTTTAAATATCACCTACTGATTATCTTGCATTACTTAAATATTTACAAGATCTTTAGGAATCACGGACTTAGCCCTAAATTATAACATTTGCTTAAATGTGTTAGCTTCCTTCAAAAAATTCAACCTAGCTTATTAGTATGAGTTCTAAAAGCAGAAATTGGTCAGTTTTTAGTTTACTACAGTATCTCAGAAAAACAAAGACTTTAGATTAGTCTAGTCCTGACCCAGAAACTCAGGATGCCAGGTTTGAATTGAGTTATATTTAGTTTGGGAGTAGTATTTAACACCAAGTTGGACTAGGGTTCAGCGTTCCCTCAAGTCCCAGAACTACGTGCCATCATAGATATGTAAGTCCTCTCTATTGGGCATCAATTTTAGTGATCATGCCACAGTCATGCCTTTATACCCTGACAAGGTATATTGTGTCCTCTCGATGGGGCGTATACATCAGACTCCACGTTTAGCTCACGTGGTTTATGTCGGTTAATAAGCTCTCCCACAATATTAGATTCAGTATTGTACTTTAGGCCCTTAGTTACACTTATTTTTAGTTTTCAGCATACTTTCATGTTATTCCTGCATTTCAGCTATTTTATGCACGACTATACATTTGGGCCTACGTACTATAGCTTAGTTCAGATTACAGCCTTCAGTATTCTTAGCATGTTTACATTTCAGTCAGCTTTGCATATCTCTCATGCTTAGTACATCTGAAGTACTGACGCATACTCTATGTTGCATCCTATTATGATGCGGGCTTAGGTTCCCAGGTTTAGCCACATGACTAGCTCTTACAGGTGCCACATCAGCTTAGTCAGGGGTGAGTCCTCATCCTCCGAGGACATTTTCATTATGCTTTTATTTGATTTAGTCAGATATTGTTAGTTTCAGTATTTTGGAGCTAGTTGGGGACTTGTTCCAACTGCTCATCAGTATTAGAGGCAATTCAGACATAGAGTCAGTATTCAGTTGATTTGGGTTGTATGGCTTTAACTCAGTAATTTCTTTCAGATATTATCAGATACATTCTTTTAGTTTTATTCATTTCTTAGTTATGCTTTCGCTTGATTTAGAATTACATTCAGTATGCTTGTGATATACCAGATTCAGGGTTAGCTTGGGGTTACTTATGACCCTAGGTCCCGTGTTACGTCTAGGGGCTAGCCTCAGGGAATGACAACACTAGGCTTTTTCACCGCACCACTTACTTTTCTGCTCCTTGTGATAATAGCCATAACATGACCATCATTTTTTGAATTTGCCATAGTATCACTAGGGAGTGTCCCTTTCAATCGAGGATTTATTTGGGTGGACAAGTGATTCTTTTGGGCCTCTAAATGTTTGATAGAAGCCAAGTGTGAGCTCACTATTTGGTGAAGCATTTACACTTTGCTTTTAAGCTTACTCACTCCACTATTGGTGGACTCGACCTTCTTTAAGATGCGGGAAAACATATCTTTAATTTTTGAATGACCGGGATTGTTCATAGAAGGTTGAAATGTAGCATCTTCCTTAGGAGGGGGTACATACGGATTAGAACTTTGGTGATTGTATCTATCACCCTCTTTGTCACGATCCCTTCAATTTCTGTCTCGCTCTTTATCCTTAATCCAACCTTGATTCTCGTCCCTCGGAAGATGATACCCGGGATTAGAACCTGCCGACAAGTAGCAAATTTTTCCATCCACGGTGGTGAACACCTCCTCATCACTTACTTGCAGCTCCGGAGTACTCACGACATTTACATTTTTAGCTTTATCGGGTCCCATCACGTGCTTGGCCAAGAGATCAATTTGTGTTAGCATTTTGTCCATAACCTCATATCGTTCTTCATTTTTACGGCGCATTTCATTTGTCAAAATTGATAAGGTCACACCCGTGGGAAGATCAACCTCCCTCTTGTTCCATGCCCGATTTGTCTTGGTTATTCTTTCTAGAAGAGCCAAAGCGATACCATATTGTTTATCCATGAAGGTACCACCTGCGAGGTTGTTGGCCATGGACTTGTTCATTGAATTTAATGCCCTATAAAATCTTTGGAGAAGGACATCATTCGGCTATCCGTGATTGGGGCACAACAATAGTTTCTTTTTAAACCTCAACCACGCCTCATGTAGTGGTTCATCTTGGAGTAGACGAAAATTGGTGATTTCATCCCTCAGTTGCATCATTCTTGAAGGAGGAAAGAGTCTCACTACAAAGGCTTCGACAAGTCCATTCCATGTGGTGATTGAGCCTTCTGGAAGCTCCTCTAACCATGTCGTGGCTTCTCCCATGAGAGAGAAAGGGAATAGGCAAAGCTGTATAGATTCTTGGCGGATGTTGTAGAAAATGAAGGGATGGAAAATTTCTATGAAATTTTGAATGTGCCTGTTGGCATCTTTATGTGCAGCCCCTCCAAACAACCCCCTCATTTGTATGAGGTAGAGCATGGTACTAGTGACATGGAACACCACATTCCCAATTATGGGAGGTAGGCGGATTGCACCTATTCCTCCTTGAATTTCAAGCTCAGGGGTTGCATCCATGAATCCTTCAACACTTTTGTTATCACCCACCTCACTCATGGGCTATCTGCTCAAAAATTAGAAATAACAAACAAAGTAAAAAGTAAACAAAAACTCACAAGGTGATTTCAAATGTCAATCAAAAAGGCTACTTAAAACCAAGTCCCCGGCAACGATGCTCTTTTTGATAATGCTCAAGTAACACTCTCCATATAGAGGTGAAAGCAATCGTTATGCAAAAAAAAAAAATCCCGATGAGAGTCGGGATCGATCCCACAGAGAAATGGTAGAGTAGCCTAAGAGATTGTCGTATCTCAATCACCAATAGAGTCAATATTCAAATAACAGTAAAAGTACATTGGGGAAAATAGGGGAATTGGGAAATCTGTCACAATTTGCAATTCAAGCAAAGCAATAAAGTAAATGCGAGTTTGTATCAAGAGAGAGGACGATTAGGGGTATGCTTCCAATGGGACTCGAACACGGGTCAAGGTACTTGCTCAATTACATAAATTCTCAATAAACAACATGGGTAGCATTGGTTTTAGGCATGAATGTTAATCTTTCAATCTCACAAATATTTATCCAATGGTCTTTGTTCAAGCACCATGGTTTTATCATTAACCAACCAATATAAGCTTGGGGAAGTCACACTATCTCTAGCTTAGACTCTTAAATGGGTGTTTCCGACGAATTGAGCTATTTCTAGCCTCAATCGAATTGGAATCCCAAGTACCCACTAATGAATTCTCATCCAAAATTATTAACCTCTTTCTCAAGCAAGAACACAATCAAGTAATTTCAATTAATGTTTGCAACCATTAATTTTAGAGTTAAAACATGGAGAATTCACTAGACCCATATCAATTTAGCAATTATAAACACAAATAAGCAAGATCCATACCCATTAATCAAGTAGCCATCATACACATACCCCTATACAAAGAGACTTAGCCACTCATCCTAAAGGAATAAGAAGCAATACCAAATGGGTATTCAAATTCTCTTGCATTAATGGAAGAAGTATCCAATATCCAAGCTCAATTTACAAATCCAAGGTTGAAGATGGAGATAATTAAATGAAGCTCTGTATCTTGCCTTGGGAGAGAAAACTTGTTCTACAATATTCCAAGAAACTGAAAACTATTCAAAACTATCAAAAACTATACCGAAATTAGGTTTTAGAAGGTTCCCAAATCATCACATAAAAGTGGACAAAAATGCCCCTCGGGAGCTATGCGCCGCGACGTGTGTTTCGCATGTCTCGTTGTGTGCTTTGCACAACTCTGCCTTAGTGGACCAGTGACTCCAGCTGATCTTCGGGTGTTATGCAAAGTGGGGTGCAGACCGCATCAAGCATCGTGCATGTCACACATCGACCGCACCTCTTGGCAGAATCTTCATCTCTCTCGATCACTTTACACTTCAACTCCTTTTGAGCTCTTTTGTGTCTAATTCCTTATTTTCTACTTTTGACCAAGAGTACATGCATTCACATCAATAAAGGCCATAAGAACCTTTTAATCTTATCAAAACATAGCAATAATTCATGATTAAAGACTCAATAAGTTGGTAGATTATCGACTCATCAAACCTCTAGGCAGAATCTCTGGCAGCCTCTTCTTCATCCCACACGATCATCCACAAGTTGTAAATCATTGATCGACGCTCCTCAATGGTCTCCGAAGTCTCTTTCTTCATGAATAGAGCTTGTAGGGCTTGGAGTTCTTTAGCTTGACTCCGAGTGAATGGCCTTGTAGGGGTTGTGCCGGGCAATATCGTATCATCCTCCCTTTCTTGAAAAGGATCCATCCTCGAATCCATAGTTTACCTACATCACAAGAATATAGATCACTTACATTGAACACATTGTGAACATTATACTCACATGGTAGATTGATCTTGCAGGCATTGTCATTGATCCTTTCAAGCACTTGGAATGGTCCATCACCCCTTGGACTCAACTTTCCTTTGCGGAGTTGTGGGAATATTTCCTTCCAAAAGTAAACCTAAACCCAATCATTGGGTTGAAAGATCACTTTTTTTCTCCCATGATTTTGTCGAAGAGCCACCTTAGAGTTGTTATTTGCCATGGCTTCCCTCACCTTTGTGTGAATCTTTACCATCTCCTTTGCCCTTGCATCTAAGCTCACAAAAACATCACTAGATAAAGGGGTTAAGGATAATGGAATCAATGGGTTGAACCCATAACACACTTCAAATGGAGTCAAGACAATAGAGGAGTGAAGAGATTGATTGAACGCAAATTCAATCAAAGGTAAATGGTCCTCCCAAGAAGTTGGGGATCCTCTAATCATGCAATGAAGCATGCTCCCAAGAGTCCTATTAACTAGTTTGGTTTGACCATCCATTTGAGGATGACAAGAAGTAGAGAACATGAGTTTGGTACCAAGTGTACCCCATAGACTCTTCCAAAAATGACTAAGAAACTTGGTGTCCATATCACTAACAATAGTGCGAGGTACTCCATGCAATTTAAGCACATGAATCACAAACAAAGATGCAACATGGGATGCATCATCACATTTATGGCATGGAATAAAATGAGACATTTTAGAAAACCGATCCACTACCACAAATATACTATCATACCCTCTTTTGGTTATTGGAAGGCCCAACACAAGATCCATTGAAATGTCCATCCAAGGACCAAGAGGGGTGGGAAGATATGTGTACATACCTTGGGGCCAAGTCTTGGACTTAGATTGCTTGCATTCAAGGCATTATCCATATAGCTTTTCCATATCATGATTCATCCTTGGCCAATAAAATTGCTCCATGAGAATGTCAAGCATTTTGCTGACACCAAAGTGTCCCATAATTCCACCACTATGAGCTTCTTTGAGGAAGAGCTCTCTCCATGAACTCATAGGTACACACACTCTCCCATCCTTGAACAAATAGCCATCAATCATTTGGAAATGTTCCACATGCTTCCCTTGACCAAGTTCATCACAAATTTCTTTGAAGTCGGAGTCCTTAGAGTAGAACTCCTTTAAGCTTTCAAATTCCATCATTCTAGAAGTCAAGGTGTTAACCAATACGAACCTTCTAGATAAAGTATCGAAAACCACATTTTCTTTCCCTTGCTTATAGTGTATCACATAAGGAAATGTTTCAATGAACTCCACCCACTTAGCATGACGCTTGTTCAACTTTGGTTGACTCTTTATATGCTTCAAGGACTCATGATCCATCCTTATCACAAATTCTTTATGCCATAGATAGTGTTGCTAATGATCCAACACCCGCACAAATGCATACAACTTCTTGTCATATATTGAGTGTGAAGAGGCCCCCTTTAGCTTTTCACTAAAGTAGGCCAAAGGTTTGCCTTCTTGCATCAACACTCCACTAATGCCTACACCCAAAGCATTACACTCAATTTCAAAGGCTTTATCAAAGTCGGGCAATTGTAGCAAAGGAGAAGTACCTCAACATAACCTTCAATTATTGAAAGGATTTTCTCTTGAACATCTCCCCAAATAAAGGGTGTGTCCTTCTTGATCAATTCGGTTAGAGGGGAAGCAATAGTGCTAAAATCTTTCATAAAACACCGATAAAAACTTGGCAACCCATGGAAACTCCTTACTTTTGTTGCATTAGTAGGAGTTGGCCAAGATCTAATGGACTCTACCTTTTCTTTATCCACCTCTACACCATTGGCACTCACCACGAACCCCAAGAACACCACATTCTCAACACAAAACAAACACTTTTTGAGATTTGCAAAGAGTCTCTCATGTAGTAGAACATCAAATACTTGCCTCAAATGACCAACATGTTCCTCAATGGTTCTACTATATACAAGTATGTCATCAAAATAAACGACTACAAACTTGTTGATGAAGGGCTTCAACACATGGTTCATCAACCTCGTGAAAGTGCTAGGGGCATTAGTTAAGCCAAAAGGCATAATTAGCCACTCATACAAACTAAACTTGGTTTTGAAGGCCGTTTTAAATTCATCACCTAGGTTCATTCAAATTTGATGATAGCCACTTCGAAGGTCAATCTTTGAAAATACACTTGATCCACAAAGCTCATCCAACATGTCATCAAGCCTAGGAATAAGATGTCGATATTTCACCATTATTTTGTTGATGACTCTACAATCAATGCACATCCTCCAAGTGCTATCCTTTTTGGGAACAAGGATTATCGATACAACACAAAGACTAAGACTTTCTTTGACAAGTCCCTTTTCAAGGAGTTCATCAATTTGCTTTTGTAACTCCTTAGTCTCTTTCAGATTGCTTCTATATGCTGGACGGTTGGGAATTTGAGATCCTAGCACAAAATCAATTTGGTGCTCAATACCCCTTAAGGGTGGTAATCCATTTGGCATCTCCTCGGGAAATAAACCTCATATTCCTGCAAAAGAGAAGACATGATACTAGGCAAAGTGCTAGTATCTTGGTTAGCATGCAACAATAGATCTGTGTTAACAAGGTACACTAGAAAGTGTTTCAACACTTTTCAAACATTTTCTTGGCTTAGCTATCATACACATCTTGTTCTTTTTTTTAGCCAAGCCTTCTCCCATTTCTTGTACAAGTGTGGAGCCTTCACTATTCTCCTCCACCACTTTTATTTTCTCCCAGAGTTCCTTCATAACACGATAATCTTCACTCACTTGATAGTGAGTTAAGGGAGCAAGAGAGAACTTCCTACCACCAAATACAAATACTTGTTGGTTCTCACTTGATGTACGACATCCCTATAAAATCGCCAAGGTCTTCCAAGAAATATATGACATGCTAGCATAGGTAAAATATCACAAATAACTTCATCTTGATATTTACCAATGCTAAATTTAATACTTACTTGATTTAGGACCTTCATTTTACCACTTTTATTAAGCCATTGGAGCTTGTAAGGACTAGGATACTTCTTGGTAGGAAGTTGCATTCGCTCCACCAAAGTGTCACTCACAACATTCGTACAACTCCCACTATCAATGATCAAGGCACAAATCTTGTCTAGGATCTTGCATCTAGCATGAAACAAGTTTTTCCTTTGATCAAGCTCCTCTTTAGCAATAACTCCCATGATTCGTCTTACAACACAAGACAAGTTCATGTTTAAGGGCAATGGATCATCATCATCACACTCTAGAGGTACCTTTGTATTCATAAGACAAGCAAAGTTTGGCCTCTCTTCTATCCTCTCATCATCATCATTCAAAGGTGTTTCATCATCATCACCTTTGGGCTCATCATCTCCACTCTCTTCACCATACTCTTCATCTTCTTTGGTATGGTACCCATCTTTGTAAGCAACAATTGTTCTTTGGTTGGGACACTCACTAGCAATGTGTCCCCTTCCTTGACATCTAAAGCATTGAACGGTAAAAGGACGAGGAAAGTTAGGTTTTGATTGGTTACCTTTTTTAGCCTTGTCATTCCACTTTGGCTTGTCAACCTTTGCTTGAGTAGCTTAACCACTACCCTTTGTGTACTTCCGAGTGGTAGAAGACTTTCATTTGTCATTGTTCTTGTTCCATGAGGAAGTTGTAGTACCCTTGGCTTTGAATGACTTCTCATCTTTCAAGTCAATCTCTACCTTAGTAGCATCATGATAGGCTTCCTCCAAGCTAGCATAGTGTTTGAGTCGTATTGGCTTTGAGATGTCTTGTTTCAAGTTGGTGACAAATCATATCACCGTGTTCAATATTCGTTCATCAAGCTTAGACTTTATTCTTAAACTTTTGAACTCATCATAATACTCCTCAACACTTTTGGTACCTTGTCGAAGCATGTACACCTTTTTGAGAACTTCTTGATGATAAGTAGGTGTAACATACCTCACCTCCATAAGTGCTAGCAACTCTTGCTACGTAGACTAATCATGAACGAGATCTCAGGCTTGTGCCCTCACTTTGGACTCCTACCATGTGGATGCATATCCCTCAAATTGAATAATGGCATACTTAGCTTTCAAGGCATCCGAAATGTTATTGGTGAGAAAGATTCTTTCACTTTGTAATCGCCATTCAAGGAATTCTTCCGGATCACTACTACCTTTGAAGGTTGGAAGAGTAACCTTGATGGTATTCAATCCCCTTTCATGATCACCACGATCTCCTTGATGATAACCATATCTCTCCTCATAGTGACCACCATATCTATCACCTCGATTACCATAAGGATCACCATTGCAATCATCATACCACTCACCTAGATCTCCATTCCCTTGCCATCTTGCACCTTGATTCTGACCATAACCTCTGGCTAGCACTCGATCTCTTGGTGCACCATAACCTTGTCTTCCACCATGTTTAGGACCATCAGTGTCTATTAGCAAATGCTTCCTCATACTCTTCGTAGAGTAGGTTGTGGTGGTTATCTTAGTAAGGCTCTTAGTTTTGGTTATGTGGTACATGCAAGTTAGCATGTGATGCATTTCGAAGTGGAGTTTGGTTTTGGTTTGCTATAAAAGGACGTTCCTCTTGTAGGGGATAATTTGGTTGAATGGGGTTTTGTCTAACATTGTTCAGAGAGTTAGACATTTGGAAGAGTGGTTGTTGGTTTTGTGGGGTGGTGTTTAGATTGGCTCGGGGGTTGCATAACTCACGTGCATTCTCTGAGGTAATCGTCATTGAGGAATTTGAATTCCTATGTCCTCCTGACCGATGAGTAGTATGAGGTGAGTCCTCCCAATTAGGAATCTCAACAATTACCATACTATCCTCCATACGATCCATCCTTCCGTTCACATCCGCTATCTTCCCATTTATTTCTTCTAATTGCCTTGTGATTGAGGCAAATGATGCCTCAATACTAAAGGAACCCTCTCTTTCAAGAGAACAATCAAGTGCTTTAGACATTTTCCCTGCAAAATTCAGCAAACGAGATTAGTAGTAAAGTTCCTTACACCTCTCATATGTGAATGCTCAACTTACCTTCTATGCGTTTTCCCAAGATTGATACTGAACTCCCTTTGCTCAACCAAGTCACAAGGTCACCTATACTTTGTGGAGGAATGGATTCTTGTTACTCGAAAGAAGGATGACTCAAAATCAAGCGGAAGAAGCCAAGAAAGTTTTCAACGAATGCTTAAACGATGAAAGCTCACAAGAATTGGTACGAAATAAAAATGGACACAAGAAATCTAATCACAACTAAGTAGATCAAATACTTGTTGTTAATTAGTATTAGGATTTCTAGATGATAGGAGAATCAAAGAAATGAAACTAAGAAGATAGAACCTAAAATTTGTCGGAGAGAATCAGATTTGCAACTTTTCATTGGTGCGAAGGCTGATGCGAAACACACCAGGCAAAGAGCCCAACGCACCTCACTTCGCACAACAAAACAAATTTCCAACTTCCCTTGGGTGAAGTGCTGGTGTGAAACTCACCAGGCAAAGTGCCCAACGCACTCTGCTTCGCACCTGCCCTAGGCAGAACACTTGAAGCCTCCGATTTGTACTCTTTTTCTGATTATTCTTGTACTTTTTCTCCTAGTACTTGCCCTTTTTGGTAAATTCCCTTTTGTACTAACACAAGTACTCTTTCCTTTTGCTTATTCTTTGGATTAAACGCCTTTAATTCACCTTCTTCTTCAACAATACCTTGAAGAACACCAATAACAACTTATGAATTTCAAATTTCCAACTCTCTCAATTTAACTCGGATTGACTCCAAATTTGAAATGTAGCCTCTCCTCGATATAAAAAACAAAGCCTGGTACAAATTAGAATCAATTAAATCCAAATTGAAGAGACTCATTTTGTGTTCTTCAAGTTCTTCAAACTTCAAAAATGGCGAATCCTTCAAACCTCAACCAAATTCTTTCAAATTTGAGATTCAAGCTCCTTATGACTAGGAGATCAAAGCCTAATAGGTTTGAAGTCTCGAATCAACCCTGATCTATGAAACCCTTGAACCTGTTCTTCAAGCTTCTTCACCCAACAATGGTGAATTCTTCAATTCAACTCCAAACAAGCTCAAATCTCAAATCTAGACTCAATTAATACTAGAGAACACTATTTTAGTATCAGAATTCCAAACAAACACAAGATCAAATATTTGTTTTGTAAATTTTTTTCCAAAAATGTTTTTCACTTATTTTTTTTTTTTGAAATTTTCAGATTTATGAACCTAGAATTAAAAATTGTAGAAATAATCCTTTAGCCTAAGCTCTGATACCAAATGATAAGATCTTGATTAGGGATGAAGCTAATCAAAATCCAATGCGGAAATTAGATAAGAAAAAATATGTGTTATTGCTATCAAAAATAGATTTATGGGCAACATGGGACTTGATACCCGCACCTCCCAATTGAATTACAATTCAATAATAAATATGACTTGAATCAACAAGGTAGAAGTACTCAAAATGAATCCACAAATGAGTATTCTCATGTAAAATTCAAGCAAAAGAAGTTATCAAGCAACCAAAGGAATCCACCTTTAGTCACTCACCTACACTATTAGGAATCCATCCAATAGACTATTAGGAATCCATCCAATAGATTTAGCTACCTAAAATCTATCAACTATAATATGAGTTGTCAAATAATATATCTCAAACATTCAATAACTAAGAAATAAAATCGAAATTAATCATTCGATGTCTGCTCGTTCTCCCCTCTTCAATTCCCAATGAACAACATGATTTTGACCTATTATTTGTTCACTTTGGTCGATTTGATACTTAGTTAATTCTTTTATCTTTATGTTTCCACTGATACCTAATTGATAACGAACCTAAATGGATTTTTAGGGCCAATTCCATAAATTTTGGCTGAGGCAATTCTTACTTGTTCATCGCCAACTAATCTAGCTCCTGAAATATATAACATTCTTGATCCTTCCTTTTACTAGACTAAGCCTTCTATTTATAGTGTTTGCCTTGTATAATTAAAGGCCCAAAAGTGACCTTATTGGAAGACTTCAAAATTAGCCCATGACGGGCCTGGTGCATTTGGAGGTGCTGGTTGCACTATAGGAAGTGCCTAATCTACTTTGGTTGCACCTTGGGGTGCATTTGGAGGTGCTGGTCGCACCAGGGGAAGTGCCCAACGCACCCTGGTTGCACCTCTAGGAAAAATCTCTGTCAGCCTCTTCTTCATCCCACGCGATCATCCACAAGTTGTAATTTCTTGATCGACGCTCCTCAATGATCTCCAAAGCCTCTTTCTTCATGAATAGAGCTTGTAGGTCTTGGAGTTCTTTAGCTTGACTCCGAGTGAATGGCCTTGTAAGGGTTGTACCAGGCAATATCATATCATCCTCGTAGGTCATGGTATATCTTGGTGGCACCGGGGTGGATAGAATACCTGGACCTATCAGCCTCTGTCAAAATCTGCTGTCTCAACCTATCAACATTAGGAACACACAACCGTCCGTGATAGAAAAGCACACCATCTTCCTCTTGGGAGAAAACCTCTACCCTCTGCTGATGGACTGCACCCTTCAACTGATGCAAGATAGGATCACTGTCTTATTTCTCCTTCACCTCAACTACCAAAGAAGATTCTGACCCGTTCTAGACATTACACCACCATCCGCTGAATCTGTAAGACAAACTCCTAACCGAGCATGCCTATGAACATCCTTAGCCAATTCCTTCTTCCCTTCTTCAACTAGCGACACACTACTCATAGACAATCTACTAAGTGCATCAACCACTACATTGGCCTTACCTATATAGTAAAGCACACTCATATCGTAGTCCTTAAGAAGCTCAAGCCATCTCCTCTGACGAAGATTCAACTCCTTCTGAGTGAACACGTACTGAAGGCTCTTATAGTCGATAAACACATCCACATGGACACCATACAAGTAGTGTCTCCAAATCTTTAAAGCAAAAACCACTGCTGCTAACTCAAGATCATGAGTTGGATAGTTCTTTTCATGAATCTTAAGCTGTCTAGAGGCATAAGCAATTACCTTACCATGCTGCATCAAAACACAAACTAAGCCAACCCTAGATGCATCACAATACACAACAAAGCCATCTAAGCCCTCTGGTAGAGCCAAAACTGGAGTTGTGGTCAACCTAGTCTTCAATTCTAGGAAGTTCTTTTTACACTCAATCGGGTCAACGTGGCAGCTATGGATGAAAACCCTTCCACAAATCTCCTATAGTAACCAGCCAAACCCAAGAAGCTCCTAATATCTGTCGGGGAAGTGGGTCTAGGCCAGTTCTTCACTGCCTCTATCTTTTGCGAATCTACTCGAATTCCTTCTTTAGATACTACATAACCCAGAAAAGCAACGACTTGCATCCATAATTCACGCTTGCTAAACTTAGCAAACAATTGGTGATCCTTTAGAGTTTTCAAAACTATCCTTAGGTGATTTGCATTCTCCTCCTCACTCCGAGAGTAGATAAGAATGTCATCAATGAAGACAATGATGAACATATCCAAGTACTGCTTGAATACCCTATTCATCAAATCCATAAAGGATGCGTGAGCATTTGTTAGTCCAAAAGACATAACCACAAATTCATAGTGACCATACAAAGTTCTAAAGGCTATCTTTGGAATGTCACACTCTCTAACTCTGAGCTGATGATAACCGAAGCTCTTGGAGAAATAGCTGGCACCTGAAGCTGGTCGAATAAGTCATCAATCCTAGGGATGGGATACTTATTCTTGATTGTGACCTTGTTCAACTGACGGTAGTCAATACATATTCTGAGAGAACCATCCTTCTTACGCACGAAGAGAATTGGAGCACCCCATGGAGAGATGCTAGGCCTGATAAAACCGTTATCTAAAAGGTCTTTCAACTGCTCTTTCAATTATTTAAGCACTTGTGGAGCCATTCTGTAAGGAGGAATAAATATAGGTTGCGTATCTGGGAGAAGGTCTATCCCAAAGTCAACCTCCCGCTCAGAAGGGACTCTGGGCAGATCCTCGAAAAACACTTCAGGAAACTCACATACTACTGGAACTGACTGGAGAGATGGGGTTTCAGATTCAGAATCCATAACCCAAACTATATGAGAGATATACCCCTTAGAAATCATTTTCCTAGCCTTGAGATAAGATATGAAATGACCCTTGGAGGATGGAGGACTACCCTTCCACTCTAAGACAGGCACATTAGGAAACTTAAAGCTGGCTATTCTGGTTCGGCAATCAATAGAAGCATAACATGCATGTAACCAATCTATACCAAGAATAACATCAAAATCAGTCATCTCCAGCTCTACTAGATCAGCTGAAGTGACTCTATAAAGGACTGAGATAGGATAATTTATGTAAATTCTCTTGGCTAGGATTGACTCACCAACAGGAGTGGAGACATAAAAGGGTTCTAGGAGTTGTTTAGGACTGACTCTAAACTTGCAAGCAACATAAGGGGTTACAAATGACAAAGAAGCTCCGGGGCCTAACAAAGCATAAACATCGAAGGATAAAACTCACAACATACCGGTGACTATATCAGGTAAGTCCTCCTGACCTTGGTAAAATGAATTAGCATAGAGACAGTTCTGTCATTGATCGCCACCTGTGCCAGAAGTGGTACCCTGCTGAGCCGTACAACCTGCTGGAGCTGCTAAAGTAGTACCTTGAACCTTGCCACCTCCACTGCCTTGCCTGAATGAGGGAAAATCCCTAATCCTGTTCCCTAGCTATCCGCATCCAAAACATCCCTCTGAGCCAAGGAGACACTCTCCCGGGTGACTCTTGCCACACTTGCTGCAACTAGGGTAAAGAGTCCCCTTTGCAACACTCCCCTGAGACCGAGGGCCTGATGCCCTACCTGCTATTCGTGCCTAAGTATGGACCCCTGGGTAGGAGCACTAGCTGACGATGGTACGGGTCCTGATGAACTCTTTTTAAATAAATACCGGTGTTTGCCTCTGGACCTCTGATAACTGAAACTCGAACTCTCTGTCCTTTCCCTCTTGTTCTCCCTTACCATCTCTTTCAGTTTATCTTCCTCAATCTGCTACGCGTTTGTCATGAGCCTAGAGATATCCATATCCCCCAATAATATAGCGGTCCTGTACTCCTTTTTTTCCAAGTCAAACACCCTATAAACAAACTTACTCATCTCGGACATCGGTTCAGCCACCATAGAAGGAGCATACCTAGAAAGCTGAGTGAACTTCAACCCATACTCTTGGACTAACACCGATCCTTGCCTCAAATTCATAAACTCTTCATCCTTAGCCTCCCTCAACTCCCTTGAAAAGAACCTATCTAGAAAAGCCTCAACAAAACTCCCAAGTCACAGGGGATGCATTCCTGCCCCTACCTTCCTTCCACTGAGTGTACCAAATGTGAGCCACATCCTTGAGCTAATAGAAAGCTAGCTCAACACTGTAAGAACCAGTCACCTACATCACCTCCAAGATCTTTTTCACCTCATCTATGAAATTCTGTGGATCCTCACCAACCTTGGACCCCAAAAACTCTGGCGGGTTCATACGAATGAAGTCTTGAACCCTGTCAGCAGCTGTCCTACTATTAGAGTTAGCAGGAACATGTGCCTGTTGATTAGCCTGATTGGTTATCGCCTGAGCTAGCATCTGAATGACATTTTTGAACTCCACATTAGTGACCTCGTAGTTCAGAACTGGGGATTAGCATTTCGGGAGTTGGCTCTGTGAGAAGGCATGATCTAAAATGCATAAAGAGTGGACTAGACAGGAGAAATAGAGTTAAATTCTATCGCATGACATTGATCATGAAAGAACTGAAGTTTTTCCTAAAACATCTCACATCCTCCCCCTTATAAGTGTGGCGTGCTTCACACCTTTGAAAGAGACTCTACTAAATGCGTCTTTTAGACATCCTAGGACTCTTGAACCTGATGCTCTGATACCAAGTTTGTCATGCCCCGAGGCTACCCTCTAGACGTAACACATGACCTAGGATTGATAACGCCCAAACTACACCTCAATTTAAGAAGCGTAAGCAGTCGTCGGCAAATATAGAACCCAACAGAGGTTGGGGTCGATCCCACAGGGAATAAGGTGCGAATTAAGTCGTTAGTGAAGTAGATGACTAGTAATCAATATTTTCCGGTAAATAGGGGGGTTTGTGTGATCGAATCGTGAACAAAAACAAACAATAACGTATGAATGATAATCAATATGAGAGAGAACTAGGGAAGTGTTTACCATGGCGATGGTAACAATGTCGATCCTAAGCTTAACCGGGTTCTTTTTATATGTATGTCACGATATGATTGAATTAATGATATCATCTAAACGTTTCTCAACCAAATAGACGAATTTCCTTTTCAATTCTCTCGAACTTGAAAAGGTTAGCTTTTATATTTCAATCCTAAACATCAAGTAGATTAATCTAGTTACAGCATTAATCATAAAACGAGAGTTGGTAGTCTCGAATCCTCGTAGTTAACCAAATTTCCCGGTTTTAATCTCTTTACTCAAGCAAATTTAAACCTAGGCATGTTCTAATGTTTGCAACCACTAGAAAACGTTAAATAATGAATGATTAACAATGTGACAACATATATATTGAACCCGTCGCTACCCGGAATCTATCTTGCTACTTTTGCCATGGCTCCCACAACCCTAGTTGTGGGAGTTTAGTTAATCATGCTAGAAGAAGAAGAGAAGAAATTCATATTCATAATAGAGAGAAAAGATTCTTACAATATAATGAAAACAATCTTCGATTATCCAAGAACAAGAAAACAAGATCCCAAGAATTAATCAAGAACACGATTTCAAGACCAAGAAAACATGTTGTTGCTCTCAAAAAGTCGACTAAAACTCTCCTAAAACTATTGGGTAATGTATTGTTAATTGAATGAATAAAATAAACCTAACATAGGGTATTTATAGGAGTCCAGGAAATAAACCCAAAAATATTTGGAATCCGCGTCGCGCGTTCTGCCTCAACCTGACAGTTTGGGTGACGGACCGTCACCATCTTGACGGACTGTCACGGTGGCCGTCACCACTAGGCAGTGGTGCTGCCTCAGGGTGACGGTTTGGGTGACGGACCGTCACCCACTTGACGGACCGTCACTTGAACCGTCACTCTTATCCAGAACGTCATTTTTGCTCGTAATTCCTTCCTTTTCCACGTTTGTCTCCCTTTCCTGAAAACATAACATAAAACATCAAAAATGACTACGGTTGCTTGAAAACTTACGATTGTTCTTAGTTTAGAGGCGTCGAAAGTGTCGTAGAATGGCGGCACATCAAGGATCACAAGTGACCCCAAGCTAACCCTTGGTCTTAGAATGACTTAAACATAATAGGGATAATCATAGAGGAAGCATAAATAGCAGAAATAGGCAATCTAACTAAGCATAAGATAATGGTCTAAAAATAACAAAATCTGAAACATCAAATGTTGATTGGATAGCTATGTCTGAAAAGCCTCAAAAACTGACATAATGAATTGCTGGGACAAGACCCCAGCTAACTCTAAGTAATGAAGAAAGGCATCTACTAACTAAGAATCATACTAGTCCTCAAAAGATGAAGACTCACCAACTCTGACTGGAAATCATGCTGGGTCTAGCCAAGAGTCTGAGAGCGAGCACCTGAATTTACATCGTGAAATGATACAACACAAAGAGGTATAGATCAATACTTTGGAATGTACTGAGTATATGAGATATGCATAATCCATAGTAAAACATGCTTAAAACATAAGTAAAGTTGTGATCATAGCTGATAGTAAAATCTGCAATGTAATGACTCAATGCAATATCATAAGCTGAAAATATATTTATATCCGTAAAGCATAAGTAATGAGTCTGAAATCTAAAAGCAAATAGTCAAATATATTTAAAGGCTTTAAACCATTTATGTGGAAGATTCTCATAACCGACATAGACCATGTGAGCTACATGGAATCCAATATGCTACCCTACACCAAAAAAGGTTGTCCTAATCGGCCAAGGTTAGAACCATATGCTAAGGATCCTGTAATGAGCCACGGAGGGCAACCTACAGCGACAACGTAGTTCTGGGACTTAAGGGTAAGCTAAACCCAGTCCAACTCAGTGCTAAATACTACTCCCAAATCATATATATAGCTCATACATAACTTGTGACATATCTAATGTCAAAACTGTTCATAACTTAGGTAGACATATCTAGATGCCAAAACTTTTCATAAAGCAATAGGACATATCTAATGTCAAAACCTCTTGTAAAACATATGGACATATCTAATGTCATGCTATTCATAAATTCATAATTCTTAAAAACATAGCATGACCATAGTTCAAAACATACTTTTACTAAAACCCATAATTTGAAAAACTAGGCATGCAATTTCATAAATACTTGAGGTCATGTTATCCAAACATGCAAATTTTTACTTGAAGCCATGCAATAGGAGAAAAATCATGCTAGAAATCATTCTCAATTCATGGGCTTTTGGAATACTTGAGGATTATCTTATAATATCATGGGTAAGAGATGAGAGCATATTTTAATGTAAATAAATCAATTTCATAAGAGAAATCATATTTGAGTAAGAACCCTAATTCCCAATTTCATAAAATCCAAGTGAAATCATAGGTTTTGGGCATAAGGGTGAAAGAAATCCCTTATTGACTACCCACATACCTGAACCCAAAGCCTTTCTTAGCCAAAATCTGAAGATGGAGACTTGGAGATGAAACCCTAGACCTTGGAGCTTGAGAGAGAATCCCTTTCCTTTCTTTTCTAGCTTGAATTGAGAGAATGAATGAAGAACTAACTAAGTGAGACTAAAGCCCTTTTAATTTGGCCTAAAACAACTTAAGTTAGGAGTTAAAAGAGTGAGGAATTACCAGAATACCCCAGGAATTTAAATATGAAAAGCTAATAAAAATTCTTAGCCCATGTTCCACGGATGGAGTCTACGGCCCGTAGACTAAACCACATACCGTAGTAGGTCTGATTTCTACGGACGGGTTTCACGGCTCGTGAAACCATCCACGGTTCGTAGAAACCCTTCATGGTTATCAGGGAATTTGATGACCCTCAGGTCTGATTTCCATGAGGGGAGACCACGGTCTGCGGTTTGATCCACGACCCGTTAATCCCAATCGTGGTTCTCAGACCAGAGGATGAGTCTGCAGGGTTCACTCCACGGGGTCTTTCCACGGTCCGTGGTTCTATCCACGACTCGTGGACCCTGGAACTTCAAAAAAATTTAGCGATTCTAAGTTTAAAAGCTGGTTCAAATTCTGGGGTGTTACATGTTGTTTCCTCGAACTCAGTCAAATTCTTCTTGAGCTTGAAGGAAGCGACCGAGCTCTCATGATTCAGCCCCTTCGTGAAAGCCTCGGCTAGCCAGTCATCAGGTACCATCTGGAGCTGCATTCTCTCTTTCTGTATCCGGGCCATGAACTCTCGAAGTAACTCTCTATCTCCTTGTTCTATCTTAAAAATATCCCCTCAGCGGGGCTGCACCTTCTTGGCCCCCGCATGGGCCCTTTTGAAGCTATTTGCCAACATGTTGAATGAATCGATAGAATTTTCAGGGATAAGAGAGTACCATACAAGGTCTCTTCCTGAGAGCGTCTCTCTGAACTTATTCACCATCACTGATTCAGCCTCCTCCTTGGTTAGGTCGTTACCGTTGACTGCCATGGTAAAAAACAACCGGTGCTCCTGTGGTCCGAGTTCCCATCATACTTTGGGATGTTCAATATTTTAAATCTCTTTGGGATGGGCCTTGTTGTGGCAGTGGCTGTGTAGGGTACCTTTGCATAGCTTTTGGAGTTCGATCCCTTAACTACCGGCAGGGCTCCTAGAATACAGTTCATCCGCGATTGGAGTTTAGAATACTGAGCCTTCATCTCTCTTTAACAACTCCATTACTGACGTTGATGAAGGCGTATCCTTAAGTCTGGCCACATCGTTCGCTACTGTCACTCCCTCCATTCGGTTATCACGCTCGTGGTCCTCCAGATCGTTCCGTTCTTTCTTCTTTGAAGTGCCCGGAGTCACTTGAGCAGCACCGTCTTTCATCTCATCTAGTCTTTTGTCTTGCGCTTTAACCCTAGCCATTAACTCCTCGTGGGACGCAACAAGGTCCCTGATGAGGTCCTGCAGGTATTGCAAATCATGCTCTATTTCCTCCTTGTCAAGGTCGATGGACCCCTTCCGCCTACTCTGCGTGTTCACGTTGAGAGGCGCCTGATCCGAGAGGTCTGTCCTCACCGCAGAAGTCCCAAGCATCGCGTCGTCGATCTTGGAAGCCTGCTCAAGGGTTCTATCTTTCACATGGTCATCGTTATCATTCGCCAGAACCTATTTTTCCTGCAAGGTAACAAACACAGAAAGAAACTAGCAAGTAGAAACGAAGTTAAAACCCACGCAGTTGCTATGGTCCTATGGTGTGCGCCAAACTATTTATCATTGATTTGGGACAGTTAGATTTGTTAGTGGGTCAAGAGCATGTGTTACGATCTTAGCTTCATCGTTAGAGTCGTAAGTTTGTAAAAGATAATAAACATAAAGGAAACACAAAATAAATCACTAAGGCAACGATAAAGAGCTAATCTGAGACACTGACGAGGTGTTCGGTCCTCCTAGCCACGAACGAGTCGTGGCCAAAAACAGTAAGCAAGCGGGCGTAATAACAATGAAACAGTAAGGAACTAAGAGAAAAACAGAAGAAATACAGAACCAACTTAATGACCAAGCGAGAGAGAGATTTTATTGCTTTAGGGCTAGAGCTAATAAAAAGTGGATCCTTTACAATGAGGGAGAGGGTCTCTATTTATAGGGTGTGAGTCGTTCCTTGATGCGAAATGAATAGTACTATCTTCTTAGGCCAATAGTACCGTGTCCAATGAATGGCCGCCACTTGTCCTTGAACCGTTGGAGGATGACAACCTAGTATACTGCATCTGACGTTGCTCTGGCGGGTGTTGCCCGCGCACCTGAATACTACTGTCCTTTTGTCTATCCTCGGCGTGCAGTCGCTATCGCTTGTCTTCTCGGACTACCTTACTTCCCCGAGAAATCTCTTCTTCGTGTCGGACGTGCTATCGAGATAGCGTCGTCGCGAAGCGCTTCTACTTTTACCCAGCCCATGTTGGTCCAGTCGGCCCAATCTAACTTTACCCCATACAAGACTGGTTGATCTCGGTACCTCTTGTCTCCTTTGATAACATGTTTAATTCTAGGACCAAATTCATGACACATTGTGTCATGTCAAAACATTATTGTCTGTCCTCCAAGTGAAAGCTAGTGATTTTTGTTGGCTCCATCCTGCGACTCTGCAAATCGTTTTGAAAATAGGAAATGAAGTTTGCCCGAGGGATGCAGAAGCTAATGCTAGAATCTTGAATTCCAAAGTACAGTAGGAAACTGGAGAACTTTGCTAGAAATAAATAGTTCATGCTATTATTTACAAGTCTTCTGCATTTTACCCACCCTTTGAGGTTCGCTTTTCTACATGCCATAGACACTGCCAAGAAAAGTGTTTTTTTTTTTTATCTTTAAGCTCTTTTCTTCATCAGAATTGTGAATGTTAAATGAAAATAAAAGAAAATTAGCCCCACGTATCTCCTTGGAAAGACAGCTCAACATATAATATATTATATATTATTTTCTAATTACATTGTGCTTCTCAACAGTTTAAAGCCCTCAATATATATTATGCTGCAACACCTGCAAAATATTTCTACGAGTGTCAAAAGAAGGAATATTACTACAAATTGCATGCCGCCAAGTTCCAGATGATCCGTGGCAAGTCATAACCATAGAAGATATAAATTATAGAGTGAGCACATGAACATGTCAGATAGAGATGCTGTTGGGAATACCACGACAGGTAACACCAGGACCAGACGTAGGTAGCAGCAGTTCATATGGAGGAACACCAGCACCACTTCGGTTTTTAAGACGGATATCCTTGTTTCTTTGGTTGATGGTATCTTCTATCTCCCTTAATTTGGCACAGAATCTTTCAAAGATCTTCAGAACTTCTTGATCATTTACAGAGAATCTTTGAATTTCGTGCAACTGATGCATGTATTCCTCGTCTGCTGAATGAGTTGACAAGGTATCTTGAACAGCCATCACTTTAGTAGCTTGGAGTTGAGTAGGCAAAGATGCCAGAAAAGTGTACTCGGGGTGAAGAATAAAGTTCTCATAGCTGGGATCATCTTCATGTGGGATGAGCTTTCGCATAAGGGTAGGACGGTTTGGTACATAACCTCCAAAAGGGTACTGCCCAAAGTTTATTGCTGCATGTTGGCCTGAGGCAATCCAGATCATTGTGGTGAGTATGCCAGACAAGTCTTCTTTAGTAACAAGCTTTGGCCACCAAGGCTCATTTTTCTTATCGGGGTGTCCCTTGTTCTTGATCTCATTCCACCAGCCCTGGAGCTCAACATCAGACGTGATAGAATTAGGCTCAGAATAGTAGTGCTCAACATAGGACTCCACATATTCTTTTATGGCAGACCATATGAGAAGGCCATCGGCTGCATAAGGGTAGTCTTCAATCACAAGTTTCACCCCCAAAGGCATCGATGCATCCTCCACAGCCATTCCCCTTCAAAGCAGTCAATGTTTTGTTTATTAGTTGAAAAGTTGCAATAATCAGATGAAACAGTAAGGTTAATCTGAGCTTGAGCACGCAAGGCTAATAGTTATAGTTCAAGGTTTAAAGAGATGTCATGCTTGAGATTTTTTACCTTCTTATTAAATCTGCAGGCAGTGCTTCCATATCAAACCGCCACATGCTCTTGTAAGCTGCAGAGCTTATTTCCATTGAATACCTTCCAGGGCTAAAACATGCTTCAATAACTCCACCCCCATTTATCAAACTCTGCCTTGCAAGCGCATTGATTTCCAGTGTGTAGCGCATATGAGGGTGAAGTAGCTTGTAAATTGGGTGCATTGAACTAAGATGCCTATGGGTTGCAATGATATATGGTTCCATACAAGCATGAGTCCTTAACCTGAGAATTTAATTTTACATGCACAGTGAGGTCCCTGACTGATAGGGTCAAAGCTACAGAAAATATTCGTGCAATTGATGTCTTTACAATCTTCCAGCTTCAGTATCAAATCTATTTCAAAATGGTCGGTTTCACCAAATTAGAGGATTATTAGATTTTATGAAAAGCACAATGAGAACTAACATTGGAAGACATCTACGTAAAAATGTTTACAAGGAAACTGTTAGAGTGGGTGAAAGTCCCACATTGGTTGGGGAATGGACCTGGGCCTAACTCAACCCCAAAAGCTAGCTCATGAGGGGAGGATTGCCCAAGTCCATATAAGCAAACCGGCAGTCCATTCCCCAACCAATGTGGGACTTTTACCCACTCTAACAAAAACTACTAAAAGAAAAAAGAGAAGGGCTCTAAGCTTACCAGTGGTTCACCAACTGATGGATGCCAGCATCATTTGAACAAACATGTGCTTTGGATAGATTCCAGATCCAGTGATTGGTTGCATCATGTCCATGGGAGAATATACGCTTGTTCCTAGGTGAAGAAGGTGTTGGAGGCAGTGAAAGTTCAATGATAATTGGGTTTAGAACACCTCTTGATGTGTAGAAGAAAAGTGTTCTTGATGCATAAGCTTTTCTCCCTGGCAAGGAGTTCATCTTCCCAATAAAAGGCAAAAGCATGTCATGATAATCAAGTATAAACAATCTCTTATCTTGAATAGCCTGAACAGAAAATTTGAGATGATATTTTAGGTTAGAGCTGGTTTACACATAAAAAGAAACACAGCTAAACTAGATTTCCCAAATAACACTTTGGAAAAGGATCACTACCTCTTCAACACTCAGTCCATTAAGCTCTTGTTCTATAAGATCCCTGGTAATAGCTGAATCAGGGGGGCCATAAACAGCTGGATCTAGCTTGCTAACAATTGGAAATTCCTGTTGAATATCCACAAGCTTAATGATCATCTAAAGAAAGCTTATAATTGATTAAGTACAAAAATAAAAATAACAAATTACCCTCAAAAGTTCAATGTTCACAGGGTTAACCCCTGCTAAAGCTTGCCGGGTAAACTCATTATCTCTCAACCAAGCAAATCTATCCCCTGCGAGAAAAAAACCATAAAGATGCAGAGTTTATGAAATATCACTCCTGAAACAACATTGGAAAGAAATCAGAGGATAGCATGGCACATCTTGTAAGTCTAGTAGACAAACAGGACTCCTCAAGTTTCAACAATGCTAAAATGAAAAAAGTAGACGTGTCTGCTTACGTTTGATTATAGCAGGAATCTCGTACTTGAGCAACCTTTTGCTGACAGAGAATACTTTATCCAAAGTATCAGAAAGAAATTTATTCTTCTGTGGATCTTTATCATCATTCAAGACAAACCCATCGTTATACAGTTTATCTATGTCATTGAAGTTTGTAAAGGGAATGTCTGAGCTTGACAATGTAGCCGCAATTAGTGGTACCAGGTTATGTAACAGAGCTTTCAACCTTCCAGCAGAAAATGTATTTTGCTTAATTTCTTCAAAAGTTTCATCTCTAGGGACATAAACTGGATGAGGTTTCTCTATTCTACTCTCTGCAAGTGGATCTGTCAGCATCAAAGATCAACAAAAAGTCGATTATAAGAATGTAGCAGAATTGGGGCAACAAACCTAAATGAAAAATATACTCCTCAGCAGAGTGCTCACTGCTCAGTACCTTTCTTAGTTGGACCTCTACCAGTCCGACAGCGCCTAGGATAAGGTCTCTCTTTGCCACCTACCAGCGGCCTAGCAAGATCCTCACTTTTGTCAGGATTGCCTAAATCATTATAAACATCATAATCATAGATTCGTTCGTGTAGCTTCCTCTCGCCTTTCCCATTGCCACGAATGCTCAACAAGTCTTCACGCCGAAGATCCTTGATGCCAGGTGGTGTTTGAGACGGTAGATATGCCTGTTATAAAATGCAGCGACATCCTTGATCAAGCACCATTATCTGCTTTGCAATGAAAATGAAAAGTAAAATCAATTGAAAGTATGTGGCTTACCTGATTTTGGAAGATGATTCTACTCTCTGGATTATCTTTTTGAGAGTGAATCCATGTATTAACACTAAAGAATAAAGGGCCTTCATTAAAGCCATGAACAACAATCTGCACCAAGTGTATCTCTTTGTCAAGGAGATTGGTAATAATGATAGCTCCAGGACATCCAAAATCGTGTGGAACAGTGAAATTGGCAGCATATTCAACTATATATGGATGTTCAGAAGGCTTGGACAACCAACCCCTCACATAAGACTCCGCAAACTTTCCCGACTTAGTAACTGTGAGCAGAAAAATGTTTTAGTACTTTAATAAACTCAGAATACTACTCATGTAGAAGTGTCCTGTGGAATGGAGTTGATGTTCTTTGGTCCATTCCACCAGTCAGAATAAATGGAATCATTATGAACTAAGTTCGCAACAGACTGTGTTGCCAATCAAGTTTTTCACAACAGGAAACAAGACAAATGAACTAAAATGCACCCAGAAATACTAAAAAGTAAGAAACGTAAGACAGTTAAGGGAAAAAGGCACAAAAAGAATGGATGACAATATGTATCCACACTAGCTGTTTTCCACTTTCCACCAAACCATATTAGTATATATAATAATTAACCATAGCTACTAATATAAGATTATGTTCAAATACATTTCATGCATTTGTATTAGTTTGGTGTAAACACTACATGGGGTAGGTTCTTTTCCTTCATTTTGCTCCCTGAAAGAAGCAAAATAATTTTTGAGAATATGAAAGGTTTGGAGTGCCCACAGAAGCTTTTTAAATTCAATGATGATGTCCTTAGGATATTATTATTTTTTTTATTTTTTTTTGGGGTGGTGGTGTTCAAGCAAGTCAATGAACCAAAACGAGCCATTGCTATTACCATCAAACTAGACAAGAAACAGCTCAAGACAGCCACCAAAAAAGAGAGAAATAAAGCTGAGAAGTTAGATCAAAGAAAAACATGAACTATAAAACTCAACTCGTACAATAATAAACTCTAAAATAAAATAAAAACGCATATATAGCAAGATAAGCAGAGTAAAAAGTAGAACAAGTATTGAGATTTGAGATTTGAAAGGAAACCAGGATCAATGTCTTGACTAATGAGGTGAATCAAGATTCCTCTGCCAATTCCATTCATTAAAGACTCCCACTGATCTTCAATCTTGTCAGTGATTTTCTCCTTCATCTTCTTCCTCAAAGTGATCACTGCTTTCACATCTCTCCCTTTTGCAGAAGAAAGCAATGAACCATTACTCTCTTCCACCAAGTTTGCACCTTTCACACTCTTGTTGTCATTTCCACTTTGAATCACAGCTTTAATTTTCCAACAAGACCTATATCTTGGTATCTGACTGATTTTCCTCTCCGGTGACCGGATGGTGAGGACATGTTGGATTTCTGAGCTAAGCGGAGTACGGGATCTTGGTTGAGCTGTAAACATCATTGGCCCCCTCTGTCAAGAAAATTCAAAGACTATATAATAAAAGTTGATTAAAGGAATTTATGTATGAAGATGGGGAGGAGGGTATGACACATTTGAAATTTATTTCTCCAACAAACTTGTTACTAGTACATGCTTGTATTGAGTCATTTATTTAAGTAGCACTCATATGTGGAAAAACTTTACTACTGGGAGACGCAACCAACCATAGTTGTGTGAGGGTACTTTTAGCTTTTGATACTTGAAAAGTAGGCTTATTTATTTACTTTACTTTATATATTATATTTTATCATCACTTCTCTTCTTATTTTATTAGTTTATTCTTCTTATTTCTAAAAAAATAACTAATATTAAACTTCTAAATACACAATTAAGCAATTTAATAAATATATTTTCTCTTAAAATAAGTGAAACATTCTTAGAACTGTTAAGACTTTCGATTCATTATTAATAACATTACTTAAAAATGCTAAAATTCATCCGAAAAAGATTAGCGGATTGTGTCAGATTTCAATGATTTTTTTCAAAAAAAACACACAACTGACGAACTTTAAGAAAATCGGCATATTTTCGCTGATTATTTTTCACATAAAAATTATAAAAAATTAATATTTTATAAAGACAATCGGCGAATGTCTATTATTTTATATACAAAAATTAATGAACGTCTGTCGATAAAGTGCAAAACTACATTTGAAGAGTATAAAAAAAATAATGTAAGTATAGAAATTAGTATTTTGTGTTTGAACGTTACATAAAATGAACTCAGGAAAAATTAGTGTAGATACCTTTAAGGTGGTTACTTCAATTATTTAATTTTCCTGGATTGATTACTTGAACCCCAAAAAAAACACTAGAATGTAAAAGTATCAAATTCTAGAAAAACCTTATGAATAAATTAACAACAATTAGGATATGCTTTTGACATATTTAAACAAATATTTGAATTATTATTTGTTAATAATAAAATTATCAGTGTATTTTAATTTATTAATAATAAAATTGATAATATGTTATTAATTAATATTCGAAATAGACGTTAATTATGATATGATAGTGTAAAATACCGTATAAAAAATTAAACACTAATTTTTATGTTTACGCAATTCTTATTTATACTCTTCAACTGCAGTTTTACACTTTTAAAATTGACGGTTGTTTGTTAATTTTTGTAACCAAAAAAAGATTGATGGATATCTGTCGATTTTTTTAATAAAATAATATTTTTTTTTATAGTTTCTGTGCATTTTGCGTGAAAAATAACCAACAAAAATACATTTTTTTTAAAAAAATGAAAATTATTGACAACCCAACTGAATCCGTCAGTTTTTTTGGTCAAATTTTAGCTCTTTTTAAATAGTATTATTACCAATGAATCGAAATCGTAATAGTTCTAACACGCTTTAACTATTTAAAAAAAAAATATTTACCAATTTGCTTAATTCTATACTAAAAATTTGATATTAGTTAGAAATAAGAAAAATAAAAAAATTGAAAGAAAAATAGGAATAGTTATAAATGGCATGTAATGTAAATAAAAGAGTCCACTTTTCAAATGTCAAAAATTAGATGGAGCCTCACACAACTATTGTTGGTTGTGCCTTTCCCATAATAAAATTTTTCCTCATATGTGATGTGTCCAAACAGATATTTTCTTGAATATTCAAATGACTCAACTGGATCATCATCAAACAACTTTTAAGGTTTTTTTCTTTTTCTTTTACCCTTTGTTGGGTTGACTATATGAAATATATTATTGTTTATAATAATTTGTGTTTCAAGTTTACATCAATTATATAAACGGAATATGGTAAACGATATCTTTTTATTTTTAACTATCAGTTAACTTAATCCCTACTGATATGTTAAAGCTAAATATACCCCTTTCGTTAACAAAGTAAACAAACATGCTCCTTTTAAAATGAAATCTCCCAAATCAGCTTAAACTATTCAATTTAATTAAAATAATTTGTTTTCACATAATTCAACCCAAAGCCAATCCACTCTAATTATTCAGGAGGACTAAGAATTAGAGTAATAGAAAAAAAGGATGATGGAGACAAAGTTGATGAAATCATATAATTCTGTAGAGTAATAGAAAGAAGATATCGAGGCCGTTTGGCCATGAAAATCAAATACCAAGTTGGAATTGGAGTTGAAGTTGGAGTTGTGTTTGACCATGAATATATATTGGAGTTGTTTTTGACTTTTTGTGAGAGAAGTGAAAAGTGAAAAAAGTGAAAACACATTTTTCTTGTTTTTTAAATTCCGGAATTCAACTTCAAAATTGAATTCCAGAATTTTCCAAATTTTCATGACCAAACACTATTTCCGGAATTCAACTCCGGAAAAAAGTAAAAAATTTCCATGGCCAAACGCCCACGTGTACTGGGTTGTGTGATCATTCAAACACACTTATACAAATAGATCAAAAGGAAAACGTGTGTAATGTGTCTGTTTTGGTTTAGGGGTATTAGATTTAGGTGGGTTGGCTTTGGGTCGGGTTAGGTAGGAACATGTTATTTTAATTAAATTTGGTATTTTAAGCTGTTTTGGCGGATTTCATTCAAGGAGGGACATCTTTATTTACTTTGTTTACAGAAAGAATATATTTAGCCTCAAAATATAATTAGGAACAAAGTTGAGTGACAGTTGAAAGTAGATGGACATTTTTAACCCTTTTCCCTTATATAAATCTTTATTGTTCATATGATTGTGTTAAGCAAAAGATTGAAATGATATCACTTGTAATTATTAACCGACTTGGCATTTCGATATAGAAAAAGAATTGGCGTTAGTTTCATTGTCAACGTAAAAAATAGTAGATGTAAGAGCATCAGAATATCAACTAGAGCAAATCTAAGATGGAGTAGGTTGATAAAATGCAGGATGGATGAAGGGTAGGTGGAAGCATCATGTATATCAATCCGGTGGACCATCTCACTAACTGTGGCTATACATGCAAATTCAATAATGTGCAACAATGGATACATCCATGTCCCACTTCCTTTTTGACGATTTATCAGTAAATTTTATCTTTTCCAATTAAATATCTAAACACATAATTAAAAGATGAGAAATATTTTATGTGGTTAATTATTATAGACATTTGAGAATACACAAAAAAAATTATTTTCATATAACCCGGAAGTATTTTATCACTCCATCATGTGTTCAATTGAAACATTAAATCAAAGCTTAATACATGGCCAACCTTGAGTAGAAAATGCATGAGGTTTTACGACTTATCGAGGTGAATACATATAATGAATGGAAATAACATATTTTATATGATTAGTTTAACTACGTAACAGACATACATATTTTTTTTCAAAATTTGAAGCGAAAGTGTCTAATATATCAGAAATTTTAAGGTGTTCAATTGAAATAAGACTTAATGCGCATATTTAAATAAAATATCCTGATAATTTAAGGATATGATTATGTATTAGTGACAAGTTTTAAGGGTGCCTTTATTTTCTGTGTGTGTCGACAATGTCCGATTCCGTGCAGGGTGACATACTTTCCTATATTGGGGCAAGCCTTTGGGGGCATGAGAATGAGAGGCTGCATGTGGACCTGCTTAGTTGAGTGCACATTACATTAAAGCTAAAAAAAAAAGACCCTTTCCAACCTCCACCCAACTCCCCAACTGATAATGAATATTGTATCATACACGATATTCACATATAGTTTACTAATTTAATGAACATAAAAACGAAAGATCACTTTCCTCGAGGAAACATTTATGATTTTTCTTATGTTCAAAAATTAATTTACAATAATCTTTTATTTTTATATTGTTCTTTGCAATACATAAGGGGATGAAGGAGAGAAGGGTCGGGAAAGGGGTGGTGGGAATCAAGACTCCCCTCAATATCAACAAATAAATGGAATTAAATGCTATGTCAACTCTATATATGAAATTCTTATTTATATACATTAATACCAAAAATGGGCTATTTTTTCCTTAAAAAATATTCAGTGGTTATCTTCACAGATATATATTTAGATTGAAGTGGCGGAAAAAGAAAAATAATAGTGTTTTCATACAAAAAAATTAGAAAGTTTTCCCATTGTTTCAATGAAAATATATTTTTCACCATGCATTTTTCCAGTGAACTAGTTCGATAGGAAATAAATGATTTTTTTTTGGTTTTATAACACAAATTTTTCATTAGTTAGTGGTGAAAAAAATCTCTATTTCTTGTACTGATATATCAAGATAACCATTTGGGTGATTATTGATCGGCTGACCAAGTCAGTTCACTTCCTGCCGATCAATATGACTTACTCTACTATAGACTGATCTATAAATTCAAATCAAATTATATTTGGCCTTGTTTCCACCTTTTCAATCATTCTCGATATAATTTTAAAATATTTTTTCATTATTTAAATAATATATTTTTATCACTTGTAATTATTTATCATTCAATGAATATCTGATAAAAAATATAATAAGAAAGTGATTACTTATTGGCTATCTCCGTTTTTTTTTGTTTCAATCAGCTCCACTCTTGATTGTTATTCGCCTCGTCTATTATAAGTTCTTTTCCGATTTGTTTATGGCTTGACCATTGCTAGTTGGTCACTCGATTATGTATTTTTTTGTGGCTACTTGAAAAGATAGTTATCTCGCTTGCAACATAATTAGTTTATAAATTTTGATGGTTTAATTATATCAAGTATTTTCAAAATACAGTTACACACTTTATAAACATTAATTATATATATATATATATATATTAATGATGAATATAGACGGAGATAAAATTAAAACTTTATGAATTTTGGATTATAAGATATGATTTCAAGTGCTAGTAATTTGATTATGAATCTAATTTTTACACATATAAAATTTAGACCAAAATTATTAAGTTCTGTCGAACTCACATAGTATATACTACCTCCGCCCCTAGTGATAAAGAACAACTAATATAGAAAAAAACTAACACACATAGTATCTATATCAAACTATATTAATTAATAAGTGCGATCATAAATTGAGATGAACGTGTATATATATATATTAATTGGTATATTTTTTGCTGATTAAAATAATTAATAAACACCAAGTGTTGAAAAACACTTTCAGGTGCTAAAACTATTTTTGTAAATAAGTTATTATATGTTTAGATATGACTGCTTAAATTGATAATAAACATATAAAGTAATATATTTGGTAAAAAAGTGTTGATAAGTGCTTTTGAACATAATTATTACATCAAAATTTCATTAGTTAGTCAGTCATCATTTAGGTTTAATAGTTTATTAAAATATTTAAAATAATTGAAAAAAAACTCAATAAAAATATCCAAGGAGTTTGTGGTTGTGTAAAGGGATTTTTTTTTTAGAAATGACTCCAAATTATTCTGAAAATGAATAATAATCTGATATATAAAAGAATCCTACAAATCTTATCATTCCTCATAATTATTGTAGAAAGCTTAGTAATCTTTCGTTATTCTTCTATTTTTATTAGATAAATTAGAGAAGAATATAAACTTCCATCAACGAACATATACTTTAGCATAAGGAATAATTAAAAATTATTAATTCCTCGTTGCGTAGGAAATTTTAAATTTAACTCTAAAAGTACATACTCTTTTGTCACTTTATCATATTTCTATTTCATAATCAAAAAATACTTTCACTTCGTGTTAGAATATAGATGTATCTTAATATGTAGTAATATATTGGGAAAAGGACCTGTATGATCACTCGGTCAAAGTAATTTCACCAAAATGATCATTTTCAAACTTAAGTCATTTTTAGGCTATTCAGCCATACTATTTTTGATTTGTAGTCTTTGAGTATAGATGTGTATAGAAACTGTATAATTATTATATAGAATATGTATATGTATAATATTTCTATAGAAATTGTATAAGATGTGTATCGAAACTGTATAATTATTGTATAAAATATGTATCAGTATAAGATTTTTATATAAACTGTATAGGATGTGTATAAAAACTATATAATTATTTAAAAAAATATGTATTTGTATATGATATATGTAAAAATTGTATTATTGTTGTATAGGATATGTATGTGTATAAGATGTGTATAAAAACTGTATTATTATTGTATAAAATTATATCTATCACGGTTGCATATGTATAAAAAAATATATCATTAGTGTATAAAATGTATTTGTTTCTTATATATTTCAACTGAAGTAGCACATTATCATTTGTATGTATTAAATATATAAAGTGTATAATAATTGTATATATTCTATAATATATACATTGTGTATATATTGATTATACATTTATTACACATGAATTATACAAAAAAAAAAATAGACATGAAAAATTACAATATATTGACTTTTTTCTATTCTAACCATCTCCTACATATTGAGAAAAAATAAAATAAAAAACCACAAAATTGTATTTGATTACTAAAAAAATACAACAATTAGAAAAAAAAATTAAAAACAAAAGAATAGCCCCAAAAAAAGAGAAGCAGCAAAAAAAAAATACAATAATGCATTCACCTTTAAAAAAGAGCTGAAAAAAAAGAAGCAAAAAAAATAAAAGAGTAGCAATTTTTTTTTAAAAGCGGCAAATAGGAAGGAGGTGAACTAGCAAATAGCTAAAAAATAAAAATTCTAAACCTTGGCCATTTGCATGGCATTACTTTGGCCGACTGGCTATAATTATCCTTGTCCCATTAATTTTCTTGTACAATTTAATTTTGTATAGATCTAATTTTTATTTTTTTTGTAAATTTTTCTATTTTTAAGAAGATAAATAAATAAAATAGAAAAAGATTAAAAGACAAATAAAAGTAACTAAAAGTTCCCCTTTCTGCAGATTCACATATGAAACAAACTAAATGAATTATTAAGGTAGGATTCCTTTCTATTTGTTGTTGTTTTTCTTTTTATCCTTTTATTCATCGTTTGTTTTCATTTCCTTCTTCATCCAGTTACTCTATATATGAATTATTTCTCACTTTATGCCTTATTAAAGAAAAATCTCCTCCTATTTATCATTATTGGGCACCATAACTATCTTCTCCTTATTAAAAAAAATCTCTTTCGATTCTAATTTTATGCAAAACTTTCAATATTTCTCCTTTACCAAAACACTCATCATTTTTCCCTATATATATTCAAAATATATATTTTTCGTTTATAAATTCAAAGTGCTTCAATGAAAAAAAGGGAGGGGAGAAAAAAAAATTCACACAAAAGTTTATGTAGATATATCAAGTGTGTGGTAGTTTCATGTCAAAATTTGTACAAAACTTCTAACTGCTGCTACCTTTCCTTTTCTCATTTACCTGACATTCATGAAACTTCAAGCCCCTCAGCGAAAGTCTGACTCCTTTTGTACATGTGATAAGTGTTGGATGACTTGAGGAGTGAATGAAGAGATGAATAGTTATCCATATAATATGGTATAGTATTGACCTAACATAACAGACGTGCAAGATAGTAATAGTGTTGATGCCTTTAATTGAAATTAGAAAATGACCTTGTTTGTTAATGCCTTGATTTGCTGCCTTCTTCTGTTTCTCTCATTTCTTCTTTGCATCTGAACTATTTTTGTTAGTCCATACTACACATGGTTTGGATTTGGACATGTGGAAGAATGAGATGGCGAATGCACATGGTGTGTTTGTTTATGTAGTTTGTTCAAAATTTAAAGCTGAACAATCCTTTCAACTTTTGTAACTAAGTGTTGCATAAATAAAATTGTAACTAAAAGAATTTAACTTTTTTTGATATTTTCATAATGTGTGTTTCTGAAGAGAAAGAATTTTACTCTAGAAGATGGTATTATTTCTACAACTTAAACTTTCTGCCATACTTTAAATACTAATAAAAGGAAATAAAATAAAAGAAGGGTATATGTAGGGGTGTGCAAAAATCGATTTAACCAATAAACCGAACAGATAAAAATGTTATTGGTTTATCGGTATTGAGTTATTGGGTTAACAGTTTTTTAACGATTTTGTAAAAATTTTTATTGGGCTATCGGTTCGGTTTCGGTTTTAAGGTTTTTGTTAATGGTTAAACCAATAACCCAATAAGATTATATTAAAACTATATTTTTATCCATAATTATAATAGTGGCTTTAGATTTTAAATATATACCTTATTATTTTTTTACATTTTATAGTTGTTGTATTAGTGTTGTTGTTTTCTTTCTAAAGACGTTGGTTTGGTGGGGTTCTACCTATCAGTGTTGTTTTTCTTTTCGAGAGATTGCTAGACGTTGCTAGTGCATTCAAGTTTGCTAGTTAACAAGAAAGAAAATAAGTTTATTTTCGTAATAACGTATTTGAATTTATTTATGCTTGTAATTTGTATAGATCTTTATGCATGAAGGTAGTGTATATATGTAAATGAAAATAAGAGAAAGCAAAAAAAATTATAGAAGCATTTTCTTATCGGTTAAATCGAAAACTGAACTGTTAAGAAGCAAAATCGATTAACTGAAAATCGATAAAAAATATCTTATTGGTTTAGTTATCGGTTTTGCATGTTGACAAATCGAAAATCGATAAACCGAATCGATAATATACAAAATCGAACCGAACCGACCGATGCGCACCCCTCGGTATATGGGCAAAAATGTCACTCAATTTTAATGGGTAAATCTGTAAATTAACTTTCAACTTAGATGTTTTCACTTTTAGTATAAAATAATAACTAGTACTTGAACATGTGCAATTAAGTTTTATATACATAAAATAACATGATTTAAATAGATCCAAAGGTATTAGTCAAAAGACAACAAACAAATTCTATAGATTAGATTCAAGAAAAATAAAAACAGAAGAAATATATATATCATATATTCAATCAACCAGTAGATATGGTATAATGATTCTCTAGGTCATTTTCTCTATTTTTATGCATTTTTAATATTTTAGGCTTTTTCATAGTGGCTACAAATTATTTATGACTTATCAGGACAGTCGGTTCGGTTCTCGGGAAGTTTATTTGTGTTTTAGAAGAGTTTTCCTATTTTTGAACTCTTAAAGTTGAAATAGTTGACTTTGATCAATATTTGGAGTAAACGGGCTCGGATGACAATCTTGTTAATGTCGTTAGCTCTAGAATATGGACTTTGGGCTAGTGAATCCTTTTATTCGGGTCCTGAGGCTTCCAAACTTGTTTTGGGCTATTGGTTGGTTTTTGGTTAAAGAGAGGTTTTGGGTGTGGAACCCACTTTCTGACAAAATGATCTCCGTTAAATTTTTTATCAATTTCATTGAGTCCAAAATACCATTTTAAGTAGGGTAGCATATTTCATTTGTGAGCGCGGAATTCCAAATGAATCCCCAATGCCCATCCTAGTGTTTTTGGGACTTAGTAAATTTCTAGTGTGCACCTATTGGTGCAGCTACCTTTCCTCTTCGGGACCGCGACATGGCCATCCTGTTCGTAATGATCTAATTTTTTAACCATTGCGATCGCGATGTGGGCCACCGCAATTGCGATGAAGGTCTTGTAGACCCCCTGACTTCCTTCTATACGATTGTGTGGCTGGCCATCGCAATCACAATGAGTCAACCATCATGGTCACCGCGATCGCGACAGGGGTCCTCGCAATCGTGATGAAGGACCCCTGACAATATATAATTCTTTCCCTTTATTTTGACTTCATTTTCAGCCGAATTTCCTCAACTGTTGAGAGCTCAAATATTGTTGTGAGATCGTCCAGTAAAGCTTAGGCTTGTTGGGTTCTTTCCCGTGATTATCTTCTCGTTCTAAATTCGTAAGTTTCCGACTTTAATTTCGTTAAATTCCCTAGTTTCATTCTTGTTTTATTTCTTTAAGTTTGGAGTGGTTTTGAGCTTGTTTTGGGGTGTCACGCCCCAAGGCTACCCCCTGGGCGTAACACGGGACCTGGGACCACAAGTTCCCCAAGATAACTCTTGGTCATAGCATAGCTCAGGTATAAAAGTTAAGCATAGCGGAAGCATAATACGAAATAGATAACTCAATCCATAAGATGAAATCAAAAGAACATGATTCGAAGAAGACCCGAATATCGTCTTTGTCTGAAATGCCTCTATACATGACATAAGGAGTTGCTAGGACAAGACCCTAGCTAACTCAAAGTACGAACGTAAGTAACTAATACAGACTAAGAACATAACTAGTCCTCGACCTAAGAGGACTCACCAACAGTTGACAGAGAGTGTCCTGGAAGCTCTAGCCACGGGTCTGAGAAGGGACACCTGAATCTGCATCATCAAAGGATGCAGCGCGAGATATGCGTCAGTACTATGGAATGTACCGAATACGTGAGAGATACATGATCATGATAAAAACATACTTAAAACATGCTTAAAGTTAACCTTTTCATAAAGAAATAACATAAGAGGCTTATCAAGATATAATACATAAAACATGAAGTACGGTTAAAATTCAAAGTATGATATCATATAACTTAATAGCTTGAAAATAATCATGTGGGAGTTTCTCTTAATCGACATAAACCATGCTGAGCTACATGAAGTCCAGTGTCATGCACCCACACTGAAAAAGGTTGTCCTAACCGGCTAAAGTTAGAACCATGTTCGTAAGGATCCTGTCATAAGCCACAAAGGGCAACCTACGGTGGCAACGTAGTTTTGGACTTGGGTTATCTAGAACCCTCATCGCTCGGTGCTAAATACTACTCCCAAAATATATAACATAAGGCTCACATTCATGTGACATATCTAGATGTCAAGCTTGTTCATAAACATGTTCGTACCCCAGATCTTCATACTACTCACGAATCTTGGTTTAGAAAATAATTCATGAGCATTGATGGCACATTGGGTGTATTGCATTGCATAATAATTCATAACTTAAAAACTTGCATGGCCTTAGTTCAATTTCATAATAACATATACTTTCATAAAACATAGGAACTAGGCATGCACTTGCTTGAAATTCATGAAACCATGCCATCATTTTCCGCAATTTTCTTAAATCACTTCATGCATGTAGGATTCACCATAATTAACCTTCAATTCATGAAATAGGAGTTCATATGTAAAAAGCCATGAAAAATCATGTAATTTAATAGAATTTCATAATAAAATTATGAGAAGACAATTTATAGCAAAACCCATAAGAATTGGGTAAAAACTCTAATTTGAAAGTTCATGAAATCACAATTTGAAATTTTGAGTTTTGGGAACAAGGGTGAAAGGATCCCATTGTTGAATACCCATATATCTTGATTGGAGTTAACTCACTTGAAATTGAAAATATTAGGAGACTTGGACTTGGAGCTTGAGACCTTGAGCTTGAGAGAGTTCTTTTCCTTTTTGGGATATGAATGAGGTAATGAGGAGGGACTTAGGCTAATGCGGGTGAAAACCCTTCTAGAAATAGTCAAAACGATATTATTTAGGAGTTAAAAGGGTGAGTAATGACTAAAATACCCACGAAACATAATTAATAAAAAGCTGAGAAATGGGTCAGCTTCAGGATTCACGGGTTGGTTCTATGGGTCGTCATTTGAACCACGACCCATGGTTCCCACTCGTGATTCCTGGTCCAGTAAACAGGATGCAGAAGGCAATCTACGGGTCAACCAGATGGACCCGTAGAATGGATGACGGATCATAGAATCAAGTCATTGTTCCTGAAGACTTTCATGTATCTGATCAGGTTCCACGAGTCAATAGGACAGACCCGTATTTCCAATCACGGATCGTAGACTGGACTCGTGGTTCCTAGAACAACATTTAGCCCACAGGTCAGATTCCACGAGTGGATATTACGACCCGTGGAATGAACTACAGTCCGTAGAACCCACTCATGGTTCTCAGACCAGAGGCTAACCCTGCAGACTTAAACCACAGATCCATTCCACGACCCGTGGTTCAAACCACGGTTCGTGGTTTGGACCCGTCAATCCTAGAAATATGTAAATTTTCTGAGTTTCAGAATTAGATAGCTGGTTCAATTTCTGAGGTGTTATAATATCTCCCTCTTGGGATCATTCGTCCTCGAATGAAGACTAAACAAGGGAAAACTGAAGAGAAAACTAAACAAGGGAAAACTGAAGAGAAAATAGCCCAACTAGCAACAAAATGTGGAATTCAAGGAATAAACATGAAAATTGAACTTTTCAACTTAAAACATGGTTAAATCAACTTCGAAAACATGAATGCATGCGAGGATCATAAGGGTAACTGATGGAATAGGATCAGAGTAACATACTAAGGATCAAACTATTACCTCAAGCTGGAACGGAATCAGAAGGAAAGAGATTAGGGTACTTGGCTTTCATGGCTGATTCTGCTTCCCAAGTAGCTCCTTCAACAAGCTGATTTCTCCAAAGAACTTTTACCGAAGCGACTTCTTGGTTTCTCAACCTCCGAATCTGATGATCAAGAATCTATATGGGAACCTCCTCATAGGTGAGACTATCCTTCACACCTACATCCTTAAAAGGAACAATCAAGGTCGGACCACCAACACACTTCTTCAATAAGGAAACATGGAAAACTGGATGAACCGCTTCTAATTCTGATGGCAAATCTAACTCATAAGAAACCTTACCAACCTTCCTCAGAATGTGATAAGGATCTACAAAATGGGGACTAAGCTTCCCTTTCTTGACAAATCTCATCACACCCTTCATGGGTGACACCTTTAGAAAGACCCAATCATCAACTTTAAATTCTAATTCCCTTCTCCTCACATCCGCGTATGATTTTTGTCGACTCTAAGTAGTCTTCAACCTCTCCCTAATAAGCTAAACTTTCTCCATGGTCTCATGCACCGAATCTGGGCCAACCAAAGCTGCCTCAACTACCTCAAACTAACCAATAGGAGATCTACGCCTTCGACGATAAAGTGCCTCATATGGAGCCATCTGGATGCTAGAGTAAGCTGTTATTGTAGGCAAAATCGATAAGAGGTAAGTGATCATCCCAATTACCTTTGAAATCAATCACACAAGCTCTCAACATATCCTCCAAAGTTTGAATAGTACGCTCTGCCTGGCCGTCTGTATGAGGGTGAAAAGCTGTGCTAAGCTTCACCTGAGTACTTAGACCTCTCTGAAATGATCTCCAAAACTGGGATGTAAACTGGGTACCCCTATCTGAAATGATGGACAAAGGAACACCATGCAATCGAACTATCTCCCGGATGTAGAGTCTGGCATAATTGTCCGCTGAATCCATAGTCTTAACAGCCAAGAAATGGGATGATTTAGTCATCCGATCGATAATCACCCAAATCGAATCATGTTGCCTTCGAGTGCGAGGCAAACCTGTAATGAAGTCCATATTGATCGCTTCCCATTTCCAAATGGGAAGGTCAATATCTTGAATCATGCCACCCGGTTGCTGGTGCTCTACCTTCACTTGCTGACAGTTGGGACACTTAGCCACAAAACCAGCTATGTACCTCTTCATACCATTCCACCAATAGACTTCCCGTAGATCACGGTACATCTTGGTGGCACCGGGGTGAATGAAATATTTGGAACTATGAGCCTCAGTCAAAATCTGCTGGCGCAACCCATCTACATCTGGCACACATAATCGACCCTACTAATGACGCACACCATCTCCCCCTTGGGAGAAAACCTCAACCCTTTGCTGATGGACTGCACCCTTAAGCTGAAGTAAAATGGGATCACTGTCTTGCTGTTCTTTAACTTATGCTACCAAGGATGATTCAGAACCATTCTAAACAATAACACCACCTTCTGTCGAGTCCATAAGGCGAACTCCCAACCGAGCTAGCCTATGAACCTCCTTAGCCAGTTCTTTCTTTCCTTCTTCGACTGAAGACACACTACCCATCGATAATCTACTAAGTGCATCCACCACAACATTGGCCTTACCCGGATGGTAAAGCACACTCATGTCATAATCCTTAAGGAGCTCAAGCCATCTCCTTTGTCGCAAATTCAATTCCTTTTGAGTGAACACATACTGAAGACTCTTATGATCGGTGAATACATCCACATGCATTCCATACAAATAATGTCTCCAAATCTTCAAAGCAAAGACCTTGGCTGCTAACTCAAGATCATGAGTAGGGTAGTTCTTCTCATGATTCTTAAGATGTCTAGAGGCATAAGCAATTACCTTACCACGTTACATCAAAACACACCCCAAACTAATCCTAGAAGCATCACAATACCCAACAAAATCATCTAGGCCCTCGGGTAGAGCTAACACTAGAGCTGTGGTCAATCTAGTCTTCAATTCCTGAAAGTTCTTCTCACATAGATCAGACCACTGGAATTTTACCTTCTTCTGAGTCAATCGGGTCAAAGAGGCAGGAATGGAAGAAAATCCTTCCACAAACCTCCTGTAGTAACCAGCCAAACCCAAAAAGCTTCTAATATCAGACGGTGAAGTGGGTCTAGGCCAGTTCTTTACTGCCTCTATCTTTTGAGAATCAACCCGAATACCATCTTTAGTCACACTATGACCCAGAAAACCAACAAACTGCATCCAAAACTCACACTTGCTAAACTTAGCAAATAACTGTCCGTCCTTGAGAGTTTGCAACACAACTCTCAAATGGTCCACATGCTCCTCCTCACTCTAAGAGTAGATAAGGATATCATCAATGAAAACAATCACAAACATATCTAGATACTGCTTGAACATGCGGTTCATCAAATTCATAAAAGCTACAGGTGTCTCAACCCAGACCATCGTGAGTGGCACCCACCCAACCCCAGATAAGCAAACTAGTAGAGTTCAACCCCTTGCCTAGACTAACAGCCTAAAACCAGTAAACAAAAAATAAACTAGCAATTAAACAATGAAAAAAGTAAAGCTTTAATATATATCCAGCAGAAAATCCTTCCTAGGAACTGAAAGTCGCTGTACCAAACATCACTACCAATATCTAGAATACGGGGATGCAACCCCAAAAGAAAATACAGAAATATTTTCAAGTCCGAGACAAGTGGACTGCAAATCTAAAGATAAGCCCAAGGTAGATTGATCAAACAACTCATCCTTGAAGTTAGAAATCATCGGTGCTAAAGAAGAGGTCGCGTCTCAGCCGCTGGAAGATTTCCTGTACTCACCAAAAGAAAAGCAAGTGCAATATCAGTACACCACCACTGTGTAATGGTAGGATCATCAGCCAGTTTTCAGATAAACAGTATATAAACAGTATGACAATATCAAGTAATAGGTATGGAAAATATGCAACAATATCAACGGACACACCTAGACTACCAGTCTCAACTTAGCTTGTTCCCGCATGAATCCACCACCTATACTCTGAGCCACAATCCTATACAATTAACTATACCCTTCTGTCTAGCCCAGACCCTCCCTGGGATCACCTCTAGACAACACAATAATCAATGAACAACCTAGCCTAAACCAAGACCAACACATCAGTTTTACAGAATTTCCCCGGCCTCTCAAAGGCCACCAAACCAATAACACATTTCAATAAGCAACCCGGTCCACTCATGGAACCAATATCAATCAATGTAACACAACAATAAAAATGCAATGATGCAACAAAAGTAAACCCGTACCAGGCGTGGTACCCATGCCAACCATTTGTTATACCCATACCAGGCATGGTACCCATGCCAACCTTTTGTTATACTCGTACCAGGCATGGTATTCGAGCCAACCGAGTGTCAATAATCCACAGTCAAATGCATGAACAAACAACTTGTAAACCAACAAGCAAATACTGTTCAAATCACAGACTGTAAAGCAGGAACCTTTGACATTCTACACAACTTCCCTAAGCAATGTAATTCATACAATCACTTAGATATGAGTACAAGAATATACAACATTCACAGAAATCGTAAGCCATCACCTATCTCAAAATGATCCAAGCACTATTAAACCCGAGCTTTCTCGTGTTTCGGATTCCTTTCTCGTCCTTGGTCTAAAATAACACACAAGTACGTACAATAAACACACAAGGCCTGCACAATACCCAGATTACACCAAATCCCCAAACCTCAGGCCACCCATGATCATCCCACCCTTTTCCCGAGCTTTCCACCGTTAAATCACCTACTTCTATCATTTTTACGGATAAAAATAGAGAATTTAACAACCTATGATCATAATAACATACTTTTAACGATGCCCAAGAACATTCATGCTTGGAATCCCCATCCTTCCCCGGATTCTACCATTCCTAAGTTATTCCAACCTCTCTCCAAGTTCCCTCCTAGCAATTCTACCGCATATGAAATATAGTTCAAATATTGGGGAGTAGAAACCTTACCTTAGGGAAGAAATTTGAAGGAAAAAAGGAGGAAAATCGCCTGAAGTCGCCCTAGTTCTTCTCCCAAATGAATTGTAGAAAATTGAACTGTTTTGGGGAAGTTTCTGTATTAAAAACCCGTCGGCCCGCTAAAGCAGTCCCCTCTCCGCTATAGCGGTCCCGCTATAGTGGACGACTTCCGCTGTAGCGGTCTTAAATGGGTGTTGACCACCTTGACCACCGCTATAGCGGTATTTTCCACCGATATAGGAGTATTTTCCACCGCTATAGCGGAGGTCGCTATGGCAGACCATTGCGCTCGTCATGGACAAAATTTCTGGAAATTTCCCAGTTTTGGCCAGTTTACAACACACCTTCTTTCCCCGACGACCCAAAATAACCCCTTCATGTCAAATGCAATTCCGGGAGTTCTACTTACCCAAATTTGATTATGAAAAGTCTCCCGGACTTCTTTATGTCTTGGCTACGTGGAAAACTAGCTCAAAACAAGACACAAAGACCAATCCTTACCCGAATTTCCCTAGACTCCACCTCACTCCAGAACTAGCCGAGGCTAGCCTAGCCCCGAATTTTAAACTCCCAAACCCGGAGTTTTCTAACTCTAAAACATGGCATGATTGGACTACCCATAACGAAGGACCCAGTCGTTACAACAGATACCAATTTACCCATTTGTAATGACCCTTCCGGTTATTTCCACGTATACGTTTTCCTTGTACCGTTAGAGCTTGTTTGTAGTGGCCCCAAGTCATTTAAGGCTTGTCGGGACCGGTAGTTCGGTGCCGGGGCCATTTGTTTGGTCGTGTGATAAGTTTTGAAGTCAAGCAAGTCGGCAAAAGTTATCGTAAGTTTCTTTAATAAATTTTCTGAACTTTGGGTAAAATATCTCAGAGCTTTTCAATCAATATATAAAGAGTTAGAAGTCCCCCAAAATGCCAAATCGAAGGTCTACGAGTCTAGTTTCCAATACACAAAACCTCACGTCCAACTGATCTCGGAGTAAAAAGTTATGACTATTTTACCTCGGACTGTCTGGCAGAAATCGGGTCGCGAACCGGGTCGCGAACCGGGTCGGGTCAAAATCGATGTAAAGCCTCAACTTCACATTTTAAAATGCCATTTCAGTTCTGAAACAGTGAGAAAACATAAGGGAGGGTTCCAAGAGAGTTCTTGAGTATCAAAATCGTGCGTACTTGAAAATATTTAATTTAAAAGTTGAACGTGGTAGAAAGTTATATTTTTATTGCCTTCCTAAAATACTTTTGTTACGAGATATTCGTGTATGCATCTATTTTACAAGAGTCTTATAATTTATTAGTATTTTAACGGAGATAGTAGACTTAGTTATGTTGGAAATTATTATTATAATATAGTAGGTTTTATTTGAAATAGTTTCCTATTTATTATGATATATTCAAAAAGTTATATTTATCTTACCATGAATTTATGCAATACCCGAATATATACATAATGGGATAAAAATGAATTTGTGGTTCCACTCCACTCCACATGGAGGTGGAAGGGGTGGACAATAACCTCTAATACAATTGAGGTAATGCCACTTGCCCTTATGACTCAACACTTAATTGTTTAATATAGGATACATAATTAATTTATGTTAGGCAGAAAGAGATAATCTTCTATTCTCATCTATATATATGTTTCTTCCATTTTCACATTCATTTTTGCATTGTGAGTAGTATAGTCTCTTTTTTGTTAACATGCTTCATATAAATATATGTACGCATATGTTAAAGAAGAGTTATTGTGGCGCTATATTTTGATCTTCGGAAGAAAATTAATTATCTACATCAAGTTATTCAAGCCCGAGTTCGAGTTTGATTTCGTGTTGGAGCTTTTTCGGAGAGGTTCAAGCTTGTCATCGGACGACAGGTAGGTTATGGTTTAAAATCTCTAGACTTAGCATATATCGGATAAAATTGTACTAGCTGGCATCCTTGGGTTGGATTATTAGGTTGGTACCACAGACCTCGACCGCTTTATTCATGTCCGCCTACTTTTGTTCCTCCGTTGCTTGTAGTACTTGCCGATATATTTTATTTACCCTTCTGGTCCCATGAGACCTTGTTGACTCTGGAACATAGAAGGTGGGATTTTGGGAATGTCCGTGAGTTCCGGGCATAAAATTATCCTTCTAGGCTTGTTATGCTTGCTGAGTAGCTGTGGGCCTGTGCAGGGTCGATAGGTTAATTGTGAGCTGCTGGGCAGCTATTGTGTGTGATCATACCATTTCCATGCATATAAAGAGGTTTTATCCATGTTTTACTATGGTTTGGGCTTCGGGCCTACTGACACTATTTTCTAAACCTTGCATGGCCCCGAGGGCCCATTTTTGATGAAAATGAATTGGAAATGGTTTGATTTAACTTGTAAATATTCTTGGGTAAAAGAAGGTAAAATTATGATTTATATTAGGATTAACGCTAGACTCGACAGGGCCGGGGTGCTAGTTGAGTTTTCTTGCTACCTGAGATAATTTTAGCCTCGGTCGGACCGAGAACCCGAGATGACTTTCTACTCTTTAGACCTGGTTATGCCCGGGCACCCTTGGAGGGGTTTTTGAGATATTTTCCTACTACTTTAGTCCTGGACAGGGTCTGCGCATGCATATTAGAGACTGGGTCGCTATCTTGAACCCGGACTTGCTTCCGGACGACATGTTTTGATACTGAGTTTTAGTATTGGGTCAGGGACCTCCATGGACCTTGCCATCCGGGCCTGGGGCTTCGAGCTGCGTGTGTCGGAGGAAGGGTATACGACGGAGTAGAGGTATACGGGCAGTGTCATTCCATGGAACCTACCTGCTGGGCCGGATCGGCACCAAAGGAGGTACATACAGAGATACCATTTCACTTGAGATCTTCATGCATCATATAATTCATTGTTTGAGGCTCCACCCTTGTTTGTTGTTTGTTGATTGTACGCTCCGGTAGTATGGGATGCCGGAGGGTTTGTTTTCACTTGTTTGTGTTCCCCGGTTGTATGGGCGGCCGGGGGACTGTATCTAGACTCTTGCTATTTACTTACAGAATTGTCCCCCGTTACGATTAAGTATGAAATTGGTTCCTGCTAGACTGTTAGTTCTGGATTTGAGATTGATATGATTAGTTGAGTTTGATTCATGTCACTGAGCATGCCTATAATTACTCTTTCCCTCTTCTTATACTTGAGGTGACCGGTATACCGTCCATTTCGTAAACTTATTATGTATACACTGTTATTGCAAGGACCCCAGGTGCGTGTTTCTTACATTCACATGTGCCTATGGTGTGTATATTCTGCTTGTTGGCCTCACATGTGGTTCTGTTGACTTCCCTCTGGGCTAGTTTCTGTGTACCTTTTTCATTGATTTCTGTGACTACTTGCTTTTGTTCTGTCTTCTGCTACACTTTTATCTTATATGTGCCCAGTCAGCCTATGATACCTACTGGGTACCTTATGCTTCGCATTTGGTGCTCACCCTACCCCCTGCATCTTTGGGTGCAGATCCTAGTGTGGGCCTTCGCCGTTAGATCGTTGTGATTCGTGCTTGGAGATCTGTTGGGGACTACTTCAGACTGAGGGTGTGCTCTTGGCGATTGGAGCTTAGCTTTAGTTTATCTTTTGCTTTATGTACTGTATTACCATTCAGAGACATCTGTATATATTGTTCTGGATCGTTTGTACTCCATGTATGTAGTTTCGGCTCTATACTATGATACCAGGTCTTGGGGTTTGGTTTAGTTTCCGCATATGTATATATATATTCTTGTTATCTATTCTCTTCATCTTGTTCCCTCACTTTTGCTTATTAAACTACTCTCCCGCTTATTTGTTAGATAGTAGCCCATTACTAACTGTCCTGGGCTACGGGAATTGGTCCACCTACTGGGGTTTGTAGGTGCCATCATGACCGAGAAATCGGGTCATGACAACTTGGTATCAGAGCTTTAGGTTCACCGGTGTCATCGGTATAGGAACCAATGTCTAGTAGAGTTTCGCAGATCGGGGCGGAGATGTCCGTACTCAATCTTCGGGAGGCTACAGTGACATTTTAGGAAACTTGACTCTTTCATTGCTTCTGTGTCGTGCGTAGGACCCTTGAAGTTTCTGAAAATCTCATTTGCTCTACCTTATTCTTCCACAGATGGTTCGTACGAGATCATCGGCATCACGCGGAGATGAGCCTCCCGCTCCAGCTAAGGGTCGAGGACGCCCTCAAGCAGTGGAACCTGCTAGAGCTGCTAGAGTTGAGATAGAGCCCGAGCAACATGTGGATCAGGGGGAAGCCCAGGTACCACCAGCTCCAGTACCAGCTCCAGTGCCAGCTCCAGCACCAGCTCCAGTACCAGCTCCAGCACCAGCTCCAGTATCAGCTCCAGCGCCAGCTCCAGTACCAGCTCTAGTGCCCACTTCTGTGCCAGCTTCAGCCGCAGCTTAGCCTCCAGATATTCAGGGATTACTATTACAGCTTTTGGGTGTGATTGGAGAGCGGCCTTCTGAGGTAGCGCAGACATCCGCTCAGGGGGCAGCCTTGGGTGCAAAGAGTTCAGGAGCACAGCCTGCTACTATGGCTCCTCGTGCGGAGGTCATTCCGGTCCCATCTGTTGCATAGCCTCTTGCTCCTCGCCCAGCTATGACAGAGTCGGAGCAGAAGGCGTTGGGTAGATTTTTGAGGTTAGCACCTCCGAGGTTTGCTGGTACTTCTGTACAGGATCCACATGACTTTATTACTACATGTGAGGAGATGTTGCATCATTTGGGTTTGTTGGAGACTCACGGGGTTGGTTATACTACCTATCAGTTAGGGGGCCCAGCGAAGTTATGGTGGAGGGCTCATGTTGCTTGTAGACCACCATCGTCACCTCCTTTGACCTGGTCTGAGTTTTATGAGGCCTTTATGGCCAAGTTCCTACCTCAGAGTGATCGTGAGCATCACAGGGAGCAGTTTACTCACCTTATGCAGGGGTCTACGACTGTCTCGGAGTATGAGACCCATTTTCATTAGCTAGCACCATTTGGAGCTATGATCATTCCTACCGAGGCAGATAGTATTCACAGATTTGTATTGGGATTGAGGCCAGAGATCAGGCAGCCAGCTGAGATATTGATTGCCGATGGTCGGTCGTTTCAGGCTATCGTAGACTATGCCCGCACTGTGGAGGACTTACAGCGACATGATCAGAGGTCCAGAGATAAGAGGCCTCGACATCAGGGTGTCTACAGTGGTTCTAGATATTGTGGTAGAGGTCCTGGCCAGTGAAGCTGAAGTTATCAGCCAAAGCAGCACCAGGGTCAGTCCAGCCGACCGGTTCAGGCTTCCCTTCAGACTTTTGGTAGTACCCAGTTTGAACAGGGTCAGAGCAGCCATCAGGGCTATGGAAGCCAGTCTTCGAGGGGTACAGTTTCTGGGGCATCAGGCCGTGGTGGTTATACGGGATCTGCTTGTTCATCTCGACCGAGTAGGACGCCAGGGGCTTATTTTACTTGTGGTGTGATAGGTCATTTTGCTAGAGATTGCCCTCAGCAGGGTACAGTTCAGTTGGCCGAGCCTTTACGAGCAGTTCAGCTCCCGGCTAGAGGGGGTGGTCGTCAGAGTAGAGGTGGTGCTCCGCACGGCAGAGCAGGTGGTAGGGATGGTGGTCGGGCAGGTGGAGGTCGTAGTCAGTTTTACGCGGTCCCTAGGAGACCAGAGGCAGAGGCCTCAGATGCTGTGATTACAGGTACGATTTCTGTGTGCCATCAGTCGGCTATGGCTTTATTTGATCCTGGATCCACTTGTTCATATGTATCTGCCTACTTTGTGCCTTGTTTGGGGTTGGCTAGTAAGCCATTATCTATTCATGTTTCTGTTTCGACCCCAGTAGGAGATTCATTAGTAGTGGATCGGATTGTGAGATCTTGTATGCTATCTATTGGTGATTCAGAGACTTGGGGTGATTTGATGATTCTTGATATGCTAGACTTTGATGTGATTCTGGGCATGGACTGGTTATCCTCTCACCGTGTGGTTTTGGATTGTTATGCCAAGACCATTACCATAGCTGTGCACAGTGTATCCCCGGTTGTATGGAATGGTTCTGTTAGTCATGCACCATCTGGGATCATCTCTTGTCTTCGAGCTAGGAAGTTGATTTCCCGTGGGTGTTTAGCTTATCTAGCATATGTCCGAGATGTTAGTGCTGACCCTACTTCTCCTGAGTCTATTCCTGTGGTTAGAGACTTCCTCGATGTGTTTTCTACCGACCTGCCAAACCTTCTAATTGAGAGAGATATTGATTTTGCTATTGAGCTAGAGTTGGGCACTAGGCCCATTTCTATTTCTCCTTACCGTATGGCTCCTGCTGAGTTGAGGGAGCTTAAGGAGCAACTCCAGGATCTGTTAGCTAAGGGGTTTATTAGACCTAGTGTGTCACCTTGGGGTGCTCCTGTTCTCTTCGTGAAGAAGAAGGATGGGTCGATGCGCATGTGTATTGATTATCGGCAGCTGAATAGGGTGACAGTGAAGAATAGGTATCCGATGCCGAGGATTGATGATTTGTTTGACCAGCTTCAGGGTTCAGTCGTGTTTTGAAGATTGATTTGAGGTCTGGCTACCATCAGTTGAGGATTAGGGCGGAGGACATCCCTAAGACAGCATTCAGGACACGTTATGGCCATTATGAGTTCCTGGTGATGTCTTTTGGGTTGACTAATGCCCCCGCATCCTTTATGAACTTGATGCACAGGGTTCTTGGCCCGTATTTGGACTCATTTGTGATAGTTTTTATAGATGACATCTTGGTATACTCGCATAGTAGATATGAGCATGAGCAGCACTTGAGGGTTATACTCCAGACTTTGAGAGATCATCGCTTTATGCCAAGTTCTCAAAGTGCGAGTTTTGGCTTGAGTCAGTTGCATTCCTAGGGCATGTGGTGTCTAAGGATGGGATTAGGGTTGACCCAGGAAAGATTTCTACGGTTTGTGATTGGCCTAGACTTACTACTGCTACTGAGGTCCGCAGCTTTATTGGGTTAGCAGGTTACTACAGACGGTTCATTGAGGGATTTTCTTCCATAGCAGCACCCTTGACTATGCTGACTAGGAAGGATATCCCATTTCAGTGGTCGGACCAGTGTGAGGATAGCTTCCAGAGGCTTAAGGCCTTATTGACTTCAGCTCCAGTTTTGACTTTGTCGGTTGAGGGTCAGAGCTTCTCCATGTATTGTGATGCTTCTGGGGTTGGTCTTGGTTGTGTGTTGATGCAGCAGGGTCGAGTAATAGCATATGCATCAAGTCAGCTAAAGGTTCACGAGCACAACTACCCCACTCATGACTTAGAGTTAGCGGCGGTAGTTTTCGCGCTTAAGATCTGGAGGCATTACCTATATGGAGTTCACTGTGAGATCTTCACCGATCACCGTAGTCTTCAGTATATCACGAGTCAGCGAGAGTTGAACTCGAGACAAAGGAGATGGGTCGAGTTACTGAAGGACTATGACTTCACTATTCTGTATCATCCGGGAAAGGCAAACGTGGTAGCAGATTCCTTGAGTCGGAAGACAGTGAGTATGGGTAGCCTAGCTTCCCTTTCAGTTTCAGAGCGACCGTTGGCCTTGGACATCCAGTCCTTGGATAACTGTTTGGTTAGGCTTGACTTGTCGGATCCTAGCAGAGTTCTCGCCAGTGTTGAGGTTCGTTCTACTTTGATTGATTAAATTCAGAGCTGTCAGTTTGAGGATAAGCAGTTGTGTGACCTTCGTGATCGGGTTGTTCAGGGTGAGACCAGTCGGGCTACTCTAGATTTAAATGGGGTTCTGAGGTTTGATAGTCGCCTTTGTGTTCCAAGGATTAGTGATTTGATTCAGTTGATACTTCATGAGGCACATTGTACTAGATACTCCATTCACCCTGGCACATCAAAGATGTATAGAGACTTGAGGAAGCTTTACTGGTGGAGTGGTATGAAGCGGGATATAGCGGATTTCATATATCGGTGCTTGAACTGTCAGCAGGTTAAGTTCGAGCACATGAGACTTGGTGGTTTGATGAAGCGACTTCCCATTCCTGAGTGGAAGTGGGAAGGGATTACTATGGACTTTGTTGTTGGTTTGCCTCGTACTTCTCATGGGTTTGATTCCATATGGATGATTGTTGATAGGCTGACCAAGTCAGCACATTTATTGCCGGTTCAGACATCTTATGGCGCGGAGAGGTTAGCTCAGATCTACCTTCGTGAGATTGTTCAGTTGCACGGGGTCCCAGCTTCTATCATTTCAGACCGTGGCACTCAGTTCACATCTCAGTTCTGGAGGGCTATTCAACGAGATTTGGGTACAAAGGTTAATCTTAGTACCGCTTTCCACCCTCAGATAGATGGCCAGTCTGAGAGGACCATTCAGATTCTGAAGGACATGCTTCGGGCCTGTATTCTTGACTTTGGAGGTTCTTGGGATCAGTTTGTTCCCTTGGCAGAGTTTGCTTATAATAACAATTTCCATTCGAGTATTGGCATGGCACCTTTTGAGGCTTTGTATGGCAGGCGTTGCAGATCACCGGTAGGTTGGTTTGATGGTTTTGATTCTAGGCCACAGAGTACAAATTTGCTTCGAGATTCCTTAAATCGGGTCCGAGCAATTCAGGACAGACTTCGGGCAGCTCAGAGCAGGCAGAAGAGTTATACTAATCGTAGGCTTCGTGCCTTGGAGTTTAGTGTCGGTGACTTGGTGTTTCTCCGTGTATCGCCCATGAAGGGCGTGATGAGATTTGGTAGGCGGGTCAAGCTTAGCCCCAGATACATTGGGCCGTTTGAGATTCTTCAGAGGGTTGGTAGCGTTGCCTATCAGTTAGCCTTACCTCCGATGTTTTCAGCTATACATCCTGTATTTTATGTTTTGATGTTGCGTCGGTATGTCCCAGATGAGTCTCATGTGTTGCAGTGGGATTCAGTTCAGTTGGGTGAGGGTTTAGCCTTTGTTGAGGAGCCGGTGGCTATTTTGGCCAGAGATGTCAGGAGATTGAGGTCTCGAGAGATCCCGGTTGTTAAGGTTCAATGGAGGCACCATCCAGTCGAGGAGGCTACCTGGGAGACCGAGAGAGATATGCGGGCTCAGTATCCGCAGCTGTTTGAGCCTTCAGGTACCCCCTTGACCTTGACTTCCGAGGACGAAAGTCCTTTATAGTAGTGGATGATGTAATGACTCTTCCGGTTATTTCCACGTATACGTTTTCCTTGTACCGTTAGAGCTTGTTTGTAGTGGCCCCAAGTCATTTAAGGCTTGTCCGGACCGGTAGTTTAGTGCCGGGGCCATTTGTTTGGTCGTGTGATAAGTTTTGAAGTCAAGCAAGTCGGCAAAAGTTATCGTAAGTTTCTTTAATAAATTTTCTGAACTTTGGGTAAAATGTCTCAGAGGTTTTCTCTCAATATATAAAGAGTTATAAGTCCCACTAAATACCAAATCGAAGGTCTACGAGTCTAGTTTCCAACGCACAAAACCTTACGTCCAACTGATCTCAGAGTAAAATGTTATGACTGTTTTACCGCGGACTGTCTGACAGAAACCGGGTCGCGAACCGGGTCGCGAACCGGGTCACGAACCGGGTTGGGTCAAAATCGATGTAACGCCTCAACTTCACGTTTTAAAATGCCATTTCAGTTATGAAACAGTGAGAAAACATAAGGGAGGGTTCCAAGAGAGTTCTTGAGTATCAAAATCGTGCGTACTTGAAAATATTTAATTTAAAAGTTGAACGTGGTAGAAAGTTATATTTTTATTGCCTTCCTAAAATACTTTTGTTACAAGATATTCGTGTATGTATCTATTTTACAAGAGTCTTATACTTTATTAGTATTTTAACGGAGATAGTAGACTTAGTTATGTTGGAAATTATTATTATAATATAGTAGGTTTTATTTGAAATAGTTTCCTATTTATTATGATATATTCAAAAAGTTATATTTATCTTACCATGAATTTATGCAATACCCGAATATATACATAATGGGATAAAAATGAATTTGTGGTTCCACTCCACTCCACATGGAGGTGGAAGGAGTGGACAGTAACCTCTAATACAATTGAGGTAATGCCACTTGCCCTTATGACTCAGCACTTAATTGTTTAATATAGGATACATAATTAATTTATGTTAGGCAGAAAGAGATAATCTTCTATTCTCATCTATATATATGTTTCTTCCATTTTCACATTCAATTTTGCATTGTGAGTAGTATAGTCTCTTTTCTGTTAACATGCTTCATATAAATATATGTACGCATATGTTAAATAAGAGTTATTGTGGCGCTATATTTTGATCCTCGGAAGAAAATTAATTATCTACGTCAAGTTATTCAAGCCCGAGTTCGAGTTTGATTTCGTGTTGGAGCTTTTTCGGAGAGGTTCAAGCTTGTCATCGGACGACAGGTAGGTTATGGTTTAAAATCCCTAGACTTAGCATATATCGGATAAAATTGTACTAGCTGGCATCCTTGGGTTGGATTATTAGGTTGGTACCACAGACCTCGACCGCTTTATTCATGTCCGCCTACTTTTGTTCCTCCGTTGCTTATAGTACTTGCCGATATATTTTATTTACCGTTGTGGTCCCGTGAGACCTTGTTGACTCTGGAACATAGAAGGTGGGATTTTGGGAATGTCCGCGAGTTCTGGGCATAGAATTATCCTTCTAGGCTGGTTATGCTTGCTGAGTAGCTGTGGGCCTGTGCAGGGTCGATAGGTTGATTGTGAGCTGCTGGGCGGCTATTGTGTGTGATCATACCATTTCCATGCATATAAAGAGGTTTTATCCATGTTTTACTATGGTTTGGGCTTCGGGCCTACTGACACTATTTTCTAAACCTTGCATGGCCCCGGGGGCCCGTTTTTGATGAAAATGAATTGGAAATGGTTTGATTTAACTTGTGAATATTCTTGGGTAAAAGAAGGTAAAATTATGATTTATATTAGGATTAACGCTAGACTCGGCAGGGCCGGGGTGCTAGTTGAGTTTTCTTGCTACCTGAGATAATTTTAGCCTCGGTCGGACCGAGCACCCGATATGACTTTCTACTGTTTAGACCCGGTTATGCCCGGGAACCCTTGGAGGTATTTTTGAGATATTTTCCTACTACTTTAGTCCTGGACAGGGTCTGCGCATGCATATTAGAGACTGGGTCTCTATCTTGAACCCGGACTTGCTTTCGGACGACATGTTTTGATACTGAGTTTTAGTATGGGGTCAGGGACCTCCATGGACCTTGCCATCCGGGCCTAGGGCTTCGTTATGCGTGTGTCAGAGGAAGGGTATACGGCGGAGTAGAGGTATACGGGCAGTGTCCTTCCATGGAACCTACCTGCTGGGCCGGATCGGCACCGGAGGAGGTACATACAGAGATACCATTTCACTTGAGATCTTCATGCATCATATCATTCATTGTTTGAGGCTCCACCCTTGTTTGTTGTTTGTTGATTGTACGCTTCGGTAGTATGGGATGCCGGAGGGTTTGTTTTCACTTGTTTGTGTTCCCCGGTTGTATGGGCGGCCGGGGGACTGTAGCTAGACTCTTGCTATTTTCTTACAGAATTTTCCCCCGTTACGGTTAAGTATGAAATTGGTTCCTGCTAGACTATTAGTTCTGAATTTGAGATTGATATGATTAGTTGAGTTTGATTCATGTCTCTGAGCATGCCTATCATTACTCTTTCCCTCTTCTTACACTTGAGGTTACCGGTATACCGTCCATTTCGTAAACTTATTATGTATACACTTTTATTGCAAGGACCCCAGGTGCGTGTTTCTTACTTTCACCTGTGCCTATGGTGTGTATATTCTGCTTGCTGGCCTCACATGTGATTCTGTTGACTTCCCTCTGGGCTAGTTTCTGTGTACCTTTTTCGTTGATTTCTATGACTACTTGCTTCTGTTCTGTCTGCTACTACGCTTTTATCTTATATGTGCCCAGTCGGCCTATGATACCTACTGTGTACCTTATGCTTCGCATTTTGTGCTCACCCTACCCCCCTGCATCTTTGGGTGCAGATCCTAGCGTGGGTCTTTGCCGTTAGATCGCTGTGATTCGTGCTTGGAGATCTGTTGGGGACTACTTCAGACTGAGGGTGTGCTCTTGGCGATCGGAGCTTAGCTTTAGTTTATCTTTTGCTTTATGTACTCTATTACCATTCAGAGACATCTTTATATATTGTTCTGGATCGTTTGCACTCCATGTATATAGTTTTGGCTCTATACTATGATACCAGGTCTTGGGGTTTGGTTTAGTTTCCGCATATGTATATATATATTCCTGTTATCTATTCTCTTCATCTTGTTCCCTCACTTTTGCTTATTAAACTACTCTGCCGCTTATTTGTTAGATAGTAGCCCATTACTAACTGTCCTGGGCTACGGGAATTGGTCCGCCTACTGGGGGATTGTAGGTGCTATCATGACCGAGAAATCGGGTCGTGACACCACTGTTCGTCCCTGAACGATCAAACGTAAAATTACGGAAATAAAAGGGGGAAAGTGTAGTACCTGAATCCTCAAATAGTTGAGGGTACTTATCCCGCATGTCCTTCTCGGTTTCTCAAGTGGCTTCCTCAATCGGATGATGCTTCCACTGAACCTTCACCATATCAATCACCTTTGTCCTCAACCTCCAGACATCCTGAGCAAGAATCAAAACTGGTTCTTCTTCATAACGCAAATCCTTATCGAAAAGTACCTCATCCTAATTGATGATGTAATCCCCATCCCCATGGTATCACTTAAGCATGGATACATGGAATACCGGATGGACGCCTGACAAACTAGGTGGCAGTGCTAACCTGTAAGCCACTGGCCCCACAATTTCAAGAACTTCAAACGAACCGATGAACCAAGGGCTAAGCTTGCCCTTCTTACCAAACTGCATAACCCCTTTCATTGGTGACACCTTTAACAATACCTGTTCACCAGCCTGAAAGTCCATGTCCCGGACCTTGTGGTCTGCATACTCCTTATGCCTGCTTTGAGCAGCCAACAACTTCGTCTGAATGCCCCTTACCTTATTACTGTGCTTCCTTCACTAAGTCTACGCCCAGAGGCTTTACATCGCCTTCCTCAAACCACCAAACCGGTGATCTGCAGTTCCTCCCATACAATGCCTCGAACGGGGCTATGTCAATACTGGAGTTGTAGCTATTGTTGTATGAGAATTCACACAATGGTAGAAACTGGTCCCAATGACCCCCGAAGTCCATCACACATGCTCTCAGCATATCCTCCAATACCTGGATCGTCCTTTCTGACTGACCATCAGTCTGAGGATGAAAGGCCGTGCTAAAAGTGAGTTGTGTACCCAACTCCTCATGTAACTTGCCCCAGAACTTAGAAGTAAACTGCGTATCTCTATCTGAAATGATGGACAGTGGTACCCCATGCAGTCTCACAATCTCCTTTACGTAGATCTTAGCAAATTACTATGAATTGTAATCTACCCTGACCGGAATGAAATGAGTTGACTTGGTCAGCCTGTCAATAATGACCCAAATTGAGTCATACTTCCCCAATGTCTTGGGGAGACCCCCACGAAATCCATGGCTATCCTTTCCCACTTCTACTCTGGAATTGGCATCCTCTGAAGTAGTCCTTTAGGTCTCTGATGTTCATACTTTACCTGCTGGCAGTTCTGACATTTGGACACAAAATCAACTATGTCCCTTTTCATCCCGGGCCACTAGTAACGCTGCCTCAAGTTCCTATACATTTTAGTCACACCCGAATGAATTGAGTACTGTGAACCATGGGCTTCTGCCAAGATTTTACGAATCATATCATCCACCCGAGGAACACAAATCCTCTCCCTGAAATGCAGCACTCCACCAGAGTCTAACATGACGTCTCTGGACTCCTCGGATATTACCTTACCTCGCAACTTACTCAGTTTCGGGTCCTGAAACTATTTGGCCTTTATTTCCTCTATAAAGATGGCTTTGACCTTAATGCTGGAAAACAACCCACCTTGATATGAAACACCCAAGTGTATGAACTTGGCCTCCAAGTCCCGAATTTCCTTTGCTAGTGGTTGTTTGGACACCCCCAAACAAGCCAAGCTACCCATGCTTCTAGTTTTCTGGCTTAATGCATCTGCCAACACATTAGCCTTACCTAGATGGTACTGAATGGTCACATAGTAATCCTTCAATAGCTCCCTCGACCTCCTCTGCCTCAAATTCAAATCCTTCTGAGTGAATAAGTGCTGCAGACTGCGATGATCTGTGAACACCTCACACTTGACACCAAAAGGTAGTGTTTCTAAATTTTTTATGTGAAAACCACCGCTGCCAACTCTAAGTCATGAGTCAGGTAATTCCTCTCATGCACCTTCAACTGCCTAGATGCATAGGCTATCACATTCCTATCCTGCATCAACACAACACCCAAACCAGAATTTGAATCATCACAGTAAACAACAAAGTCTTTACCTTCAACCGGCATGGAAAATATAGGAGCCGTGGTTAAAAGTGTCTTGAGCTCTTGGAAGATCTCCTCACACTTGTCGGACCATACGAATGGTACATCTTTCTATTTCAGCCTGGTGAGGTGAGTAGCAATAGAAGCAAAATCCTTAACAAACCTCCGGTAGTACCTTGCGAGCCCAATGATACTCCTCACCTCTGTCATAGAGCTAGGCCGAACCCAACTCTTGACTGCCTCATATTTCTGGGGATCCACCATCACCCTCCTTTCTGACACTACATGCCCTAAGAATGCCACAGAATTCAACCAAAACTCACACTTAGTGAAATTTGCATAAAGATTTTGGTGTCTCAAGATATCCAACACAATACGAAGGTCATTAGCATGCTCCTCCCTACTCTTAGAGTAGATCAAAATATCATCGATGAACACAATAACGAAGGAATCCAAGTAGGACTTAAACACCCCATTCATCAAACTCATGAATGCTGCCATCGCATTGGTCAAACCTAATGACATTACTATAAACTCGTAATGTCCATACCGAGTCTGAAAAAGCAATTTTCAGAATATCCTCAGGCCTAATCTTTAAGTGATGGTACCCCCACCTCAAGTCAATTTTTGAGAACACTGATGCACCCTGAAGTTGGTCAAACAAATCATCTATACGGGGTAGAGGGTACTTATTCCGGATGGTCACCTTGTTCAACTGCCTATAGTCTATGCACATCCACATACTACCATCCTTCTTCTTTACAAATAAGACCGGAGCACCCCAAGGTGAAGCACTGGGATGTATAAATCCCTTATCTAGGAGTTCCTACCGCAGAGTCTTAAGTTCCCTTAACTCTGCCAGAGCCATACAATACGGAGGAATGGAAATGGGACGAGTGCCTGGATCCAATTCAATACAAAAATCTATATCTCTGTTCGGAGGCATGCCAGGCAAGTCCACTAGAAACACCTCTAAAAATTCAAAAACCACTGGAACTGACTCAATAGGCGGGGACTCCACTCTATCATCCTGGAGATGAGCCAAGAAGGCTAGACACCCCCTCCCCACTAGCTTCCTAGCCCAAACAAACGATATTATCTTAACTGGCTTAGGCCTGTTCACACCCTCCCACTCTAGTCTATCCTTACCCGGAATATCTAAAGCCATAGTCTTGGTGTTACAGTTTAATAAAGCATGATAAGAAGATAGCTAGGTTATACCCAAGATAATATCAAAATCAGCCAGATCCAGAATTACCAAGTCTACCCAAGTATGCAACCCCACAAACACAATAGAACAGTCACGATATACATGAGTCACAATCACAAACTCTCCAACTGGGGTAGAAATATGGATAGAGGAATCAAGGATATCACAAATCAAATCCATCCCCAAAGCAAAACTCACAGACACATAGGAATATGTAGTGCCTGGGTCAAATAATATCGAAGACATTTTATCGCAGACAAGAATGATACCTGTGATCAGCGTATCTGAGGCTTCCGCCTTGGTCCTCCCTGGAAAAGCATAACAATGAGCCTGATCATCAATCTGGGCCACTTCTCGAGCTGGTTGCACCGCACCCCTGCCTGCGCCGCCGTTCCCCTTGTCTCCTTGGCCTCCCTAAAAATTACCTCGCCCACCCTGTGGATGACCCCTAGCATTATGCCTCTGCCTGCCAGAACCACTGCTCTAGTCTGCTGCTTACTCTGATTACCTATTTGCCTATGTGGACACTTCCTCTTAAAGTGGCCCAGCTCACCATAATGGAAGCAACCACGGTCAAGAGTAGGTCTCCTAGCTGATGTATAAGACGCTCCCTGGCCTCTGGGAGCTGAAGACTGAGCTCCCTGACGACCACCTGTAGTAGTTGGAAGAGCTGACTGAATAGGATGGGGAGGGGAAGCCTGCTGATGCTGTCCCCTGGATTATGAACCACCAAAATTTCCCTCATTCCGGGGCTTCTTGGCTAAAGCCTTAGCCTGCCCCGCTTGCCTAACTCCCTCTATCTTTTTCACATAATCCACCACATCATTAAAGACCTTTCCTGAAGAAGTCATATGCGCTGACAGTACCTGTAGTTCACTATTTAGACCCTTGACAAACAACCAGACCCGTTACTCCTCGGACCCCAACATCTGTGTAGCAAAATGAGACAACACATGGAACTTAGCCTCATAAGCCGAGACTGACATACTTCCCTGCTCCAAGTTCAAGAACTCATCTTTCTTCCAGTCCCTCAAGGTATGAGGGATGTACTTCTCTAGAAACAACACGTGGAACTGCTCCCAAGTTAGTGGAGGTAGAACAGAAGACCGACACTCAACATGATACCTCCACCACTGCTTGGCATCACCCTGCAGCTAAAAAGTGACAAACTCAACCCCATGCTAACATACAATACCCAACTTTTGCAACCTCTCATGGCAATCCAGGATGAAATCATAGGCATCCTTCTTGTCTGTACCCTGAAACGTCGGAGGTTTCAGCTTAAGGAACTTAGTCAGCATCTCATGCTCATTCCTTGTCATCACTGGGCCCAGCATTGGCCTGAGGAGATCATTCGTGCCCAAAGTTGCATCCATCCTAGGTGTTTTAGTAACCGCTGTCTGATTATCTAAGGCCTAATTTGAATAAGCTGCGGGTATGGCTCCAGCACCAACCAACCCACTCAGAATATCCCACGCCTGCTTAAAAGCTTCCAGTCTCATAGTAAGAAGGCCTGCACCCTCAACCAGTGCCGCCTCTGCTTGAGCCCCTTCATCCTCTACAACCACTTCTTCTACTTACTCAACCACATGCTCATAAGGTGGGGGATGGGTTACATCGCGTGTAGCAGTAGCTCGAGCTCCACCCCTAGCGGGTACGGCTCCAGCTCATCCCCTGCCTCTTCCCCTACCTCTGCCATGAACTGCCGGGCCCGCTGCTGGGACCGCTGGCCTTGCTCCATTGTTCCTTGTAGTAAGCATCTGCGGATAGAAGAGTGAATGAGGTTAGATACCAATTTATATCACCAGATACCAATTGGAATCGAGTTATAGCATGAAGGAAAAAAGGAAGACTATAGCCTCTCGAATCAAAGTACGGACGTCTCCGCACCACTCCGCAAGACTATACTGGACCTATTTTGGTACAACGAGATCAATGAACCTAGGCTCTGATACCATCTTTGTCACAACCCAGAACGTCATAAGTGGCACCCACCTAACCCCCAGATGATAGAACCAGTAGAGTTCAACCCCTTGCCTAGACTAACAACCTAAAACCAGTAAGCAGAAAATAAACTAGCAATTAAACAGTGCAAAAACTAAAGCTTTAATATATATCCTGCGGAAAATCCCTCCTAGAAACTAAAAGTCGCTGTACCAAACATCACTACCAATATATAGAATACGGGGATGCAACCCTAAAAGAAAATACGAAAATAGTTTCAAGTCCGAGACAAGTGGACTGCAACTCTAAAGATAAGCCCAAGGTAGCTTGATCAAACAGCTCACCCTTGAAGTCAGAAATCGTCGGTGCTAAAGATGAGGTCGCGTCTCAGCTACTGGAAGATTTCCTGTACTCACCAAAAGAAAAGCAAGTGCAGTATCAGTACACCACCACTGTGTACTGGTAGGATCATCGGCCAGTTTTCAGATAAACAATATATAAACAGTACAACAATATCAAGTAATAGGTATTGAAAATATGCAACAATATCAACAGACACACCTAGACTACCAGTCTCAACTTAGCTTATTCCCGCATGAATCCACCACCTATACTCTGAGCCACAACCCTATACTAATAACTATACCTTTCCGTCTAGCTCAGACCCTCCCTGGGATCACCTCTAGACAACACAATAACCAATGAACAACCCGGCCTAAACCAAGACCAACACATCAGTTCTACAGAATTTCCTCGGCCTCTCAAGGGCCTCCAAACCAATAACACATTTCAATAAGTAGCCCGGTCCACTCACTGAACTAATATCAATCAATGCAACACAATAATAAAAATTCAATGATGCAACAAAAGTAAACCCGTACCAGACGTGGTACGTGTGCTAACCATTTGTTATACCTGTACCAGGCGTGGTACCTATGACAACCTTTTGTTATACCCGTACCAGGCGTGGTACCCGAGCCAACCGAGTGTCAATAATCCATAGTCAAATGCATGAACAAACAACTTGTAAACAAACAAGCAAATATCGTTCAAATCACAGACTGTAAAGCAGGAACCTTAGACATTCTACACAACTTCCCTAAGCAATGTAATTCATACAATCACTTAGATATGAGTACAAGAATATACAACATTCACAGAAATCATAAGTCATCACCTACCTCAAAATGATCTAAGCTTTATTCAACCCGAGGTTTCCCGTGTTCTGGATTCTTTTCTAGTTCTTGGTCTAAAATAACACACAAGTACGTACAATTAACACACAAGGCCTGCAAAATACCCGAATTACACCAAATCCCAAAATCCCAGGCCACCCATGATCATCCCCCCCTTTTCCCAGGATTTTCCACCGTTAAATCACCTACTTCTATCATTTTTACGGATAAAAATAGAGAATTTAATAACCTATGATTATAATAACATACTTTAAATGATGCCCAAGAACATTCATGCTTGGAATCCCCTTACTTCCTCGGATTCTACCATTCCTAGGTTATTCCAACCTCTCTTCGAGTTCCCTCCTAGCAATTCTACCACATAGGAAACATAGTACAAAGATTGGGGAGTAGAAACCTTACCTTAGGGAAAAAATTCGAAGGAAAAAAAGAGGAAAATTGCCTGAAGTCGCCCTAGTTCTTCTCCTAAATGAATTGTAGAAAACTGAACTATTTTTGGGAAGTTTCTACATTAAAAACCCGTCGGCCTGCTTTAGCGGTCCCGCTATAGCGGACGACTTCCGCTATAGCGGTCTTAAGTGGGTGTTCACCGCCTTGACCACCGCTATAGTGGTATTTTCCACCGCTATAGAGGAGGTTGCTATGGCGGACCATTGCGCTAGTCACGGACAGAATGTAAAGAAATTTCCTAGTTTTGGCGATTTTACAACACACCTGCTTTCCTCGATAACCCAAAATAACCCCTTCACGTAAAATGCAATTCCGGGAGTTCTACTTACCCAAATTTGATTCTGAAAAGTCCCCTGGACTTCTTTATGTCTTGGCTACGTGGAAAACTAGCTCAAAATAAGACACAAAGACCAATCCTTACCCAAATTTCCCTAGACTCCACCTTGCTCCAGAACTGGCCAAGGCTAGCCTAACCCAGAATTTCAAACTCCCAAACATGGAGTTTTCTAACTCTAAAACTTGGCACGATTGGACTACCCATAACAACGGACCCAATCGTTACAATATGAGCATTTGTTAGACCAAAGGACATCACAAAAAATTCATAATAACCATACCAAGTCCTGAAGGCTGTCTTCGGAATATCACACTCTCTAACACGAAGCTGATGATAACCGGATCTAAGGTCAATCTTGGACAAGAAACTAGCACCCTGAAGCTGATCAAACAAGTCATCAATCCTAGGAATGGGATACTTATTCTTGATTGTGACCTTGTTCAACTGACGGTAGTCAATACACATTCTGAGGGAACTATCTTTCTTTCGCACGAATAATATAGGAGTACCCCATGGAGAAATGCTAGGCCTGATGAAACCCTTATCAAGAAGATCCTTCAACTGATCTTTTAACTTCTTAAGTTCTGCAGGGGCCATTTTATAGGAAGGGATAGAGATAGGATTCGTATCTGGAAGAAGATCTATCCCAAAGTTGATTTCTCGCTCGAGAGGGACTCCAGGTAAATCCTCGGGGAACGTTTCTGGGAATTCATTCACAATGGGAACAGACTAAAGGTATGAGGTTTCAGACTCTATTTCCATAACGCGAACTATATGATAAACATACGATTTTTAAATCATCTTCCTAGCCTTAAGATAAGATATGAAATGACCTTTCGAGGATGAGGGACTACCTTGCCATTCTAGGATGGGTTCATTTGGAAACTTGAAACTGACAATCCGAGTAGGAAAATCAACAGAAGCATAACAAGCATATAGCCAATCCATACCAAGAATAACATCAAAATCTTTCATCTCTAACTCTACGAAATCCGCTGAAGTAGCTCTATGAAGGGATAAGATAGGGCAATTTCGGTAGATTCTTTTGGCTAAGACTGACTCACCAACAGGAGTAGAAACACAAAAGGGTTTTAAAAGCAATTCAGTACATCCTTCAAATTTGCATGCTACATAAGGGGTCACAAAAGATAAGGAGGCACCGGGGTCCAACAAAGTATACACATCGAAAGAGAAGACTTTTAACATACCAGTAACAACATCTGGGGAACCCTCCTAGTCTTGACGAGAGGACATAGCATAAAGGCAGTTCTGGCATTAACCACAAGAACTAGAAGCTGTGCCCTACTGGGTTGGTCGACCGCCTGGGGCTGCTGGAGCAGACTGAGCCCTACTACCTCCCTGCCCTTTCTTAGCTGAAGGGCAGTCTCTAATCATGTGTCTAACCTGTCCACAACTAAAGCATGCACCTGTGCCCAAATGACACTCTCCCGGGTGAGTCTTCCCACACTTGCTGCAAATAGGGTGGGAAGATTGCTTAGCAACACTCCCCTGACACTGTGAATAGGAGCCAGAACCTCTACCAGTCTGATCATGATGGGGCCTCTGGGCCTGGGTAGGATCACTAACAGAAGAATGAATGGGTCCTGATGACTTCTTCTGGAACAAAGAGCGATGTTCGCCACCTGACCTCTGATGACCAAAACCTGATCCCTTGGATCTAGCCCTATTGTTCTCCCTATCCATCTCCCTATGCCTATATCCCTCGATCTGGTGAGCATGATTCATGAGTCTGGAAATGTTCATATCACTCAACAGCATAGCAGACCTACATTTTTTTTCCACCAAATCTGAAACCCCATTGATGTGATAAACTTGCTTATTTGATCTTGTGGGTCCACTACCATAAATGGGGCATACCTAGACAACTGAGTGAACTTCAAACTGTACTCTTGAATAGTCATAGATCCCTGTCTCAAGTTCACAAGCTCCTTAGTCTTTGCTTGCCTCAACTCTCGGGGAAAGAACCGGTCGAGGAAAGCTCTCTCGAAACACTCCCAAGTCATAGGGACCTTGTCCCTAGCTCTAGCTTTCTTCCATTGCGCGAACCAAATATGAGCCACATACTTGAGTTGATAGGATGCCAACTCAACACAACCAACCCCAACTAGTTTCATCACCTCAAGGATTTTCTTTACTTCATCAATAAAATTTAGCGGATCCTCATTCACCTTCGAACCCCAAAACTCCAGCGGGTTCATACTGACAAAATCACAAACTCGGGCTGCTACCCCACCTTGAGAGTGGACGGGGGCAGAAGCCTGCTGATTGGCCTGAGTAGCCAAGGTATGGGCTAGATAGAATTCCTAAACTTCTCATTCGTGACCTCGAGGGTCGAAACTGGAGGAGCGGTATTTCAAGCAGCTCGGTGAGTCATAGCACGTCGAGGCATAATCTGAAATGTACAAGGTAAGGATTAGAGGAACATTAGAGTTAAGCTCTATCATACGATATGATCATAAAAGAAAGGATTTTTTCTAAGACATCTCATAGCTTCCCTCTCATATGTGTGGCGCGCTTCACACACATGAAATAGACTCTACTTGATGTGGCTTTCAAACATCCTAGGACTCTTGAACCTGGGTCTCTGATACCAAGTTTGTCATTCCCCGAGGCTACCCTCTGGGTGTAACACGGGACTTGGGACCACAAGTGCCCTAAGCTAACCCTTGGTCATAGCATAGCTCAATTATAACAGTTAAGCATATCGAAGAAGACCCGAATATCGTCTTTGTCTGAAAAGCCTCTATACATGACATAAGGAGTTCCTAGGACAAGACCCTAGCTAACTCAAAGTACGAACGTAAGTAACTAATACAGACTAAGAACATAACTAGTCCTCGACCTAAGAGGACTCACCAACAGTTGACAGAGAGTGTCCTGGAAGCTCTAGCCACGGGTCTGAGAAGGGACACCTGAATCTGCATCATCAAAGGATGCAGCGCGAGATATGCGTCAGTACTATGGAATGTACCGAATACGTGAGAGATGCATGATCATGATGAAAACATACTTAAAACATGCTTAAAGTTAACCTTTTCATAAAGAAATAACATAAGAGGCTTATCAAGATATAATACATAAAACATGAAGTACGGTTAAAATTCAAAGTATGATATCATATAACTTAATAGCTTGAAAATAATCATGTGGGAGTTTCTCTTAATCGACATAAACCATGCTGAGCTACATGGAGTCCAGTGTCATGCACCCACACTGAAAAAGGTTGTCCTAACCGGCTAAAGTTAGAACCATGTTCGTAAGGATCCTGTCATAAGCCACAAAGGGCAACCTACGGTGGCAACGTAGTTTTGGACTTGGGTTATCTAGAACCCTCATCGCTCGGTGCTAAATACTACTCCCAAAACATATAACATAAGGCTCACATTCATGTGACATATCTAGATGTCAAGTTTGTTCATAAACATGTTCGTACCCCAGATCTTCATACTACTCACGAATCTTGGTTTGGAAAATAATTCATGAGCATTGATGGCACATCGGGTGTCTTGCATTGCATAATAATTCATAACTTGAAAACTTGCATGGCCTTAGTTCAATTTCATAATAACATATACTTTCATAAAATATAGGAACTAGACATGCACTTGCTTGAAATTCATAAAACCATGCCATCATTTTCCGCAATTTTCTTAAATCACTTCATGCATGTAGGATTCACCATAATTAACCTTCAATTCATGAAATAGGAGTTTATATGTAAAAATCCATGAAAAATCATGCAATTTAATAGAATTTCATAATAAAATCATAAGAAGGCAATTTATAGCAAAACCTATAAGAATTGGGTAAAAACCCTAATTTGAAAGTTCATGAAATATCAATTAGAAATTTGGGTTTTGGGCACAAGGGTGAAAGGAATCCATTGTTGAATACCCAAATACCTTGATTGGAGTTAACCCACTTGAAATTGAAAAAATTAGGAGACTTGGACTTGGAGCTTGAGACCTTGAGCTTGAGAGAGTTCTTTTCCTTTTTGGGAGATGAATGAGGTAATGAGGAGGGACTTAGGCTAATGAGGGTGAAAACCCTTCTAGAAATAGTCAAAATAACATCATTTATGAGTTAAAAGGGTGGGTAATGACTAAAATACCCTCGAAACATAATTAAGAAAAAGCTGGGAAATGGGTCGGCTTCAGGAATCATGGGTCAGTTTTATGGGTCATCATTTGGACCACGACCCATGGTTCCCACTCGTGGTTCCTACTCGTGGTTCCTGGTCTAGTAAACAGGCTGCAGAAGGCAATCTACGGGTCAATTGGATGGAATCGTAGAATGGATGATGGATCGTAGAATCAAGTCGTCATTCCTGAAGATTTTCATGTCTCTTATCCGGTTCCACGAATCAACAAGATGGACATGTTATTCCAATCACGGACCGTAGACTGGACTCGTGGTTCCTGGAACAACAGTCAGCCCATAGGTCAGATTCCACGAGTAGATATTACGACCCATGGAATGAACTATGGTCCATAGAACCCACTCATGGTTCTTAGACCAGAGGCTAACCCTGCAAACTTAAACCACAGATCCATTCCATGACCCGTGGTTCAAACCACGATCCATGGTTTGGAGCCGTCAATCCTAGAAACATAGAAATTTTTTGAGATTCAAACTTAGATAGTTGGTTCAATTTCTAAGGTATTACATGGGGGCTGGTCTTGCTCAATTTTATTGAGTATGAAATCCTTGTCTCATGAGGAAAATTATTGCAGGTTCAATTTTTAAAATTCGTTAGTGGGCCGCGCGGGTGATCTTTGGCTTGATTTTTGACCTGACGCGTAAAATCACATTATGGGTATCATTCTTCTTTTTTTGATGCGTAGATTGTTACTTTGATAGCATGGCAACAGTCGGAGGCTTCTCGGAAGTAAAAAGATCTAGTTTAATGGGCTCATGAGCGCATGTTCGGCCTCCAAATAGGTTACGGCTTATTTACTTTTAGTCTTTGCTTATTTAAGGTATTTGTATGATAATTTGCTAATAGTTGATGGGATATTGTGATTTAAATACGCTCTATTTAGGCATTTATGATTCTTATAGTTTGTTTAGGGGCCTAGAGTAGAATTACGCTTTAGGAACCCTTAGTTTAGACAACTGATTCTCCTTTAAGACTTGGCTTAGTGTGTGTAGTATCCTTGGGATTAGAGTTATATGCATTAGCTTATTTTAGGTTTCTTGTGGTCTTGAGATGATTAGATTAGGGATCTTTAGTATAGAACTAGCAGAGAATTTTGTGGTAGAATAGGCATTTACTATTTGATTTATATTTATCACTTCTTTCTCGTATTTATCCCTTTATTGTATATTTGTGGGATCGAGGCCGTAAGAGCTGGATTGGCTGGATTCCAGGTCAGTACAATTTGTCCTTAGCTTAATTTTGGTTTGTTTCTCGCCTTAGCTTAACTTAGGTAATTGCTTGCCTTAGCCTAGTTTCAATTAGTTGCTTTCCTTAGCCTAGTTGCATTTAGTTGCTTGACTTATTTGGGGTTCATTGGGAATTTATGGTTAGTATAGCATTTTGAAGTACTTACTCTAGGATAGTAGCCTTTGTTTAGTTCGTGGACCTTGGGTTTCCTTAGTATGGCATGGTTGGACTTGGTATTGATCTTTGACGTTGTTATTCACCTCATTTCTTGTGCTATTGCTATCTTTATCATGGCGTATGGATAGCCTAATTTAAAACACTATTTTCAGCTTTAGAAATATAATTTTTGAAATACTTTAAATGCATTTGACTTTCTTAAAGGATAAATAAACTATTTTGAGAAAGATTTTCTGGTTTTGAACTTGCATGCCCGAGGATACCCATGTTCGGGGTGGATTTACTGGTTTTAAAGTTGCATGCCTGAGGAGACACGTGTTTAGGATGGTTTTACTTGTATTCATAGTTGGCATGCTTATTGGAAAATGGTTCTAATTTGGTATACGTAGTTTGCGAGTCCCCCATGGGTCCTGCCTTTGCAAGTTACGACTGGAGGAGGAGTATACGGTACTGTTGGTCACTTCACTCATCTCATACTGCATATCATGGAACTCTTCCGCATTTATTTTCCATCAGTTTTGATTTCCAATTAGTATTGTGTGTTGTTTGTATCCTTTGGGCTTATAAGGAGTCCAGTTGGATTTATTGGTTGCTATTTATACCATTCGGGCTTATGGAGGTTTGATTAGGTTTATTTATTGTTGTTTGTATCTTCCGGCTTATGGGGGTCCGCTTAGGTTGTAGTTAGATCATTACTTTATGCTTCTCGAGTCATTTAGTTAACTTTACGCCTTCTTTTGAGTTACGTACTTACACTTTTTCTTAATTGTCTAGCTTTGACCTGTTACTCTATTTCTGACCCTCTTTCTTACCCTTTTAGCGTATATTCACATTTGTTATACTTATATCTTATTTGAGCTCAGTTGAACTATGATGCCTATTGAGTACCACATATTTTGGTACTCATGCTACACTTCTGCATCTTTTTCCATGATGCAAATCTTAATATGAGTTATCGCTGTTGATGCCGTCCTAGTATGGAGTTGCTGATCCGAGATATAGAGTGAGCTCTTGATGACCGAAGTTGATCCTCCTCCCTCTATGTTTGGGACTAGTCTTTTTTTGTATCTTTCGAAGATTGTTCTATATATATATTTTATCTATCTAGCACATCTACGTTGTATTGGCTCTTGTACTGATTGATACCAGGTCTTGGGAGATCTTTTGTATATTTTGTTCCTTCCCTCCCTGTATTTATATGCATGTTACGCTTGTTTCTCCGTTATTTAGTATTAATTTCCCGTTCTTATTTCCTTCTCTTATTAGCCCATTACTTGTCATTCCGGGCTAAGAGTTTGGCTTACCTACTGGTGTGTTATAGTAGGCGCCATCACGATTTGAGATTTTGGATCATGACAGGCGAATCCAGAATTTCAAGCTTATGGGTTCCTAGTAATCACAAACTAATGTATAATAATAACCAAGAAAAAGGAATGAGTATATATATATATATATATATATATATTATCATATATTAGTTTGTGATTACTAGAATGTATACTAAAATGGATGAATTCTATAGTTAAACAACAAAGTTATTTGCAAAACCCATTTAGTGATATATCAGAAAATTCTATTAGCGCGCGATTCAGCGAGATAAATTAGCGATAACATTCGTAGATGATTTGACTTTTTTTGTAATGAAAAGTCATGATAATGATTATAAAAAATTAAAAGAAATAGCAAATCCACATAAAATATTTACTGAACTATGACTGGCCATCATATTAACATATATTACAATATAAAAAGAAAACCAAAAAAAATAATAAGAGAAATTAAAGGATAACAATGACAAACGGGAAAAATAAAAAATAGTCTTAATTCGTGAAATGAACACTTTTTAGAGATTATTTTGGTTTCAAAATTGATTTCAAGAATTGAGATTCTGACAAAGAAAGTTTAAAATTGGGTGGCTATGGTCTCTATTTAGTTAGACTTTTGTGGTTTTAAAAAAGAAAAAGTAAAACAAAATAAAGGAGTCTGTGCCTGGTGTTTTAGGGTAAAACAAAAGTTAAGTTTAAAAATGAGCAGAGGGATTCGATCCTTGGTGGATGGCTTCAGCTGAGATTTGGCCGGTTCCTTCGTTGTTGCTGAGCCAATAGCACACATTTTTAGGGGATTCCCACATGCAATTACTTATAAATTTACTTGATTTCACAGTAGAAAATATAAGGTCTGGGTAAAAGTTACTGGATTCTCAAAAATTCACACCCAATACTGTAGATACGCCCCTGTCAACTAGTCCATAAACTTACATATTCCCAAATAACTAATTGGATCTATATATACTCTCGTAGTAGTATAAAGGTAGGCAATATCACCGGTGATGAGAGGCTAAAAGTTATGCTTTTATACGAACATTTGCCTCTCATTTGTTCTCTTTTTAGTATCGTCTTGAGCATAAATATTATGAATTACACTTGCATTTCATGTTTTATTTATGTCAGAGTATCTTGAGAATTTGAAACTTAAACAAGAGGAAAAGGAGCACCAAGGAACCAAGAAAGAAGCAACATCTCAAAGCGACGCAAAATGAGAAAATCTTGTGAAGGCTTGCGCCACTACCTTGATTTGGGGTAGTGGCACAAATTTATGATGTTTTCTGAAGTTTTCCAGTAGTGTGCCTTGTGCACTCACCCAAAATGAAGGGGTGGCGTGTATTTGGATAATTTTCTGATGTTTCGTTTGTTCACCGTGCCACTGCTCCGCTTTTGGATAGTGGCATGAGCGGGGGGTTTCCTAGGCCAATTTGGATTAGGTGTTTTTTAGTACTAAGAGTTCCTAAACTCTATATAAATTCCCCTCCCATATTTTTTTATCAATAAAATTAGATTCGGGGAAGGTAAAAGCTAGGGCAAAGCTCAAGAACAAGGGCTAGTTTCTTTATTTTATTTTATTTTCGATTTCTTTCTTGTAAATTCATGAAATCTCTCCTTCCAAAGAGATTCATGAGTATCTAATCATTTCATACTAGGTTTGTGATTAAATACATGAAGGTTGACATTTAACTATCATATCATTTGGTTTGATTTCCAACTATTGAGTTAATTATCTTCTCTTGATCTCAGTTGTTTGTTAACTTGATCACCTAGAAAATACTATTTATGGTGTGTAGATTGGACTAGGAATAGGGAATTTATATACACAATAAGGGAAGGTAGGGCTTGGTTGTGAATACTATAAAAAAGGGGAAACAATTTGCAAACGTAGATAGGAATATAACCGTTAGCCTTGCCCAATTAATACAGAAGAGAAATCACATGTCCTTCATTATCAACCAATGTCCATAGGAATATAGGCATTAGGAATAGTCAAGGAGACCTAGAGTTGTTGGCAAAATGCTCAACATAGTTAAATTCAACCCGCGACTAGTAACTTAGGAAATTAACTAAACGTACGGTTTGAAAATTCAACTAGATTGTCAAAATACCATGACCCTGGATCATTTCTTAAATCTGAATCATAACAAAACAAATCAAGACTCGTCTACTCCAATTGCTTTTACTTATATTCAAACACCAAGAAATCACTCGTTGTTGCTTGTTACCTACTGAATAGCTTACTTAAGAATTCAAACTAGTTAATCAATTCATCAAATTCCTTGGGTACGATATCTAGACTCACATCTTGTACTACTTGTATAGACACATACACTTACATGTGTGTTTGAACACAATAAGTTTTTGGTGCTGTTGCCAGAGATTTGATTTAAAATTGATACTACTTTGCATTTTTGTTGAACTATTCAGATTTCACTTTTGCTTATTGTTTTTATTTCTTTCGGGTTATAAATTAGTTTATGCTAAACACCCGGAGTCAAGACAATCCCTTAATTCTGATTAATCACATGCTTGAACATACTCTCAGGGGTCTGAGAGCTATGGGTGACCTCGTGAAGGACCTAAACCTTCCAAATGATCAAAATAATGTGTTAACCATGGCTGTAGTCCAGCCCGCTGCTGCACCACATGTTCCTGTGCTTAACTTCACGAGGTCGAATTAAGAAAATACCTCAAAGGCTATTGTCAAATGAACCATTATAGGTAGCTTTGAGCTAGGTGTGACTAGTGAAGAACACTTATCAATATGAGGGTAAACCACATGAAGACGCACAAAAGCACCTGTAAGAGTTTGTTGACTTGAGCGATAATTTTCACTATAAAAATGTGTAAAACAAATATGTAAAGTTGACACTGTTCCCTTTCTCATTGGTTGGAGAGTCAAAGCAGTGGTTGCAGAGTGAACCTGCCGATTTGATTACATCATGGGATATTTTGTCAGACAGGTTTCTCAACAAGTTCTTCTCATCAAGAAGAACAAAAAAGCTTAGAGATAGGATTTAAGGGTCTGTTTAGAGATGCTGAATCCCTTCCCCAATCTTGGGAGTGATACAATGGATATTTCAGAGATTGTCTGCACCACCAAAAGCCTAAGGAGATCTTTGGGCATAATTTCATTGAAGGATTGAGGCCAGACTTAAAATCACTTCTTGATACTACAACTCAAAGGAAAACTTTGTCCAAGAAATATGATGAAATAAAGGCTCTACTCAACCTAATGTCTGTAGAAAATAGAGATTACATTGAGCCCAACAAAGTTTTTACATATATTAAGAAAATTTTGGGCAAGCTAGAGCTAAATGAGGTGTTACCTATCCAATCTGATATTAGCCAATTATGTACGTTGTTGAAGCAGAATTTGATAGCTCCAAGTACGAGTCAGGTGAAATGGCTACATCAAGGTTAAACACATGTTTTATTTTATAAAAAGTGTGGTGTATTCAGGTTGTTCGTTGAATCCTGAATCTATCTACTATGTCGGGAAAAAGAACTATAGAAACCACCCAAACTTCTATTGGAGTGAAAATCAACAGGTCTAGAGACAATAATATTTACAACATGGTCAAGAGGTGAGTAGTTCTTTAAAGGAAACTCTGAAGTAGTTTATGACTCAGTGACAGTAATAACAGAAACAATTCATAGAGACTCAGACACACCTTTATGTTGAGACCAAAAAAGCTATCACAAAAATTACAGATTCAGATGGGGCAACTTGCCACATCACTTCATGATAGGTCACAGGGTGCCTTGCCTAGTGATACAGAGACTCCCAAGCAAGTTATGGCTAGTACTTTGAGAAGTGGGTGAGATTTGACAAATTTAGACCCCCCAAAGCTAAAAAAGGCTTGAAAACAATAAGAGTCCACCACCTTTTCCACAAAGGTTGATTCCTGCACCATCTCCAGCACCAACAGTTGAGCCAAAGTTAGAGAGTGAACCAGAAAAGGTAGTTGGAGAAGAGACTGTTGAGCAATCTAAGATTGTATAAGAGAGATCTCCACCACCATTCCCCCAAGGGTTCCAAAAGAGCAAGAAAGATGCTAATTTTAAAAAGTTCCTTGATAACTTGAAGAAACTTTATATCAACATTCCTTTGATTGATGCTTTGAAGAACATACCTAAATATGCTAAGTGCTTGAGGGATGTGGTGGATGGAAAGAGAAGATTGGTAGAATTTGAGAAAGTTGTACTTACTGAGGAGTGCAGTTAAAGAGTCTTGAGCAAGCTCTCTCAAAAGCTCAAGGACCTCGAGAGTATTACCCTTCCCATATAGATTGGTAAAAGTGATGTGAGGAATTCATTGTGTGATTTAGGAGAAAGTACTTAATGCTCTATTTGTGTGCAAGACACTCAGCTTGGGAGAGCCACGTCTCAGCACCATTATCGATAGCTAGCACACATTTGTATCCAGAGGGAGTGGTTGAAGATGTGCTCATCAAGGTTGGTAAGTTTTTCATTCTCGCTGACTTTATTATTCTTGATTATAAAGCAAACAAAGAGATGTCAGTCACATTGGGGTGCCCATTCTTAACCACTGGTGGAGCATTGATTGATGTGAGTAAGGGAGAATTAAAGATGAGAGTTCATGATGAGGAGATGTCCTTCAAAGTATATAAGTCACTCTCCGCTCCTTCACACTATAAAGATTTGTGTATGATCACATATGTGGTCAAAAATAAGTATGGGGTGGACAAGGGGGCCTAAAAAAGTAAAAACTTTGAAGATTGCTTTTGAATTGTCTAATGTGAAGCAAGAAGAATTGATCAAGTTGCTGAGGAAGCATGAGAATGTGTCCAGATGTCCTAATAGTGACCCAAAAAGGGATGCTAAAAATAAGTGGAAAGTGAATGAAGATGGTGAGCCCCCTAGAGTGAAGAAGAGGCAAAACTCTATCCCAGGGGGAGAAAGATATTGAGAGTACTTGGTTGAGTCATGACTTGCATCGTGTCACGATGTTAAATTAGGCTCTGATTGGGAGGCAATCAAATTTAATTTTTATTTTTGTTTGTACAAATTTGAAAAAGTCTTAGTACTCAAATTCAAAAGCTAAGGAGCATGGTTGAAGCTTAAGTGTGAGGTTATTAACTTATTTGATTGATTGTGAAGAAAATATGCTATTTTCTAGGCCCTAGAGGCCTGAGGGATTATTTCTAACTCGATCTTTATCTTATTTATTACTTTGGAACAAAGCATGACTTTAAGTGTGGGGTGGAATATCTTTTGATATTTATTAAGGGTGAAGTATGCTATAGGAGTTGGAGTTGTTTTAATTTTTGTTGTTGCTTTCTTTAGTTGAGATAATTAAAAAAATGAAAAAGACTAAAAACACAAAAAAGTTTTTTCTTTTGCTCTTTAGATTAGAAATTTTTTTGTTGGTTTTTAGCTTTTTAGAGGCATACTTTTCCCACCCCTTGATTTTTTTTTGGTTCTTTTTTGAGGGAGAGCCCTTTGAACCGAATATCCTTTTTAAATTTTAGGAATAATTTTTTTTTGTTTTAGGTAGAATAAATATTCCTTACGATGGATAGTTGACAACCATTTTGAGGAAAAATTAGTAATTAAGAGTTAGAGATTAAATAGGACCAATTGAATGTTAGGTACTCTAGTTAGGTGCTACAATTGACTGAATGATGCAAGTTGGTTTCGAACTTAAAAGCATGCACTGAAAAATTGAATGACTTCTTTTGAGATACCTAGGCTCTTTTACTTGACTCTTGTATGTTTTTAGCTTAAATTTAAACTCTTGTTGTTGCTTGATTGAGAGTCTGCATGGATCCATCTTGAGTAGAACATGTGCCATGTGTGTTAGGATTTTATGATATTCCATGCTTTTATATTGATATCTAGAATTTTCCTGGTGTGTTTACAAAGTGAAATGAAGAATGTTAAGTTTAGGAGATGAAATAAGCATTTCTTTGATTAGCCATATTTTTATCCTTTGCTTTACCTACCCATAATTGATATTCTTAGTTAGTCCCGTTGAGCCTTTAGCCTATTCTTTTGGTAGCCACATCTATAGCTTAATTCTTTTATTGTAATTGACCTTGAATTTTATCCAGAACTCCTAAGCGCTTTAATTGAAAAGTAAGAGTTAAAGAGAGTAAGAACGAAAAAGAGAAATAGTTGAAGATGGAAGCTTGTAGAAAAGTCAATGGGTGCAAATACTTATAAATTCATATGCTATTGGCAGGGAGTAGAAAAAGAACAAAGAAAAAGACAAAAAGAAAAAACTGATAATTTGATCACTCCTCTCTAATGGTGTGTGAACTTGCTTAAAGAGATGGAAAAACAAAGAAATCTACGAGCGAGAAGAGTAGAAGAAAGAGATTAGTTGATTGAGGAAGGTGTTTAATGAAAAAAAGTTGTGATATATTAAAGTACTTAGAAAATATAGTCACCATTTTAGCCAAAATAATTTCTACCCGTCCCTTAGTCTACATTACAACCTTGAAATTCCTACTTGATCTTGAGTTTGATGTTCTTATATTAGCAGAGTATTACACTAAAGGCAAACTTATGGTTCATCGTATGTTGTATGTGAAATTCTTTATGAGAGTGAGCGTAGTTCCATTCTTATACCCATGTATGTGTTGATGTGTACTTGTGAGTGAATATGGGTAACTCTTGTGGTGTGGGCACATGGTTGACGATAAATAGGTGAAATGCTTGATTTCTTGATTGGGTGACTTATGAGTGTATGCTAATATCATAAAATCAGTTCTTGAAGCTAGGAGGTCTTGAAATAATGGTTTATAATCTTTGACGAATGAAGCATGTTGTATAGTCATTGTAATCTTAGCCTAACCCAGTTGATACAAAAGAGAAATCATATGCCTTTCACTATCGACCGACAACCATAGGAATATAGGCGTTATGACTAGTTGAGAAGACCTAGAGTTGTTGGCAAAATGCTCAACATGGTTAAAATCAACCTGCAATTAGTAACTCAGGAAATCAACTAAACATATGGTTTGTAAACTCAACTGGATTGTAGAAATACCATGACTTTGGATCATTTCTCAAATCTGAATCACAAATAGACAAATCAAGACTTGTCTACTCCAATTGCTTTTACTTACACTCAAAGACCGAGAAATCACTCATTGTTGCTTCTTAACTAATGAATATCTTATATAAGAATTCAAACTAGTTAATTAATTCATTAAATCTCCTAAGTAGAATATCTGGACTCATATCCTGTATTACTTGTACGACCATGTAAACTTGTGTATGTATTTGGACACAACAAGCTCTTCCAAAAAAATTGTTGCATCCTTTTGCACATGCAATTGTATGTGGCCGTACAAGTAATACATAATGTGAGTCCTGATATCATTCCCAAGGAATTTGATAAATTGATTTCTAGTTTGAATTCTTATACCAACTATTTAGTAGGTCACCAATAATAAAGAGTAATTTGTTTGTTTTGAATGTAAAGAAAAGCAATTGGTGTAAACAAGTCATAGATTACTATGTTATAACTCAGATTTGAGAAATGATCCAGGGTTATGGTATTTTGATAATCCAGTTGAGTTTGAAATCAAATATTTAGTTGATTTTCTGAGTTACTAGTTGTAGGTTAATTTTAACCATGTTGAACATTTTTCCAATAACTCTAGGTCTCCTCGACTATTCCTAACGCCTATATTTTTATGGTCATCAGTCGATAGTGAAGGGCATTTCTCTTTCGTATCAACTTGGCAAGGCTAACAAGTATATTTTTATCTACGTTAATGAATCATTTCTCCTTCCCTATAGAGTTTACAATCAAGTCCTACCTTCTCTTATTGCATATGTAAATTCCCTATTCCTAGTCCTATCTACACACCATAGATAGTATTTGCTAGGTGATCAAGTTAACAAACAATTGAGATCAAGAGAAAATAAATAACTCAATAGTTGGAAATCAAACCAAATGATATGATAATTAAACGTTAACCTTTATGTCTTTAACCACAAATCTATATACTAAAGTTTTAGCTACTCATTAATTTCTTTGGAAGAAGAGATTTCATGAATTTACAAGAAAGAAATCAAAAATAAAATAAAATAATAAAACTAGACCTTGTTCTTGAGCTTTGCCCTAGCTTTTGCCTTTTTCGGGTCTAATGTTACTGATAAAAAATGTGGGAGGGGTTTTTATATAGAGTTTAGGAACCCTTAGCACTAAAAAACTAATTGAAATCGGTTAAGAAAGCCCCCTCCCCCTCCCCCCCGCGCTGGCGCCACTTCCTAAAAGCGGAGCAGTGCCGCGGAGAAGAAATGAAACTTTTAAAAATTGTCCAAATCTGTGCAATTTCTTGCTTTTGGGTGAGTGGCGCAAGGCACACTACTGGGAAACATCAAAAACCATCATAAATTCATGCCACTTCCCCAAAGCAAGGTAGTGGCGCAATCCTTCACAAGATTTGCCCTTTTTTACTTGTTTTCTGTCACTTTGCAACATCGCTTCTTCCTTGGTTTGTTGGTGCTCCTTTTCCTCTTGTTTAAGTTTCAAATACCTCAAGAAACTACTACATAAGCAAAACATGAAACACAAGTATAATTCATAATATTTAAGCTTAAGATGTACTAAAAAGAGAACAAATGAGGGGCAAATGATCGTATAAAATTATAACTTTTTGTCTCTTTTATATTGAGCAACAATATAATTTTATATAGTGATCTTGGGGTGCATAATACTAATATGCAAGCAATGTTAGTTGAAATTCTATATATTGTCCTTCATATTAGTGATTAAGATGAGTTGCAACTAACATTGAGCTATATATCAACAATTGAATAAAGTTTTAAACAATACACAAGTTAGTAACTTGGAAATGAAAATTCTAGAATTTGACCAACATCCAACTAAACAAAAATAATATCTTTTATAAAGTTTATATGATCTAAATGTTTGGAAAGGGACGCAACTGGTAGATTCACAAAATAATATTGACTTTCAGTTCTTTTTTGACTAAAACCCCCATAAATTCGCATAGATCCGCAACTCGCTCGCATAAATTTGAAAAACAAAATTCAAACTATCCCACACCCCATCCTGTACCCACATAGCTTAAAACCTACCCCATCCCACATAACCTAAAATTTGCCCTGCCCCACTCCATTGCCATCCCTAATAAGAGAGATCCAGTAAGGCTACAGATAAGCAAATCAACTATCTTAGGATATCAATGTGATAGCCTTGACAAAACTAAAGATCTCTGTTTAGAGGTACTAGGCTCGATACATGCACACAGAGTGCAAAAATAAATAAGCGTGATACTATTTCACATGTACTCAACAAAATCATCGACTGAACCTAAACTGAACCGATGAAGAGAAATAGACCTAAACTCTTAAATCCGATACCATTTACATATATCTTGCTGATTTTAATAAAGACAGACCTAGACTAGTGTAACACCCCAGAACTTCTAAGCCTAGAACCATCCCAAAAAATTTAAAATTTTCATCTTACCAAGTCAGAACAGGAACCACAGACAAGTTCTATGGACCGTGGAATATTCCACGGACAGTGGATGATGCTCGTGGAAGTAGTCCTATAGATGGACTCTCAGGGTCCAATCCATGAGAGGGATCCATAGACCGTTGTTAGAACCACGGGTCATGGTTACCCTTTGTGGAATCAAACTTGAGGGTCAAATAAAAGCCCAGGATCCACGAGTGGGATTCACGGCTCGTGGAATATTCCATGGACCATGGATCACCCTCATGGAACCATTCCAATAGCTCATGAGATTTTACCCAAGAACCATGACAGGGTTCCATGGGCCATGGAAGCATCCACGGACCATGGTTCCCACTTATGGAACCCAATTTCGCGATTTTTTTAGCAGATTTTAAGTTGGTCTCTCAGGGGGATTTTAGAACTTTTCCTCTCATTTTAGCTCCGACTATAAATAGTTTGAAGCTTATTTTATTAAGTCAAAACCTCCATAATATCAGTTTTTCTTCATTCTCTCTCTCAAGTCAGTTTCAAAGAAGAAAAAAGTGTTCTTCTCCAAATTTTAGACTTAGGGCTTCCTCCTCCAAGTTTCAACTTCAGTTTCTTTTCAGGGATTATCATCCACCAGGTATGTGGGTAGTCAGTAAGAGTTTAGTTTTCCTTTATTCCCAAAACCTCAGTGTTTTCAGTAAATTTTCATGATTTTAGAAACTAGTGTTCATACCTTTTTATGCAGATTATTATGAAAAATCATTATTATGTTCATTACATGATTCTCATCCTATTTTAATGAATAAAATCTCAGTTATATTAATTTACATGGAGTTTTACAATGTTTTGAGGAGTCAAGAACTTAGCCCCAATTTATAGTATTTTTCCATGTATTAGCTTTCCATAAGATTTAACCTAGACTACTAGTTTTGAGTTGAAAACAAGAATTCAGCCAAATTTCAGGTTACTATAGTATTTCAGAAAAATAATATTTTTAGACCAGTTTAGTTCTGTCTCAGGAATTCAGAACCTCAGTTTTAAAGGAGTATTAGGCTTTAGTTTGGAAGTAGTATTTAACACTGAATTGAATTAGGGTTCAACGTACCCTTAAGTCCCAGAACTACGTGTCACCATAGGTTATTTAGACCCTTAGTGGGCCTCAAAACTAGTGATCATATCAGCTATACCTTTATACTCTTTCAAGGTATAGTGGGTCCTCTCGATGGGGCATATACATCAGACTCTACGTATAGCTCACATGGTTTATGTCTGTTAATAGACTTTCCCACAGTATTAGTTTTAGTACAGTACCTCAGGCCTTCAGTTAATATTTATTTCCAGTTTTTAGAATGTTTTTAGATTATTATTGCATTTCATTCCTTTTATGCATGACTATATTTTAGGCCAATGTACTATAGTTCAGTTCAGTTTAAGCAGTTTATTAGTATTTTAGCATATTTACACATTCAGTAAGCTTTGCATATACCTCATACTTAGTACATCCGAAGTACTGATGCATACTCTATGTGCTACATTCTATCATGATGCAGGTTTAGGTTCTCAAATTCAGCCCTGTAATTAGCTCGTACTGGTGCTACATCATCGATATACAGTGGTGAGTCCTCATCATCCGAGGACATATCTTTACATGCTTTTTAAGTTAGTCAGTTTCTCCTATTTCAGTATTTCAAAGTTAGCTAGGGGCTTATCCCAGCAGCTCATAAGTATTAGAGCTTTCAAACATAGAGTCAGACTCAGTTGATTTAGTTTGTTTTATTTCTCAGACAGTTATCGTATCTTAGATATTTTCAGTTGAAACTTCTTTAGCTTATGTGATTGATTCAGTTCTGCTTCCGCTTAGTCAGTATTATTTCAGGATGCTTACTATATGCCAGATTCAGGGTTAGCTTGGGGTCACTTGTGATCCTAGGTCCCGTGTTACATTTAGGGGATAGACTCAAGGCGTGAAAAACTTGATATCAGAGCATCAGGATCAAGAGTCCTAGGGTGTCTGAAAGCCACACTAAGTAGAGTCTCTTTCATGGATGTGAAGTGTGTCACACTTATGAGGGACATGCTACGAGGTATTTTAAAAAAGACTTTACTTCTTTCATTATCTTTATCGTGTGATAGAGTTTAACTATGTTTTTCCTCTTGAATCTGTTCATTATACATTTTAGATCATGCCTCCTTGAAGAGCTAACACACGTAATGCTAGCACTAACCCTCTAGTCTCGAATCATGAGATTATGAATGTGGAGTTCGGTGATACGATCCAGTTATTGGCGTAAACTATAGCCAATCAGGCCATTCAGCAGGCCCTAATTCCTGTGAACACGAGTGGTGGATCAACTACAGCTCGGGTTAGTGATTTTGTTCACATGAATCTGCCAGAGTTTCTAGGGTCGAAGGTTGGTGAAGACCCACATAATTTCATTGATGAAATCAAGAAGATTCTTGAGGTAATACAAGTGACTGGTACTGATAGTGTGGAGTTAACATCCTATCAACTCAAGGATGTAGCTCCTATTTGGTTCACTCAGTGGAAGGACAGTAGGGGTGTGAATGCAGCTCCTGTGACATGGGATTATTTTACTAAAGCTTTTCTGGACAGGTTCTTCTAGAGGGAGTTGAGAGAGGCTAAGGCCCAAAAGTTTATGAATTTGAGGTAAGGATCAATGTCAGTCTAGGAGTATGGGTTGAAGTTCACTCAGCTTTCTAGGTATTCCCCATCTATGGTGGCTGATTCGAGGGCACAAATGGGAAAATTCTTGTATGGGGTATCCAATTTGGTGAAAACGGAGTGCAGAAATGCTATGTTATTGGGGGATATGGATATCTCAAGACTAATGACCTATGCTCAGCAGGTTGAGAAAGATAAGCTTAAGGAAATGGCTGGGGAGAACAAAAAGGCTAGGACAGGTAATTATGAATATTCTCAGTAGAGGTCGGGTGGTGGGATCACTCATAGTTTCAGTAGAGGTCTTCCACCCTAGCACCTTTCATCATCTAGTGCTCCATCTCCTAGGCCTCGACAGGACCAGAAAAATAGAGCAGTAGGATCGAAGACACAAGTCAGTATTTCAGGTAACTGTACTTTCCTAGCCTGCCCCAAGTGCGGTAGAAATCATCCAGGTGAGTATTTTGCTGGAAGAGAGTGGTGTTTTAGGTGTGGTCAGCTTAGACATAGGTTGAAGGAGTACCCCTTGCCAGGAAGAGACATGGAGGTAACAGATCTTAGTCTACAACTTTAACAACTTTAGCAGGTCACAAAACTCAGCAGGGTACTATTTCTGGCACAGGTGGCGGTCAGCATCGGAACTGACTCTATGCCATGTTTTCACATTAGGATCATGCGAGTTCACCAGACATAGTCACTGGTATGTTATCAGTCTTCTCTCTTAAGGTTTATGCTCTGTTAGATCTAGGGGCTTCACTATCTTTTATAACCCCTTATGTTGCATGTAAATTCAAAGTCAACCCTGAAAAACTCCTAGAGCCTATCCCAGTCTCTACTCCAGTTGGTGAGTCAGTCCGAGCTAAGAGGGTGTACAGGGATTGCCTAGTTTCAGTCCTTCATAAAGTCACCTCAGCAGATTTAGTAGAGTTAGATATGACTAACTTTGATGTCATTCTTGGCATGGATTGGCTACATGCCTGTTATGCCTCAGTCGACTGCAGAACTAGAGTCGTGAAATTCCAGTTTCCCAATGAGCCTGCCTTACAATTATAGGGTATTCCTCCAACATCAAAAGGTTGTTTCATATCTTACCTCAAAGCTAGGAAGATGATCACAAAGGGTTACCTCTACTATATAGTCCGGGTTAAGGATTTCGAGTGTGAAACCCCACCTCTTTGGTCAATTTCGATAATTACTGAATTTACAAAGTTGTTTCCTGAAGATCTACTCGAAGTCCCTCCTGAGCAAGAGATCGACTTTGGGATAGACCTTATCCCAGTTATGCAACCCATATATATTCTTCCTTACAGAATGGCTCTAGCTGAGCTTAAGGAGTTGAAAGAACAACTCAAACACCTCTTAGATAAGGGTTTCATCAGACCTAACATCTCTCTATGGGGTTCTCCAGTTCTCTTCGTGTGTAAGAAAGATGTTTCTCTCAGAATGTGCATAGACTACCTCCAGTTAAACAAAGTCACAATCAAGAATAAGTATCTCATCCCCAGGATTGATGACTTATTCGACCAGCTTTAGGGTGCCAGCTATTTCTCCAAGATTGACCTTAGATTTTGTTATCATCAGCTCAGATTTAGGAGTGTGACATTCTGAAGATAGCCTTCAGAACTCGGTATGGTCACTATGAATTTATGGTTCTGTATTTTGGACTAACAAATTCTCCTACAACTTTTATGGACTTGATGAACATGGTATTCAAGCAATATTTGGACATGTTCGTCATTGTCTTTATAGATGATATTCTAGTTTACTTATGGAGTGAGGTAGAGCATGCAAATTATTTGAGAGTGGTGCTGCAAACTCTCAAGGATCGCCAGTTATTCTCCAAGTTCAGCAAGTGTGAGTTTTGGTTACAGTCAGTTGCTTTTCTGGGTCATGTAGTGTCGAAAGAGGGCATCTGAGTGGATTCTCAAAAGATAGAGGCTTTAAAAAATTGGCCTAGACCCACTTCTTTGACAGACATTAGGAGCTTCTTGGGTTTGGCTGGTTAATATAGGAGATTCATTGTGGGGTTTTCATCCATAACTTCCCCGTTGACTAGGTTGACTTAGAAGAAGTTTAAGTTCCATTGGTCAAATGAGTGTGAGAGAAACTTCCAAGAGTTGAAAACTAGATTGACCACATCTCTAGTTTTGAATCTACTAGAGGGTTCAGATGGTTTTATTGTGTACTGTGATACGTCCAGAGTTGGCTTAGGTTGTGTTCTGATGCAACATGGTGAGGTGATTCTTATGCCTATAGACAACTAAAGGTTCACGAAAAGAACTACCCTACCCACGATCTTGAGTTAGCAACAATGGTCTTTGCCTTGAAGATTTGGAGACATTATTTGTATGGTGTCCATGTAGATATGTTTACTGACCATAAGAGCCTTCAGTATGTGTTCACTCAAAAAGAATTGAATCTTTGTCAGAGAAGGTGGTTAGAACTTCTCAAGGACTACAACATGAGTGTTCTTTACCATCCGGGTAAGACCAATGTAGTAGCTGATGCACTTAGCAGGTTGTCCATGGGTAGTATATCACAGGTTGAGGAAGGAAAGAAGGAATTAGCCAAGGATGTTCATAGGCTCACTGGATTAGGGGTTTGCCTTACAGATTCATCAGAAGGTGGTGTCATTGTTCAAAATAGGTTAGAGTCCTCATTGCTAGACAAGGTGAAGGAAAAGAAAGACAGTGATCCCATCTTACTTCAGCTGATTGTAGACAGGGTGACTAAGTCAGCCCACTTCTTAGCTGTCAAGACTACTGATTTAGTAGAGGACTATGCCAGGCTCTACATCCGTGAGATAGTTAGGTTTCATGGAGTTCCCTTATCCATCATCTCAGATAGGGGTATTTAGTTCACATCTCAGTTTTGGAGGTTGTTTCAGAAGGGTCTTGGTACGTAGGTTAATCTTAGCATAATTTTTTACCCACAAATAGACAGATAGGCAGAGCGTACCATTCAGACCTTAGAGGATATTTGGAGAGCCTGTGTGATCGACCTTAAGGGTAATTAGGATGTGCACTTACCCTTGATAGAGTTTGCCTACAATAACAGTTTTCACTCTAGCATCCAGATGGCTCTATATGAGGCACTTTATGGGAGAAGATGTAGATCACCTGTAGGATGGTTTGAGATAGGTGAAGCAGCTTTTATAGGGACAGATTAAGTCCATGAGACCATGGAGAAGGTTCATCTCATTAGGGAGAGGTTGAAAGCTGTCAGAGTCATCATAAATTATATGGGTATGTGAGAAGAAAGGACTTAGAATTCGAGGTTGATGATTGGGTATTCCTGAAGGTTCACCTATGAAGGGTGTGATGGGGTTTGGTAAGAAGGGAAAGCTTAGTCCCTGCTATGTAGGTCCTTACAGGATTTTGAGAAGAGTTGGCAAGGTGGCTTATGAGTTAGAGTTTCCCGCAGACTTGGCATCGGTACACCTAGTCTTTTACATATGTTTGTTGAAGAAATCCATTGGTGACCCAGCCTTAGTGGTTCCCTTAGAAAGGATGGGTCTGAAGGATAGTCTCTCTTATATAGGTCCCAGTTCATATTCTTGACCGTCAGGTGCATAGGCTAAGGAATTAGGAGGTCGCTTCAGTGAAAGTCCTTTGGAGGAACCAATCACTTAAGGGAGCTACTTGGAAAGTAGAAGCAACCATGATGACCAAGTACCGCCACCTCTTCCCTTCCGATTCAGTTTCAACTTGAGGTAATAGTTCCTCTCCAGTTTCTTAGCTTTTATCATGTGTATTTCAGTCTCATTATCATATTCCCTCATCTATTCCTGCATTTTCAGCATGCTTTCATGTACTTAGAACCTTATTCATCTAGGAATCAGCTTTTTAGAACTCAGTTGGAAAGGGATTGCAACTCTTTCCTTCCAAACTTAGCTTGTTCAGTCTTCATTTGTGGATGAATGATCCCAAGGGGAAGATATTGTAACACCCCAGAACTTCTAAGCCTAGAACCAGCCCAAAAAATTTAAAATTTTCATCTGACCAAGTAGGAATAGGAACCACGGACAGGTTCCACGAACTGTGGAATAGTCCATGGACCATGGACGCTGGCCGTGGAAGCAGTCCTGCAGATGGACTCTCAGGGTCCAATCCACGAGAGGGATCCATGGACTATGGATAGAATCACGGGTCATGGTTACCCTTCGTGGAATCAGACCTGAGGGTCAAACAAAAGCCTATAATCCACGAGTAGGATCCACGGCTCGTGGAAGTTTCCATGGACTGTGGACCACCCTCATGGAACCATTCTAGTAGCTCAGGAGATTTTGCCTAGGAATTATGACAGGGTTCCACAGGCCGTGGAAGCATCCACAGACCGTGGTTCCCACTCGTGGAACCTAGGTCGTGGATTTTTTAGCAGATTTTAAGTTGGTCTCTCAGGGCTATTTTAAACCTTTACTTCTCATTTTAGCTCCGACTGTAAATAGTTTTAGGATTATTTTATTAAGTCAAAACCTCCAAACATATCAGTTTTTCTTCATTCTCTCTCTCAAGTCAGTTTCAAAGAAGAAAAGAGCATTTTTCTCCAAATTTCAGACCTAGGGCTTTCTCCGCCAAGCTTTAACTTCAGATTCTTTTCAGGGATTATCATTCACCTAATATGTGGATATTCAGTAAGGGTTTAGTTCGTACTTATGCCCAAAACCTCAGGCTTTTCAGTAAATCTTCACGATTTTAGAAACTAGGGTTCTTACCCTTTTAAGCAGATTGTTATCAAAAATCATTCTTATGTTCATTACATGATTCTCATCCTATTTTAATGAATAAAATCTCATTTATATTAATTTACATGGAGTTTTACAATGTTTTGAGGAGTCAAAAACTTAGCCCCAATTTATAGTATTTTCCCATGTATTAGATTTCCACAAGATATAACCTAGACTACTAGTTTTGAGTTGAAAATAAGAATTCAGCCAGATTTAAGGTTACTATAGTATTTCAGAAAAATAATATTTTCAGACCAGTTTAGTTTTGTTTCAGGAATTCAATACCTCAGTTTTAAAGGAGCTATTAGTCTTCAGTTTGGGAGTAGTATTCAACATCGAGTTGGACTAGAGTTTAGCGTACCCTCAAGTCCCAGAACTATGTGTGATCATAGGTTATTTATCCCCTCAGTAGGCCTCAGAACTAGTGATCACATCAGCTATGCCTTTATACCCTAGCAAGGTATATTGGGTCCTCTCGATGGGGAGTATACATCGGACTCCTCATTTAGCTCACGTGGTTTATGTCGGTTAATAGACTCTCCCACAATATTAGTTTTAGTATAGTACCTCAGGCCCACAGTTTATGTTTATTTCCAGTTTTTGAATGTTTTCATATTATTCTTGCATTTCATTCCTTATATGCTAACTATATTTTGGGCTTATGTACTATAGTTCAGTTTAGTTTAAACAGTTTATCAGTATTTTAGCATGTTTACATATTTAGTCAGCTTTGCATATCCCTCATGCTCAGTACATCCAAAGTACTGATACATACTCTATGTGCTGCATCCTATCATGATGCAGGTTCAGGTTCTCAGATTTAGTCCCGTGATTAGCTCATATCGATGCCACATCAGTGATATCCTGTGGTGAGTCCTCATCATCCGAGGACATATATTTACATGCTTTTTGAGTTAGTCAGTTGCTCGTATTTCTGTATTTCAGAGTTAGCTGGGGACTTGTCCTACCAGCTCATCAATTATAGAGGCTTTCAGACATATAGTCAGACTCAGTTGATTTAGTTTGTTTTATTTCTCTGACAGTTATCGTATCTTAGATATTTTTAGTTGACACTTCATTAGCTTATGTGGTTGATTCAATTCTGCTTCCGCTTAGTTAGTATTATTTCAGATGCTTAATGTATGCCAGATTTAGGGTTAGCTTAGGGTCACTTGTGATCCTAGATCCCGTGTTACATCTAGGGGATAGCCTCGGGGTGTGAGAACTCGTAACTGATATCAACAACAACATATAAATCAATCTTGAAGTCTCAAAATTATAGATAAAGCACATATATGAGAAGTAAAATCACGATCATAGTTAGTCAATCAATTCTTACACTCACACAATACAAGTCAAGTAGAAAAGATGTGATGGAATGCATACACCTCCTACCTATCCAGAAAACCTATATACACCCATTGTCTTGACTAGATGGGGCCCATGGGGAACTCGCGAGGTCCATATACCCACCCTTTATCAAACAACCATTTATATGAAAATGCCCTGGATGATCAACATCCTGTACCAGATAACCATTTACCTAGTATTACCCTAGATGATCCCTTACCAGGATTTTTCTTTCACTTTCTTAATGTCCATGTCTTTATACTAGAGATGCAATTCTATAAAAATATACACCAATCCTTCACCGAGTCTAAATCCTTAGCACAGACACAAATGACAGCCCATAACAAGCAACACTATAAAAAAGACAGTGAAACCATGATTACATAGACAATTTATTTTCTAACTTTCAAATATCAAAGTTTGGATAATTATCAATGAGCAACATAACATTTCCACCAATGCTACACTATAAATAGGCTCACAAAGTCAGATAAGTTTTGGTTCCAATGTAGATGCTCGTCATCTAATCTATATGGGACTCCCATTATCCATTATCCAATCATAAAATTATTTAATACACTAACACTTTGAGAAAAAGTAAAATAAAGTCTTAACTTGTCTTAGATAAAGCCAAAAAAGTCAAATTGAAGCCTTTCTCTTCTATAAAGCTTTTGAACGAGCCCAATATGATCAAATACATATTCTACATAAAAAATGAATCCATGAAAACCCATATTGCTATACATTAATTTAAGGTTCATAAAGATAGTACAAAAGTCAACTCCAAGCTCACAAGGGCAAAACTAGAATTTTATTAAAAAATCAAGTTACCCATAACGTAAGAAACTCAAACAATAATTTTCACAAAAAATAGAGCTCAAATCAACCTTCAAATCTAAAAAATTATATTTTCAAAACTATGGGCAAACCCCCCAAAATCTCCAATTCCAAAGCACCATTAATTCACTATTTTAACAATAATTCAGTTGAAAAACACAAACTAGGGACTAAAATCTTACTCCACGAAGAAATCTAACAAAACTCCTTGATTTTTGTCCAAAACTGTGCTCCTAAGCTCCCCAAATCATGATTTAAAATAATAAAAATAGAATTAGGAAGAAACAATGCTCATATGAAGTGACAACACAGAAATGGAGAATTTTCCACCTCCACAACATCACAAGCGCAAAGGATTTTCGGAGTGCAGGAAATTACTCATCATGGTTGCCCTTGCAGAAGCGTGAATCATCTTGTAGGAGCGAGAAAACTCCACAACCATGACCCTACCGATACAGACAATCCTCGACAAAGCAAGAGACCCTGACCCCATTCTCCCCCCCAAAGTGGAACCTTGTTAGTTGGTGCAACTCTATTAGTGAGGTCTCCCTCTGCTGGAATGACTCTACAAAAGAAGACCTAGAGTCATAAGTGCAGCTGCACCAGATAATATTCACTATCAGAATGTGTCAGACAAATATGTAAAGTTGACACTGTTCCCTTTCTCATTGGTTGGAGAGGCAAAACAGTGGTTGCAGAGTGAACCTGCCGATTTGATTACATCATGGGATATTTTGTCTGACAGGTTTCCCAACAAGTTCTTCTTATCAAGAAGAACAAAAAAGCTTAGAGATAGGATTTCAGGGTTTGTTTAGAGATGCTGAATCCCTTCCCCAATCTTGGGAGTGATACAATGGATATTTAGGAGATTGTCCGCACCACCAAAAGCCTAAGGAGATCTTTGGGCATAATTTCATTGAAGGATTGAGGCCAGACTTAAAATCACTTCTTGATGCTACAACTCAAAGGAAAATTTTGTCCAAGAATTATGATGAAATAAAGGTTCTAATCAACCTAATGTCTGTAGAAAATAGAGATTACACTGAGCCCAACAGAGTTTTTACATATATTAAGAAAATTTTGGGCAAGCTAGAGCTGGATGAGGTGTCACCTATCCAAGCTGATATTAGTCAATTATGTACGTTGTTGAAGCAGAACTTGATAGCTCCAAGTATGAGTCAGGTGAAATAGCTACATCAAGATCAGACACATGTTTTATTTTATAAAAAGTGTGGTGTATTCAGGTTGTTCATTGAATCCTGAATCTATCTACTATGTCGGGCAATAGAACTATAGAAACCACCCAAACTTCTCTTGGAGTGAAAATCAGCAGGTCTAGAGACAATAATATTTACAACATGGTCAAGAGGTGAGTAGTTCTTTAGAGGAAACTTTGAAGCAGTTTATGACTCAGTGACAGTAATAACAGAAATAATTCATAGAGACTCAGACACACCTTTATGTTGAGACCAAAAAAGCTATCACAAAAATTACAGATTCAGATGGGGCAACTTGCCAGATCACTTCATGATAGGTCACAGGGTGCCTTGCCTAGTGATACAGAGACTCCCAAGCAAGTTATGGCTATTACTTTGAGAAGTTGGTGAGATTTGACAAATTTAGACCCCCTAAAGCTAAAAAAGGCTTGAAAACTATAAGAGTCCACCACCTTTTCCACAAAGGTTAATTCCTGCACCATCTCCAGCACCAACAGTTGAGCTAAAGTTAGAGAGTGCACCAGAAAAGGTAGTTGGAGAAGAGACTGTTGAGTAATCTAAGATTGTATAAGAGAGATCTCCACCACCATTCCCCCAAGGGTTCCAAAAGAGCAAGAAAGATGCTAATTTTAAAAAGTTCCTTGATAACTTGAAGAAACTTTATATCAACATTCCTTTGATTGATGCTTTGAAGAACATACCTAAATATGCTAAGTGCTTGAGGGATGTGGTGGCTGGAAAGAAAAGATTGGTAGAGTTTGAGATAGTTGTACTTACTGAGGAGTGCAGTTAAAGAATCTTGAGCAAGCTCTCTCAAAAGCTCAAGGACCTCGAGAGTATTACCCTTCCCATCTATATTGGTAAAAGTGATGTGAGGAATGCATTGTGTGATTTAGGGGAAAGTACTTGATGGTTTATTTGTGTTCAAGACACTCAGCTTGGGAGAGCCACGCCGCAGCACCATTATCTATAGCTAGCACACATTTGTATCCAGAGGGAGTGGTTGAAGAATTGCTCATCAAGGTTGGTAAGTTTTTCATTCTCGCTGACTTTATTATTCTTGATTATAAAGCAAACAAAGAGATGTCAGTCATATTGGGGTGCCTATTCTTAACCACTGGTGGAGAATTGATTGATGTGAGTAAGGGAGAATTAAAGATGAGAGTTCATGATGAGGAGATGTCCTTCAAACTATATAAGTCACTCTCTGCTCCTTCACACTATAAAGATTTGTGTTTGATCACATAGGTGGTCAAAAATAAGTATGGGGTGGACAAGGGGGCCTAAAAAAGTAAAAACTTTGAAGATTGCTTTTGAATTGTCTAATGTGAAGCAAGAAGAATTGATCAAGTTGCTGAGGAAGCATGAGAATGTGTCCAGATGTCCTAATAGTGACCCAAAAAGGGATGCTAAAAATAAGAGGAAAGTGAATGAAGATGGTGAGCCCCCTAGAGTGAAGAAGAGGCAAAACTCTATCCCAGGGGGAGAAAGATATTGAGAGTACTTGGTAGAGTCATGACTTGTATCGTGTCACGATGTTAAATTAGGCACTGATTGGGAGGCAATCAAATTTTATTTTTATTTTTGTTTGTACAAATTTGAAAAAGTCTGAGTACTCAAATTCAAAAGCTAAGGAGCATGGCTGAAGCTTAATTGTGAGGTTATTAACTTATTTGATTGATTGTGAAGAAATTATGCTATTTTCTAGGCCCTAGAGGCCTCAGGGAGTATTTCTAACTCGGTCTTTATCTTATTTATTACTTTGGAACAAAGCATGATTTTAAGTGTGGGGCGGAATATCTTTTGATATTTATTAAGGGTGAAGTATGCTATAGGAGTTGGAGTTGTTTTAATTTTTTTGTTGCTTTCTTTAGTTGAGATAATTTAAAAAATGAAAAAGACTAAAAACACAAAAAAGTTTTTTCTTTTGCTCTTTAGATTATAATTTTTTTGTTGGTTTTTTTAGCTTTTTAGAGGCATACTTTGCCCACCCCTTGATTTTTTTTGGTTCTTTTTTGAGGGAGAGTCCTTTGAACCGAGTATCCTTTTTAATTTTAGGAATAATTTTTTTTGTTTTAGGTAGAATAAATATTCCTGACGATGGATAGTTGACAACCATTTTGAGGAAAAAATTAGTAATTAGGAGTTAGAGATTCAATAGGACCAATTGAATGTTAGGTACTCTAGTTAGGTGCTACAATTGACTGAATGATGCAAGTTGGTTTCGAACTTAAAAGCATGCACTAAAAAATTGAATGACTTCTTTTGAGATACCTAGGCTCTTTTACTTGACTCTTGTATGTTTTTAGCTTAAATTTAAACTCTTGTTGTTGCTTGATTGAGAGTCTGCATGGATCCGTCGTGAGTAGAACATGTTCCATGTGTGTTAGGATTTTATGATATTCCATGCTTTTATATTGATATCTAGAATTTTCCTAGTGTGTTTGCAAAGTGAAATGAAGAATGTTAAGTATAGGAGATGAAATAAGCATTTCTTGGATTAGCCATATTTTTATCCTTTGCTTTACCTACCCATAATTGATATTTTTAGTTAGCCCCGTTGAGCCTTTAGCCTATTCTTTTGGTAGCTACATCTATAGCTTAATTCTTTTATTGTAATTGACCTTGAATTTTATCCAGAACTCCTAAGCGCTTTAATTGAAAAGTAAGAGTTAAAGATAGTAAGAACGAAAAAGAGAAATAGTTGAAGATGGAAGCTTGTAGAAAAGTCAATGGGTGCAAATACTTATAAATTCATATGCTATTGGCAGGGAGTAGAAAAAGAACAAAGAAAAAGAGAAAAATAAAAAAATGATAATTTGATCACTCCTCTCTAATGGTGTGTGAACTTGCTTAAAGAGATGGGAAAACAAAGAAATCTACGAGCGAGAAGAGCAGAAGAAAGAGATTAGTTGATTGAGGAAGGTGCTTAGTAAAAAAAAAAGTTGTGATATATTAAAGTACTTAGGGAAGATAGTCACCATTTTAGACAAAATAATTCCTACCCGTCCCTTAGTCTACATTACAACCTTGAAATTCCTACTTGATCTTGAGTTTGATGTTCTTATATTAGCAGAGTATTACACTAAAGGCAAACTTATAGTTCATCGTATGTTGTATGTGAAATTCTTTATGAGAGTAAGCGTAATTCCATTCTTATACCCATGTATGTGTTGATGTGTACTTGTGAGTGAATATGGGTAACTCTTGTGGTGTGGGAACATGGTTGACGATAAATAGGTGAAATACTTAATTTCTTGATTGGGTGACTTATGAGTGTATGCTAATATCATAAAATCAGTTCTTGAAGCTAGGAGGTCTTGAAATAATTGTTTATAATCTTTGATGAATGAAGCATGTTGTATATTCATTGTAATCTTAGCCTTACCCAGTTGATACAAAAGAGAAATCATATGCCCTTCACTATCGACCGACAACCATAGGAATATAGGCGTTATGAATAGTTGAGAAGATCTAGAGTTGTTGGCAAAATGCTAACATGGTTAAAATCAACCTGCAATTAGTAACTCACGAAATTAACTAAACATATGGTTTGTAAACTCAACTGGATTGTAGAAATACCATGACTTTGGATCATTTCTCAAATCTGAATCACAAAAAGACAAATCAAGACTCGTCTACTCCAATTCCTTTTACTTACACTCAAAAACCGAGAAATCACTCATTGTTGCTTGTTACCTAATGAATAGCGTACATAAGAATTCAAACCAGTTAATTAATTCATTAAATCTCCTAAGTAGAATATCTGGACACATATCCTGTATTAATTGTACGACCATGTAAACTTGTGTATGTATTTGGACACAACAAGTTCTGCCAAAAAAATAATTGCATCCTTTTGCACACACAAGTGTACATGGCCGTACAAGTAATACATAATGTGAGTCCAGATGTCATTCCCAAGGAATTTGATAAATTGATTTCTAGTTTGAATTCTTATACCAACTATTTAGTAGGTCACCAATCATAAAGAGTGATTTGTGTGTTTTGAATGTAAAGAAAAACAATTGGTGTAAACAAGTCATAGATTACTATGTTATAACTCAGATTTGAGAAATGATCCAGGGTTATGGTATTTTGATAATCCAGTTGAGTTTGAAATCACATATTTAGTTGATTTTCTGAGTTACTAGTTGCAGGTTAATTTTAACCAAGTTGAGCATTTTTCCAATAACTCTAGGTGTCCTCGACTATTCCTAACGCCAATATTTCTATGGTCATCGGTCGATAGTGAAGGGCATTTCTCTTTTGTATCAACTTGGCAAGGCTAACGAGTATATTTCTATCTATGTTAACGAATCATTTCCCCTTCCCTATAGAGTTTACAATCAAGTACTACCTTATCTTATTGCATATTTAAATTCCCTATTCCTAGTCCTATCTACATACCATAGATAGTATTTGCTAGGTGATCAAGTTAATAAACAATTGAGATCAAGAGAAAATAAATAACTCAATAGTTGGAAATCAAACCAAATGATATGATAATTAAACGTAACCTTTATGTCTTTAACCACAAATCTATATACTAAAGTTTTAGCTACTTATTAATTTCTTTGCAAGAAGATATTTCATGAATTTACAAGAAAGAAATCAAAAATAAAATAAAATAATAAAACTAGACCTTGTTCTTGAACTTTGCCCTAGCTTTTGCCTTTTTTGGGTCTGATGTTACTGATAAAAAATGTGGGAGGGTTTTTTTATATAGATTTTAGGAACCCTTAGAACTAAAAAACTAATTGAAATCGGTTAAGAAACCCCCCTCCCCCCTCCCCCCCGCGCTGGCGCCACTTCCTAAAAGCGGAGCAGTGACACGGAGAAGAAATGAAACTTTAAAAAATTGTCCAAATCTGTGCCATTTATTGCTTTTGGGTGATTGGCGCAAGGCACACTACTGGGAAACATCGAAAAACATCATAAATTCGTGCCACTTCCCCAAAGCAAGGTAGTGGCGCAAGCCTTCACAAGATTTGCCCTTTTTTACTCGTTTTGTGTCACTTTACAACATCGCTTCTTCCTTGGTTTCTTGGTGATCCTTTTCCTCTTGTTTAAGTTTAAAATACCTCAAGAAACTACTACATAAGCAAAACATGAAACACAAGTATAATTCATAATATTTAAGCTTAAGATGTACTAAAAAGAGAACAAATTAGGGGCAAATGATCGTATAAAAGCATAACTTTCTGTCTCTTTTATATTGAGCAACACTATAATTTTATATAGTGATCTTGGGGTGCATAATACTAGATATGCAAGCAATGTTAGTTGAAATTCTATATATTGTCCTTCATATTAGTGATTAAGATGAGTTGCAACTAACATTGAGCTATATATCAACAATTGAAGAAAGTTTTAAACAATACACAAGTTAGTAACTTGGAAATGAAAATTCTAGAATTTGACCAACATCCAACTAAACAAAAATAATATCTTTTATAAAGTTTATATGATCTAAATGTTTGGAAAGGGACGCAACTGGTAGATTCACAAAATAATATTGACTTTCAGTTCTTTTTTGACTAAAACCCCCATAAATTCGCATAGATTCGCAACTCGCTAGCATAATTTTGAAAAAAAATATTTCAAACCGTCCCACACCCCATGTTGTACCCACATAGCTTAATGCCCACCCCGTCCCACATAACCTAAAATTTGCCCCGCCCCACTCCATTGCCATCCCTAATAAGAGAGATCCAGTAAGGCTACAGATCAACAAATCAACTATCTTAGGATCTCAAAGTGATAGCCTTGACACAACTAAAGATCATTGTTTAGAGGTACTAGGCTTGATACATGCACACAGAGTGCAAAATTAAATAAGCGTGAGTACTATTCCACATGTACTCAACAAAATCATCGACTGAACCTAAACTGAAGCGATGAAGAGAAATAGACCTAAACTCTTAAATCCGATACCATTTACATATATCTTGCTGATTTTAATAAAGACAGACCTAGACTAGTGTAACACCCCAGAACTTCTAAGCCTAGAACCAGCCCAAAAAATTTAAAATTTTCATCTGACCAAGTCAGAACAGGAACCACGGACAGGTTCTACGGACCATGGAATATTCCATGGACTGTGGATGCTGCCCGTGGAAGTAGTCCTATAGATGGAATCTCAGGGTCCAATCCAAGAGAGGGATCCATAGACCGTGGATAGAACCATGGGTCGTGGTTACCCTTCGTGGAATCAGACTTGAGGGTCAAATAAAAGCCCAGGATCCACGAGTGGGATCAACGGCTCGTGGAATTTTCCATGGTCCATGGATCACCCTCATGGAACCATTCCAATAGATTAGTAGATTTTTCCCAGGAACTATGACAGGGTTCCACGGGCCGTGGAAGCATCCACGGGCCGTGCAAGCATCCACGGACCGTGGTTCCCATTCGTGGAACCTAATTTCGCGAATTTTTCAGCAGATTTTAAGTTGGTCTCTCAGGGGGATTTTAGAACTTTTCCTCTCATTTTAGCTCCGACTATAAATAGTTTTAGGCTTATTTTATTAAGTCAAAACCTCCAAACATATCAATTTTTCTTCATTCTCTCTCTCAAGTCAGTTTCAAAGAAGAAAAAAGGGTTCTTCTCTAAATTTCAGACCTAGGGCTTTCTCCTCCAAGCTTCAACTTTAGATTCTTTTCAGGGATTATCATCCACCAGGTATATGGGTATTCAGTAAGAGTTTAGTTTGCTTTTATGCCCAAAACCTCAGGGTTTTCAGTAAGTTTTCATGATTTTAGAAACTAGGGTTCTTACCTTTTTATGCAGATTGTTATGAAAAATCATTCTTATATTCATTACATGATTCTCATCCTGTTTTAATGAATAAAATCTCAGTTATATTAATTTACATGGAGTTTTACAATGTTTTGAGGAGTCATGAACTTAGCCCCAATTTATAGTATTTTTCCATGTATTAGCTTTCCATAAGATTTAACCTAGATTACTAGTTTTGAGTTGAAAACAAGAATTCAGCCAAATTTCAGGTTACTATAGTATTTCAGAAATATAATATTTTCAGACCAGTTTAGTTCTGTCTCAGGAATTCAGAACCTCAGTTTTAAAAGAGTATTAGGCTTTAGTTTGGAAGTAGTATTTAACATCGAATTGGATTAGGGTTTACCGTATCCTAAAGTCCCAGAACTACGTGTCACCATAGGTTATTCAGCCCCTTAGTAGACCTCAAAACTAGTGATCTTATCAGCTATGCCTTTATACCCTTGCAAGGTATAGTGGGTCCTCTCGATGGGGCGTATACATCAGACTCTACGTTTAGCTCACATGGTTTATGTCGGTTAATAGACTTTCCCACAGTATTAGTTTCAGTACAGTACCTCAGGCCTTCAGTTTATATTTATTTCCAGTTTTTCGATTGTTTTTAGATTATTATTGCATTTTATTCATTTTATGCGTGACTATATTTTGGGCCAATGTATTATAGTTCAGTTCAGTTTAAGCGGTTTATCAGTATTTTAGCATGTTTACACATTCAGTAAGCTTTGCATATCCCTCATACTTAGTACATCTGAAGTACTGATGCATACTCTATGTGCAACATCTTATCATGATGCAGGTTTAGGTTCTTAAATTCAGCCCTGTGATTAGCTAGTACCGGTGCTACATCAACGATATACAGTGGTGAGTCCTCATCATCCGAGGAGATATCTTTACATGCTTTTAAGTTAGTCAATTTCTCCTATTTCAGTATTTCAGAGTTAGCTAGGGGCTTGTCCCATCAGCTCATAAGTATTAGAGCTTTCAAACATAGAGTCAGACTCAGTTGATTTAGTTTATTTTATTTCTTAGATAGTTATCGTATCTTAGATATTTTCAGTTGAAACTTCTTTAGCTTATATGATTGATTCAGTTCTGCTTCTGCTTAGTCAGTTTAATTTCAGGATGCTTACTATATGCCAGATTCAGGGTTAGCTTGGGGTCACTTGTGATCCTAGGTCCCGTGTTACGTTTAGGGGATAGCCTCAAGGCGTGACAAACTTGATATCAGAGCATCAGGATCAAGAGTCCTAGGGTGTCTGAAAGCCGCACTAAGTAGAGTCTCTTTCATGGATGTGAAGCATGCCACACTTATGAGGGACATGCTACGAGGTATTTTAAAAAAGACTTTACTTCTTTCATTATCTTTATCCTGTGATAGAGTTTAACTCTGTTTTTCCTCTTGAATCCATTCGTTATACATTTTAGATCATGTCTTCTTGCAAAGATAACACACAAAATGCTAACGCTAACCCTCTAGTCCCGAACCATGAGATTATGAATGCGGAGTTTGGTAATATGATCCAGTTATTGGCGCAAACTATAGACAATCAGGACATTCAACAGGCCCCAATTCCTGTGAACACGAATGGAGGATCAACTGCAGCTCGGGTTAGTGATTTTGTTCGCATGAATTTGCCAGAGTTTCTAGGGTCGAAGGTTGGTGAAAACCCACATAATTTCATTGATGAAATCAAGAAGATTCTTGAGGTAATGCAAGTGACTGGTATTGATATTGTTGAGTTAACAACCTATCAACTCAAGGATGTAGCTCATATTTTGTTCACTCAGTGGAAGGACAGTAGAGGTGTGAATGCAGCTTCTGTGACATGGGATTGTTTTACTAAAGCTTTTCTGGACAGGTTCTTCTAGAGGGAGTTGAGAAAGGCTAAGGCCAAAGAGTTTATGAATTTGAGGTAAGGATCAATGTCAGTCCAGGAGTATGGGTTGAAGTTCACTCAGCTTTTTAGGTATGCCCCATCTATGGTGGCTGATTCAAGGGAACAAATGGGCAAATTCTTGTATGGGGTATCCAATTTAATGTAAATGGAGTGCAGAAATGCTATGTTATTGGGGAATATGGATATCTCTAGATTAATGATCTATGCTCAGCAGGTTGAGGAAGATAAGCTTAAGGAAATGGCTGGGGAGAACAAAAAGTCTAGGACAGGTAATTATGAATTCTCAGTAGAGGTCGGGCGGTGGGAATCACTCATAGTTTCAGTAGAGGTCTTCCACCCTAGCTCCTTTCATCATCTATGCTCCATCTCCTAGGCTTCGACAGGACCAGAAAAAGAGAGTAGAAGGATTGAAGTCACAAGTCAGTGTTTCAGGTAATCATACTTTACTAGCCTGCCCCAAGTGCGGTAGAAATCATCCAGGTGAGTATTTTGCTGACATAGAGGGGTATTTTAGGTGTGGTCAGCTTGGACATAGGTTGAAGGAGTGCCCCTTTGCCAGGAAGAGATAGGGAGGTAACAGAGCTCAATCTACCACTTCAGCAACTTCAGCAGGTCACACAACTCAGCAGGGTACTACTTCTGGCACAGGTGGCGGTCAGCATCAGAACTGACTCTATGCCATGTTTTCACATTAGGATCATGAGAGTTCACCAGATGTAGTCACGGGTATGTTATCAGTCTTCTCTCTTAAGGTTTATGCTCTGTTAGATCTAGGGGCTTCACTATCTTTTATAACCCTTTATGTTGCATGTAAATTCAAAGTCAACCCTGAAAAACTCCTAGAGCCTATCCTTGTCTCTACTCCAGTTGGTGAGTCAGTCCTAGCTAAGAGGGTGTATAGGGATAGCCTAGTTTCAGTCCTTCATAAAGTCACCTCAGTAGATTTAGTAGAGTTAGATATGACCAACTTTGATGTCATTCTTGGCATGGATTGGCTACATGCCTGTTATGCCTCAGTCGACTGCAGAACTAGAGTCGTGAAATTCAAGTTTCCCAATGAGCCCACCTTACAATTATAGGGTATTCCTCTTATATCAAAAGGTCGTTTCATATCTTACCTCAAAGCTAGGAAGATGATCTCAAAGGGTTACATCTACTATATAGTCCGGGTTAAGGATTCTGAGTCTGAAACCCCACCTCTTCGGTCAGTTTTAATAATTAGTGAATTTACGAAGTTGTTTCCTGAAGATCTACTCGAAGTCCCTCCTGAACAAGAGATCGACTTTGGGATAAAACTTCTCCCAATTACGCAACCCATATCTATTCTTCCTTACAGAATGGCTCCAGCTGAGCTTAAGGAGTTGAAAGAACAACTTAAAGACCTCTTAGATAAGGGTTTCATCAGACCTAGTATCTCTCCATGGGGTTTTCCAGTTCTCTTCATGTGTAAGAAATATGATTCTCTCAGAATGTGCATAGACTGCTGCCAGTTAAACAAAGTCACAATCAAGAATAAGTATCTCATCCTCAGGATTGATGACTTATTCGACCAGCTTTAGGGTGCCAACTATTTCTCCAAGATTGACCTTAGATTTAGTTATCATCAGCTCAGAGTTAGGGAGTGTGACATTCCGAAGACAACCTTCAGAATACGGTATGGTCACTATAAATTTGTGGTTATGTCTATTAGACTAACAAATGCTCCTGCAGCTTTTATGGACTTGATGAACAGGGTATTCAATCAATATTTGGACATGTTCATCATTGTCTTTATAGATGATATTCTAGTTTACTTATGGAGTGAGGTGGAGCATGCAAATCATTTGAGAGTGGTGCTGCAAACTCTCAAGGATCGCCAGTCATTCTCCAAGTTCAGTAAGTGTGAGTTTTGGTTACAGTCAGTTGCTTTTCTGGGTCATGTAGTGTCGAAAGAGGGCATCCGAGTGGATTCTCAAAAGATATAGGCAGTAAAAAATTGGCCTAGACCCACTTCTCCGATAGACATTAGGAGCTTCTTGGGTTTGGCTAGTTACTAAAGGAGATTTATTGAGGGGTTTTCATCCATAGCTTCCCCGTTGACTAGGTTGACTTAGAAGAAGGTTAAGTTCCAGTGGTCAAATGAGTGTGAGAGAAACTTCCAAGAGTTGGAAACTAGATTGACCACATCTCTAGTTTTGAATCTACTAGAGGGTTCAAATGGTTTTGTTGTGTACTGTGATGCATCTAGAGTTGTCTTAGGTTGTGTTCTGATGCAGCATGGTGAGGTGATTTCTTATGCCTATAGACAACTAAAGGTTCACGAAAAGAACTACCCTACCCACGATCTTGAGTTAGCAACAATGGTCTTTGCCTTGAAGATTTGGAGATATTATTTGTATGGTGTCCATGTAGATATGTTTACCGACCATAAGAGCCTTCAGTATGTGTTCACTCAGAAAGAATTGAATCTTCATCAGAGAAGGTGGTTAGAACTTCTCAAGGACTACGACATGAGTGTTCTTTACCATCCGGGTAAGAATAAGGTAGTAGCTGATGCACTTAGCAGGTTGTCCATGGGTAGTATATCACAGGTTGAGGAAGGAAATAAGGAATTAGCCAAGGATGTTCATAGGCTCACTGGATTAGGGGTTTGCCTTACAGATTCATCAGAAGGTGGTGTCATTTTTCAAAATGGGTCAGAGTCCTCATTGGTAGCCGAGGTGAAGGAAAAGAAATATAGTGATCCCATCTTACTTCAGCTGAAGGGTGCTGTCCATCAGCAGAGAGTAGAGGTTTTCTCCCAAGGGGGAGATGGTGTACTTTGTTATTAGGGTCAGCTATGCGTTCCTAATATGGACAGGATCCGCATGACTTTATTACTACCTGTGAGGAGATGTTGCATCATTTGGGTTTGTTAGAGACTCACGGGGTTGGTTATACTACTTTTCAGTTGGAGGGTCCAGCGAAGTTATGGTGGAGGGCCCAGGTTGCTTGTAGACCACCATCGTCACCTCCTTTGACCTGGTCTGAGTTTTATGATGCCTTTATGGCCAAGTTCCTACCCCAGAGTGATCGGGAGTGTCGCAGGGAGCAGTTTACTCACCTTGTACAGGGGTCTACGACTATCTCGGAGTATGAGACCCATTTTCATCAGCTAGCACCGTTCGGAGCTATGATCATTCCTACCGAGGCAGATAGATTCGCAGATTTGTATGGGGTTTTAGGCCAGAGATCAGGCAAAGCCAGCTGAATATTGATTTGCCCGGGGTCGGTTTCCATTCAGGCTATCGGTTAGGGACTATGCCCACACTGTGGAGGACTTACAGCGACATGATCAGGGGTCCAGAGATAAGAGGCCTCGATATCAGGGTGTCTATAGTGGTTCCAGATATGGCGGTAGAGGTCCTGGCCAGTGGAGCCGGAGTTATCAGCCACAGCAGTACCAGGGTTAGTCCAGCCGATCGGTTCAGGCTTCCCTTCAGAATTTTGGTAGTGCCCAGTTCGAGCAGGGTCAGAGCAGCCATCAGGGCTATGGCGGCCAGTCTTCGAGGGGTACGGTTTCTGGGGCATCAGGTCGTGGTGGTCATACGGGATTTGCTGGTTCATCTAGACTGAGTAGGCCATCAGGGGCTTGTTTTACTTGTGGTGCGATTGGTTATTTTGCTAGAGATTGCCCTCAGCAGGGTACAGTTCAGTTGGCCGAGCCTTTACGAGCAGTTCAGCCTCCGGCTAGAGGGGGTGGTCGTCAGAGTAGAGGTAGTGCTCCACGCAGCAGAGCAGGTGGTAGGGATGGCAGTCGGGCGAGTGGAGGTCGTCGTCAGTTTTACGCGGTCCCTAGGAGACCAGAGGCAGAGGCCTCAGATGTTGTGATTACAGGTACGATTTCTGTGTGCCATCAGTCTGCTATGGCTTTATTTGATCCTGGATCCACTTGTTCATATGTATCTGCCTACTTTGTGCCTTGTTTGGGGTTGGCTAGTGAGCCATTATCTATTCCTGTTTCTGTTTCAACCCCAGTAGGAGATTCTTTAGTAGTGGATCGGATTGTGAGATCCTGTATGTTATCTATTGGTGATTCAGAGACTTGGGGTGTTTTAATGATTCTTGATATGCTAGATTTTGATGTGATACTGGGCATGGACTGGTCATCCCCTCACCGTGTGGTTTTGGATTGTTATGCCAAGACCATTACCATAGCTGTGCCCGGTGTATCCCCGGTTGTGTGGCAGGGTTCTATTAGCCATGCACCATCTGGGATCATCTCTTGTCTTCGAGCTAGGAAGTTGATTTCCCGAGGGTGTTTAGCTTATCTAGCATATGTCCGAGATGTTAGTGCTGACCCCACATCTCTTGAGTCTATTCCTGTGGTTAGAGACTTCCTCGATGTGTTTCCTACCGACCTGCCAGGCCTTCCACCGGAAAGAGATATTGATTTCGCTATTGAGCTAGAGCCGGGCACTAGGCCTATTTCTATTTCTCCTTACCGTATGGCTTCTGCTGAGTTGAGGGAGCTTAAGGAGCAGCTCCAGGATCTGTTAGCTAAGGGGTTTATTAGACCTAGTGTGTCACCTTGGGGTGCTCCTGCTCTCTTCGTGAAGAAGAAGGATGGGTCGATGCGCATGTGTATTGATTATCGACAGCTGAATAGGGTGACAGTGAAGAATAGGTATCCGTTGCCGAGGATTGATGATTTGTTTGACCAGCTTCAGGGTTCAGTCGTGTTTTCGAAGATTGATTTGAGGTCTGGCTACCATCAGTTGAGGATTAGGACGGAGGACATCCCTAAGACAGCATTCAGGACACGTTATGGCCATTATGAGTTCCTGGTGATGTCTTTTGGGTTGACTAATGCCCCCGCAGCCTTATGAACTTGATGCACAGGTTCTTGGCCCGTATTTGCGACTCATTTGTGATAGTTGTTTGTAGACGACATCTGTGGTATACTCGCGTATAGTAGAGATGAGCAGAGCAGCATTGAAGGGTTATACTCCAATTTTGAGAGATCCATCGGCTTTATGCCAGTTTCTCATAGTGCGAGTTTTGCTTGAGTAGTTCATTCCTAGCACGTGGTGTCTAAGGAGGGGATTAGGGTTGATCCGGGAAAGATTTCAGCGGTTTGTGAGTGGCCTAGACCTACTACTGTTACTGAGGTTCGCAACTTTATTGGGTTAGCAGGTTACTACAGACGGTTCATTGAGGGATTTTCTTCCTTAGCAGCACCCTTGACTATGCTGACTAGGAAGGACATCCCATTTCAGTGGTCGGATCAGTGTGAGGATAGCTTCCAGAGGCTTAAGGCCTTATTGACTTCAGCTCCAGTTCTGACTTTGACGGTTGGGGGTCAGAGCTTCTTCGTGTATTGTGATGCTTCTGGGGTTGGTCTTGGTTGTGTGTTGATGCAGCAGGGTCGAGTAGTAGCATATGCGTCGAGGCAGTTGAAGGTTCACGAGCGCAACTACCCCACTCATGACTTAGAGTTGGCGACGGTAGTTTTCGCGCTTAAGATCTGGAGGCATTACCTATATGGAGTTCACTGTGATATCTTCACCGATCACCGTAGTCTTCAGTATATCACGAGTCAGCGGGAGTTGAACTCGAGGCAGAGGAGATGGGTCGAGTTACTGAAGGACTATGACTTCACTATTCTGTATCATCCGGGCAAGGCAAACGTGGTAGCGGATGCCTTGAGCCGAAAGGTGGTGAGTATGGGTAGCCTAGCTTCTCTTTCAGTTTCAGAATGACCGTTGGCCTGGGACATCCAGTCCTTAGCTAACTGTTTGGTTAGGCTTGACTTGTCGGATCCTAGCAGAGTTCTCGCCAGTGTAGAGGTTCGTTCTACTTTGATTGATCATATTCAGAGCAGTCAGTTTGAGGATCAGCAGTTGTGTGATCTTCGTGACCGGGTTGTTCAGGGTGAGACCAGCCAGGCTACTCTAGATTCAGATGTGGTTCTGAGGTTTGATAGTCGCCTATGTGTTTCGAGGATTAGTGATTTGATTCAGTTGATACTTCATGAGGCACATTGTACTAGATACTCCATTCACCCTGGCACAACAAAGATGTATAGGGACTTGAGACAGCTTTACTGGTGGAGTGGTATGAAGCAAGATATAGCGGAGTTTGTGTCTCCGTGCTTGAACTGTCAGCAGGTTAAGTTCGAGCACATGAGACCTGGTGGTTTGATGCAGCGACTTCCCATTCCTGAGTGGAAGTGGGAAGGGATTACTATGGACTTTGTTGTTGGGTTGCCTCGTACTTCTCATGGGTTTGATTCCATATGGGTGATTGTTGATAGGCTGACTAAGTCAACACATTTCTTGTCGGTTCAGACTTCTTATGGTGCAGAGAGGTTAGCTCAGATCTACCTTCGTGAGATTGTTTGATTGCATGGGGTCCCAGCTTCTATTATTTCAGACCGCGGCAATCAGTTCACATCTCAGTTCTGGAGGGCTATTCAGCAAGATTTGGGTACAGAGGTTCATCTTAGTACCGCTTTCCACCCTCAGACAGATGGTCAGTCCGAGAGGACTATTCAGATTCTGGAGGACATGCTTCGGGCCTGTGTTCTTGACTTTGGAGGTTCTTGGGATTAGTTTGTTCCCTTGGTAGAGTTTGCTTATAATAACAGCTTCCGTTCGAGTATCGGCATGGCACCTTTTGAGGCTTTGTATGGAAGGCGTTGCAGATCACCGGTAGGTTGGTTTGATGGTTTTAGTGCTGGGCCACAGAGCACATATTTGCTTCGAGATTCCTTAAACTCGATTTAAGCCTCAACTTCACGTTTTAAAACGCCATTTCAGTTCCGAAACAGTGATAAAACATAAGGGAGGATCCCGAGAGAATTCTTGAGTATCAAAATCGTACGTTGGTGAATTACGAGCCTAGGCTTAAGAATTTTATTAGCATCGCGCGTGTATTTGAAAATATTTTATTTAAAAGTCGAAGGTGGTAGGAAGTTATGTTATATTATTATTACCTTTGCAAAATATTTTAAAGGTTTATGGAAAATATTTTTGATACGTTATAATTGTATATGTATTTATTTTATAAAGTTTTTATACATTGTAATATTTTAACGGAGATAGTAAATTTAGCTATGTTGAAAATTATTATTATAATATAGTAGGTTTTGTTTGAAATAATTTTCTAATAATTATGGTATATTTAAAATATTATATTTATTTTACCACGAATTTATGCCATACCCGAGTATATACCTAACGGGGAGAATTTGTTGCCACCTCCACTTCCACGTGGAAGTGGAGGCCTTGTACAGCAAAGTTAGGCAGCACGTGGTGGCATCATTTGGCTTTAGCATTAATGACTAGCTAAGTAGTCATAGTTATTATATATATGTTCCATTTTAAAAAGAAATGGTGGAAGGTATATATGACCTCTCCAGCAAAGTTATATTTGATCACCGAAAAGAAAATCAATTATCTACGTCGAGTTATTCCATCCCAAATCCAATTCTGATTTAGTTTTGGATTTTCTTGGAGTGGTTCGAGCTTGGACATCGTTGTTCTAGCAGCTTGTCGTCGGATGACAGGTAGGTTACGGTTTATTTTCCCTAGACTCCGCATTTATAGAATAAAATTGTATTAATGGGCATCCTTGGGTTGGTTTATTAGGTTGGTACCACAGACCTCGACCATTTTATTCATGTCCGCCTTCTTTTGTTCCTCCGTTGCTTGTAGTAGTTGACGATATATTTTATTTACCCTTGTGGTCCTGTGAGGCCTTGTTGACTCTGGAACATAGAAGGTGGGATTTTGGGAATGCCCGCGAGTCCCGGGCATAGAAATATCCTTCTAGGCTGGTTATGCTTGCTGAGTAGCTGTGGGCCTGTGCAGGGTCGATAGGTTGATTGTGAGCTGCTGGGCAGCTATTGTGTGTGATCATACCATTTCCATGCATATAAAGAGGTTTTACCCATGTTTTACTATGAATTTGGCTTCGAGCCTACTGACACTACTTTCTAAACCTTGCATGGCCCGGGGGGACCATTTTTTATGGAAATAATTTGGAAATGGTTTGATTTAACTTGTGTATATTTTTGGGCAAGAAAGTAAAATTATGTTTAAAATCATCAGTTTTACGATTATCGCTAGACTCGGCAGGGCCGGGGTGCTAGTTGAGTTTTCTTGTTACTTGAGATGATTTTTTAGCCTCGGTCGGACCGAGCACCTGAGATGACTTTCTACTGTTTAGACCCGGTTATGCCCGGGCACCCTTGGAGGGGTTTTTGAGACATTTTCCTACTACTTTAGTCCTGGACAGGGTCTGGGCATTGCATATTCGAGACTGGGTCTCTATCCTGATACCGGACTTGCTTCCGGACGACATGTTCTGATACTGAGTTTTAGTATGGGGTCTGGGACCTCCATGGACCTTGCCATCTGGGCCAGGGGCTACGGGCTGCGTGTGCCGGAGGAGGGGTATACGGTGGAGTAGAGGTATACGGGCAGTGTCCTTCCATGGAACCTACCTACTGGGCCGGATCGGCACCGGAGGAGGTACATACAGAGATACCATTTCACTTGAGATCTTCATGCATCATATCATTCATTGTTTGAGGCTCCACCTTGTTTGTTCGTTTGCCTGATTGTACGCTCCCTATATGTATGGGATGCCGGAGGGTTTCTTTTCACTTGTTTGTGTTCCTCGGTTGTATGGGCGGCCGGGGGACTGTAGGTAGACTTTTGCTTTTTACTTACAGAATTGTTCTCTATTATGGATAAGTATGAGATTGGTATGACTAGTTGAGTTTGATTCATGTCTCTGAGCATGCCTATTATTACTCTTTCTCTCTTCTTCTTACACTTGAGGTTACTGGTATACCGTCCATTTCGTAAACTTCTTTTATATACACTGTTATTGCAAGGACCCCAGGTGCGTTGTTTCTTACTTTCACCTTTGCCTATGGTGTGTATATTCTACTTTCTAGCCTCACATGTGGTTCTGTTGATTTCCCTCTGGGGTAGTTCCTGTGTACCTTTCGTTGATTTCTGTGACTGCTTGCTTCTATTCTGTCTATTACTACGCTTTTATCTTATATGTGCCCAGTCGGCCTATGATACCTACTGGGTACCTTATGCTTCGCATTTGGTGCTCACCCCTACCCCTTGCATCTTTGGGTGCAGATCCTAGCGTGGGCCATCGCCGTTAGGTCGCTGTGATTCGTGCTTGGAGATCTGTTGAGGACTACTTCAGGCTGAGGGTGAGCTCTTGGCGATCGGAGCTTAGCTTTAGTTTATCTTTTGCTTCATGTACTCTATTACCATTCAGAGACATCTGTATATATTATTTTGGATTATTTGCACTCCATGTAATTAGTTTGGGCTCTATACTATGATACCAGGTCTTGGGGTTTGGTTTAGTTTCCGCACATGTATATATTTATATCCCTGTTATCTATTTTATTCGTCTTGTTCCCTTATTTGCTAGATAGTAGCCCATTACTAACTGTTCAGGGCTACGGGGATTGGTTCACCTACTGGGGGTTGTAGGTGCCATCATGACTGAGAAATTGGGTCGTGACACAGCCCTTCATAGAGTACAAGTTCGGGGGGTACAAGTCGACATCTCAGAGCGCACCATCCAGCGCTTCATCTATGGCCTGAACTTTGTAGCTCTATCCTCCCAGCCAAACTTGGATGCCCAGATGGAGCAGGTTAGACAAAAGAAGATACCTTATCATTGGATTGCCTCACTTATCATAGATTGCAATACGTCTTGTTTGACAGCGAGTATACCAAAGATCAGCAAGGCTTCGCTGAGTGTAGCCAGAATACTTTGGTAGGTGGTGGTAAGACACCAGTTGGTACCGACAACAACAGACAACACTCTTACTCCTGATTGGGCTATTTTGGGTGCTGCAATCATGGCCCGCTATGATATTATTATTGCGCGCATCATTGCGGAAGAGATGATAGAGCGGGCTCTGCAGCTGTGTACCACCATTCCTTTTCCATGCTTGATCACTCAGTTGTCTATGGCGGTTGAAGTGCCTGAGATACCGGGCATCGACCAGATCGTACTTGCTTCCAGCTTTCAGGATATAGCCTTGATTCGAGGCACCACCAACCCGGTGGAACGAGCTAGAGCTTATACTACAGCAGCTGACTTTCCCAAGCCTAGTGGTGATTTGCCACCGGATGCATTGGTAGTGTTTGATGAGCAGACTAGACCAGTTTCCAGACAATCGACATCAGCAACTAGCCCATCTTCATCGGCTCAGGCCGGGCCATCCAGCAACCAGGGTCAGTCACATGTCTTGACCAGCGAGGTATTTAGCAAGGTTGCCAAAGCGGCCTTCCATGCAGAGGAGCAGATAAAGTGGTTTTCAACTTCGGTGAAACCGCTGATCCGACGTGAGATAGCAGATGACATGGTTCCTGTCCAAAAGTTGATCGATACTCTGAGTGCCATACTGGACACCATTGAGATCTGGGTAAATGATAGGCTACGGAACTTGACCATACCAGACCTTACAGCCATTCTCACCTATCTTGCAAAGGTCCAGGCTGTTGTAGATGACATCCAGAGGAGATAAGTGCCAGATATACAGCTACCGCTAGTTGAGACCGTGGACGAGGAGTTTATTAACTTATTGGCACCCTCTCCACCTCGTGAGCCTGTTACAGACCCCACACCAGCAAAGAAGAGGAAGCCAAAGGATAAGAATGTTACAGGTGATGATGCTCCGTTGAGTCCTAAATCTCAGAAGAAGAAAGAGGAAAGAGTTGTGAAGAAGGAAAGAAAAGAGTTAGAGAAAACAAAAAAATTATCCTTGGTAGAACATCAGATAGAGGTTGATGGCTTGGGCAGAGGTGGCTCAGGGAGTGGTACTGTATCTTCTTTAGACCCCAGTATGGGAGTAGTTAATGTTGGAGCTGCTCAGGCAGCTATTACTATTGATGAGAGGACTACGGAGGCAGCCTCGATTGTTCGAGAGACTACTACAGGCACTGATCCTGGAGGCTCGAAGGATGCGACACCAGACACCGGCGCCTAGGCGCCACAGGTATGTTCTCGCCCCCTATGTCTTATATTGTTATTAGTGCATTGAGGGTAATGCGCATCACTTTTTGGTGGGGTGGGGGCAGTATAGGGTTCTCGCTATTTTTATGGGTCTCTTGGCGAAGTCTGAGTAGCCGAGAAACCCGCATTGTGCCACGATGTTAAATTAGGTGTTGCATGGGAGGCAACCCATGAGGGTACTCACAGGGTACCCGAATCCTTAGGGTTTTCTTGCCTGTGTTCTTTCGCTGAGGATTTCTATTTTTGTTGAACCGGCACATTTAGTATAGGTTGTATGTAGTAAAAGAAGAAAAGGAACTTAGCGCAGTCTGTGATATCATTTTGAAACTGGATTTTTGATTAAAATGGAGACCCCCTCCAAATTTTGTGTGATATGATTGTATCTATACTTGATAGACTATCCGCTATGGATACGTGCATGACATTAGGATTTAATCGACTTGATGAATGGCTTAAGCTAAGAGTACAAACCTAATAGGTAGCATGTAATTGTTGACTCTGTGCCATGAGTGTGAGAGCTTATTTTGATTTGTTCTTGCTTTGTGTGCCAATCTAGAACTTGCCCGGTTAGTCTTGCTTAGGATGTAGAATAATTGGTTAGGAAAGGATCATAGGCCGTGTTTGAATTAGTCCACTTTATCCAAATGACCGACCAAATAATGTAAAGACCCTTTGATCCCTGAATTTGAGCCTAAATTGACCCATTTTGTTGTTAGCCTACTCACCTTCCCCTTTTGTTTACGAACCTTTAGTTTGGCCCTGGTCCCTCCTTGACATTGTGTACCTCAACTCAGGCAAATCGCCTAAGTTGAGGGTGTCTACTGTAGAGGTAAGTTAAGAGTAGGGGTATGAAAAGAAAAGGTTAGTAATAAAAAGGAGAAATAACGGGTGCGGCAAGCAAAGAAAAAGAAAAGAAAAGAAAGAAACAGAGAAAAAGAAAAGAAAAGAAAGAAAGAAAGAAAAAGAAATTATAAAAAATGGTTGAGTTTGAAACAAAAGTCGCACCCGTCGCTTATGGAAAAATAAAAAGGGAGAAAAAGGGAGGAAAAGAATATAGTTGATCCGATAAGTAGAAGAAAAACAACGTAGTATAAAGGAGGGCTTAGTCACTGATTTCCATATCTACCATACTCGTCCCTGAGCCTATGTTACAAGCCGAATAAAGTCCTATAGTGATCCTAATCCAATTGTCGAAACCTGAGGCATAGAAAATAAGGGTAAGCCTATGGTATTGTGCACACACTTCTTGAATATCTATTGTGAGTGTGAGTGTCTTTGTTCAGTCCCTGAAATCTTGATTATATTATTATGTGATTGGGACTTCTTTGCGGTGAGGGCACTAGAGCAACTTTGACTGCTAACCGTTAGTGTGAAGTCTCGTATGTGTATGCTACATCATCTGTTGATAGTGTAATATCATCCATGGATTCTCTTGTGTTGTCTTGATAGTCAGAACGCATGCACTGGTTTTGTATTGAAAAGGGACAGGGAATACTTGTTATGAGCTTAATTGCTAAATCATATGACTGCTGTAGTTCCTAGTTTTATTTTGCTATAGCATCATTGTCTATTGGTCTTCTATTGTCGCTTGAGGACAAGCAACAGTCTTAAGTTGAGGGTGTTGATGTGGCATTGAAATACGCCACTTTCAACACTTAATACTTAGGATTTTTGAAAGTTCTGTAACATTTTATTTGTGGATTTGATGCTTTTGGTTAAGTGTGCAGGAAAATTGAATCCTTGAGAAAAATGTTGGAAACTAAGTAGAAATTAGAATATTACAGGAAAGATGGGGCAGTTGACGGGCCGTGCTTTCAAAGGATGGTCCCGTCCTGAGGACACGTAATCCAAACTTCAAAAATGGTGCAGGGAAGGAATGATTGCACGATTAGGTTGATCGTTTGTACTTTCAAAGTAAGGACCCATCCTGTTGACTCGTCATCCAAAGATCAGAAGATATGCTAAGTAAGGAGGAAAGGATGACTCAAAAGACGGTCCGTACTTTACAAGTACGGGCCCGTCCTTTGGACACGTAATCAGAGGTTCTGTAGAGGTGAAAGTGGTAGCAGGAATGACGGATTGAAGAACGTACCATACTTCCAAAATATGGTCCGTCTCTATGACTCGTCATCACTGAAGCAGAGAAGGTACCAAAGGAGGCCAAGAAACCATGAGTCCAAGGACGAACCTTCATTCAGAAGGATGACTCGTGGTTCTAACCATCATTCCCCAAGCCAGAAGTCATTGAACAGCAGGAGCACGGTTGACCCCAGAAGACCACGAACCATCGTTCCAAATGATGCACTGTCCTCAGACCCGTAGTCCCTGTCGAGCCCAATTTCCTAGTTTGTTTAGGACATGATTTCTTTTTGTCTATAAATACTTTCCCTTAGGTTTTATTTTAAGGACTTCACTAATTATCTCAAGTTACTTTCGGATATTTTGTTACTTTGATTTTGGTATTGATTTCGGACAGAAGTTCTTGATATTGAAGTGTTCTTGAGTTTGTTCTTCAAGATTCCGGTGTTCTTTATTCTTATTTGTAAGTATATCTTGATGATTGTTCAAACATACATTAATCGCATGGGTAGCTAAATCCACAACTAGGGTTGTGGGAACCATGAAGGATTAATGAAGTAGGCAAAGTACTTAGGTAATCTAGGGAGGTGTTTATGCATGTATTGTTCTTCCCTTCATTTTGATTGCTTTTTAATGGTGCCTAACGTTAGAACTTGCCTTATTCTTACTTGCCATACCAAGGAGGAAACGGATGGGAAAAGGGTTGTTAACAACGAGATTTGAGGCTATCAACCCTAATCTAATAGCTTGACCTTATCCGGGAATAGATAATCTGGGATCAAGGGTAAGGGTTAGTAAAGCGACACCCGCGACCAGACCAAGACATGTGGTGAAATTCACCTAGTTGCCAGAACAAGGAATTATGTGAACCTAACTTACCGATTCTGCATGCTAAGCACCAAACTAGTTTACCAAGTACAAAAGCCTTACTAAGTTATGATCTCATGGGGAACACTACCCTAGTCACTTCTCTTATTGATAACAATTGTTGAAATTGATCTTTGTTACTTCTTTACTTTTGATTTACAAAAAGTACTTGCTACCTTAACCCCCCCCCTCTTTGCGGGAAATAAATGACTAAAAGAATGAATAAACACTAATTGACCCTAGTCCTACCATATTCCCTGTGGGATCGACACCAACCTTTAGTTGGGTTCTATATTTGAACAGCGACCGCTTGCGCTTCTTTTAGAGGTGTAATTTGGGCGCATCAGAATCCTCTCACCCTTATGCCCAAAACCCATGATCTTAACTTTGATTTATGGATTTGTGAAATTAGGGTTCTTACCCAATATGGGGAAAACTTATGGGTTTAATTTTAAAGCATCAATTCATGGTTTCTCATTACTTATCAATGATTTATTTAAGGTTTTTTAATTGATTTCAATAGCCCATGCATTAAAGATGATTTCTAGCATGAGTCCATTGAATTGCATGATTTCAAGTGAAAATTTGCATGTTTAGATAACATGGCCTTATTTATTTATGAAAGTGCATGCCTAATTCCTCAAGTTATGAATTTAGAAAGAAAAGTATATTTTGAATTATGGCTATGATACGTTTTAATGATTTTGAAGCATGAATTACATGACATTAGATATGTCCCTATGATTTATGAAAGGTTTGGAATCTAGATATGTCCACCTAAGCTATGTGAATTGCATAGTATTAGATATACCCTTATGCTTTTAAAATAGAATTTGCATTAGATATGTCACAAGTTTATGTGAGCTATATGTATATTTTTTGGGAGTAGTATTTAGCACCGAGTTGGATAGGGTGAGATTACCCTTAATCCCAGAACTAAAATGCCACTGTAGGATGCCCTCTGTGGCTTATGAAAGGATCCTATTATGATAAGGTTCTAACCTTGGCCGGTTAGGGTAACCTTTTTTGGTGTGGGTGTATTACACTGGACTCCATGTAGCTCATCATGGTTTATATCGGTTAAGAAAAACTCCCGTATGAAGATTTAAGACTTATGCTATTCTATTTCATGCTCAAAGCTTTAAACTGTGAGATTTATTTATGATACCTCTTTTATGCATGAACTCAGTTTTAATTACGTTTTAAGTATGTTTTTACCATATTTATGCATGTCTCATATATCCAGTACATCTTATAGTACTAACGCATATCTTGCGCTACATTCTCTTGATGATGCAGATTCAGGCATTCTTCATCAAACTCGGGGCTAGACATCACCGGAGATCCATTCCCTGTTGGTGAGTCCTTATTATCCGAGGGCTAGTGTTAGGTTTTTTCTATCATGTCTTCCTTTCAGGTTTTCAAGTTAGTTAGGGTCTTGTCCAATCAACTCTTTTGACAATTTAGAGGCTTCATACATAGCTAGACTTGTAATCTGTGTTTGGATTTGGTATTTTGTAAACCTTGTTCCTAATTAAGTTATGGTTGTCTATCTTATTTTAGTATGCTTCCGCTATGTTTTCTTAATTTGATCTGAGTATGATATGACCAAGGGTTAACCTACGGCACTTGTGGTCTCGGGTCCTATGTTACACCTAGGGGGGTAGTCTCAGGGCGTGACATTAAAGTAGAATGATATGAGCGAGAAGGAGTATTCTTTCAAGCTTACTCAACTGTCCAAGTATTCTCTTACAATGGTAGCTGAATCTGGAGCTCGGATGAGTAAGTTCGTGTCAGGTGTCTCAGATAATATGGTCAATAAATGTAGAACTGCTATGCTGGTGAAGGAGATGGACATCTCCAGGTTGATGACTCATGCCCAATAGATTGAGGAGGAAAATATCAAAGCAATGGGAAAAGATATCAAGAGGGCTACAATAGGTGACTTCAGTTATTCTCAGCAGAGTTCAGATGATGGTAACCGCTCTCAATTCCTCCAGAAATCTTTAGCTCCAGCCCTATCTTCTGCTAGTGCTCCAGTGCCTAAGTTAAGACAGGATCAGCTGGATAGGGCACCAGGCTCTAAGTCCCAAGGTAGTCTCACTAGTGGGCACACTCATCCAGTTTGTATGAAATGTGGTAGGAACCACCCAGGTGAGTGCATGGCAGGTAGTGGGACTATTTTGGATGTGGTAAATCAGGTCATATGATGAAGGATTGCCTAACAACTTCTCAAAAGGGCAGGGATACCTGCCTACAGAATCAGGCTAACTCTACAGCAGCTCCACTAGGTCGCCCGACTCAGCAGGGTGCCTCATCTAGTGTTGGTTGGGGTCAACGCCAAAACAGACTCTATGCTCTCCAAACTCGATAGGACTAGGAGGATTCTCCTAATGTGGTCATGGGTACGTTATGAGTTTCCCATCTTGATGTTTATGCATTGTTAGATCCTGGAGCCACTCTTTTCTTTGTGACTCCCTATATAGCAGTCAATTTCAGTGTCAGTCCAGAAATCCTCCCAGAACCTTCTCAGTCTCTACTCTAGATGGTGATCTATTCACAGGTATATAGAAATCGCTCGGTCATAGTTTCTCAAAAAGTCACCTTAGTCGATCTTGTAGAGTTAGAAATGACAGACTTCGACATCATCCTAGGCATGGATTGGTTACATTCCTTTTAGGCCTCAGTTGATTGTAGAACCAAAATAGTTTGGTTCAAATTTCTAAATGAACCAGTCTTAGAATGGAAGGGTAATACCTCAGTGCCTATAGGTCGATTTGTCTCTTACCTTAATGCCAAAAGATTGATTTCCAAAGGGTGTATCTATCATCTTGTTCAGGTTAAGAATTCATATTCTGAGACCCCAAGTATCTAGTCAGTCCCTGTGGTCAGCGAGCTTTTAGAAGTATTCCAAGAATGTCATGCCCCAAAGCTACCCCCCAGATGTGACATGGTGCTTAGTGTCATAAGTGAACCCAAGCTAACCCACGGCATGGCATATCTATAAAAAATCAGAATAAAGCATGCATTTTGCTGAATCTAAAACCATTATTTATATGAAAATAAGGACGAACCCAATAGTCTGAATATATATAAATAGTTTAGTGTAGACTGAAAACAATACTAAAAACTGCTGAAACTAGTGTATGTCTGAAATCCTTCTAACTGAATAGGAGTTGCTGGGATATGCCCCCAACTAACTCTAATAAATCTGAGACTGAAAGTAAATACGGAAGATATAAGCATGTCTATCGTCCTCGAACTCTGAGGACTCACCACTGAACTGCTGAGTATGGACTGAAAGTCAAACTAAGTGAGGTCAGGATGCTGAGCATCTGAACCTACATCATAAAATGATATAGCACAAAAGTATGTGTCAAAAGTACTTGAATATACTGGGCATGCGAGATACAGGCTAAGCTGAACAACATAATAACTGAGCATACAAAAAAGATATACTGGAACATAATTGAAAGCTAAACTGGATGCGTGACCAAGTACAAATCATGAAGATATAACATGCTGAGCTGATTACCGAAATATATAAATATATACTGAATACAGAGTCAATGAACATGAATCTGACTGTGGGAGATACTATTAACTGACATACCCCAAGCTGAGCTAACTATGGGGCTAAGCTGTAACCCTGGATGGAAAGGTGTTCATAGCTTGCCAAGGGTATGAACAAGTATGACGTGGATCCACTACTGATGCCCTCAAGGGACAATGAGATGCAACCTAGTCTGACAGCTGACTTCTTTTATACCTATGGTGGTTCCATAGTTCTAGGACTTGGGGACTGCTACTAAAGATCTTAGCCTAAACTGACAGTTAGGACTTCATCCCCTCGTCCGCTCGGTACTAAGTCTACTCCCAACTGAATATGAGCAACAATGCACTGAAATAATAGATAGCTCAAAATACTGAAAATCAACTGAGAATGCAACATAAATATACTGAGGGATATGGAATTCTAATTCTGATGCATGAGCATATAAGTAATCTGCCTAGTAAGCTTGATTCATGAAGAACTGTAAGTATACAAACTAGGGTTTCTGAACATTGTACATAGAACTATACTAATTCTCCAAGAAACATGTAGTCAATGCCATAGAAGTTGTACGAACTGAATTTAAATAAATCCCTAAGAATTTGGAACCCTAGGTCTGAACAATTCGTGGAGAAAACTGAAAAATGAGTGGAATCTAAAACCTAATGGGTGAAAGGAACCCACTAGTGAAATCCCACATACCTGGTGAAGAAATCTACGGAGAAATCCTTGGATTTTGTAGGCTGAACTTGATGAAGACCTCTGCTTGTTCTTGGGAGAAAATTATCGCCTCTTTCTCTTATTTTCTTTCTAAGGTTAAAGAATTTAGGAGAATAGATATTTTAGGTAGTTTGTGACTAATTAACTAGGCTTAAAGTAGTCAAAACATCATCTCAGGCTTTAAAAGAGGTAGGAAAAGTCTAGATTACCCCTGAGAAATTTAAAAGAAAAACTTCCAAAATTGTGACTCAGGGATCACGACTCGAAATGACAGGCCGTCGTCCTAGACGATGGACCGTCAACTGAGTTGTGGTCCTACCTAGGAGTTTTAGAGGCTCTCTGGTCTCAGGAATTATGACTCCACAGGATGGACCGTACTCCAGGAAGACGGTTCATCATATGACCCATGATTCCTGCGCTAAGGGCTAAGAGTCTCTGAGCTTCTGGTTCCACGAGTCAACAGGATGATCAGTGGTCCTGGACTACGGCCCATGGTCTGACCCGTGGTCCCTGAGCCCAAAACTGATGGTCCTCTGATTAAGGGAAACCACGAGTGACAGGATGGATCGTGAAACTATGGTCTATTGTCTGACTCGTGGTTTCTAAGTCTTGAACTGAGGGTCTATTTGATTTGGGACTACAGTTTGAGACGACGGACCGTGGTTCCAAACTACGGTCTGTGGTCTTGAACCGTGATTCCTGGAAACTTGAAATTTTTCTGAAATTTTTATTTTCTACTGGTTTTCTAAGCTTAGTCTGAGCGTGGAAGTTCTGGGGTATTACAATATCTCCTCCTTGGGATCATTCATCCTTGAATGAAGACTAAACAAGCTGAGGATGGTGGGAAAGAGCTGCATTCCCCTCCAACTGAGTACTAGAAACTGATATCTAACTGAACTGAGTTCCATGAACATGGAAACATGCTGCAATGTAAGCATAACTGAGGGAACAAGGTACTAAGACTGAATTACACAAGAGTAAACTGAGAGACTGGAGAGGAACTATTACCTCAAGCTGAAACTGAATCGTAGGGAAAGAGATGAGGGTAGTTGGACATCATGGCTACTTCTGCTTCCCAAGTAACTCCCTCTACGGACTGATTCCTTCACAAAACTTTCACTGAAGCGACTTCTTTACTTCTCAACCTACGAACCTGAAGGTCAAGAATATCAACTGGAACCTCCTCATAGGTGAGGATATCCTTCACAACCACACTCTCTAAAGGTACTATCAATGCCGGATCACCCACACACTTCTTCAACAAGGAAATGTTAAAGACTGGATGAACCATTGCTAGTTCTGCTGGCAACTCTAATTCAAAAGCCACATTACCAACCCTTTTCAAGATTCTGTAAGGGACTACAAACTTGGGACTGAACTTCCCTTTCTTGCCAAATCTCATCACTCCCTTCATAGGTGACACTTTCAGGAAAACCCAATCATCAATTTCAAACTCTAAGTCTCTTCTCCCAACATCTTCATAGGACTTCTGACGACTCTGAGCTGTCTTTAGTCTATCTCTGATGAGCTGAACCTTCTCCATAGCCTCATGAACCAAATCTGGCCCAATCAAGGCTGCTTCACCTACTTCGAACTAGCCAATAGGTGATATACATCTATGCCTATAGAGTTCCTCATATGGGGTCATCTGGATACTTGAATGGAAGTTGTTATTGTATGCGGACTCTGTAAGAGGTAGGTGATCATCCCAACTACCCTTGAAGTCAATCACACAAGCTCCCAACATATCCTCTAAGGTCTTAATGGTACGTTTTTCCTGACCATCTATCTGTGGATGAAATGTTGTACTAAGATTCACCTGAGTACCAAGACCTTTCTGAAATGATCTCTAGAAGTGAGACATAAACTGAGGGCCTCTATCTGAGATGATAGACAAGGGAACCCCATGCAACCTGACTATCTCGATGATGTAGAGTCTGGCATAATCCTCCACTGAATCCGTAGTCTTGACTGCCAAGAAGTGAGCTGACTTAATAACCCTGTCCAATATTACCCAAATGGAGTCATGCTGCCTATGAGTACAAGGTAAACCCGTAATGAAATCCATATTGACCACTTCCCACTTCCAAGTAGGAATGCTAATCTCCTGAGTCACACCCCCTGGTTTCTGATGTTCCACCTTAACCTACTGACAGTTGGGACACTTAGCCATCAAATCTGCGATGTCCCTCTTCATGTCATTCCACCAATAGACTTCCTGTAGATCACGATACATTTTAGTGGAATCCGGATGAAAAAAATATTTGGAATTATGGGCTTCATTAAGGATCTGCTACCTCAACTCACCCATATTCGGAACACATAAGTGACCTTGTTAACGGAGCATACCATCTCCTCCTTGGGAGAAAACCTCGACTCTCTATTGATGAACTACACCTTTTAGCTGAAGAAATATGGGATCACTATCCAGTTTCTCTTTAACATCCGCTACCAATGAAGATTCTGACCCATTCTGGACTATCATACCACTATCTGGCGTGTCCATGAGGCAAACTCCTAAGAGAGCAAGCCTATGAACATCTCTGGCTAATTCTTTCTTCTCTTTATCAACATGTGACACACTACCCATGGACAGCCTGGTGAGGGCATCAGCCACTACATTAGCCTTACCCGGATGGTAGAGCACATTCATATCATAATCCTTGAGGAACTCAAGCCATCTTCTCTGACAAAGATTTAACTCTTTCTAGGTGAACACATACTAGAGGCTCTTATGATCTGTGAACATATCAACATGAACACCATACAAATAGCGTCTCCAGATCTTTGGGGCAAATACAACCGCTGCAAGCTCAAGGTCATGAGTCGGGTAATTCTTTTCATGGACCTTAAGCTGTCTAGAAGCATAAGCTATGATCTTACCCTGCTGCATCAAAACACAGCCCAGACCGAATCTGGATGTTTCACAATAAACCACATAACCATATGAACCTTTTGGTAGAGTCAAGATAGGAGCTATAGTCAACCTGGTTTTCAGTTCTAAGAAACTCTTCTCATACTCATATGACCACTGAGACTTGACCTTTTTCTGAGTCAACTTGGTCAATGGGGCAGCTATGGATGAAAATCCTTTAACAAATCTCCAGCAGTAATCGGCCAAACCCAAGAAACTTCTGATGTCAGTCGAAGAGGTGGGTCTAGGCTAGTGCATTACTGCCTCGATTTTCTAGGAATCTACATGGATCCCTTTATGGATACCACATGACCAAGGAAAGCAATAGACTATAACCAGAATTCACACTTGATAAACTTAGCGAGTAGCTGGTGATCTTTAAGAGTTCATAGAACAACCCTCTGATGAGTCGCATGCTCCTCCTTATTCTGAGAGTAAACGTGGATATCATCAATGAAAACAATAACGAACAAGTCCAAAAACTGTTTGAACACCCTGTTTATTAAGTCCATGAAAACTGCAGAAGCATTGGTTAGTTCAAAAGACATAACTACAAATTCATAATGACCATATCGCATCCTGAAGGTTGTCTTTGGGATGTCACTATCTTTGACTCTCAGCTGATGATAGCCAGATATGAGGTCTATCTTAGAAAAGCAACTAGCACCTTGAAGCTAGTCAAACAAGTCATCAATCCTTGGAATAGGATATTTATTCTTGATTGTGACTTTGTTCAACTGACGGTAGTCAATGCACATCTTGAGAGAATCGTCATTCTTACACATGAACAACACTGGAGCACCCCATAGAGAGATGCTGGGTCTAATGAATCCCTTATATAGAAAGTCTTTCAACTGTTATTTCAATTCCTTAAGCTCAGCTGGAGCCATTCTATAAGGAGGAATCATAATATGCTGGGTATCTAGAAGGAGATCTATTCTGAAATTGATTTCCCTTTCGGAAGGAACTCTGGGAAGATCTTCTAGAAACACTTATGGAAACTCATTCACTACTAGGACTGACTCAAAAGTTGGGGTATCGGAGCTTGAATCCTTAACCCGAACAAGATGATAAATATACTCTTTGGAAATCATTTTTCTGGCCTTAAGGTAAGGGATAAACCAACCTGCAGGTACTAAATTACTACCCTTCCACTCTAAGACTGGCTCGTTAGGAAACTAAAATCAAACGATCCTAGTTCTACAATTGACTGAGGCATAATAGGAATGTAACCCATCCATGATTAGAATGATATCAAAATCTACCATTTCTAACTCTATAATATCTACTGAGGTGACTTTCTGGGAAACTGTAACAAGGCAATTTTTGTATACTCGTCTAGCTATAATTGGGTCACCAACTTGAGTAGAGACTGAGAAGGGTTCTGGGAGAATTTCTGGTCTGACATCAAAATTTACTACTATATACAGAGTTACAAATGAAAGCATAGCCCCTTGATCTAACAATGCATAAACATCGGTATTAAAGACTCGCAACGTACATGTGACCACATCAGGAGAATCCTCCTGATCCTGTCGAGTCTGAAAAGCATATAACTTGTTCTGACGCTAACCACCACTTATTCCAGATGAGGCACCCTACTGAGTGGGGCGACCTGCTGGAGCTACTATAGAACCAGTCTGAATTTGTGGGCAAACATCCTTACCCTTTTGAGAAGTTGTTGGACAATCCCTCATCATGTGGCCTGGTTTACCACACCTAAAGCAATTTCCACTACCTGCCATGAACTCACCTTGGTGGTTTCTACCACACTTTCTACACACTGGGTTAGTGCGCCCACTAATAACCGTACCTTTGGACTTAGAGCAAGACTCTCTATCCCGTCGATCCTTCTTGAACTTAGGCATTGGGGCACTAGCAGAAAATGGAGCTGGAGCCAAATTTTTCAGGCGATATTGAGAGTGGTTGCCACCCTCTGACCTCTGCTGATAATGGCTATAATCACCTGTCCTAGCCCTCTTAGCATCTCCTCATCTTTTCTTAATCTTCTCCTCTTCAATCTGTTGAGCATAAGTAACTAACCTGGAGAAGTCCATCTCCTTAATGAGCATGGTCATCTTGCATTCCTTGACCACATCATCATATACTCTAGACACGAACTTGCTCATACGATCTCTAGGTTCAGCTACCATTGTCGGAGCATGCTTAGATAACTGAGTGAACTTCAGAGCATAATCCTTTATGCTTATGTCATTCTGCTTCAGGTTGATGAACTCTTGAACCTTAGCTTCCCTAAGCTCTAGTGGGAAGAACCGGCCCAGAAAAGAAGTCTTGAAAAGATCCCAAGTCACTGGTCCTGCATTCGCACAATGAGATTCCTTCCATTACTGGTACCAAGTGTAGGCCACTCATTTCAGCTGATAAGCGGCCAAGTCTGCACCTTCGACTGGGGTGACACCCATAATCCTTGTCACCTTCTGAACATCCTCAAAGAACACTTGGGGATCCTCTTCTGGCCTGGATCCATGAAACTCTGGAGGGTTCATCCGAGTGAAGTCCTGGATTCTGGTTGCAGCAGTATTAACCTGAGATGGAGCTGGTGCCGCAGCCTACTGATTGACCTAGAAGTTCATGTCCTGAGCAAGCACTTGAAAAGCATCCCTGAATTTGGCATGCATAACCTACTCGTTCAATGGGTCTGCGGGAGCTGCTGGCTGATTCCTAGCATTAGCTCTTCTGGGAGCATTTTTCAAAAATGCAAAGAGCATGAGTTAGAATAAAAGGAGGTTAAATAGAGTTCATACTCTATAGCACGAGATCGAAAAGAAAGAAGGGAAGTTATTCCTAATAACGTCTCATAGCTTCTCCCCCATAAGTGTGGCACTTCACACCCATGAAGAATCTCCACTCGACATGACTTTCAGACATCTTAGGATACTTAAATGTTATGCTCTGATACCAAGTTTTTCATACCCCAAAACTACCCCCTGGACTCGACACGGTGCTTAGTGTCACAAGTGACCCTAAGCTAACCTATGGCATGTCATATTTATACAAAATCAGAGTAAAGCATGCATTGTGTGGAAGCTAAAACCATCATTTATCTAAAAACAAAGACGAATACTAACAATACCAAAAGTCTGAATATATATAAATAGTTTAGTGCTGACTCAAAACAATACTAACAATTGCTAAAACTAGTTTATGTCTGAAAACCTTCTAACTGAATAAGAGTTGTTGGGTTATGCCCCCAACTAACCCTAACAAATCTGAGACTGAAAGTAAATACTCAAGATATAAGTATGTCTAACATCCTCGAACTACTGAGGACTCAACACTTAACTGCTGAGTACAGACTGGAAGTCGAACTAAGAACTGTCTGGATGCTGAGTGCCTGAACCTACATCATAAAATGATGTAGCACAAAAGTATGCATCAGTACTTTGAATGTACTGAGCATGTGAGATATAGGCTAAGCTGAACAACATAATAACTGAGCATAGAAAAAAGATATATTAGAACATAACTGAAAGCTAAACTGGATGCGATGACCAAGTATAAATCATGAAGATATAACATGTTGAGATGATTACTGAAATATATAAATATATACTGAATACATGGTCAATGCACATGAATCTGACTGTGGGAGATACTATTAACCGACATACCCCAAGCTGAGCTAACTATAGGGACAACCTTTAACCCTTGATGGAAGGGTGTTCATACATTGCCAAGGGTACGAACATGTCTGACGTGGATCCACTACTGATGCCCTCTAGGGACAAGGAGATGAATCCTAGTCTGATAGTTGACTCCTTTTATACCTACGGTGGCGCCGTAGTTCTTTGACTTGGGGATTGCTACTAAAGTTCTTAGCTTAAACTTACAGCTAAGCCTTCATCCCCTCGTCTTCTCAGTACTAAGTCTCATCCCAACTGAATATGAGCAACAATGCACTGAAATAATAGATAGCTCAAAACACTGGAAATCAACTGAGAATGCAACATAAATATACCTAGGGATATGGCATTAGAATTCTGATGCATGAGCATATAACTAATATGCCTAGTAAGCTTGATTCATGAAGTACTGTAAGTATACAAACTAGGGTTTCTGAACATTGTACATAGAACTATACTAATTCTCCAAGAAACATGTAGTCAATACCATAGAGGTTGTAGGAACTGAATTTAAATAAATCCCTAAGATTTTGGAACCATAAGTCTGAACAATTCATGGAGAAAACTGAAAACTGACTGGAATCGAGGGACCTAATGGGTGAAAGGAACCCACTAGTGAAATTCCACATACCTGGTGAAGAAATCTAAGGAGAAATCCTTGGATTTTTTGGGCTGAACTTGATGAAGATCTCTGCTTGTTCTTGGGAGAAAACTGTCGACTCTTTCTCTTATTTTCTTTCTAAGGTTGAAGAATTTAGAAGAATAGATGTTTTAGGTAGTTTGTAACTAATTAACTAGGCTTAGAGTAGTCAAAATGTCATAGCTTAGGCATTAAAAGAGGTAGGAAAAGTCTGGAATACCCCTGGGAAATTTAAAAGAAAAACTGCCAAAATTGCGATTCAGGGATCACTACTCGAAATGACGGGCCATACTTCTAGACGATGGACCGTCAACTGATTCGTGGTCCTACCTAGGAGGTTTAGGGGTTCTCTGGTCTCAAGAATTATGACTCCACGGGATGGACCGTACTCCAGGAAGATGGTTTTCCATATGACCCGTGATTCCTGGGACAAGGGCTAAGGGTCTCTGATGTTCTGGTTCCGCGAGTCAACAGGACAATCCGTGGTCCTGGACTATGGCCCATGGTATGACTCATAGTCCCTGAGCCCTAAACTGATGGACTTCTGATTAAGAGAAACCACGAGTGATAGGATTGATCGTGGTTCCAAACTATGGTCCGTGGTCTGACTTGTGGTTCCTGAGACTTGAACTTGGGGTCTACTAGATTTGGGACAACAGTTTGAGATGACGCACCGTGGTTCCAAACTACGGTCCATGGTCTTGAACTATGGTTCCTGCTAAAATTTTTATTTTCTACTGATTGTTTGAGCATAGTCTGGGCGTGGAAGTTCTGGGGTATTACACGGAAGGTCTTCCCGGAGTTTCTCCTGAAAGAGAAATCGACTTCAGAATAGATTTCCTTCTAGATACTCAGCCTATCTCAATTTTTCTTTACAGAATGGTTCTAGCTGAGCTTAAGGAATTGAAAGAGTAGTTGAAAGACCTTCTAGATAAGGGTTTCAGCAGACTCGACATCTCTCCATGGGGAGCTCCAGTCCTTTTCATACGTAAGAAAGACGGTTCTCTCATGATGTGCATCGACCACCATCAGTTGAACAAAGTCACAGCCAAGAATAAGTATCCCATACCCAAGATTAATGAATTGTTTGACAAACTTCAGGGAGCCAGTTGCTTTTCTAAGATAGACCTCAGGTTCGACTATCATCAACTCAGACTTAGAGATTGTTACATTCTGAAGACATCCTTCACAACTCGATATGGTCACTATGAATTTGTGGTTATGTCTTTTGGACTAGTGAATGCTGCTGCAACTTTCATGGATTTAATAAACAGGGTATTCAAGCAGTATTTGGATATGTTCGTCATCATTTTCATTGATGATATACTTGTATATTCTTGGATTGTGGAAGAGCTTGCAAATCATTTGAGAGTTATGCTACAAACTCTCAAGGATCGCCAGTTATTTGCCAAGTTCAGTAAGTGTAAATTCTGGTTGAGATCAGTTGATTTCCGTAGTCATATAGTGTCTAGCGAGGGCATCGGAGTCAATTCGTAGAAGATAGAGGCAGTGAAAAATTATCCTAGATCTACCTCTCCTACAGACATCAGAAGCTTCTTGGGTTTGGCTGGTTACTATAGGAGATTTGTTGAAGGATTCTTATCCATAGCTACCCCATTGACTTTATTGACTCATAAAAAGGTTAAGTTCCAATGGTCAGATGAATGTGAGAAAAACTTTCTAGAGTTGAAGACTAGGTTGACTACAACTCTCGTGTTAACTCTACCAGAGGGTTTAGATAGTTTTGTTGTATATTGCAATGCATCTAGAATCGGTTTTGGTTGTGTCTTGATGCACTATGGTAAGGTTGTCTCTTATGCCTCCAGATAGCTTAAGATTCATGAGAAGAACTACCCAACCATGACCTTGAGCTTGCAGTAGTTGTTTTTACCTTAATGATTAGTAGACAGTTCTTGTATAGTGTCCTTATGGACGTATTCACAGATCATAAGAGCCTCCAGTACCTGTTTACCCAGAAGGAGTTGAATCTTTGTCAGTGAAGGTGGATTGAGTTTCTCTAGGACTATGATATGAATGTAATCTACCATTTGGGTAAGGCTAATATATTGGCGAACGCGCTCAGCAGACTGTCTATAGGTAGTGTGTCACATGTTGAGGAAGAAAGGAAAGAATTAGTTAAGGATGATCATAGGATCGCTCACTTAGGAGTTTTCCTTACGGATACAGTAGATGGCGGTGTGATAGTCCAGAATGGGTCAGAATCTTCTTTAGTAGTTGTAACACCGCGGAATTGGAATTAGCTTGAAAACTTTGAATCTCTAAAAAAAATTGAACATTCCAAGAATTCTGAGTCCAAACCACGAGCCGTGATCTGAACCATGAGACATGGAATGAACTCATAGAATGTATTCTGCAGGCCCAGTCTCTGATATGAGAACCATGATTGGGATCTATGAATCGTGGATCAAACCACGGACCATAGTTTCCCCTCGTGGAATCAGACTTGAGAGTCAGTAGTTCCTTATGAACTACGAGTGGGTTCTACAGACCGTAGATTGTTCTACTGACCATACTGTTCACTCTTGGAACATGATATGCAGCTGAGCACTTTGGCCAGAAACCACGAGAGGCAACCACGGAGCGTGATTTAGTCTACGGTCCATAGACCTCACTCGTGGAACCTAAAGCCAAGATTTTAAATCAGTTCTTTTCCAGCTTTCACCCAAGGGTATTTTTGTAACTACCCACTCTTTCAACTCCTAAGTGAGGTTATTTTGGGCAATTCAAGAAGGGTTTTAACTTCAATTAGACTAAGTCTTTTCCTTTAAGCTCTCATTCAATCCAAAAGGGGAAAAGGGGTCTCCATTCTCTAAAGCTCCAAGGTTCAAGCTAGGGATTCATCTTCAAGTTCCCATCCCTCCCATCCCAGACTAAGAAAGCTTCAATTCAGGTATGTGGGTATTCAATAAGGAATTCCTTCACCATTTTGCCCAAAACCCCAATCTTCTAAATTGATCTTATGAATTCCTAAATTAGGGTTCTTACCCAATTCTCATGGGTTTCTCTATAAATTATTTTCTCATGATTCTTCTATGAATTCTAACTCTAAATTGCATGATATTGCATGGATTTTCATAAGTGGCTTCCTATTCATAATTTGAAAGCTAACCCTTGTCCAATTTGTGAAATTGTTATGAATTTAGTTTACTAGCATCAATTCATGGTTTCTCATCTTTTACCCATGATCCACATGATATTCCTTAAGTGTTTTCAAAAGTCCATACATTGAGAATGATTTCTAACATGATTTCACCCTATGGTATGTTTTCAATCAAAAACCCTATTTTTGAAATCTATAAGGCTATGCAAATGTTGAGTAAGTTTTCCATGATTTTGCTATAAAAACGATGAACAGGATACATTTTCAAATACATGATTTTTAGCATATGATTTATGACATGATATAGAGCTTAGTATCATAGCAGTATATTCATTATTTTTATGACATACCAACGTTCCATTAATGCTCATTAACTATTTTCAAAACCAAGGTTTGTGAGTTGTATGATGATCCGGGTTTGCCAATATGATTATGATTATGAACAAGATATGACATCTAGATATGTCACACGTGAGCTTTATGATATGTTTTGGGAGAAGTATTTATCATCGCACGATGAGAGTTCTAGATAATCCAAGTTCAAAACTATGTTGCCACTGTAGGTTGCCCTATGTAGCTTATGACAGGATCCTATTATGATATGGTTCTAACCTTTGCCGGTTAGGACAACCTTTTTTGGTTTGGGTGTATGACACTAGACTCTATGTAGCTCATCATGATTTATGTCGGTTAAGATGAACTCCCGTATGATTGTTTTCAAGCTTTTAAGTTATATGATATCCTATTTTGTAGCTTGGATTATTATTTTATGACTTACGTTCAAATTTTGATATTTTATTATGATTTCTTCTATTTATGCATGAACTCAGTTTTAAGAATGCTTTCATGTATATTTTATCATGACATATGCATATCTCGCATACTCAGTACATTCTATTGTACTGACTGTATACCTCTTTGTGGTACATCCTATTGTGATGTAGATTCTGTAGCCCGCTCCCAGATTCGTGGCTAGTAGATCAGCAACACATCCAACCAGCTTGGTGAGTCCTCCTCCTTCGAGGACTTGGAGTTAGCTTCATTCTAGACTTTTAGTTCTTTTATTGAGTTTCAGTATTTAGATTAGCTGAGGGCTTGTCTCAGCATCTCATCAGTAGTAGAGGCTTTCAGACATAGAGTCAGATATTCAGCTTCATTTAGATTGTCATTTTTAGACTTATATTTATACAATAGATTAAGTAGCTCATTACTCCAGTTAAGCTTCCGTTCTTATGTTTTGTTCAGCTTTTAAGTCATGCTAATGCCATAGGGTTATCTTGAGATTACTTATGATCTTGGGTCCTGTGTTACGTCCAAGGGGTAGGCTCGGGGTGTGACAAACTTGGTATCAGAGCATTAGGTTCAAGAGTCCTAGGGTATCTGAAAGCCACATCAAGTAGAGTCTCTTTCATAGGTGTGAAGCGCGCTACACTTATGAGAGGGAGGCTATGAGTTGTCTTAAGAAAAACTTCACTTCTTTCATGTTCACTATCGTGCGATAGAGTTTAACTCTATTTACCCTTCTAATCTATTCCTTACGCATTTCAGATAATGCCTCCACGAAGAAACCCCAAGAGGGATGCTAATCCTTCTGTTCATGACCATGAGGTTACGAATGTAGAATTTCGTGAAGCCATATGTATGTTGGCTCAAGCCCTGACAACTCAGTTGAATGAGAAAGAGAAATTGAAGAAGAGAAAGAGGAAGAATAAGAAAACCAGAAAATGAAACCACGACTCTAGTCAGCAGAAAACTAGTAGTAGGAACTGGTCATCTTTTCAGTAGAGGTCATACAGACCAACCCCATCTCCAGTTAGCACACCTGCACTCGATTCTCAGTCTTCTCATTGTAGGTCTCTGAAACCTTGAGGTACCCTCATTGTAGTAGTTGTGGTAAGTTTCATCTAGGTGAGTGCCTTGCTGGAAAAGATGGGTGTTTTAGGTGTGGCCAGTTAGGTCATAGGATCAGGGATTGCCCCTCAGATAAGCGGAGCAATGGTAGTGTTCAGCTCTAAAACTAATTCCTTTCACTGCCTAGCCAACCGGGTCAGAGTATTCCTCTAGAAGCTGAATCATGTATGTCATTAGATTTCTTTCTTTATGCATCCATGGTCCCAGACCTCTATTCTTGTATGGTTATGAGTTATCTTAGCTTAGAACAAGCATTGATAGAGGAGTATAGCATCACGATGGTAGTTGAAAGAGAGAGTTTTGGGTTGTTAGAACCATTTAAGCTTCACATGTCATTGCTAGGGATAGGTTGGAAGTTAATGAATGTGAAGCGTACAGCCCCTATATGAGATAGAAAGGTTGAGGCCCAGAACTTGAGGCGAGGGAGAGCATTAGACTATAGAATGAAATGGATATTAATACTAGATTTTAGAGTAGTGTCTGTTTTGTTAGGCTAAGTGATCATAGTTCTGTTTAGAGATTGGTGTGAAGTTCACAGACTTAGAAAGGTAGCATGAATCTAAAGGGGAGATAGTGGGATGTAGAATCAGTTAGATTTTTTAGGCTCAGGTAGTGATGCTAAGGAGTGTTAGAACATAGTTAGGAGGCACCAGAAGCTTATTTCCATCCTAGCATTATAAGTATACTTCTGTCATTACAACACCCCATTCATGTCTTGTAATCCAGTGCCATGGCCATATTTCTAATTTTTGGACTTCATGCGGATTCACGCCCTTGCTCAGTTCCTAGAATAAATAGAAATTACTCCAGACAGTAATTCCAATCTTACTCTATGATTCTACAAATTGCAGCTTCACGCCATGATACGCATTTTATATGAAGCTCATGTCTCACGTTATGCTCAGCTCTATATACTCAGTCCTCAAACATGCCTTAGTGGCTGATAAAATCCTGCTACATCATGTTTATGCTCATACCAGATTTCTCGAATAATTTATGCTTGTAATTTCCTTACTCTAACCATGCTTTGTATGTCCAGGATGTGAGACACTCATGCCCTTTCACTTGACTTCTCAAACCCCACCTTGAGTGTCTAGACCAAGCTAAGTGTAAGTCAAGACCGATCAGCATTCCTTCATTTGTGAAGCTCATGCTCCCACTCTATTCTCACAGTAAACTTGGCTTGTATTGTCATAGCTTTTAGTAGAGGAAGACAAGTAGTAGCCTAGATGAGAAGTAGTAGGTTGTAAGCATGGATAAAAAGTGAGGTGAGGATTATTCATGTGAAACAGTAAGATGAGAAATTTTGGTATGTCTCTTTGTAGAGGTTCTTTAAGTTACAACTCTGAGATATTCTAGGGACGAGGGGAGAAGTCTTGGATAGTATGAGCTACAAACCATAAGGTGACCATAGTATTAGGCTCGAACATCGTGATAAAATGCATGAGGATATTTCCTTTATGCAACTAGTGACCCTTTGATTATTAGCTCAAGGTTAGTTGATCTTTGTGATTAGAAGAAATACTATTCTTAAGAGATAACTCCAAACGCGAGAGATTTAGTCGAGATAGGCTTGAAAATGGTGAGAGATGGTAGTTAGACTCAAACCTTAATATCTATATGTGCGCTGGCGAGAATTGTAGTTGCTTATGGTAAGTGCGATATTCAGAGGAGTTAGTGTAGTTGGAAGGGTTTTCCTGAGCTGAAAGGTTGTCAATCGTTTTGTTAAGGCGGGAGTAGCCTTGTTCTTACTCCCTGCTCAAAATCATCATATCCTACGTCCAGTAGCTTCATCTTCCATTATACTAGACTCCTCATACCAGATCAGTTCAATCCTGTCGATGATCATTCCTAAGGCCAGTAGGCCCTATGCTCAGTTCATCCCTTGACAGTAAGTGCGGTTAGAAGGAAGTGGTTTTATCATATATTTCTTCTATTAGTTTCATGTCCCTTTAAGTTAAATGTGATTTCTAAGGATGCGTTTGTTCTCTATGAGTTCGAGCTAAGTCCTAACTCTTAATCCAAACCAGATGTCATGTTAGATATTCAGTTTTATATCCCATCAATTGTTCTTATGCTCTCCATACGCATACATGTCTCATGAATCCAGCTCAGTTTATATTTCAAGTCAGAAATCAGTTACTATGTTAGTACTCCAGGTTTTTTTAAAAACTCAATTTTCATGTTTTGTTGGTTGGTTCGGTTTTTTTCTCTGTAGTTTTCCTTATTAGCCTTCATTCGAGGATAAATGATCCCAAGGGGGAGATATTATAACACCCCAAAATTTGAATCAGCTTTTAAACTTAGAATCTCTGAAAATTTTAAACATTCCAGGAATTATGAGTCTAAACCACGACCGTGGAACTAACTCGTGGAATGTATTCTTCAGGTCTAGTATCTGATCTGAGAACTACGATTGGGATCTACAGATCATGGAACAAACCATGGATAATAGTTTCCCCTCGTGGAATCAGACTTGAGAGTATGTAATTCCTCATGAACCACGAGTTGGTTCTACGGACCGTAGATTGTTCTATGGACCATACTGTTCACTCGTGGAACATGATCTATAGCTGAGTACTTTGGCCAGAAACCACGAGAGGCAACCATGGACCATGATTCAGTCTACGGTTCATAGACCTCACTCGTGGAACCTGAAGCCAAGTTTTTAAATTAATTTTTTTCCAGCTTTCACACAAGGGTATTTTTGTAACTACCCACTCTTTTAACTCCTAAGTGAGGTCGTTTTGGGTAATTCTAGAAGGGTTTTAACTTCAATTAGCCTAAGTCTTTTCCCTTAAGCTCTCATTCAATCCAAAAAGGGAAAAGGGGTCTCCATTCTCTCAAGCTCCAAGAACCAAGCTAGGGATTCATCTGCAAGTCTCCATCCCTCCCATCCTAGACTAAGAAAGCTTCAATTCAGGTATGTGGGTATTCAATAAGGGATTCCTTCACCCTTATGTCCAAAACTCCAATCTTCTAAATTGATTTTATGAATTACTAAATTAGGGTTCTTACCCAATTTTTATGGGTTTCTCTATAAAATATTTTCTCACGATTCTTCTATGAATTCTAACTCTAAATTTCATGATATTGCATGGATTTTCATAAGTGGCTTCCTATTCATGATTTGAAGGCTAACCCTTATCCAATTTGTGAAATTTTTATGAATTCAGTTTACTAGCATCAATATATGGTTTCTCATCTTTTACCCATGATCCACATGAGATTCCTTAACAGTTTTCAAAATCCCATGCATTAAGAATAATTTCTAGCATGATTTCACCCTATGGTATGTATTCAATAAAAAAACCCTATTTTTTGAAATCTATAAAGCTATGTAAGTGTTGAGTAAGTTTTCCATGATTTTGCTATAAGAACGATGAACAAGATACATTTTCAAATACATGATTTTTAGCATATGATTTATGTCATTATATAGATCTTAGGCTCACAGCAGTATATTCATTATTTTTATGACATCCTAACGTTCCATTAATGCTCATGAACTATTTTTAAAACCAAGGTTTGTGAGTTGTATGATGATCCGGGTTTGCCAATATGATTATGATTATGAACAAGATATGACATCTAGATATGTCACATGTACGTGAGCTTTATGATATGTTTTGGGAGAAGTATTTATCATCGCACGATGAGAGTTTTAGATAATCCAAGTCCAAAACTACGTTGCCACTGTAGGTTGCCCTCTGTGGCTTATGATAGGATCCTATTATGATATGGTTCTAACCTTTACCGGTTAGGAAAACCTTTAGTTTGGGTGTATGACACTAGACTCTATGTAGCTCATCATGGTTTATGTCGGTTAAGATGAACTCCCGTATGAATGTTTTCAATCTTTTAAGTTATATGATATCCTATTTTGCAGCTTGGATTATTATTGTATGACTTATGTTCAAATTTTGATATTTGATTATGATTTATTCTATTTATGCATGAACTCAGTTTTAAGCATGTTTTCATGTATATTTTATCATGACATATTTGATTATGATTTCTTCTATTTATGCATGAACTATGTTTTAAGCATGCTTTCATGTATATTTTATCATGACCTATGAATATCTCGCGTACTCAGTACACTCTATAGTATTGACTGTATACCTCTTTGTGGTGCATCCTATTATGATGTAGATTCTATAGCTCGCTCCCAGATTCGTAGCTAGTAGATCAGCAGCACATCCAGCCAGCTTGGTGAGTCCTCCTCCTTCGAGGACTTGGAGTTAGCTTCATTCTAGACTTTTAGTTCTTTTATTCAGTTTCAGTATTTAGATTAGCTGAGGTCTTGTCTTAGCAGTTCATCAGTAGTAGAGGCTTTCAGACATAGAGTCAGATATTCAGTTTAATTTAGATTGTCATTTTTAGACTTATATTTATACAATAGATTAAGTAGCTCATTACTCCAGTTAAGCTTCCGTTCTTATGTTTTGTTCAGTTTTTAAGTCATGCTAATGCCATAGGGTTATCTTGAGATCACTTATGATCTTGGGTCGTGTGTTACGTCCAGGGGGTAGGCTCGGGGTGAGACAAACTTGGTATCAGAGCATTAGGTTCAAGAGTCCTAGGGTATCTGAAAGCCACATCAAGTAGAGTCTCTTTCATAGGTGTGAAGCGCGCTACACTTATGAGAGGGAGGCTATGAGTTGTCTTAAGAAAAACTTCACTTCTTTCATGTTCACTATCGTGCGATAGTGTTTAACTCGATTTACCCTTCTAATCTATTCCTTACGTATTTCAGATAATGCCTCCACGAAGAAATCCCAAGAGGGATGCTAATCATTCTGTTCATGACCATGAGGTTACGAATGTAGAATTTCGTGAAGCCATATGTATGTTGGCTCAAGCCATGACAGCTCAGTTGAATGAGAAAGAGAAATTGAAGAAGAGAAAGAGGAAGAATAAGAAAACCAGAACATGAAACCACGACTCTAGTCAGCAGAAAACTAGTAGTAGGAACTGGTCATCTTTTCAGTAGAGGTCATACAGACCAACCACATCTCCAGTTAGCACACCTGCACTCGATTCTCAGTCTTCTCATTGTAGGTCTCTGAAACCTTGAGGTACCCTCATTGTAGTAGTTGTGGTAAGTTTCATCTAGGTGAGTGCCTTGCTGGAAAAGATGGGTGTTTTAGGTGTGGCCAGTTAGGTCATAGGATCAGGGATTGCCCCTCAGATAAGCGGAGCAATGGTGGTGTTCAGCTCTAAAACTAATTCCTTTCACTGCCTAGCCAACCGGGTCAGAGTATTCCTCTAGAAGCTGAATCAGGTATGTCATTAGATTTCCTCCTTTATGCATCCATAGTCCCAGACCCCTATTCTTGTATGGTTATGAGTTGTCTTAGCTTAGAACAAGCATTGATAGAGGAGTATAGCATCACGATGGTAGTTGAAAGAGAGAGTTTTGGGTTGTTTGAACCATGTAAGCTTCACATGTCATTGCTAGGGATAGGTTGGAAGTTAATGAATGTGAAGCGTACAGCCTCTATATGAGATAGAAAGGTTGAGGCCCAGAACTTGAGGCGAGGGAGAGCCTTAGACTATAGAATGAAATGGATATTAATACTAGATTTTAGAGTAGTGTCTATTTTGTTAGGGTAAGTGATCATAGTTCTGTTTAGAGATTGGCGTGAAGTTCACAGACTTAGAAAGGTAGCATGAATCTAAAGGGGAGATAGTGAGATATAGAATCAGTTAGATTTTTTAAGCTCAGGTAGTGATGTTAAGGAGTGTTAGAACATAGTTAGGGGGCAGCAGAAGCTTATTTCCATCCTAGCATTATAAGTATACTTCTGTCATTACAACACCCCATTCATGTCTTGTAATTCAGTGCCATGGCTGTATTTCAAATTTTCGGACTTCATGCAGATTCACGCCCTTTCTCAGTTCCTAGAATAAATAGAAATTACTCCAGACAGCAATTCCAATCTTACTCTATGATTCTACAAATTGCAGCTTTACGCCATGATACTCATTTTATATGAAGCTCATGTCTCACCTTATGCTCAGCTCTATATACTCGGTCCTCAAACATGCCTTTGTGGCTGATAAAATCCTGCTACATCATGTATATGCTCATACCAGATTTCTCGAATAATTTATGCTTGTAATTTCCTTACTCTAACCATGCTTTGTATGTCGAGGATGTGATACACTCATGCCCTTTCACTTGACTTCTCAAACCCCACCTTGAGTGGCTAGACCAAGCTAAATGTAAGTCAAGACCGATCAGCATTCCTTCATTTGTGAAGCTCATGCTCCCACTCTATTCTCACAGTGAACTTGGCTTGTGTTGGCATAGCTTTTATTAGAGGAAGCCAAGTAGTAGCCTAGATGAGAAGTAGTAGGTTGTAAGCGTGGATGAAAAGTGAGGTGAGGATTATTCATGTGAAATAGTTAGATGAGAAATTTTGGTATGTATCTTTGTAGAGGTTCTTTAAGTTACAGCTCTGAGATAGTCTAGGAAAGAGGGGTGAAGTCTTGGATAGTATGAACTACAAACCATAAGGTGACCATAGTTATAAGCTTGAATATCTTGATAAAATACATGCGGATCTTTTCTTTGTGCAACTAGTGACCCTTTGATTATGAGCTCAAGGTTAGTTGATCTTTGTGATGAGAAGAAACACTATTCTTAGGAGATAACTCCATACGCGAGAGATTTAGTCGAGATAGGCTTAAACATGGTGAGAGATGGTAGTTAGACTCAAACCTTAATATCTATATGTTCGCTGGCGAGAATTGTAGTTGCTTATGGTAAGTGCGGTATTCAGAGGAGTTAGTGTAGTTGGAAGGGTTTTCCTCAGCTGAAAGGTTGTCAATCATTTTGTTAAGGCGGGAATAACCTTGTTCTTACTCCCTGCCCAAAATTCTCATATCCTATGTCCAGTAGCTTCATCTTCCATTAAACTAGACTTCTCATACCAGATCAGTTCAAGCCTGCCGGTGATCATTCCTAAGGCCAGTAGGCCCTATGCTCAGTTCAGCCCTTGACGGTAAGTTCGGTTAGAAAGAAGTGGTTTTCTCATATAGTTCTTCTATTAGTTTGATGTACCTTTAAGTTAACTGCGATTTCTAAGGATGCGTTTGTTCTCTATGAGTTCCAGCTAAGTCCCAACTCTTAATCCAAACCAGATGTCATGTTAGATATTCAGTTTTATATCCCATCAATTGTTCTTATGCTCTCTATACACATACATGTCTCATGAATCCAGCTCAGTTTATATTTCAAGTCAGAAATCAGTTACCATGTTAGTACTCCAGTTTTTTTTAAAAACTCAGTTTTCATGTTTTGTTGGATGGTTCGGTTGTTTTCTCTCTAGTTTTCCTTACTTAGCCTTCATTCGAGGATGAATGATCCCAAGGGGGAGATATTATAACACCCCAAAATTTGAATCAGCTTTTAAACTTAGAATCTCTAAAAAATTTAAACATTCCAGGAATTACGAGTCTAAACCACTAGCCGTGGAACGAACTCGTGGAATGTATTCTTCAAGTCTAGTCTCTGATCTGAGAACCACGATTTGGATCTACGGATCATGGATCAAACCATGGAAAATAGTTTCACCTCGTGGAATCAGACCTGAGAGTCAGTAATTCCTCATGAACCACGAGTGGGTCTTACGGACCGTAGATTGTTCTACGGACCGTACTGTTCACTCGTGGAACATGATCTATAGATGAGCACTTTGGCCAGAAACCACGAGAGGAAACCATGGACCATGATTCAGTCTACAGTTCGTAGACCTCACTCGTGGAACCTGAAGCCGAGTTTTTAAATTAGTTTTTTTCCAGCTTTCACCCAAAGGTATTTTTGTAACTACCCACTCTTTTAACTCCTAAGTGGGGTCATTTTGGGAAATTCTAGAAGGGTTTTAACTTCAATTAGCCTAAGTCTTTTCCCTTAAGCTCTCATTCAATCCAAAAGGGGAAAAGGGGTCTCCATTCTCTCAAGCTCCAAGGTTCAAGCTAGGGATTCATCTGCAAGTCTCCATCCCTCCCATCCTAGACTAAGAAAGCTTCAATTCAAGTATGTGGGTATTCAATAATGGATTCCTTCACCCTTATGCCCAAAACTCCAATCTTCTAAATTGATTTTATGAATTACTAAATTAGGGTCTTACCCAATTTTCATGGGCTTCTCTATAAAATATTTTCTCATGATTCTTCTATGAATTCTAACTCTAAATTTCATGATATTTCATGGATTTTCATAAGTGGCTTCCTATTCATGATTTGAAGGCTAACCCTTATCCAATTTGTGAAATTGTTATGGATTCAGTTTACTAGCATCAATACATGGTTTCTCATCTTTTACCCATGATCCAGATGAGATTTCTTAATTGTTTTCAAAATCCCATGCATTAAGAATGATTTGTAGCATGATTTCACCCTATGGTATGTTTTCAATCAAAAACCCTACTTTTGAAATCTATAAAGCTATGCAAGTGTTGAGTATGTTTTTCATGATTTTGCTACAAGCACGATGAACAGGATACGTTTTCAAATACATGATTTTTAGCATATGAGATTATGAACAAGATATGACATCTAGATATGTCACATGTATGTGAGCTTTATGATATGTTTTGGGAGTAGTATTTAGAACCAAGCAATGAGGGTTCTAGATAACCTAAGTCTAAAACTATGTTGCCACCGTAGGTTACCCTCTGTGGCTTATGACAGGATCCTATTATGATATGGTTCTAACCTTGGCCGGTTAGAACAACCTTTTTTGGTGTGGGTGTATGACACTAGACTCCATATAGCTCATCATGATTTATTTCGGTTAAGAGAATCTCCCGTATGAATGTTTTCAAGCTTTTAAGTTATATGATATTCTATTTTGCAGCTTGGCTTATTATTTTATGACTTACGTTCAAATTTTGATATTTGATTATGATTTCTTCTATTTATGCATGAACTCAGTTTTAAGAATTCTTTCTAGTATATTTTATCATGACATATGCATATGTCGCATACTCAGTACATTCCATTGTACTGACTGCATACCTCTTTGTGTTGCATCCAATTATGATGTAGATTCTATAGCCCGCTCCCAAATTCGTGGCCATTAGATCAGCAGCACATCCAGCCAGCTTGGTGAGTCCTCCTCCTTCGAGGACTTGGAGTTATCTTCATTCTAGACTTTTAGTTCTTTTATTCAGTTTTAGTATTTAGAGTTAGCTGAGGGTTTTTCCTAGCAGCTCATTAATAGTAGAGACTTTCAGACATAGAGTCAGATATTCATCTTAATTCAGATTGTCATTTTTAGAACTATATTTATATAACAGATTAAGTTGCTCATTACTCCAGTTAAGCTTCCGTCCTTATGTTTTATTCAGTTTTTAAGTCATGCTAATGTCAGAGGGTTATCTTCAGATCACTTGTGATCTTGGGTTTCGTGTTACATCCAGGGGTAGGTTCAAGGTGTGACAGTATTTGAGGTGAAATGGAATCAAGACAATGATCCCATCTTACTTCAGCTAAAAGATGTGGCCCATCACCAGAGGGTAGAGGTTTTCTCCTAAGGAGGAGACGGTGTGCTTCATTTTCAAGGTCGGTTGTGTGTTCCTAATGTGGATGAGTTGAGGTAGCGGAACCTGATAGAGGCTCATAGTTACAGGTACTCTATTTATCCCAGAGCCAGCAAGATGTAGCGTGACCTATGAAAAGTCTATTGGTGGAACGGCATGAAGAGGGACATCACAAATTTTATGGCTAAGTGTCCCAACTGTCAGCAGGTGAAAGTAGAACATCAGAGATCAGGAGGTGTGACTCAGGATTGTCATACCCCTTTTTTTGAACGAAGGCGGAAGAATCGAATGGTTTTTCCAGTTGAAGTGATGATTTTGAATAGGGATTATTTATTTACAGAGTCGCCACATGGAATTGAGTTATGGTAATCCAAGTCACCTTTTTGAATTCCTAATCAAAAGAAAATGACTCTTTTATTTTGGTCTGCGAAAACAAAAGATCGGGTAAGAAAATCTATTAACCGAGGGGAAGGTGTGAGGCACCCCTCGAGTCTCGTGGTTCTAGCATGGTCGCTTTTATTGACTTATACTTAGCTTAAATTATTTTCTTAGATAAATTGTGTTATAGGCCAAGATTTTCCTTTCTTTCTATTGTTGAACTTTTATTGGTCCTAACCTATATGTGTAACCGCATTCTTGGTCTAAGTTAGTAAGAATTAATTGTTAATAATTTGGCCAAGGTGTGTAACCGCATCCTTGAGATTTTGTCTTTACTATTAAAAGGAAAGATATTTTTTGAGAATTTTTATATTATTCGAAAAGTAAAAAATTAATTTATCCTAAAATGTGACTCCATTTATGAAACTTTTTTTTCTCATATTTTTTTAAATAAAACCTACTAAAAATGAAATAAGAGCTAAAAAAAGATTAGACGAATAATAAATATTTAAAACTAAAATGAGTTAAAACTCGAGAAGGGTCAAAAATCATGTGTCTACAGTTTGCCCCTCTTTGACTGAAAGGACGAAGAGTTTTCAGACAGAGAAGTAGACAATGAGATTAGTTTTGACCCGACCGTTATTAGAAAGGAAGAAGAAAAGAAGTGAATGAGCCCTGGTTTTGGACAGCCTACATATCCCGGGTTATAAGGGAATCACGTCACATGTAGTTGAAGGAGATGGAATGATGAATTGGAGAGTCCGAGTGAGGTCATGTCGAGTATTCGGTCCGTAGCTCTTGTTCTTACATCATGAAAAAAAAAAAAAAAAAGAAAGAAAAATACAAGATTTTATCTACTCTACATGTCTTGATTCTTTCTTTAGATCTTCACTTTGGATCTTTAGTTGTCACCTCACCCTTTCTGATGGGTACCTTGATCTTAAAGTTTGATCTTGAAGTTAAGATTTGAGACTTGAACTTTAAACTTGGACGGAGTCATTGACGCTCTTTCAAATAATAGCTTGTAGAGTATTCTTGAATACTTGTTTCTTGATCAGTAGTTGAAAAGGAACGAATCTCACAACGTTGGGCTGTTACAGGCATTTGAACAACTGACTCCGGATATCATTGAGATTGAGCATTCTGAAATGAGTTGAAACTTTGTTATTGGACCTCAAGGCCATGCTTTGCTAGGGAAAACCTACAAGCCATCATAAACAAAAAAAAAAATTGCCCCAGTTTTCACTAAAAAAAATTGTGAGTTGTTAGCAAATGTGAAAAATAAATCTCAGACTAGGATGTATTTATCCTATGAAAAAATAAAAAATAACGGTCTTAGACTAGAAAGTATTTATCCTAGGAGAAAAATAAAAAATGATTGTCTCAGACTAGGAAATATATATTCTAGGAGAAAATGAAAAATAATTATCTCAGACTAGAAAGTGTTTATTCTAGAAGGAAAAAGAAAGGGAAAATAGCTCAAGACACACCTAAACTATAGCTGAAATTGCTGTTATACACTCTAACTTTGTGGGGGTCCTATGACCCCCCTGAACTATTTTATAGTGTAATATTGTGGGTATTATTAGCATAGATGGACATGCAAGTGAACACACGTATAAGAAGCAACTTTAAAATAGTAGATTGAAAGTAAAAATCACATGAAATTGGAATGATTTGTGTTATTTGATCAATAATCATGAAGATAAAGTTAAGAGAGTTTTAAGAAAATTCTAGGGTTAATGGAAGATAAATTAACATTAATGAGAACGGACCCCTCTTTTTGATAATGTGTGAAAGTACTTACTTTAGTTTGAGAGATTTAGTGGTCAAGCTAAGCTGATAATACCCTAAATATTACACTATAAAATAGTCCAGGGGGTTCATAGGACCTCCGCAAAGTTAGAGTGTGTAACAACAATTCCGACCATAGTTTATGTGTGTTTTGAGATATTTTCCCAAAATAAAAATAATTGTCTCAGACTAGGAAGTGTTTATCCTAGGAGAAAATAAAAATAACTATCTCAGAGTAGGAAGCATTTATGCTAGGAAAAAATTAAAAATTACTGAAATCCCATTTTTCAGGAGGGTCCTGCTAGTCCCATTTTTCAGGAGGGTCCTTCTAGTCTCATTTTTCAGGAGGGTCCTGCTACTAAAATAAATTTCATTTTCCATGAGGGTCCTGCTACGCTAAATCCCATTTTTCAGGAGGGTCCTGCTACTAAAAATAAATTTCATTGTCCAAGAGGGTCTTGCTACACTAAATCCCATTTTTCAGAAGAGTCCTGCTAGTCCCAATTTTCAGGAGGGTCCAACTATGATAAATCCCATTTTTCAGGAGGGTCCTGCTACTAAAAATAAATCCTATTGTCCAGGAGAGTCCTGCTACTAAAAATAAATTCCATTGTCGAGGAGGGTCCTGCTACACTAAATCCTATTTTGCAGGAGGGTCTTGCTAGTCCCATTTTCCAGGAGGGTCCTGCTACTAAAGTAAATCTCATTTCTCAGGAGGGTCCTGCTAATCCTATTTTCTAGGAGGGTCCTTCTAGTCTCATTTTTCAGGAGGGTTCTGCTACTAAAAATAAATTTCATTGTCCAAGAAGGTCCTGCTACACTAAATCTCATTTTTCAGGAGGGTCCTGCTAGTTCTATTTTTCAGGAGGGTCCTGCTACTAAAAATAAATCTCATTGTCCAGGAGGGTCCTGCTACACTAAATTTTATTTTTCAAGAGAGTCCTGCTAGTCTCACTTTTCAGGAGGGTCCTGCTACTAAAGTAAATCTCATTTTTCTGGAGGGTCTTGTTAATCCCATTTTTTAGGAGGGTCCTGCTAGTCTTATTTTTTCAGGAGGGTCCTGCTAGTAAAAATAAATGTTATTGTCTAGGAGGGTCCTGCTACACTAAATCCTATTTTTCAGGAGGGTCCTGCTAGTCCTATTTTTCAGGAGGGTGCTGCTAAACTAAATCATCAAAGACAAACAACACAATATTTTGTTTGCCCAAGTTTGAACTAGGAAATTTTTCAAATTTTTGATATGAATGAGAATTAGTTATGCCAAAAAAGAAAAATACAAGATTGATATGAAAATAGGGTGTTTGTTTCCTATGATTAAAATGCAACTAGGGTGTTTATTCCCTAAAATACTAATAGAGTGTTTGTTTTCTAAGGTCAAAATGCAATTAGAATGTATGTTCCCTTTACAGAAAAGAAATAGAGTGTTTGTTACCTAAAATTATCACTAGGGTGTTTGTTCCTTGTGAAAGTATGAAAATATTTTTATTTTATTTTATTTTCAGAGAGAATAAAAAATAAAATAAAAATTTGCCCCTGTATTGATATCGAGGAACTCTTTTTTTAATATTTTAAAAGATCTTTTTGAATGTAAGAAAATTTTATTTGAATCGACCGGGCCCCATTGTAGGACTGCCTATGTATCTCGCCATTGCAAGAATAAGGTCAAACGTAGTTCATACAGAAACACAAAACTTTTATTTTCTTTTTGAAAAGTATTTTTTTTTTAAAAAAATATTGGAGAATGAGTAGCGAAAAACCAATTCATTGGTTGAACATGTTTTGACTTCAGTTGATATCAATAATTAGTATTATGCATGTGATACCATTAATAACTTTCAGATAAATTCAAAGTCAACTTAGGAATAATTCCTATAGTTTCAAATAGTACCTCAAACATACTTAAGTATTGACAAGATATGTTCATCTTGCCTCAGTCAAGGGTTTAAAATTATTTTTATCCTCAGGTTTCAAGTGCCCTTACCACAAATAAAGTCTTGTTTCACTCACACTAGAATCGTTTAGATCGTAGGACGCTTTGAAAGTCACTCAAATACAGAAATATGTTCAATGCATGCAACTCATGAGATACCATATGATTGGCCCTCATGTAAGTATCCACTAATGTAAGAACACCCAAAATGGAATTAAGCAGGACTTGTCATCGGCTTATTGTGTAGGCTTAGCGATGGGTATGATATTCATTTGGGATAAAGTGACTATCCCCTCTTGAAGCATAGCATTGTACCTTCGATGTTTTTATGCTTTTTCACTTGATCTTTATTTGCTTTGCTACTTTTTTTCATGAGTTTTTTCCTTCTTTTTGTTGGAGTACTTTTGTGTAGCTTTTCTTTTCTCTTTTTTTTGTAATTTTTTTTCTTCTGAACTTTCGCATTTTTCACCTTTTGTTTTGTCATCAACTTAGATTTTTGTTAGTGCGCTCAAGGAGGCGGGGTCAAAAGAGGGTTTAGTGAATTTATGCACTAAAAAAGATATACGCTAAGATGCGGTTATTCAAGAAAAAGGTTTTAGGCTCAAAAGGGGAACTCTAGGATATACATGGTATTTGGTAGGCTTGAAAGGCACAATCGAGTCAAAGAAAGCCTACTATCCTTTTCCAAGTCAAAGTGTTGCTCAAAAGTTTGCCTCAACAAATATTCGGGCCAAGTTCTAGATGAACAAAGCAAATGTCATTTAATTTTCAATCTAAAGCTCACCATATAATGCACATGAACGCTGAGGTCAAATTTATTTTAACCCTGATTTTTAGCAAGAGAATTTCTCAAGTATCATTTAGGTATAACTAAGAGGTACCCAAAAGAATCTATGGTTCATAATAAAGTTGATCCACTTTATTATGTCGAGTAATTTAATAATTTTTTTGTCATGCACACTTCTAAATATGCTGGTACCAACCAAGTCAAGAAAATTCTTTCATCATTTTTTTTTGAAAAAACCGAACCTTAAGAAAGGTTGCCTACGTATCTTGCCGAAACAAGAATCAGGTCAGACGTAGTTCAGAAAAACTTGAGATATGAAGTAATTTTTTTGGATTTTAGAATATAGGTAAAAGCTTTTTTTTTTTGAATTTTTGAATAAAGATAAAAACTTTTCTTCTTTTTTTTTTTTAATAAAGATTGATTTTTTTTTGAATTTTTGAATAAAGATCACCCAACCCGAGGAGAGTTGCCTATGTATCTCACCAAAATGAGAATCAGGTGTGCGTAGTTCGTCCAGATTGGACATTTGGAATAACTTTGAAAGATTTAAAAGTAACTTGAAGAATGCGACCTTTTTTTCTTTTTCTTTTTATAAAATGATGTGAAAGAGAAGTCTTTTGGTTTTCTTTTATGAAATATACAAGATAAACTAAAAAAAAAAAATCTTTGTGATTTTTGTTAAGAAATGTAAAATATTTTGAAATTTTCTCTTTAAGAAATTTATAAGACCTTCTATAGCAAGAAAATATTTTTATCTTTTTTTTATATAAAAGTTGAAGGACAACTCTTTTTCTCATTTCACTAATCACCCTAAAATTGATCAACATGCAAATACCTTTCGAATAATATCATAAATAACACATAGAATGCACATGTTGATCTCAAAAGAAGGTACATGTCCTACACGAACCCCGCCCCTGTGCCGAGTCCTACTAGGTCAATAAATGAATATGATGCAAATAAAGCATAGCCTACAAGGGATCATCATAGTTCGTGGTTTTGTTCGACTAGGTTTAACATCTTTATGGTAAAGGTGTCTATACTGGCTAACTCGAGTGGACAACTCGGACCAGGGAGAGTCAGTTTACCGGTAGCAGAGCTATTTCAATTTTACTGGTGGTTCAACCCCACCTAACATGTGTGACTAATATTCCTGAACCAGGAGCGTAACCGCACACAGGATCATCTTGGATAAAGAGTTTTGTGGAGCGTATTCGCACACACAGTAAACAGTGGTAGATGTATTCAGAGACTCAGAGGGGTGCGCGAGAGAAGAAAATTTATATATACAGTCACAAAATATCAAAGAGGTAAATAAGCAATCAAAGAGAACATCAGGTCAACATACGTAATACATATATCCAAGAAATAAAGAAAGCCAAAAATAAGTTAACATACAAAGCGCAAATTCTGGTTATTCTCCAGCGGAGTCGCAAGAGATGTCACACCCTTTTTTTTAATGAAGGAGGAAGAATCGAAGGGTTTTTCCAATAGAAGTGATGATTTTAAATAGGGATTATTTTATTTACAGAGTCGCCACTTGGAATTGAGTTATGGTGTTCCAAGTCACCTTTTTGAATCTCTAATCAAAAGAAAATGACTCTTTTATTTTGGTCTGTGAAAATAAAAGACCGGGTATAGAATTTTGTTGACCGAGGAGAAGGTGTGAGGCACCCCTCGAGTCCCGTAGTTCTAGCACGGTCTCTTTTATTGACTTATACTTAGCATAAATTATTTTTTTAGATAAATTATGTTATAGGCCAAGATTTGCCTTTATTTCTATTGTTGAACTTTTATTGGTCCTAACCTATATGCGTAATCACATTCTTGGTCTAAGTTATTATGAATTAATTATTAATGATTTGGCCAAGGTACGTAACCACATTCTTGAGATTTTATCTTTACTATTTAATCAATTATATATTTATTTTTAAAGCGTCTCAAAAAAAGGATACGTAACCGCATTCTTAATCGAAATGAGATTTTATTAATATTACTATTTATCGTTCCTAAAGCTCATCTAGCGTTAGATTCATTTGTTCGTCTCTTGTAAACTCGAGACAATTTGTTGTTTTATTTATTTTCACTCTTTCTCTTAATCGTTTTTTTTCTAATGAGTTTTGGATTAATCCGTAACCCATCTCGCTCCCTCACAATTGGTTTTTTCTCTCTTTTCTTTTATTATTGAGATGGAATTTAGAATAAATCCGCACCCCATCTCATTAGACTATTTTGGGCCTTAAACCAATCTAGGCCACATAACACTTTCTAGCTTAAGAAACTAACATCTCGTGCTTACAAATCCTTTTTTTTAACATAACAGATGACTAAAGAAAGGTGACACCTCTCAAAAATAATACAACTATGAACAATAGGGAACAACTAAACATGCAGCTAATTTAGTGACTAGGCATATGACTTCTGTTAATTATGTCTTGAATTTATTCCTTGTATATTTCAGGAAACTCACAATCCCTATTGGTTTAGGAAACCCTTTGTCCTAATAGATTTGAGAAAGGAAAGTATAGTCCTTGTAGGATTGAGAGAACCTTTTCCTTATAGGTTTAGGACTACTTGGGGTCTATATATAGGGTTGTAGTTAGGAATTCTAAAAGCATATTGTACATTGTAAACTTTTCTTCTTTCATAGTGGAAAACTCTCTCTACTTTTGCTTGGAGGATTAGGCCTAGCCGAATCTCGTTAAATCATTATGTTATTCTTCTTCTCTATTTTCTTTGTGTGTTGATTGTGTGCTAGTTAACCCAATGATATTTCTGTAACAATTATTATCAGATCTTAACACATGGTATCAGAAAGCGCAACAATTGGTTTCAGAGCAAGGTTAGGGTTTCTACACATAGTCAAGGGTTGAGATGTCGTCATCATCTTCAATAAAGTATGAAATAGAGAAATTTAATGGGGGATCTAGTTTCAATCTATGGAAAATTAGAATGAGATCGTCCCTGGTGTTACAAAGGTTATGGAAAGCAATTGAGGAAACTTTTCCAGAGGAGATGAAAGGGTCAAAGAAGGAAGACCTAAAGGAGATGGCTTTGAGTGAGATTTTCATGAGCGTTAAAGATAGCGTTCTTCGAGAAATTGCTGAAGAGAAATCTGCAGCAACGGCATGGAAGAAGATGGAAGATCTGTATTCTAAGAAATCGCTGACAAACGGCCTCTACTTGAAAAAGAGGTTGTACAATCTTTGGATGTATGAAGGTATACCGGTTAAAACTCATTTTGATGAGTTTAATTCAATTATAATGGACTTGAAGAATGTAGATATCAAAATTGAGAGTGAGGATCAGGCATTGATCGTGTTATGTTCTTTACCACCATCATATGATACTTTTGTTGATACGTTGCTATATGGGAAAGACAGTATCTCACCGGATGATGTTAGTAATGCACTAAAATCTAAAGAGTTGAAGAAGACCTTTCCAGATAGCAGATCTGAGGGTGAAGGTATTGTGAGTAGGGAAAGAACATAACAAAAAGACTTTAATAAGAAAAAGTCCAATGCAAGATCAAAGTCTAGAGCAAGGAAGCATAATTGTTATGAGTGCGGGGAGCAAGGCCACTACAAAAGAGATTGTCCTAAGCTAAAGGAGAAAAGAGGAAAGCAGAAAGTTGATTACTCGGCAAATATTGTTGACATTAGCAATAATTCTGATGATAGTGACTATGTAGGGGAAGTTTATGCCACAAGTTTTGATCATAGGAATAATTCCTAGATTCTTGATTTTGGTGCAACTTTCCACATGTGTCCACACAAGAACTGGTTTGTAACTTACAAGCAGACAAGTGGGACTGTCTACCTAGGTGATGATAATCCATTAGAGGTAGAAAGGATTTGTAACATCAAATTGAGAATGTTCGATCACATTATCAGAAATAGTGAGTGTTGGCATGTTTCTCGAATGAAAAAGATTTTGATTTCTCTTTCGACTTTGGAGGATCAAGGATATAAGTTTCACTTAGAGAATGGGATACTTAAAATGCGTAAAGGCTCCATGGTACTTATGAAGGGTAAGATGAATTTTAGACTATATTATCTTCAAGCCAGTGTAGTTGAAGGGGAAGCAATTGTAGCTTCTGGAAGGAGTGATTCGAATCAGTCTCAGTTGTGGCACTACCGACTTGGTCATATGAGTGATAAGGGATTGTCTTTGTTGAGAAAGCAAAATTTGTTGGATGGATACAAAAATCAAGCTTTGAATTTTTGCGAGCATTGTGTGTTTGGTAAGCAAACAAGGGTAAAGTTCAGCAAAAAGGCGGAGCATAAGACTAAAGACAAGTTAGATTATATACATTCAGACTTGTGGGGTCTAAACAGAGTTCCCTCCAAAAGTGGTGTCAGGTACTTTATGACTTTGATTGACGATTACTCAAGAATGGTATGGGTGTATTTTCTGAAAACAAAAGATGAGGCATATCCAACATTTGTTAAATGGAAGACGATGGTTGAGAGGCAGACAGAAAGAAAAGTCGAGCGTCTTCGAACTGACAATGGGTTGGAATTTTGCAACTTAGAGTTCAAGGAGTTCTGCAGCAGGGAGGGCATAGTGAGACACCGCACTTGCGTTGGAACACCACAACAAAATGGTAATGCAGAACGTATGAACATAACACTTTGTGATAGGGCACGAAGTATGCTCTCACACTCATGTATTAGGAAGGGTTTTTGGGCTGAAGCAATCAATACAGCTTGTTATTTGGTCAGTAGATCTCCATCCACAGCTATTGAGTTCATAACTCCTTTGGAGGTTTGGTCCAGTTCGCCTGTTGATTATTCAAATTTGAGGATATTTGGTTGTCCTGCTTATGCTCATGTGGGGGATGGAAAACTTAAGCCAGGGGCAAAGTAGTGCATATTTCTAGGGTATGCAACTGGAGTGAAAGGTTACAGATTGTGGTGCATAGATCAAACGACTCCAAGGTTAATTATTAGTAGGGATGTGATATTCAATGAATCTGCCTCACTGGAAAGTCAGAAGGAGAAGGCAATAGCAGAAACAGATTGTGGTGTCAGTGACCGAATAGAGCTAGAAATTGAATCTCCACTAGCTCAGCCCAGTAGTTCAGAAGTGGAGGAGGTGAAAAACATTAATCAAGATGATAATATTGATGTACCTGTGCAACAATAATTGTATAGCATTGCAACGGTAAAGAGAAGAGAGTGACCAACCGACCTAAAAGGTTTGCAAACGTGGTTGATGAAAATCTTTCTGGATATGCAGATTTTGTGGAATTTGCATTGTCAGTTGCAGAGACCATTGACGTGTTTGAGCCTAATAGCTATAAAAATGCTATTTATAGTTCAACGGGAGATCGATGGGTTGGTGCTATGGGTGAAGAGATTAAGTCACTTCACAAGAATCGAACATGGAAGTTTGATTCATTGCCAAAGGGACAAAAGGTAGTCGACTTCAAAGGGGTTGTTGATACGAAGAAAATGTCTACACATGATAATCCGACAGAAATGATGGCTAAGAGAGTCCTGACATATAAGTTGAGGCATTGTCTAGACTTGATTGGTGTGGTGTAATACTCAGTGAGCCCGTTCAAGGGCTGAGTAAAAGGTGGAGAGATGTTATTTTTGTTAATGAAACGAATTCAAGCCAAGGGGAAGATTTTTTAATTATGTCTTGAATTTTTCCCTTGTATATTTTAGGAAACTCACAATCCCTATTGGTTTAGGAAACCCTTTGTCCTAATGGATTTAGAAAGGAAAGTATAGTCCTTGTAGGATTGGGAGAACCTTTTCCTTATAGGTTTGGGACTACTTGGGGTCTATACATAGAGTTGTATTTACGAATTCTGAAAGCATATTGTACATTGTAAACTTCTCTTCTTTCATAGTGGAAATCTCTCTCTGCTTTTGCTTAGAGGATTAGGCCTAGCCAGACCTCGTTAAATCCTTGTGTTATTCTTCTTCTCTATTTTCTTTGTGTGTTGATTGTGTGCTAGTTAACCCAATGATATTTCCGCAATAATTGTTATCAGATCTCAATAATTGGTATCCGAAAATGCAACAATTGGTATCAGAGCAAGGTTACGATTTCTACACATAGTCAAAGGTTGAGATGTTGTCATCATCTTCAACAAAGTATGAAATAGAGAAATTTGATGGGGGATCTAGTTTCAGTCTATGGAAAATTAGAATGAGATCCTCCCTGGTGTTACAAGGGTTTTGGAAAGAAATCGAGGAGACTTTTCCAGAGGATATGAAAGGGTCAGAGAAGGCAGACCTGAAGGAGAAGGATTTGAGTGCGATTTTCATGAGCGTTATAGATATCGTTCTTCGGGAAATTGCTAATGAGAAATCTGCAGCAACAGCATGGAAGAAGCTGGAAGATCTGTATTCTAAGAAATTGCTGACAAACCGCCTCTACTTGAAAAAAAGGTTGTACAATCTTAGGGTGTATGAAGGTACACCGATTAAAACTTATCTTGATGAGTTTAATTCAATTATAATGGACTTGAAGAATGTAGATATCAAAATTGAGAGTGAGGATCAGGCATTGATCGTGTTATGTTTTTTACCACCATCATATGATACTTTTGCTAATACGTTGCTATATGGGAAAGACAGTATTTCACTCGATGATGTTAGTAATGCACTAAAATTAAAGAGTTGAAGAAGAGCTTTCAGGATAGCAGATCTGAGGGCGAAGGTCTTGTGAGTAGGGAATAAACACAACAAAAAGACTTTAATAAGAAAAATTCCAATGCCAGATCAAAGTCTAAAGAAAGAAAGCAGAATTGCTATGAGTGCAGGGAGCAAGGTCACTACAAAAGAGATTGTTCTAAGCTAAAGGAGAAAAGAGGAAAGCAGAAAGTTGATTACTCGGAAAAAATTATTGGCATTAGCAACAATTCTGATGATAATGACTATGTTGGAGAATTTTATGCTGTGAGTTCTGATCATAGGCATAATTCCTGATTCTTGATTCTGGTGCAACTTTCCACATGTGTCCACACAAGAACTGGTTTACAACTTACAAGCAGACGAGTGGGACGGTCTACCTAGGTGATGATAATCCATTAGAGGTAGAAAGGATTGGTAACATCAAATTTAGAATGTTCGATGACATTATCAGAAATATTGAGTGTTGTCATGTTCCTCGAACGAAAAAGAATTTGATTTCTCTTTCGACTTTGGATGATCAAGGATATAAGTTTCACTCAGAGAATAGGATACTTAAAGTGTGTAAAGGCTCCATGGTACTCATGAAGGGTAAGCTGAATTCTAGACTATATTATCTTTAAGCCAGTGTAGTTGAAGGGGAAGCAATTGTAGCTTCCGAAAGGAGTAATTCGAATCAGTCTTTGTTGTGGCACTACCGACTTTGTCATATGAGTGATAAGGGATTGTCTTTGTTAAGTAAGAAAAAATTGTTGGATGGATACAAAAATCAAGTTTTGAATTTTTGTGAGCATTGTGTGTTTGGTAAGCAAACAAGGGTAAAGTTTAGCAAAAGGGCAGAGCATAAGACCAAAGACAAGTTAGATTATATACATTCAGACTTGTGGGGTCTAAACAGAGTTCCCTCAAAAAGTGGTGTCAAGTACTATATGACTTCGATTGAGGATTACTCAAGAATGGTATGGGTGTATTTTCTGAAAACAAAAAATTAGGCACATCCGACATTTGTAAAATGGAAGACGATGGTTGAGAGACAGACAGAAAGAAAAGTCGAGCGTCTTCAAACTGACAATGGGTTGGAATTTCTCAACTTAGAGTTCAATGAGTTTTGCAGCAAGGAGGGCATAGTGAGACACCGCACTTGCGTTGGAACACCACAACAAAATGGTATTGCAGAACGTATGAACATAACACTTTGTGATACGGCACGAAGTATGCTCTCACACTCATGTGTTAGCAAGGGTTTTTGGGCTGAAGCAATCAATACAGCTTGTTATTTGGTCAATAGATCTCCATCCACAGCTATTGAGTTCAAAACTCCTTTGGAGGTTTGGTCCAGTTCGCCTGCTGATTGTTCAAATTTGAGGATATTTGGTTGTCCTGCTTATGCTCATGTGGGGGATGGAAAACTTAAGCCAGGGGCAAAGTAGTGCATATTTCTAGGGTATGCAACTGGAGTGAAAGGTTACAGATTGTGGTGCATAGATCAAACGACTCCAAGGTTAATTATTAGTAGGGATGTGATATTCAATGAATCTTCCTCACTAGACAGTCAGAAGGAGAAGGCAATAGCAGAAACAGATTGTGGTGTCAGTGACCGAATAGAGCTAGAAATTGAATCTCCACTAGCTCAGCCCAGTAGTTCAGAAGTGGAGGAGGTGAAAAACATTAATCAAGATGATAATATTGATGTACCTGTGCAACAATAATTGTATAGCATTGCAACGGTAAAGAGAAGAGAGTGATCAACCGATCTAAAAGGTTTGCAAACGTGGTTGATGAAAATCTTTCTGGATATGCAGATTTTGTGGAATTTGCATTGTCAGTTGCAGAGATCATTGACGTGTTTGAGCCAAATAGCTATAAAGATGCTATTTATAGTTCAACGGGAGATCGATGGGTTGGTGCTATGGGTGAAGAGATTAAGTCACTTCACAAGAATCGAACATGGATGTTTGATTCATTGCCAAAGGGACAAAAGGTAGTCGACTTCAAAGGGGTTTGTGATGTGAAGAAAATGTCTACACATGATAATCCGACAGAAATAATGGCTGAGGGAGTCCCGACCAATAAGTTTAGGCATTTGCCTAAACTTGTTTGGTGTGGTGATCCCATTCAAGGGCTGAGAGCAAGGCGGAGAGATGTTATTCCTGTTGATGAAAGGAATTCAAGCCAAGGGGAAGATTTGTTAATTATGTCTTGAATTTTTCCCTTGAATATTTTAGGAAACTCACAATCCCTATTAGTTTAGGAAACTCTTTGTCCTAATGGATTTGGGAAAGGAAAATATAGTCCTTGTACGATTGGGAGAATCTTTTCCTTATAGGTTTGGGATTACTTGGGTCAATATATATGGTTGTAGTTGGAAATTCTAAAAGCATATTGTACATTGTAAACTTCTCTTCTTTCATAGTGGAAAACTCTCTCTGCTTTTGCTTGGAGGATTAGGCCTAGCCGAACCCCGTTAAATCCTTGTGTTATTCTTCTTCTCTATTTCTTTGTGTGTTGATTGTGTGCTAGTTAACCCAATGATATTTTTGCAACAATTGGTATCAGAAAGCGCAACAATTCCTTTTCTTAATCCCAAATTATTTAACTCAAATAGGCCAAATTCCAAACCCAGAAAGAGCTAATTACTTTATAAGCCGGGATGATATTTGTGTGAGTTTAATCAAATTCTCATGATTAAACATTTAACAAGAAGAGTGGAAAACGATCTATTTAAAACACCTAACCATTATGATAACTATTAACTCAATATATTTCTAAATAATATGAAATTTGATCCCTTAAACTTAAACCAAAACAACTATCAAAATTAGATTAAAAAGGGGAAAATTAGGCAGACTGTCAGCCCATCAAACTTATTTACACCAAGAATAGCCCACTTTTAAAAAATCATCCATTTATTACATTAATTGACCATTTGGCCATGTTAATTTCCAAGATTTTCACGACTTTTCCTTCTTCTCACTTCTTTCCTTCTTTCTCTTCTGAAGATGTCCAAGACCACTACGATCATCTCTGTAATTTTTTCTTAACTCATTTATTAGTCTTCTTTCTTATTTCTTTTCTTGCACAACGTACTAATTTGAAGATTAAAAAAAATAGTTACACGGCAGGAAATAGTGTTCCTATATCAGAGATTCTGTCAACTTGTTCTCTTTCATTAATGATTTCTTCTCCAAATTAAGCCTTCTTTCTCCTTCTTCCTATATCTTTCCTTCCTTCTTTTTCTTCCTTCATTATATTTTCTGGAAAGATTTGAAAAAAATAATATGAAGAAAAAAAATCAAAAAGATTGTGATTGAAAAATCCTAATAAAACTTCATCGTTAATGAAAATCCTGATGAAGCTTCATCGTTACTGGTCGGAGCTGAAGATTGTTGGTACCCACCGGAGTTGTGACATAATACTATTGTTGGAGCTCAAGTTCGATGATTTTGACGGAGCAACAATGTAGGTTTGTCCGTCTGGGTCTCGTTGTGGTTACTGATTGCTTTTCAGTTCATTGGGAGCTTCGCCAGACCCATTTCAGCTCCGAGATTTTCATCAAACAACAAGCTAATTGACAGTTATGAAAAATTTGGGATGTTAAAGTATGCCAAAAAGGTGTTTGATAAAATGCCTAAGAGAAACACCTTTACTGGAAATTTCATGATAAATACATATACAACCTCAAGATTGATTTTTGAGGCTGAGGAACTGTTTTACTTAATGCCTGACCCTGATCAATGTTCGTGAAATTTGATGGTTTTGAGCTTTGCACAATGTGAATTATTTGATTCGTTGATTAAGTATTTTTTTAGAATGCATAAAGAAGATTTTATTTTGAATAAGTATACTTATGGTTGTGGTTTAAGTGCTTGTGCAAGGTTAAGGGACTTGAGAATGGAAACTCAACTTCATGGCTCAGTTGCTCAATATGGATATGTTACTATTCGATAAATATACAATATCGGTACATGTTTATATATCATTTATACAATATCGATACATTACATATACACTACATAACTATTTATACAATTCGATATATTACATAACTATTTATACATCATATATACATGTTCATACACCATTTATGCAATATCCATGCATTACTTATACACTATATAACTATTTATACAATATCGATAAATGTTTATACATTATTTATACAATTTTGATACATTACATAACTTTTATACAATATCGATACACGTTTATACACTATTTATACAATTTTGATACATTACATAACTTTTATACACTACCGTTACATTACATATACATGCGGATATTTTTTTTGTAATTTTTTTTTTTGTGGCTAGTTCATTTTTTGGCTATTTTTTTGTAAAAAAAACTTGGCTATATTTATTGTAAACTAATTATTTTATTGTATATATTTGAAATTATCCCTTAAAAAAATGGCCACACTTTAGAACCAGCAAGGAATGTCAACAAAAAATAATTAGCTTACTAACATTGACATCTCTAGACAATAACGTAGTTCTCTAACCCGACAAAAATTTAGTAAATAATTTTACCAAGATCCTTTCTTTACCAAGTAAAAACTCAAAACTTTATATTTTAAGAGCTTGATTATTGATTAGTAGTACCCCATCCAAACTGAAAATATTTCCTCTGACGTGTTTTCTTTAAACGTTAACAGACTCTCAAAATCAAACCATAAAAAAAAGAATCTCACATAAACAATTAATTTTGCATACTAAATATACATGAAACCATTAAATAACATTGTTTATGCTTTGATTCGCAATAAAGATATTAAAAATACATAGAAAGGAATTGAGTAAGAACTTGTGTGATAAACTAATTGAAAATTGAAGCAAGTACGTTGTGACTGAAAACTCAAAACAGGGACCAATACTCAAACTCTAACCCACAAACCTTGAAGAATACTCTATGTTTTCCTCTTTTGCTCGTTCTTTTTTTTTTGCTTGATCCCTCGCCTGCTTTTTTTCTATCTATTTTTGCGTTTTGCTTGTTGTGTTGATATATCTCTGGTGTGTGCCCTGTGTGTGGTGTGTGTGTGTGTGTGTATATATATATTATATATATATATATATATATATATATATATAATATATATATATATATTATATATAATATATATAGTTATATGTGTGTATTGTGTGCAATGTGTTGTGGTCGTGTAGGTGTGTGTTGCCAGAGAAATTGGGAATAAAGTTATAATGGGAGTTGGGTGAGGTTGAGAGACATGTGGGAGTTGCAGGTTAAGGGGTGTTGGAATTTTTTTTATTTTTTGTTTGTTTTAAAAGATGAAATATAATAAATAATAAAATACTAATTAGTTATTTTTTATTAATAAATTTAAAAAATTTAAATGGCTAATCTAAAAGTAAATATAACAAGGAAAGATGATAAAGTTATTAGCTTATTTATTAAAACCTAAATTAAAAGAAAAGTATTTTTTGAAATTTTTTATATTATTTGAAAAGTAAAAAATGAATTTATCCCAAAATGTGACTCTATTTATGAAACTTTTTTTTCTCACAATTTTTCAAATAAAACCTACTAAAAATGAAATAAGAGATAAAATAAAGATTAGACGAAAAATAAATAGTTAAAGCTAAAATGAGTTAAAACTCGGGAAAGGTCAAAAATCACGTGTCTACAAGGATATTAGCATTCCTATTTGGAAGTGGGAAGTGATACATTACAGGTCTACCTCGTACTCGCAGGCAGCCTGACTCCATATGGATGATTATGGACAGGGTGACTAAATCAGCCAACTTCTTAGCAGTTAAGACTATAGATTTACCAGAGGATTATGCTAAACTCTACACTCGTGAAATAGTCAGATTGCATGGAGTTCCCTTGTCTATCATTTCAGATAGGAGTACTCAGTTTACATCTTTTTTCTGGAGATTGTTTCAGAAGGGTCTTGGTACTCAGGTAAATCTCAGCATAATATTTTATCCGCAGACAGATGGTCAGGCAGAGCATTCCATTCAGATCCTAGAGGATATGTTGAGAGCTTGTGTGATCGATTTTAAAGGTAGTTGCGTTGATCACTTACCTCTCATAGAGTTTGCCTACAATAACAACTTCTATTCTAGTATTCAGATGGCCCCGTATAAGGCACTTTATGGGCGTAGGTGTAGATCACTTGTTGGTTAGTTTGAGGTAGGTGAAGCAGCCTTGATTGGGCCAGATTTGATTCATGAGGCTATGGAGAAATTTTATCTCATAAGGAAAATATTAAAGACATCTCATAGTCGTCAGAAGTCCTATGCAGATGTGAGGAGAAGAGACTTGGAGTTTGAGATTGATGATTGGATTTTTACTGAAAATGTCACCCATGAAGGGTGTGATAAGATTCAGCAAGAAAGGGAAGCTCAGTCCCAGATATGTAGGTCCTTACAGAATCCTGAGGAGGATTGGTAATGTGGCTTATGAGTTAAAGCTTCCAACCGAACTAGCAATGGTTAATCCAGTCTTCCATGTCTCCTTGTTGAAGAAGTGCGTTGGCGACCAAACATCGATTGTGCCATTAAAGAGCATGAGTGTGAAGGATAGTCTCACCTATGAAGAGGTTCCAATTGAGATTCTTGACCGTCAGGTTCATAGGTTGAGAAATAAGGAGGTTGCTTCTGTGAAAATTCTATGGAGAAATCAGTCCTTTGAGGGAGCTACTTGGGAAGCAGAAGCAGCCATGATGGAAAAGTACCCTCGCCTCTTTCCTTCTGACCTAGTTTCAGCTTGAGGTAATAGTTCCTCTCTAGTTTCCCAGTTTACACATGTGTACTTCAGTCTCAGTATCGTGTTTCTCAACTATTACAATATTTTCAGCATGTTTTCATATACTTAGCACTCTATTCAGTCAGAATTCAGCTTCTTGGAACTTACTTGGTAGGAATTGTAACTCTTTTCCTCAAAACTCTGCTTGTTTACTCTTCATTTAAGGAAGAATGATCCCAAACAGGAGATATTGTAACACCTCAGAAATTCCAAGCCTAGAACCAGGGGTATTCTAGACTTTTCCTACCTATTATAAAGCTTAAGCTATGTCATTTTACTAAGCCTAAGGCTAATTTTAAGCCTAAAACTACCCAAACCCCTTCATTCCCTCAGACTTCATTGATACTTAGCAATATTAGGAGAAAATAAGCGTTTCTTTCTCTCAAGGACAAGCAGAGGGTTTCTTCAAGGTTCAAGCTTCAATCCAAGAATTCCTCCATAGGATCTTCCTCCAGGTATATGGGATTTCATCAATAGGTTCTTTTCACCCATTGACTCCCTAGATACAGTCCAGTTATTCCGATTTCAGTTAGTTCTTCAGACCTAGGGTTCCTGAATTCTATGCAATTATTGTAATTCAGTTTCTATGGTTGTATATAGGATTCATCATGTGTTTTCTTGTGAACTTAGGATATTTATAGATTCAGAATTCTATTACCCTAGCATGTTGTTAATTTCAGTACCTTAAACTCATGCATGCTAAATAGATATTACAGTTAGTTATATTTCAAGATTAGAATGCTATAAGTTTTCAGTATTAGTATTATGTATTCTCAGAATAATCAGCTATCCAGTATTTCAGTTTGTACTTATTACTTGTATATTACGTTGTAGGCTTAGCACTGAGAAGGCAAAGAGATGAAGGCTCACCCATCAGTTTAGGCTGAGACCTTTAGTAAAAGTCCCTAAGTCCCAGAACTATGGCATCACCATAGGATTTAATGCGGGTCACATATCAGTTCAGGTTTGGAACGCTAGTCCCTTGTTGGACATCACATTAGTCGATCCACGCCAGATATATTTGTACCCTGGCAAGGTACGAATTTCCTCCTAGCCAGGGTTACAGGTTGGCCCCATAGTTAGCTCAGCTTAGGGTATGTTGGTTAACAGTAGCTCCTATAGTTCAGATTCAGTATGTGCATTGACCTTGTATTCAGTACTCAATTATTCATTTTAGTTCATCATATTACAGTTCATGTTAATTACTCTGTCATTGCATCAGTTTATCCTTCAGCTTCATGTTTCCGTATATTTTCCATGTTTAGTATTCATGTGTATAGTTGTGCATATATTCCGCATGCTCAGTACATTCAAAGTACTAACACATTTTTTTTGCTACAACCCATCATGATGTAGGTTCAGGCGCTCAGCATCCAAAACGCAGTTAGTGTGATCCTTCAGTCCCTCATCAGCAGCTCAGTGGTGAGTCCTCATAGTTTGAGGATGATATTATGTTTATTTATTCAGTCTTTATCTTCAGTTTTTAGACTTTTAGAGTTAGCTGGGATCTTGTCCCAGTACCTCATTTCAGTTAGAGGCTTTCAGACATAGTACTAGTTTCAGCTTTTACAGTCAGTGTTTATTTAAATTATTATCAGATTTTCATATATATTTTGATGACTATTGGATTATTTTCTCGAACTTATTTATTTAATTAATTCATCTTCCACTCAGTTAGTATTGTACTAAAAAATTGTTTAGCTATGCCTGACCATGGGTTAGCTTGGGGTCACTTGTCACACTAAGCACCATGTTGCGTCTAGGGGGTAGCCTCGGGGCATGACATACAAAGTCATTTGAAACACTAATACAACCAATTAACAAACTGAATGTGAAGCTTATACTAACACTGACTAAAATTAGCCGGGACATGACCCCCAACTATCTCTAATCAATGTATAAGAACTGAAATAAACTGTTATGACTACTAACTGATTGAAGTTACCAAATAAAGAGAACTCATAACCTGCTAGATGGAAGTTGCAATCTATCTGACCTTGATTTTTAGAGGTAGAACTAGAACCTGTATCATTAAAGGATGCAACATAAAGAAGTATGCGATCAGTACTTTGAATATATTGAGCATATGAGATAATGCATTACCTTTAAATCATGAGAAAATGTATGTATACTGAAAACCATAGTTGAAAACTAGACTAAGTATAAACATCTGGGAATGCATAAGTCATGGTTGTAGAACATAAGCTCTTTTACTGAAGAGAGTATAAAACATGTTTTTGAACTGTAAACTGATTTCTGTAGTATTCAAGCCTAAATATAATATTCATAAAATCTGAGATACAGGAATGTTCTGAAAACACAGTGAAAATAATAAAGCTGATTTAGGGGGACAAGTACATATCTACTAAGTCTAATTCTGTGAAAGATTCTGTTAACCAACATAAACCATGTAATCTAAATGTGGAGTCTGATCTATATGCCTCATCTAGAGGATCCAATATACCTTATCAGGGTATAGAGGCATGACTGGCGTGATCACTAGTTTTGATGCCTGACTGAGCGGCTAAATAACCTATGGTGGTACATAGTTCTGGGACTTTTTAGGGTATGCTAAACCCTAGTCCAACTTGATGCTAAGTACATAGCTCTTTTAAAACTGTAGTTCTGGAATGCTGCAAATTTAAATATAGATAATAGAGTTTTGTATCTTTCTCTATCTCCCGAAAAACCATTTTATCTAAAAATTCATGTTGGGTCGGATTCGACCGAATCTTTCGATAATCTGTAAAAAACTCTTTATCTATTTTTAGAAAATTAGAAGACAAGAACAAAAGACAAAGAAATGAAGAAAAATAATAAAGTTTATTATCATACATATCTTTCCCATGTAGGAGATGAATAAGTCCATTTATTTAGTTCTACAGTTCTACATTCTTTGCACTTAATCTTATTATACGTACTCAGTTAGATTTAGATATATAGATACTTAGATTATTATCTGAAAAGCTTTAGTCTGAAAACTGACTAATTTCATGCTTTAAAATTGAGCATTAGAAGACTAGGCTAAATTCTGAAGAAAAGTTAATACATGTGAAAATACTACAAATTCATGTTTTGTTTTTGAAGAGAAAGCTAATTCGTGCAAAAGATACTGTAAATTCAGGCAAAGTCTATTTCATCAAAATTCCAGGGATTTTAAGGAAATATTCATATAGCTTCATGCAATATCACTTAAACATACACGAAAAACATATAATATCACATGGTATTGAATTATGCAAAAACATGCATAGTTGGGTAAAATTAGGCTAAAACTCGCTTCTTCTAAAATTTTGGATTTTGAAAGCTATGTGTAGTAGTTCATATAGAAATCATTATAATAAGGATAGTAATCATGAAAATTCAAAAAGAAATCAAATTCGTCGCAAAACACATGTGTGGGTATGAACCCTAGAATCGTTACTTGCAAAAACTATTTGGAAATCTAAAACTTTGGGCTTAAGGGTGAAAGGAAACCTACATTGAAATCCCATATACCTGGTAGAAGAAAATTCGTGAAGAAAATCTAAAGTTTGAAGCTCTGGAGAAGAAAGCCCTAGGTTTAACGGAGAGAAAATTCGAGAAATGCTTGAGTTTGACCATAAGAACCTTGAACCCCAGGTGTTCTTGCTTCATAGAAGTCTAGAGAGAAGAGTAGCATATTTAGATGGTAAAAATCATGCCTTAGGGACTTAGGAATGTTTTTGTAGAAGTGGAGATGGTTTTGGGTAAGGAAAAGACCAAAAGACCCTTAAGATAGCGAAATAAAACAAAGTCCCGTCAGGCTATCTAAGGGGGCGTGAAAGGCACACCTCAAAGCACTGGTTGTACTCGTACGAGGCATGGCCTAAGGAATGGGTGACCCTCGTACAGGGCAAGGCCCAAATCATGGGTGACCCCCGTGTGGGGCGCGACCCTATTTCACATTCTAAGCTTCCCCAAGCTTCTAAACTCATCCCTAATCGATTTATAATCATTCTAAGGGTCACATAGATTCATTTTAAGCTTATAAAAGATTTCCAAATCATACGAGGTGTTACACCCATCCTAGATATTTACTCATTCTAGTTGAGGCTTCGTAGACCTATGATGATATCAGTTCAAATGTTTTAGAGTCTTCTCTAATTATGTTTTAATGATTTAGAAAATAGTGAAATGGCTTTCATTTCTGCACTATATTTATGAATTATTTTATAAATGTTTCTTCCACATTACTAGTTAAATGCTTAAGGTATAAGCTAAGTGGTTCTTTCGAGCCTTTCATGGTTTCGAGTTCCTATTACATTTAGGGCCTTGGCGCAGACCGTGATAATGGATTCTATGTAAAGTTAGAAAGTAGGAGGTGGTTGTATATTCGTTGTGATATTTGGTTGTGTTGAGGGTCATGGATGGTTATATAGTATGAGGTCAATTATGGATATATGTTATTGTTTGGTGGTATATTGGAGGTCTTGGAGCACGGGTGATGGCCTTGTTGTATTGTGATGGGCTTTTTTTATGCTTGTATATAGTCATATGTTTTATTACATATTATTGGATGTACTTCCTTCGGGGCTTTGCGAGGGTCTAGCCATGGCTTTGGAAGCATCTATAAGGCCGTGACTATATTTAATAGGATTGTACTTGTGGTTTGCTACCCTATAAGGCTATAAGGGTTTCTGGTAAGGTTGAGATTATGTTTTTGCTAGCTTGTAAGGCCGTGAGGGTTTCTATCAGGGTTGAGAGCTTGTGTTTTTATAACACCCCAGAATTTGAACCAACTTTTAAACTTAGAATCTCTAAATAATTCTGAAGTTTCAGGGATCACAAGTCAAGTCCACGAGCCGTGGACTGAACCACAAGCCGTGGAAAGGACTCATGAAACCAGTCCTACAGAACCTTTCTCAGGTCTGAGAACCACGACTGGGTTTCATGGTTCATGGATGGTTCCAGGGGTCTTGAAACTCAGACTGAGGACACCCTTTTTATCCCAGTAACCACGAGTGGTTTCTACGACTCATGGATGGTTCCATGAATCATGCTGTTAACTTGTAGAACCATGTTCCGCAGTTGGTCTTTTAGGACAGGAACCACAAGAAGGAACCATGAGTCGTGGTTCATTATACAACTCGTGGACTACCTTCGTGGAACCTGAAGCCGGAGTTTTAAGTTGTTTTTTTCTAAATTAAATCCCTGGGTTGTTTTGGTAATTCTCCATCTTTTTAACTCCTAAGTGAGGTCGTTTTGGACTCTTTTAGTAGAGTTTCATCCCTAATTACCCTAAGCCCCCTCCCAAACTCTCATTCAACTTCTAAAAGGGGAAAAGGTCTCCATTTTCCCAAGCTCCAAGCTATGGGTTTCATCTTCAAGCTTTCATTCTTCTCATCCTAGATTAAGAAAGCTTCAATTCAGGTATGTGGGTATTCAATAAGGGATTCCTTTCACCCTTATGCCCAAAACCCCCAAGTTTTACTTTGATTTATGAATTTAGGGTTCTTTCCCAAATTGGAGAAATTTTATGTATTCAGTTTTAAAGTAGCAATTCATGGCTCCTCATCCCTTACCCGTGATTCATTTGAGAGTTCTTAAGTGTTTTCAAAAGCCCATGCATTGAGAATGAATTCTAGTATGATTTCACTAAATTGCATGTTTTCAAGTAAAATAATTGGCATGTCTAGATAACATGACCTCAAGTATTATGAAATTGCATGCCTAATTCTTCAAGCTATGAATTTAGAAAAAGAGTATGTTTTGAATTATGGCTATGCTAAACTTTAAGACTTATGAATTGAGATTGGCATGACATTAGATATGTCCTTATGATTTTCAAACAGTTTTGACATTAGATATGTCACAAGTATTATATGAGATATATGTATGTTTTTGGGAGTAGTATTTAGCACCGAGTTGGACAGGGTGAGAGTACTCTGAGTCCTAAAACTACATGCCTCTGTAGCTTTGTTAGCCCCTCAGTTGGGCATTAAAACTAGTGACACGCCAAGCTATGCCTTTATACCCTAGCAAGGTATATTAGGTCCTCTCGATGGGGCGGATACATCAAATTCCATGTAGTTCACATGGTCTATGTCGGTTAGAGAAACTCCCACAGAAATTGTTTTAAGTTTTTAAATGTATTGACTCTTTGTCTTCAGACTTCAAAATTTATACTATTACTTATAGTTTTCAAATATGTTTTAGCTTATGATATTGGATTAAGTTTTTACATTTCAGCTTTTATTATTATAGCATGATTTTAGTTTCAAGTACATTTAGCATCTCTTTACTCCAGATTTTGCATATCTCACATACTCAGTACATCCTATAGTACTGACGCATACTTCTTGTGTTGCATTCTATATGATGCAGATTTAGGCTTTCGACCTCAGACTCATGGCTAGTGATTTACAGGGTTCCCAACTTGAGTGGTGAGTCCTCATCCTTTGGGGACTAGTATCATCTTAGCTACTTTTATTGTCTTCTTCAAATTACTTGGAGTTAGCTGGGGTCTTGTCCCAGCAACTCATTATTCAGTTTAGAGGCTTTTCAGACTTAGTTAAAGAATTTGTATTTGAGGTTTCAGATTCTGTTATGTTTATACCTTGATCTATTGATGATTCAATTTGCTTATCTCTTTAAATTTATTACTTCCCTTAAGTTTATCTATGTTTGTTTAAGTCATGATAAGATCAGGGGTTAACTTGGGACCACTTGTGGTCTGGGGTCCCGTGTTATGTCTAGGTGGTAGCCTCGGGGCATGAAATACTATTATAGCATGATTTCAGTTTCAAGTACATTTAGCATGTCTTTACTCCAGATTTTGCATATCTCACATACTCAGTACATCCTATAGTACTGACACATACTTCTTGTGTTGCATTCTATTATGATGCAGATTTGGGCTTTTGACCTCAGACTCATGGCTAGTGATTTGCAGGTTTCCAAGCTTGAGTGGTGAGTCCTCATCCTTTGGGGACTAGTAACAGCTTAGCTATTTTTATTGTCTTCTTTAAATTACTTGGAGTTAGCTGGGGTCTTGTCCCAGCAACTCATTATTCAGTTTAGAGGCTTCTCAGACTTAGTTAAAGAATTTGTATTTGAGGTTTCAGATTCTGTTATGTTTAGACCTTGATCTATTGATGATTCAGTTTGCTTATCTCTTCAAATTTATTGCTTCCCTTAAGTTTATCTATGTTTGTTTAAGTTATGATAAGATCAGGGGTTAACTTGGGACCACTTGTAGCTACGGGTCCCGTGTTATGTCTAGGGGGTAGCCTCGGGGCATGACAAACTTGGTATCAGAGCATTAGGTTTAAGAGTCCTAGCATGTCTGAAAGCCACATCGAGTAGAGTCTCTTTCATGTGTGTGAAGTGCGCCACACTTATGAGAGAGAGGCTACGAGGTATTTTAGGAAAAAACTTCACTTCTTTCTTGATCAATGTTGTGCGATAGATCTTAACCCTATTACTCCTCTAATACAATCTTTATGCCTTTCAGATTATACCTTCTCGATGTGCCATGCCTCGTCGGGCCAATGCCCAAAATGCTAATTCTCCAATTCCGGACCATGAGGTCACTAATGTGGAGTTTAGGAATGCCATTCAGATGTTAGCTCATACAATGGCTAACCAGGATAATCCACCAGCACCTATTCTTACTAACCCTCATGGTGGGGCAATTGCGGCCAGAGTTTGAGACTTCATTCGCATGAACCCGCCTGAGTTCTTGGGTTCTAAGGTTGGTGAGGATTCACAAAATTTCATGGATGAAGTGAAGAAGACTTTAGAGGTGATGCAAGTTGTAAGTGTGGATGGTGTTGAGCTATCTTCCTATCAGGTCAAGGATGTGGCTCATATTTGGTATAATCAATGGAAGGATGCTAGGGCTAAGGATGCGGTCCCTTTTACTTGGGAGTGCTTTGAGAGAGCGTTTCTTGATCGGTTCTTCCCTAGGGAGTTGAGGGAGGCTAAGGCCAAAGATTTCATTAATTTGAGGCAAGGATCTATGTCGATTTAGGAATATGAATTACGGTTCACTTAGCTTTCTAGGTATGCCCCTTCTATGGTAGCCAATCCGAGGGATCAGATGAGAAAGTTCACTTATGGGGTGTTAGACTTGGTGAAAAAGGAGTGCATGTCTGCCATGATTTTAGGGGACATGGATATCTCTAGGCTTATGACTCATGCTCAGCAGATTGAGGGAGACAAGTTGAAGAAAATAGCAAGGGATAATAAGAAGTCTAGATCAGAGGGTTCGGGTTTTAGCCATCAGAGGTCTGAAGGCGAACACCGTTCTTTATTTCAGAAGAGGTTATCAGGACCCGTGCATTATTCACCTAGTGCTCTTACTCATGCCCCCAGTCCTACTCATGATCAGAAAGGTAGAGGATCAGGTTCTTATTCACAGAGGAGTGTTGCAAACGGGAGTCCTTATCCTACTTGCAATAAGTGTGGTAAAAGTCACCCCGGTGAGTACCTAGCCGGTAGAGAGGGGTGCTTTAGGTGCCGATAGATTGGTTATAGGATCAAGGATTTCCCTTCATCTAAGAATGGACATGGAGGTGGCAGGACTCAGTCTACTTCAGCAGCCCGAGCAGGTCGTCCAGCCCAGCAGGGCACTACTTCTAGTTCTGGTAGGGGTCAATGCCAGAACCGTCTTTATGCTATGTCATCTCACCAGGATCAGGAGAGTTCCCCAGATGTTGTCACTAGTATGTTGCAAGTCTTCTCTTTCAATTTTTACGTTTTACTAGACCTCGGAGCCTCCTTATTTTTTGCGACCACTTATGTTGCTTGCAAATTTGAAGTTAGTCCTGAACAACTCTTTAGAACCCTTTTATATTTTTACTCCTATTGGTGAGTCTGTACTAGTAAAGAGGATCTGTAGAAATTGCCCTATCTCAGTCCTTCATAGAGTTACTTCAGCCGATCTAGTAGAGTTTGAGATGACTGATTTTGATGTTATTCTTGGAATAGATTGGTTGTATGCATTTTATGCCATGGTTGATTATCATACCCGAGTAGTCAGTTTCAAGTTTTCAAATGAACCTGTCTTAGAGTGGAAAGGTAGTCCTCCATCCTCATAGGGTCATTTCATATCCTATCTCAAGGCTAGGAAGATGATTTCTAAGGATTATGTGTATAATATAGTTCGGGTTATGGACACGAAGTCTGAAACTCTACCTCTCCAGTCAGTTCTTGTTGTAAATGAGTTTCCCAAGGATTTGCCTAGACTCCCTCCCAAGTGAGAGATCAACTTTGGGATAGATCTTCTTTCAGATATGCATCCTATCTCTATTCCTCCCTATAGAATGTCTCCAACGGAGCTTAAGAAATTAAAAGAACAATTGAAGGACCTTCTTGATAAGGGTTTTATCAGGCCCATCATATCTCCATGGGGTGCTCCAGTCCTATTCGTACGTAAGAAAGATGGTTCTCTCATAATGTGTATCGACTACCATCAGTTAAACAAGGTCACAATCAAGAATAAGTATCCCATTCCTAGGATTGTTGACTTGTTTGATAAGCTTCAAGGTGCTAGCTATTTCTCCAAGATTGACCTTAGATCCGGCTATCATCAGCTCTGAGTTAGAGAGCGTGATATTCCAAAGACAACCTTCAGAACTTGGTATGGTCATTATGAATTTATGGTTATGTCTTTTGGACTAACGAATGCTCTTGCATCCTTTATGGACTTGATGAACCATGTGTTCAAACAGTATTTGGATATGTTTGTGATTTTTTTCATTGATGATATTCTTATCTACTCTCAGAGTGAGGAGGAGCATACGGATCATTTGAAAGTTGTATTACAAACTCTCAAGGATCGATAGTTATTTGCTAAGTTTAGTAAGTGTGAATTTTGGATGCAGTTTGTTACTTTTCTGGGTCATATTGTGACTAGAGATGGTATTCGAGTTGATTCGCACAATATAGAGGCAATAATGAACTAGCCTAGACCCACTTTCCCGTCTAATATTAAGAACTTTTTGGATTTGGATAGTTACTACAGGAGATTTGGGGAAGGGTTTTCTTCCATAGCTGCCCCATTGACTCGGTTGACTCAGAAAAAGGTTAAGTTTCAGTGGTCTGAGGAGTGTGATAAGAACTTTCAGGAATTGAAGGCGAGGTTGACCACAACCCCAGTTTTGGCTCTACCCAAGGGCTTAGATGACTTTGTTGTGTATTGTGATGCTTCTAGAATTTGTTTGGGTTGTGTTTTGATGCAGTATGGTAAGGTGATTGCTTATGCTTTCATACATCTTAATATTTTATTTTAATAATAAGCCATCACCAAAGGTTGTGAGCCTTGGTGTGGGGGGTTAGGCTTGACCCCTACCATGTCTATTCATAACAAACAATTACAGTTGAGTAGATGGATACATGGACCTTACCTCTAATCTGTCAAGAGTTTAGTAACACCAAAAAATAAATGAAAGGATAAGCCTATAGAACAACCTTTCATACCAAGCAACAAATGCATCAACTAACAAAAAAATTACACTTTTCATATCTTCTCCTCAAGGAGGGTTATTTCCATTTATCTAGTTGAATTAAACCTTTAACCTCTCTTGGTGATTGTTGATAGAAGAGGTAGAAGGTTCCATTTCCACTAGTAGAAACAAGTTTAGCTAAGTAGTCGGCCACACTATTAGCTTCTCTAAAACAATGAGAAATATGGACATTAGCATCGATGATAATCTTAGATGTATCTTGAATGATAGTCTTCAGCTTGAGGTTGGCAGTGTCTCTATCAATTAGCATATTGGAAATGACCCTAGAATCAAGATCAATGTGGAGGTTATTGAAACCATTAGAGATACACCACTTTCTCCCAATATTGACCGCAGCAGCTTCAGAGTGGTTGTTGCTTGTGCACTGTACAGGGAATGAGAAGGCCATCAGAAAGTTTCCATTGTGATCCCTCAGTATTCCTCCTATCCTAACTGTGTTGTTATCTTTGAGATAACTTTCATCTTTATTGATCTTTGTAACTCCATTATCTGGCATGTTCCAGGTGATTTGTCTAACATTCATCACATGTTGCAGCTTTTCAATTTTTTCACATATCACAGGCCAAGGGCCTATCAGGTTGCAACTAGGATATGCCCCTTGGATGACTGCTTGAATATTCAAAATAATGTGATTCTCCATTTTATATTACAAGAACTTCTTGCTATCACCAAATTTACATGCAATCCAAATTTTCCAACAAATAATCATCGGGGTAACTTTCAAAACAAGCTTATGTACACTATTCTTCCCTTTGGTATCCCACCACTCCTTTATGGTTATTTTAATGGGCCAAGAATGATAAGAGATACCCAAAGGAGCCCCTATTACTTTCTATATATGAGTTGCTGCCTCCCATTCAGAGAATGTATGTTCAATAGGGTCAGTCACATGAGACCTGCAACATATACATCTAGAAGTGATTTGATTACCAAATCGGGAAATCACTTCATCAAAAGGATGTTTATTATGACTTTGTATCCAAGTCAAAAAAGAAATTTTAAAAGGAAGATTTTTATGCCATAAGTTACTGAGAAATAATTTTTTTGGAAAGGAGCTCTTAATCAATTTCCATGCTGATTTGTTGGAATAGTGACCATCCTCAGTCATGTCCCATATGGAATAATCTTTGTTATCTGCAAAGCCAATATCAATGTCAGTAATGTGATCAATATACTGGTTGGGAAATACTTGTGCAAGCTTATTGGTGTTCCATTAGTCATTCTCAATGAACTCTATGACAATGGTCTTAGCCTTATAACCAGAAACCTGAATGAGAGGCAGAAGAGCTAAAGGGCCAAGGTCTGTCCACGAGTCCCACCAGAAGTTGGTATCACCACAATTAATTTTCCACTTGATGTTGTTCTAAGCTTTATCTCTAGCCCAAACTAGATTTTTCCAGGCATGTGAGTTTTCGAGAATCCACTTCTTGTCAATAGGGTGTTTCATAGAGTAGTATTTGGCCTTCATGAAATCAGCCCAAAGAGAATGCTTAGTTCTGAATTTCCACCTCCATTTAATAGAAAGAGTGATAGAGATAATGTTACATTGATCCTATATCGATACCTCCCTCCTCTTTGGGTTTGCACAACTTCTCCCAAGATCTCCAATAATATTTCCTTTTGCCATCAGATGATCCGCAAAAAATCTGGCTTTGTTTTTTTTTTATGAGGTTCAAAGTAGATTTTGGAGGATTAAGGGTGGTGAGAATATATGTGGGTAGAGACTGGATAACACTTTTAATTAGGACTTCTCTTCCACCATAAGTGAGCATAATTCCTTGCCAACCATTCAATCTCTTTATAACTTTAGTAACCATACAATCAAAGTAACAAATCTTTTTCCTACCTACATAAATAGGACATCCAAGATACACAAAAGGTAAAGATCTATCCATGAAACCAGTGCATTTTCTAAGTGTTAATTCTATAAGGGTTAGCTTTAGAATTAGTCAGAAAAAAACTTTTATTCATATTTACAAGTTGACCAGAAATCTTTTCGTAATTCTTAATCTGATTCATTATTAATTTAATAGACTTAGACTTCCCAGAAGAAAAGAATGTTATTAGCGTAATCAAGATGGTTGATCTGAGGACCCTTCTTGTTCATGACAAAAAGGGTAAAGTTGTCATTGACATTAAGCTTGTTGAGAGATCTAGAGAGAACCTCAGCAGCGATAATAAAGAGAGAAGGGGAAATAAGGTCCCCTTGTTTAAGACCTTGGGAAGAAGAAAAGAAACCATCTCTAGTCCCATTGATAAAGATGGAATACTAGACATTAGAGATAATTCTCCAAACTATGTCAATCCAGTTTTTGCTAAAACGATATTTTTCTAAAACATTAATCAAGAAGGTCCAAGAGAGTCTATCATACGCCTTAGCCATATCCAACTTCATAACAATGTTGCCTCCAATATTTGTCTTAGCAATATCATGAACAATCTCTTGGGCAAGCATAACATTTTCAGTTATCAGTCTCCCAGTAACAAAACCACTTTGTTATCAGAGACAATCTTGGCAAGCAAAAGATTAAGCCTCTTAGAAGAAATCTTAGAAATTATCTTATTAGAAAAATTGCTAAGACTGATAGGCCTCAGATCATTAAAACTATAAGGGTAATCAACTTTAGGAATCAAATCTAAGCAAGTATGAGTGTAAAATTTTGTAAGATTTTTACCTTTGAAAAAGTCAACTACAAAGGTACTTACATCATGTTTGATAATTTCCCAGCATGATTGATAAAACATGCCATTGAAACCATCTGGCCCAGCTGAACTCTCAGTACTCATGCTAAATACAACATCTTTAATCTCTTCTTCATTTGGAATCCTGCACAAAAAAAAACATTTTCTTCGTCAGTTATGACATTAGGAAGGCAAGTGATTAGATCGTAACTTACAGTGGTTTTCTTCAGGTTGAAGAACTTTCTGAAATGACATATTGCTGATTTGGCTATTTTGGATTCTATGTAACTGGATCCTCCTTTTTTTATCCCTTAAAACAATATGGAAATACTTGGAATTGCAGTCACCTTTCTTGAACCAAGTAATTCTAGTTTTTTATCTAAGAATGGAGTCCTGAAGTCCAAGTCATTTGATGTATTCAGCATATCCCTTGTTAAGATCTTCTCTTCCCTGCTCAGTATTGTTGTTGAGATCAATATCTTCTAAGATGAGCATTTTAGCTTCCCAAGTATTGACATGATCATGAATATCCCCTATATTATCTCTAGACAATTGACTAAGTCTCCTGCTAAGCAACTTCAATTTATTTTGCATGATCCATATTGGGTTTCCAACTATATTACTATTCCAAGTATCTTGAACAATATCTAAGAAATCTGATTGCTTAACCCAACAGTTAAGAAATCTAAAATATTTGATACAATTGTGTTGGTTGTTGTGATAGTTGAAGAGCAGGGGTCTGTGGTCTGAGCCAGTTTTGTCTAGGTGTTTAACCATATTGTAGGAGAACATTTGGGCCCATTTATCATTAATAAGTACCCTGTCTAATCTTTTCCATATCCTTTTTCTGGGTCTTTTATTGTTACACTACGTGAATTTAGAGCCACTGAATCCTATATCCATGAAACCAGAGGATTCCATAGAACTGATGAAATCTAGGCTTTTGGAAGCCCTATGAGGTCTACCACCAACCTTTTCAGTAGGATCCATAATCACATTAAAGGCCCCTCAAATACACCAGGAGGCATCAATAATGTTGTTCATATTCTCTATATTATCCTATAACTCTTTTCTCTATCCATTGGTGCATTTAGCATACACTGAGGTGATGTAGGTACCAAGATCATTTGGAGAATCTTTGAGCTTGAGCATAAGATGTTGCTCATTATTATTAACTATTTTAGAGTGATCCAGATGCTTCCAAAAATATCATATTTTTCCATTGTTGTTAGCTAAACAATGATGAAACCCAAGGAATTTTTTATAGCCCTCAATCTTGCTCATGTCAACAAATGGTTCAAAGATTGCCATAAAAACCACTTTATTGATGTTGATGATATATTTGAGTCTGTGAATTGCCTTTTTGGACCTCACTCCCCTTATATTCCAAAAGATTATGTTGATCATTGGATACTAGGGGTTGGGTTCCTGTGTCCTCTTCCTTCAAAAAGAGATTTGATATGTTTTCTACTATGATTTTTGGAATTTCTGCTTCTTCCTCTAATGGATGAAGAAACTTCTTCCTAAGTATCTTGAAATACTTCCTTACTGTTGAGATGCTTCAGGTATGGAGGTCATTTTTCATATTTTTTCCCCATTTTTCTTGTTGTTCTTGGTGTTTTTGCTTTCTTCCAACTTATAACTATTTTCCTTATTGCTGGTTTGCTTGGTGTTGTTATTGCAGCTATTAGAGTTGGTTTTAGATTCAAGATCCTCCTCCTCTTCCTGCCTGCTGGGCATTTCATCGATGTTGTCATGGTGATGCAATTGATTATCACTTTTGTTGTCATCCTTTTCCTGACTATTATTTTTCTCTTATGTCTCAATAACTTCATCATGTATTTCCCTGTTCCAGTTGAGATCTACCATAAGATTTATAGGCTCATATGAACTACCCTACTCATGATATTGAGTTAGCGGCAGTGATTTTTTCTTTGAAGATTTGGAGACACTACTTGTATGGTATTCATGTGGATGTATTGATAACGCTCAAAGTACCACTCCAATTAAGAAGCGTAAGCGATCGTTATCAAATATAGTTACCAACAAATGTTGGGGTCGATCCCACAGAGAATATGGTTAAAGTTAAGTCTATAGTGAATTAGTTGACTAATGGTCAATAGTTTCCGATAAACAAAGGGGGGTTTTGTGTGATCAACTTGTGAACCAAAAACAAACAATAATGTATGAGAAATAATCAGTAGGAGAATGAACTAGGGAAGTGTTTACCATGGCGTTGGTGACGATGTCGATTCTAAGCTTAACCGGGTTCTTTCTATATGCGTATCACGATGTAATTGAATTAATGGTATCATCTAAACATTTCTCAACCAAATAGATGAATTTACTTTTCAATTCTCTCGAACTTGAAAAGGTGTGCTTTTATATTTCAATCCTAAACATCAAGTAGATTAATCTAGTTACAACATTAATCATAAGACGAGAGTTAGTAGTCTCGAATCCTCGTCGTTAATCAAGTTTCCCGATTTTAATCTCTTTACTCAAGCAAATTTAAACCTAGGCATGTTCTAATGTTTGCAACCACTAGAAAACGTTAAATAATGAATGATTAACAACGTGACCACATATATATTGAACCCGACGCTACCCGGAATCTATAACGCTACTTTTGCCATGGCTCCCACAACCCTAGTTGTGGGAGTTTAGTTACTCATGCTATTAAGAAAAGAGAAGAGAATAGTATTCATAATAAGGAGAAGAGATTCTTACAATATACTGAAAACAAATCTTCAATGATCCAAGAATAAGAAAACCAAGATCCCAAGAACGATTCAAGAACACGATTTCAAGACAAAGAAAACGTGTTTCTTGCTCTCAAATTCTCTCCTAAAACTATTGGATAATGTATTGGTAAGTGCATAAATAAAATAAACCTAACATAGGGTATTTATAGGAGTCCAGGAAGTAAACCCAAAAACGTTCAAAATCCGCTCCGCGTTCTGCTTAACCTTGACGGTTTGGGTGATGGACCGTCACCACCTTGACGGCCCGTCACGGTGGCCGTCACCACTAGGCAGTGGTGCTGCCCCATCTTGACGGCTTGGGCTTGACGGTTCGTCACTAGCTTGACGGTCCGTCACTCGGACCGTCACTCTTATCCAGAACGTCGTTTTGCCCGTATTTCCTTCCGTTTCCATGTTTGTCTCCCTTTCCTGAAAACACAACATAAAACATCAAAAACGACGACGGTTGCTTGAAAACGTACGATTGTTCTTAGTTTAAATGAGTCGAAAGTGCCGTAAAATGGCGGTACATCAACACCCTCAACTTAGACGTTCGCTTGTCCTCAAGCAACATAACATAGAAACAATAATACGATGACTCAACTAAGAAAACAAACTCGTGTCTCTAGCAACTCATGGTCATTCAAAAACTTATTTTAATTCAAGCTCCCTCATCGCACACAAATGTATGAAACGTTAACTTGCAAGGATCTAAGCATGTCCTTCCGATATGTTAGAACTTTCTACATACACATGCGCAGCTATCCTAACAGTCGATAGACAATACAGAAATCTTGGTGCCCTCACCACCAAGAAGTCCCACACACAAGATTTAGGACTAGGTAAGGCGCTCACACTCACAAACGATTTCAAACAATGCACATGTGATACCATAGTCTTGCCCTTACTATTCTATTTCAGTTCTTCAAAAAGCCGCTCAGGATCACTACAGGGCTTGTTTTGGCTTGTAATGAGGCTTCAGGTGCAGGTAGGATACATTTAGGGGTTAGTGACTAAGCCCTCCTTGGAACCACCGACGTCTTATTACCATATAACTTTACTTTGTCCATCCTTATTCACCTCTTTATTTCCTTCTTTCTAGCTACAGGTGCGGCCTCTTTATTTTGACACTTCTTTTTATTTCTTTTTCATCTCCTTTTTTCTTTCGTTTCTTTTTTTCATCTTTTCTAAGACGCACACCCGGAATTTTCATTCTATCCACAACCAATCTTATCCATCCTATTTTTCTTCTCATTTACCTCTATAGTAGCCACCCTCAACTTAGGCTGATTGACTGAGTTGAGGTGCACGATGTCCAAGGAGGACCAGGGCCAAAACAGGGATTCAAAGTTAAACAGGAATGGTGACGGGTTATTGAAAGAACATGGTCAATTATGGCTTAAACAGGGATCAAAGGGATTATTCACATTTGGACGGTCTTATAGGCTAAGTGGACTGTACACAAAAAGGGCCTGTGATCCTTTCCTAAGCAACCAACTTCGTACTCAACAAAATAGACCGGGCAAGTTCTAGATGCATGCACAGAGTAAGAATTTATAACAATACGCTCACACACACTTTGCACCAAGAAACTATACCACTACCAACTATCAAAACAACCGCTCGGCTTAAGCATACTTATTCTAATCATAACCATACAATGACATTCAAGGATCCGGACAGTCAATCGTTTCAACCATAGGTACAAAACCAGAAATTTTTCAGAGGGGCTCCTTTTAGTCAAGCAAAACGCCACATGCTTGCTATAGACACTAGAAAACAACTAAAAATTTAAATGACAAACTAAACATGCCGGTTCTACTAGATAGCACATCGGAGGGAAAAGAACTCGGCAACAAAAACCCTCGGTGGTGACTCACAGGTTTCCCAACACCCTCAACTTAGACTCATGCATTGTCCCCAATGCATACATGTGAAAACTAAAACTGTGAGAATAAGGAATACCTGTGAAGTCCATAGGACTCAGATTCTAACATGATGTTGGAGACCGCCAGGGTCTCCAAAGCAGGAGAATTCGATGGAGTGTGTGCATGCGACAACCTCATGTTGCGTTCCAGCTTCCTCTTTTATTTGCTCCATAGCTAGTCGCGACAACTTCTTCGCTCTTTTTTTGCAGATTCTCTTGCGGTGTTTTCATTTTCTTGATCTATTTTCACCGCTTTCCTTTACCTGCTTCTCCTCTTGCGATCGCGACCTTACTCTCATAACAGCTCGGGTTTCAACACAACCCTTCTCCTCAAGATACACATCCGCAGGGACTTCCTTAATAACATTGACGACCGCGACCACCCTCATGTCACTTGGTTGCTTCATCAATTTGGACACATCGAACTTGACCACTTCGTTGTTTAATCTGAAGGTCAGTTCATTTCTTTCCATGTCAACCAATACTCTTGCCGTAGCTAACAATGGTCATCCCAATATTATGGGAACTTCAAAATCTACTTCGCAATCCAAGATCACAAAGTCAGCGGGGAATATAAGCTTACCAACCTTGACTAGCACATCGAACAATATTCCCACCGGTCGCTTTACCGAACGGTCAGCCATCAACACTCTCATGGACGTTGGTTTAGGTGCTCCCAAGCCCAATTGCTTGTAGACTGCTAGCGGCATCAAGTTGATGCTAGCACCAAGATCACATAAGGCTTTCCTGAAGTTGACCTTCCCAATGGTGCAGGGAACAGTAAACGCGCCTGGGTCTTCCTTCTTTTCGACTAACGACCTTGAGGAAATAGCGCTGCAGTGGTGGAGGTTATCTTCTGGTTCAAAACTTACCGACCTCTTCTTTGTAATCAAGTCCTTCATCAACTTGGCATATCCGGGCATTTGTTCAAGCGCTTTCACTAATGGGATGTTTATTGATATCTGCTTGAGCATGGTCAGGAAATTCAGGAACTTACCATCTTCCATTTTCTTTTTCAGGCGTTGTGGGAAGGGAGGCGGTGGCCGAGGCATTATAGTTGGAAGCTTTTCAGCTTTCTTGCTTTTATCTGCGGGCTTTTCAGTAGTCTCCTCAACCTCCATGTCGTTGGCGCTATCACCCTCAAATTGAGTCTGAATTACCGGATGTGATTTCGATAATATTTTTCCGCTTCTTGTGGTGATCGCCATACAGCTCGCGTCATTCCTCGGATGAGTAGTGTCGCTTGGCAAGGTACCTGTCTTTCTTTGGTTCAGAGATGCCGAGATTTGCCCCACTTGCTTCTCTAATTGCTTGATCGAGGTGGAGTGCGCCTCCACTATTTGACTCATGGCCGATAACTCAGTCCTTATCTCCTTTACCCCAGAGTCAGTCGATTCCACCTTCAGCAGCATTTTCGTCATCATGTTCTCAAGTTTGGACGTCCCTGCCTCGTTGTTAGCTCTTTCCCGATTACCAGGTGGTACATACAACCCACCTCTATCGGTGTTATTCCTCCAGTTTCCTTGATCGCGATCTCTGTAGCCAGCTTTCTCATAGTAGTTGTCCTTCTGATAGGTCCGACCTTGGTTTCCTTTGCCATTGGCCTGGAAACCCCCCAAGTAATTCGCCTCCTCATCAGTTTCCAACTCGGCTGCTCTACCTTGAGAACCCACAGCTTTTACCTTCTCCATACCTCCTGAAAACAAGTGCTTTGTCAGTAGGTCCAATTGGGTTTTCAGATGCGCCATGTCTTAGTCGCGCTCCTCCTCTTTTCTGCGCTGCTCAGCTGACATACCAACTGCATAAGTGCTAGCTGCTACCTCTGTATCCCGTGTATGCCAGGCCCTGTTGGTTTTGGTGAGCCTGTCCAAATTAGTTGTGGCCTCAACAAAAGTGAGACCCATGAATGCACCACCTGCTACGTTGTCCAACGTCGGCTTGGTAGCTGAATTCAGTGCCCTGTAGAATGTCTACATCAAAACGTTGTCGGTCAACTGATGGTTCGGGCATTGTATCAGCTTCTTCTTGAACCGCAACCAAGTCTCATTTAACGCTTCGTGAGGTTGCTGTCTGAAATTGCTAATTTCATCCCTCAACTGTATCATCCTAGAGGAAGGAAAGAACCTTTCTAGGAAAGCTCCTTTCAACTCTCCCCAAGTTGTGATAGAGTCGGGGGTCAGCTCTGTCAACCACAATGTTGCCTCATCAGACAGAGACAACGGAAACAACCTAAGCCTGATTGCTGTCTGACTCACTCCAGGCAACTCGAACGACTTGCAGATGCCCATGAAATTCATCAGGTGCTGGTTTGGATCATCACCAGCGGCACCACGGAACACTCCTCTCAAGTTCAACAGCTGGATCATTGTGCTAGTGATGTTGAACTTGGCTCCGGGCGCTAGCGGTGGAAGAGCAATGGCGCCCGTAGCGCCAACTCCATCCAAGTCGATATCCTCATCATTCAGCATAACATCGTCCTGCAGACCACCAGCATTCAGATTTTGTTGGGCCTGCAGTTCTGCAACGAGCCTTGCTGCCTCTAGTTGTGCGGCCATATTCCGCCTTAATATTCTAGCAAGCTCGGGGTCGTAAGGTAATGTTGATTCACCCAAGCGCCGGGTACTTGGCATGCACAACTCTGTACCCTGTCAAAAACAAAAACAACAAATAAACGTAAAAGCAGGAAAGTATGACTAAGAGTCAAATAAACACACCGGACTTAATAAACAACCGTATTCCCCGGCAACGGCGCCAAAATTTGATAACGCTCAAAGTACCACTCCAATTAAGAAGAGTAAGCGATCGTTGTCAAATATAGAACCCAACAAAGGTTGGGGTCGATCCCACAGAGAATATGGTGAAAGTTAAGTCTTTAGTGAATTAGTTGACTAATGGTCAATAGTTTCCGGTAAACAAAGGGGGGGGTTTGTGTGATCAACTTGTGAACCAAAAACAAACAATAATGTATGAGAAATAATCAGTAGGAGAATGAACTAGGGAAGTGTTTACCATGGCGTTGGTGACGATGTCGATTCTAAGCTTAACCGGGTTCTTTCTATATGCGTATCACGATGTGATTGAATTAATAGTATCATCTAAACGTTTCTCAACCAAATAGACGAATTTACTTTTCAATTCTCTCGAACTGGAAAAGGTGTGCTTTTATATTTCAATCCTAAACATCAAGTAGATTAATCTAGTTACAGCATTAATCATAAGACGAGAGTTAGTAGTCTCGAATACTCGTCGTTAATCAAGTTTTCCGGTTTTAATCTCTTTACTCAAGCAAATTTAAACCTAGGCATGTTCTAATGTTTGCAACCACTAGAAAACGTTAAATAATGAATGATTAACAACGTGACCACATATATATTGAACCCGGCGCTACCCGGAATCTATAACGCTACTTTTGCCATGGCTCCCACAACCCTAGTTGTGGGAGTTTAGTTACTCATGCTATTAAGAAAAGAGAAGAGAATAGTATTCATAATAAGGAGAAGAGATTCTTACAATATAATGAAAACAAATCTTCAATGATCCAAGAACAAGAAAACCAAGATCCCAAGAACGATTCAAGAACACGATTTCAAGACAAAGAAAACGTGTTTCTTTCTCTCAAATTCTCTCCTAAAACTATTGGGTAATGTATTGGTAAGTGCATAAATAAAATCAACCTAACATAGGGTATTTATAGGAGTCCAGGAAGTAAACCCAAAAACGTTCGGAATTCGCTCTGCGTTCTGCTTAACCTTGACGGTTTGGGTGACGGACCGTCACCATCTTGACGGCCCGTCACGGTGACCATCACCACTAGGCAGTGGTGTTTCCCCATCTTGATGGCTTAGGCTTGACGGTCCATCACTAGCTTGACGGTCCGTCACTCAGATCGTCACTCTTATCCAGAACGTCGTTTTGCCCGTATTTCCTTCCGTTTCCATGTTTGTCTCCCTTTCCTGAAAACACAACATAAAACATCAAAAACGACGACGGTTGCTTGAAAACGTACGATTGTTCTTAGTTTAAAGGAGTTGAATGTGCCGTAAAATGGCGGCACATCATGTATTCACCGATCATAAGAGTCTTTAGTATGTGTTCACTCAAAAGGAATTGAATATTTGTCAAAGAAGATGGCTTGAGCTTTTAATGATTATGATATGAGTGTGCTTTACCATCTGAGTAAGGCCAATGTATTGGCGGATGCACTTAGTAGGTTGTCTATGGGTAGTGTGTCTTCAATTGAGAATGGAAAGAAGGAGTTGGCCAAGGATGTTCATAGACTAGCTCGATTGGTAGTTTGCTTTACGGATTCGACGTATGGTGGTGTTATCCAAAATGGTTCTGAATTATCTTTTGGTGATTGAAGTAAAGGAGAAATAAGATAGTCATCCTATTTTGCATCAGTTGAAGAGTGCATTCCATCTGCAGAGGGTTGAGGTTTTCTCCCAAGTGGGAGATGGTGTGCTTCGATATCAGGGTCGATTATGTGTGCCAGACATAGATAGGTTACGACAGTAGATTTTGACAAAGGCTCATAGCTCTAGGTATTCTATCCACCTCGATGCCACCAAGATGTATCATGACCTACTAGTCTATTGGTGGAATAGCATGAATAGGGACATAGCAGATTTTGTGGCTAAGCGTCTCAACTATCAATAAGTGAAGGTAGAACATCAACGACCAGGTGGTATGACTCAGGATATTGATCTTTCTACGTGAAAATGGGAAGAAATCAATATGAACTTCATTACAGGCTTACCTCATTCCCGTAGGCAGCATGATTCTATTTGGGTGATTATCGGTAGAATGACTAAGTCAGCCCACTTCTTCACTGTCAAGACTACAGATTCAGCAGTGGAATATGCCATGCTCTACATTCATGAGATATTTATATTGCATGGGGTTCCATTGTCTATCATTTTTGATAGGGGTACTCAGTTTACATCCCAGTTTTTGAGGTTGTTTTAGAAAGGTCTTGGTACTCAAGTTAAACTTAGCACAACTTTTCACCCACAGACAGATAGCCGGGAAGAGCATACTATTCAGACCTTAGAGGATATGTTGAGAGCTTATGTGATTGATTTCAAAGGTAATTGGGATGATCATTTACCTCTTATTGAGTTTGCCTACAACAACAGCTTTCATTCTAGCATCCAGATTGCTCCTTATGTGAGGAGGTGTAGATCTCTTATTGGTTGGTTTGAGGTAGGTGAAGTAGCTTTGATTGGTCCAGATTCAGTTCATGAGACCATGGAGAAAGTTCAGATTATTAGGGAGAGGTTGAAGACCACTCAGAGTGGACATAAATTATATGCAGATGTCAGGAGAAGAGAGTTAGAGTTTAAGGTTGATGATTGGGAATTTTTGAAGGTGTAACCCTTGAAGGGTCTGATGAGGTTTGGTAAGAAAGGGAAACTTATTCCCCACTATATAGGCCCCTACAAGATTTTGAGGAGAGGGTGTAGTGTGGCTTATGAGTTGGAGTTGCTAGCCGATGTAGAAGTGGTTCATTTGGTTTTCCATGTTTCCTTATTAAAGAAGTGTGTTGTCGATCCGACCTTAATTGTACCTTTAGAGGATGTGAGTGCGAAGGATAGATTCACTTATGAAGACGTTCCTATTGAGATTCTTGATCGTCAAATTTGAAGGTTGAGGAACAAAGAAGTCGCTTCGGTGAAAGCCCTTTGGAGGAATCAGCTAGTTGAGGGAGCTACATGGGAAGCAGAAACAACCATGAGAGCCAAGTACCCTTATCTCTTTCCTTCCGATCCAGTTTTACCTTGAGGTAATAGTTTCCCCTTAGTATTTCCCTCCTATCCTAGCATGCACTCATGTTTTCCGAAGTTAGTTCAGCCATGTTTTAAGTTAAAAGCTCAATTTTCATGCTTATTCTACAATTTTCATATTCTGTTGCCTGGTTTGGCTGTTTTCTCTTCAATATTCCTTACTTAGTCTTTATTCAAGGGCGAATGACCCCAAAGGGAGATATTGTAATACCTCAGAATTCGCACCATCTTTTAAACTTAGAATCTCTGAAAAAATTTTAAGTTCCAGGGATCACGAGTCAAGTCCATGAGTCATGGACTGAATTATGAGCCGTGGAAAGGACTCATGAAACCAGTCCTGCAAGACCTTTCTCAAGTCTGAGAACCACGACTGGGTTTCATGATTCATGGATGGTTCCACGGGTCGTGGAACCATTCCATGGAACTCAGACTGAGGACACCCTTTTTCACCCAGTAACCACGAATGGTTTCTATGACTTATGAATAGTTCCACGAATCATGCTTTTAACTCGTAGAACCATGTTTCATAGTTAGTCTCTTAGGCTACGAATCAAGAGAAGGAACCACGAGTCATGGTTTAGTATATGACTCGTGAACTGCCCTCGTGGATCCTGAAGCCGCGGTTTTAAGTTATTTTTTCAAATTAAATCCCTAGGTTATGTTGGTAATTTTCCACCCTTTTAACTCCTAAGTGAGGTCATTTTGGACTCTTTTAGTAGGGTTTCATCCATAATTAGCCTAAGTCCCCTACCAAACTCTCATTCAACTTCTAAAAGGGGAAAAGTCTCCATTCTCCCAAGCTCCAAGCTTAGGGTTTCATCTGCAAGCCTCCACTCTTCTCATCCTAGATTAAAAAAGCTTTAATTCAGGTATGTGGGTATTCAATAAGGGATTCCTTTCACCCTTATGCCCAAAACCCCCAAGTTTTACTTTGATTTATGAAATTAGGGAAAGCCCATGCATTGAGAATGAATTCTAGTATGATATCACTAAATTGCATGTTTTCAAATAAACAAATTGGCATGTCAAGATAACATGACCTCAAGTATTATGAAATTGCATGTCTAATTCTTCAAGCTATGAATTCAGAAAAAGACTATGTTTTGAATTATGGCTATGCTAAGCTTTAAGACTTATGAATTGAGATTGGCATTACATTAGATATGTCCTTATGCTTTTCAAACAGTTTTGACATTAGATATGTAACAAGTATTATATGAGCTATATGTATTTTTGCGGATAGCACCGAGTTGGACAGGGTGAGAGTACCCTGAGTCCCAGACCTACATGCCTCTGTAGACTTGTTAGCCCCTTAGTTGGGCATTTGAACTAGTTAGGCTTGTTAGGCGTGTCACTAGTTTTAATGCCCAACTGAGGGGCTAACAAAGCTACGGAGGCATGTAGTTTTAGGACTCAGAGTACTCTCACCCTGTCCAACTCAGTGATAAATACTACTCCCAAAAACATACATATATCTCATATAATATTTGTTACAGCTCAACCCTGATCTTATTATCTATTGATGATTCAGTTTGCTTATCTCTTCAAATTTATTGCTTCCTCTAAGTTTATCTATGTTTGTTTAAGTCATGCTAAGATCAGGGTTAACTTGGGACCACTTGTGGCCTCGGGTCTCGTGTTACATCTAAGGGTTATCCTCGGGGTGTGACAGTTTTAGCTAGCCTATTAGTTTGTGAGGGTTTCCAGCAATGTTGAGCTGGTGTTTTTAGTTTTCTTATAAGGTCATGATTCTTTCCGACAAGGTTGGACTTGTGTACTAGTTTGAAGTATATTGCATTCATATCATGCGCATTTTATGGCTAGCTTTATATTGAGTTTCTGAGGTGATGTGTGGCTGAGGTTGTGGTTGTTGTGAGGCTAGAGTATGTGTAGGTATAGTAATGTTGAGCTGATATTTTTTCCATGTAGGTTGTGACTGGGGTGCTGGTATTGTTTTGATTAAACATTTATCATGCTATTTCTATTACTTTGTTGCCTTACATATTCATACATTATTTTATTGTGATGCCCCATTGCTTGGGGGTGAAACATTAATGCCTTCAAGTTACTGGTTAGATAGAGGTTCTCGTTGCATGTGGTCGAGTTCAGTGGATCATTGATATGGTCCATTATTTCTAGAGTTGCTAAGTCTAGAGTCTTCTTTTACTTTGTGTAGTTGATGGGTACATCAGGTCCCTGTCCCATCTAGTTATTAGCGGTTCTTCATTGTAGTGTCTTGTAGATATTTGTTATGGGTCTGGTAGTCATTTTTGGACTTGGTTGCTATGGTGTTAGTTGTGGTTATATTTAAGGTTGTTTCCGCTGTATTCTTTTGATTGGCTTGGCCTTAACAGACCATATGTACTGTTTGGTTTGGTTTTAATGGGTTAACTCGGTCAAGTGGGGCACCGAGTGCTAGTTGCGCCTCTACGGGTTTAGGTCTTGATAGTCAAATACTATACTAGCATAACTTTAGGCCTTTTTGTATGTGTCTTGAAATCAAAACCTCTATGGAGTCCCATTAGATATATTAAACATCAAAGAGTTAATACCATACCTTGGATAGGGTTTCAGTAGAGGAATAGTCAAGTGTTGTACAATGATTTACCTAAGCCTATTTTGAGCTTTTACAATATGTAAATCCAGTGCGAGGCGTGGAAGGTTTTGATAATTTTGTTCTGGGAGGAATATCCTCTTATCATATTGCATAGGTAGACTGTATTTCTATACGTATTGAGCTAAGGATTTCCCTATAAGGGAAAATATCTTTGTCATACTTCCTTGATAGGTGAGACTTACACAAAAAAAGCACAAATAAGAAGAGTTTTAGTATGCAAATACTGAGGAATGGAAAGCCACTTACCATATAGAAGTACAATTGTTGTGATTACTTCTTCTTTCAACCCCAAAAAGAGCATATGCATCCAGGGGCTCTGTCCATCTCAAAAGTGGATTTCCCTGAAAGGGTACTTGAGTATGACTACCACTATTTAAATTAGACTGTTAACCTATGAGATTTATTATCTTCTCTTTTATTCCTTCTTATGATGTTTTATATCTTTAGGAATCCTGATTAATGTTGATCTTTGTATGATGCTTCAATCTGGATTTTCTTTTCAGCATTCTAATTTTCATTTGTGGAACCTCCTATTTATGTAGATAAATTGTCCTTCTTGCTTCTATGGGCACTTCTAGGGTGTTGCCTTCTATGAATGTGTGGTTAATTTGCATTTGTCCCCTTCTTTTACACTCCATGATTTTCCTCACACTCATTGATATACTCTAGGGGCATTCCCACACTTTTGCCACAACATACTTGAGAAAATAACCAAATATCCCTATAACCTATTACTCAATTTTTAACTACACACGTATACATCACAGGGGTCTTATTTAGGGATGGCAGTTGGGCGGGTTGGGTTAAATTTAGGTGGGTCAAAATGGGTCAAGACCCAACCCGATCCAAATTTGCTTAGGCTAAAATGGGTTAGATAACCAGTTAGTAATGGGTCATAACCCAACCCGCCTAATTTTTACTAAGTTTTAATTACTTTATTTATTATTTTATAAGTTTTTAGTACCTAATAAAATTATTTTTTTCTTTATTATAATTATATATAACATATAAAATCAAAAAAAAGTTTTTCAAAAATATTTTTACAAGATTTCTCAAAAGTCAGGGTTACATATCAACCCAATTTTTAATGGGTTGAGCTAACAAATAGGCGGGTCAATAACCAACTCAAACCTAAATGAGTTGGATCGGGTTGGGTTTGATTTTGCCACCCCTAATCTTATTACTCTCCTAAATTGTTTAAAACTAGAATTATTACACCCCTAAATACTTATGTGGCAAAGTGAGTGTGTTACACTCTCTCAAACAGAGTGAGAAGTGCACCAAAACCAAATATTAAAACTTTATTTTTAATATTTATTTTCATAAATATATATATATGTATTTTAAATCTTTTTTCCTTGTTTGTTTCTATCTCTAGTTTTTTCTAGTTTTTTTATAAAAATTTCTAATATCATGTTGCATATCTTCAAGTGCATCATGTTGCATATCTTCAAGTGCATCTGCACTTGCATCTTCCAAATCCTCTTCACTCTCGTCGTCATCGTTGCCATCGTTGGATTCATCTCTAGCCAATAAGGTCAATTTTCACGTTGTCGATGCGTTACTTACCCAGTTCAATTTTTCCACCAGAAAAAAACACCCTTCACTATAATCTCAACCTCAATGTCTTAATCAGAAACTCAAACAAAATAAAACAAAATTTATTACGATTCAATGGAAGCTTGGAATTTTTATCAAGGCCAAAATTTCTCGAGTACAAATGCTTACCCATTTTATCAGGCTCACAAGAACACAACCTATTTGATTCTGGTGTTTAAGGGTCAAGATTTGGTTCAATTAGGATCGAATTACAATGGAAAAAAGATTTTGAGGTTTATCAAAATGGATTAAAGATTTACATGAGGACTAGGCTTAAATTGTTGTTGGATTAAGACTAAGAATATTAAGCCGATGATTTAGTGTGATTTGAATGTCCCTTTTAAATCTAACTTTTGAGAGAACCTAATTCCATCTTGATTGGTGATTTTTCTAAGATTTTTCAATGGAATTTACTTCTTTTTTAAGGTAGTTTGTAGTTTGTTTTAGTCGAGCAGTGATCGGAAGAAATCAAGTGAAAAATAAAACAAAGAAATTGAAAAAAATAATAAAAATAAATAAATATATAGAATGTGTTTTGCACAGTGTTAAGATAGCATTGGTTATGACCTCTTAAGGGTTAATAATTCCAGTTTTAAACAGCTCAGGGGGTAATAGGAACCTCCCGTTAAGTATAAGTGTGTAGTTAGGAATTAACTAATAGGTTGGGGGGAGGTTGGCTATTTTCTCTAACATTCTTCAATGCAAAGGATTTAGTCTTAAGAATTAATGCCATTAGTTTCTTCTCAACACAATACTAAACTCATTTAGCCATTATTGTTGCCTTTGCATCAATACTACTAGTTTAAGCTATTTGACAGGCATAACCATAAACTTGTATCCTTTTGTAGTCTCTGATACAATAAGCTATAGAGTTTGAGCTTGGATTACCCCTAGACACCCCATTTGTGTTTCATGTATACTAACCAGAGGGTGGTAGTTTCCAACTCACAGTTGTAGCTTTAATTTGAAACTTGTATCTTTTCATAGACTATACCAGTTGAGGTCGGCTAAAGGGTGTAGTCAGTATCCTAGGATTCAACATATTGGTCAGATTAAATAAATTTTGGCTAATATTATACAGCACCCTACTGTAAGACATTATACGCCCGTGATTTACGATATAATACCCCATGTGTTCGGGATTGTCTTTCATTCTGTGTTGAAGGCTGATAAGTCAGTAATCTACCAACTTATTGAGCCTTTATCCATGAATTATTGCTATGTTTTAAATATATTTAGAGGTTCTTATGGCCTTTATTGATGTCTATGCAGGTACTTATGATCAAAGATGGAAAAAAGGAAAATGGACCCAAAAAGAGCTTAAAAGGAGTGAAGTGTGAAGTGATCGCAAAAAGACGAAGAAACTGCCCTGAGATGCGGCGCTTGTACGACACGCACAAGCTGTGGTGCATTCTGCACCTCCCACCGCATGATGTTTTGGATTGCCTAAAGGATCTATCATAGGATGTGGTCACTGTGCGATACGCACAACTAATGGTGCGAACCGCACCACCTTCGCATGACGTCTCCCAAGTCGGCTGAGTCACTGGTTCAGATGAAGGAGGTGTGCGATGTGCACATCATGACGTGTGAACCACTCATCGTGCCGTACACCACCCGAAAGGAAATTTTGTCCGGAAAATTAGTGACGTTTTGGAAAAGTATAAAAGGCTAATTTAGGCACAATTGTAAATAACATTCTTCAGTCCTAAATATTCTGAAGAGCTTTTTACTTTGAGAACAAGTTTTCCTCTCCAAGGAGAAGAGGGTTTCAATCTATTCTCTTTTCAAAACCTTGGTTAACCATTTGTGTACTCAAATTGAGCTTAGAACTTGAGATTAAGCTTGAATGAAGAGGATTGTTACTTACCCATTTGGTATATCTGTCTCCTTTATTATGAGTGGATAATTTCATTTGTCTAGGGATGTGTTGATAATGGGTGCTTGACAAATGGGTGTGGGTGTTGTTAATTCTCGCTTATAATTGCTTATTTGACATAGGTCTAGTAGTTTCACCAAGTTTTAATCCTAAAATTGGTGGTTGTAAACATTAATTTTCATTACTTGACTATGTTGTTGCTTGAAAGAGAATTTCATGGTTTCATATGTGAGATTACTAGTGGGAACTTGTGACTCCATTCAGATTTGAGGCTAGAAATAGCTCATATTTATGGAATCACCCACTTAAGAGTCTAAGCTAGAGATAGTGTGACCTCCTCAAGCTAGATATTTGTTACTTGTTGATTTAATAGATAATGCTCTAACTGGGATTATCGGATATATAGTTTTTGATCGAGAGATAAACAACCATATTCATGACCAATGTTACTTGTGTCAATAAGCGAGAATAAGTGTGAATTGATAATCCCCATATCCCACATTAAAGCCCCATTAGATTCACATACATAGTCGCCTACTCAATTTGGTACACCCGCTTTAATTCAAATTGTGATTGTAGTTACAGAATCCCAATTCCCCTAACCTTTTACTTTCGTGTTTTAAACATTTACTCTCCTTGTGAACTCATTTCGATACAATCTTTATATAGCTAGCATCAAGTCTCTATGGGTATGACCCTGCCACCTGTGTGTACTTATAAATATGTTTTGCTTGATGATTGTCGTGCCTCTATACTTGGGGAGTATGATTTGAGCGTTTATAAAAAATGGCACCATTGTCGGGGACTTGAGTTGATAGATATTTTTGATTGTTGATTTGAAGTCACTTCAAGAGTACTTGTTTCTTTTACTTTGTTTGTTGTTTGTGTTGTGATTGAGCAGGCTAGCCTATGAGCAAAACCGACGACAATGAAAGTGTTGGCGGCTTCATGGATGCCAATGCTTCTGAGCCTGTAATGCATGGGGGTGTGGGTGCAATCCGCCTACCCCCTATGGTGGGAAATGTTGTCTTTCAAGTGACTAGCACCATGCTCCACTTAATCCAAATGAAGGGCCTATTTGGTGGAGCAGCACATGAAGAGGACAACTGGCATATTCAGAATTTTATGGAGATTTGCCAACTCTACATTATTCAAAACATCTCCCAAGAATCCATCTGATTTTGCCTATTTCCCTTCTCTTTGACAGGGGAAGCCACGACGTGGTTGGAAGAATTGACGAACGAGTCTATAACATCTTGGGCCGAGTTGGTTGAGGCATTCACTTCAAGATTCTCTCCTCCATCTCGCATGATGCATCTACGAGATGTGATTACCAACTTTAGACAACTCCCGGATGAGCCTCTACATAAAGTTTGGTTATGGTTCAAAAAGAAGCTTATCTTGTGTTTGAATCATGAGTTATCGGACAATGTATTACTCTAAAGCTTCTACCCGTCATTGAATTCCATGAATAAGTCGGTGGCTAACAACCTTGGAGGTGGCACCTTCATGGACTTATAGTTTCCCATTTCCTCGACCTTGTTAGAGAGAATGACCAAGGCCAACCAATCTTGGCATATGAGAGAAGTGGATGTGCTAACTTCGGGAGGACCCTCATCTATCTTGAAAAATGAAATGAGGAAGAGGGATGAGGAGCGAGATGAGACAATATCAAAAATGATGACACAAATTGATATGATGGCCAAGCATGTAATAGGAGCTGGTGGTGCTAAGACAGTTAATGTTGTGAGTACACCGGAAATCAAAATGAGTGATGATGAGTTGATGACAATTGTCGATGGTAAACTATGCTATCTGTCGGTGTGTTCTCATCCCAGGTATTATTGCCTAAAGGAAGAGAACCAAGGTTGGATAAGAGACAAGGAAAGGGATGGAAATTGGAGGGATAGAGACAAAGATGTTGATCATTTCAATCACCGGAGCTCAAATCCCTATATACCTCCGAACAAAGCACACTCTCTCTACCAACCGGGCATAAGCATCCCCAGTCATTCCAAGCTAGAGGACATGTTGTCCTTGGTTATCAAGAAGGTGGATATGACAAATACTAGAGTGAGTGAGCTAAAGAGTGAAGTTTCAACACTTCATCAAACCGTGAGCTCTCACTCGGCCTCGATCAAGAATCTTGAGGCCCAAATGAACCACCTCTCAAGCCAAATCAACTTGAGGATGAAGAGGATGCTGCCCAGTGATACCATCACCAATCCAAAGAACGAGTGATTTGAGGTAGCATCGTCGAGCCGCAACCTTATATCAAGTGATGCTTGGGAGGCAACCTAAGTTTTCTTACTTTGTTTTTGGTTATCTTTTGTTGTTTTTGGTGTGTTTGTAGGGAATGCATGGAGTAGAAACATGGACAAGTGAAAACATGGACTGTACGGACCGCACAAGCAATTATGTGTGTCGCATAGCTCAGTGCATGACAAAATAGAGTGCCTGGAAGAAAGTTGAAAAATTAGAGGTGTCATGCGCTAGTCCGTGCGGTCCGCACGAGCCCAAGTGCGCGTTGCACCTTCATCGCATGGAAAACCAGAAGCCTGGGCAAACCTAGGGGAGAAAAATGGTGATGTGCAAAACATCATGCGGTCCGCACCAAGGCTGGTGAAAATCGCATGTCACAGCGCATAATAGATAAAATTGAATTTTAATTGACCGACCCGACCCGGAGATGACCTGATCGACTTTTCTTCTTCTTTTTCTTCTTAAAACTGCCTCCTTCACCACCTTCACCATATTTTCTCTCCAACTTCTCAATTTCTCTCTCAAAAGTTCTCTCTAAATCCCTCAAACTTCCCCAAAATCTTCTCCCTCTCTCACCCAACCATCTCCACCGCTCCACCACTATCGTCGCCACTAGTCTCTCTGGGCAAGCCAAGTGGGTCACCATTGTTGCACTACAAAAATTTTCAATGTTCACTCCTCTCCATCTAATCTTCACTTGTGGTAAGTTCCCCGATGTTAAATACTGGTTTTTATAAAGGTTGGGAACTCATATTGTGAAGCATGCTTAGTAGAATTTCCATGTTGATTTTGGGTGAGATCCAAAATTTTGGGTCCCCAATTTTGAGTTGTATTGATAATTTTGCTTATTGTCAACTTGGTAGAACTTCAATTTTGTTAATGCATGTTGATTGGTAGTGAATTTTGTCCTTGAAACCTGTGTTTAGGGTGAAGTCTGAGTAACTCACTTGTGATTGACGAATGGTTTGGTCCGATGATAGATTGGGTGACGTCGTTCTTAAGGGCAAACCATCGTTAGTCATGAGATTTGGTTGAAAATTAGTTATTGAGGCTGAATTTTTGCTAATTGTATAACCATGATTCCTTGTTGAAAATATTTCTTTGGGTGTATCATCTTATGTGGGGAAGGGTTAATTGTTGCTAAAATTTGTTGGTCCCCATTATTGCAAGTAAGGGCCTGATGTTCCCAATGATAGATGGGGTAAAGTCCATCTTAAGGGAAGTCGTTAAGTTCTTTGCTTGCTTAATATTATTGTTAATGGAAATCCGGGGAAGTCTGAGTACCCGGAAGTTGTGGTAAGAATATCCCTTGTCTCCCTTATTTAATATTAATTGGTTTGTTGCGTGGTGCCAAGTGCCTAAGCACATCTTGATCTACGGATCACATGCGTAATTCACAAGAACATAAGGAACCAAAAATTCCAATTGTGCCTTTGTTCATTTCGCATGTGATGCATAGATCTTGATGTGCGGGTCGTACAAGGACAAAGAAGGCCAGTCACTGCTGCGAGGGGTGATGCATGGTGCGACACGCACTTTGGATGGTGCATTTTGCACCACCTTTGCACCTCGATGAAAAAAATCCCTGTAGGATTTTGTTAGCTTGTGCGATAGCACATACGATGCACACTCCTTCTGGTGCATTTTGCATGTGGTCCGCACAAGCCATCAGACACTTATTTCATTTTTCTAGTCTGTTGCATTCCATCCTTTGTAGTTGCTAACTTCTTTTTAGGTTTTTTTTGCTTTTGGCTCACAATCTGTCACGACCCAGATCACCGTGAGTGGCACTCACCCAACCCTCCTCCTCCCCGGGTGAGCGAACCATCACTTTCCCGAACTTAATTGTTCTAACAGCTCAAAACCAAAGTGCAAAAATTAAACTAGCAAAAGAATAATAACAAAATCACTTCATTAATATAAACCTGCAGAAATTACCCCCTAGAATCTGAAAGTCGCAGTACAAAACAATCTACCAATGTCTAGAATACGGGGATGCAACCCCAAAACAAGAAAATAGTTTAATCCCGAAACAAGTGGGCTACAACTCTAATGATAGATTCAAGGCAGCTCGATCAAAGAAGCTCACCCTTGAAGTCTGGAAATGCTGGTACTACAGATGAGGTCGCATCTCAACCGCTGGAAGATTGCATGTACTCACAAAAAGAAAAAAAAGTGCAGTATCAGTACACCACTACTGTGTACTGGTAGGATCATCAACCAGTTCCAAAAAAAATGTGTATAATCAGCACAACAAATCAAGTATAAATATGGAAGACATGCAACAAGTCAACAGGCACCCCTAGACTACAAGTCTCTACCTAGCTTGTTCCCGCATGAAATCTACCCTTTCTAACTGTAAGAAACAATCATATAACCAATAAACCATCCCTTTTCGTCTAACCCGGACCCACTCAGGGATCCCCTCTAAACAACACCTAAGTGTTAAACAGACAACCCAGCCTAATCCAAGGCCAACTCAATAGATATAACAGGATTCCCGGTCACTCAAGGACCACCAACAAATATCACATTTCAATAAAACAGCCCGGTCCACTCACGGAACCAATAACAGTCAATGCAATACAACAATATCAATACAATGATGTAGTAAAATAAACCCGTACCAGGCATGGTACCCGAGCCAACTGTTAGTATCCCGTATCAGGTGTGGTACCTGAGCCAACCATTTGTTATACCCGTACCAGGCATGGTACTCGAGCCAACTGTTAGTATCCCATAGAAGGCGTGGTCCCCAAGCCAACCATTTGTTATACCCGTACCAGGCGTGGTACCCGAACCAACCGAATGTCAATTAATCCACAGTCAAATAATGAACAAACAACTTGTAAAACCAACAAGCAACACACTGTTCAATCCACAGACTATAAAACAGGACCCTTAGACATTCTAAACAATTCCTCTAAGTAATGTAGTTCATACAAACACTTAGATAAGAGTACAAAAAATACACAACATCCACAAGAATCGTAAGCCATCACCTACCTCGAAATGATCCAAGATTTACTCAACCCGAGCGTTCCCGTATTCCGGATTCCTTTCTCTTTCTTGGTCTAAAACAACATACAAGTACTTGAATTAACAAACAAGGCCTGCGAATTACCCGAATTACACCAAATCCTAAATCCCAGACCAACCATGATCATTCTACCTTTTTTCTCGGGTTTCCTGCTATTAATTCCCCTAGTTATATCATTTTCGCGGATAAAAATAGAGAATTTAACAACATGCGATCAATCAACCTTGTTTATAACAATACCCAAGAACTTTCATGCCTAGAATCCCCCTTCTTCCCCAGATTCAACCATCTCTAGGTTATTCTAACTTTTCCCCAAGTTCCCTCCTAGCAATTCTACCACGTAGGAAAAGTAGTACGAAGTTTGGAGAGTAGAAACCTTACCTTAGGGAGGTTGCTATGGTAGATTCGTTGCGCTCATTATAGACAGAATTTATAGAAATCTCCAAAATTTTCCCATTTTACAACACACTTGCTTCCCTCGATGATCTGAAACAACCCCTTCACGTCAATCGCGATTTCGGGAGTTCTACTTACCCGAATTTGATTCCGAAAAGTCCCCCAGACTCTTTTATGTCTTGGATACGTGTAAAAATAGCTCAACACAAGACACCTAACCTATTTCTTATCCGAATTTCCCTAGACTCTGCCTCACTCAAAAACCAGTCGAGGCTATCCTAGCCCAGAATTTCAAACTCCCAACCCAGAGGTTTCTAACTCTAAAACTCAGCACGATTGGACTAACCATATTGATGGACCTGGTCATTACAATCTATGTATGCAGAACATGTCTTCTAGCAGGGGAAACATGGGAGTCCAACCAAGGTAAATGTCTGCAGCAAAAGAAGCAAGGCTTCGATTCGGGGTGGAAGGCATGAAAGCCTATTATAAGAGGGACAAGAATAGAACCTTAAATATGGAGCAGAGTTTTAACCTTGTTGAAGTTGGGGATGAGTTGCCCAACTTGCACTATTAATTTGCCAATCGAGAGTGGCAGCCATTCCAAGATGTGCCTGGTGGTAATTATGAGGAGATAGTTTGAGAATTCTTGCGGCCTATCAAGCCACACAAGATTCCAAGGGCTATAAAAGGAATAAGGAGAAGTTCCCTAACTTAGATTCAGTTGTCGTTCCAGGTAAGAAGGTTTCTGTCACCCCCGCTTCTATTAATGTCATCTACAGGGGTCACCCAATTGCACCTGCCCCAGCACTCTTAGCTAGGTTGGCTGTAGAGCAAAAGCCCTATTGTGAAACAACCCATGTCATTGCTCAGGGTGTCCCGATTTGGTCCACTATGGGGGGAGACATTCTAAGAAAGTCCTTGCTCTTTGAAGCTTATATTTGGTATGATCTTGTCTGCAATCATTTCTTGCCATCCCAAAATGATCAGAAGATAACTCAAGATGGGGCCATTTTGATTACGGCTATTATGACTTGGGAGCCTATTAATTTTGGGGAAATAGAAGCTATGGTGATAAGGAGAAAATCTCATCGAGGAAGTGATTCTTTCCCCTTCACAGTTCTGATTACTAAGCTTTGTGCTAAGGCTGATGTCCCCACCCTCAGTTGTGATACATTCACTCATGCTATTGGGGCTATCGACCTTGATAAGAAAACAGACAGCGATGCCCTCAGGTTTAAGAGGGAAAGGACTGAGAAGTTGGGGGAAGTTGACAGTGATGAGCTTGATGCTGAAGTAGATGCTTCATCTCCTTACCGGGCTACTTCTGAGGCACGTACACATGCCCTCGCTCCTTCGACTACCAAAAGTGGCCTTTAAGACATAGTGGACTAAGCTAATAACCATGAGCTGCAGCTTGCTAACCTAGCTACTAAATTACCTGGGATGATAAACGGAGCTATCAAGAATGCAGTGCAAGGGGTAATGGATAGCTTAAACACACTGTGCAAGAGGGTAGATGTCATTGAAGGGGCAATCACAACACTGCGGGAAGATATTGGCAAGGCCAAAGGTAAAGCTCCAGTGGTAGAAACATATTTGACCACTTTGCCTCCACCTCGCTCAATTCTCGGGACCTTTGATAACTTATTTGTAGCTTATGCGGATGAAGAGGATGTGCTAAACCATACTGATGATGAGGACCCTGAGTTTCAGAAAGCCCTTCGTGACTCGACACTTTCTACGCACTCCCAAAAGGGTGGTGCTGGCCCAAGTGGAAGGACCTCAGATGATGAAGGAGCAGCTGATGATGATTATGATAAGGCATAGTCCTCCAGGGAGTTCACCCTTCTTTCCCTTAAGCTATTAGCATTGAGGGCAATGCTTCTTTTATGCGGAGGGGGTGTTTTTACTTGCTTTTTGTTGATGCCCATAATTGGGCTTGAGATATTATTTTTAGTGCCTTGCCGGGCCTTGTTGACATTCCTGGTAGATTTGATTTGGCCCTTGTCGGGCACATTTTGGATGATTGTGATGCTTATTGCCCTTGCCGGGCCTTTAGATTATGTTAGTTTAATTTTGAGTTTATTATTGTACCCTCGCCGGGCTTGATTTTTGGTTGTTGAGATTGTGTTGTCGGGTTGGTCTTACATGCCCCATTGTTTTACAACTTGTTCTTTGCAAATGCGCTAAAGGCCTACACCAAGGCTTGCTCATAATGAATCATGAGCACGCAATTTGGATATTACCTTGTTAATAGTAGTTTAGCAATAAACTCCGAGCATTTTCTTAATATCACGGTTCTTTTCCAAGGAGCAAAAGTTTTCTTTATATTTCATTTTCTTTTATTTTTGTGTCAAACCGGGTTTGTGTTTTCATATGATAGACTGATAGGAGACTTTTTTAAGGGAAAATTCCAAGTTTTAGTTTTAAATTGAGTCCGTAGTTGCTTTTCTCAAAATGGGCCCACCGAAAAAAAAATCTTGGCAAATTGTTTTTGAAAACAAAAAGAAGAAGGGAAATGAATTTTTGAGGAAAAGAATTCTCTTGTCATGACTTGCACACTCTCACTTTGGCTAAATTGACTCATAAAAGAGTGTAATGAACTCGGAATAGCTTGTTGAAAATCATCTGTCCCAATTGTTTTTTAGACTAATGAAAGAAGTTTTGTGGCATGATGCCTTGGGTGGTGAGGCTTTACCTGGATTCTCATGCATGTGTGTCGTCTAGAACTTGCCCATAATGTGATTCAAGGTGAAATTCTATGTGTCACCAAGCTTGGAAGATGAACTTAGGCGCTTTTTAATAGCTACTTCACCCAAATGAGTTCCCATGATATCAATCCTAGTGGACCCCTTTGAGCTTGTAACTGTTCTTTGGAACCTTGTTAACACCTTGACCTTTTTGAATCTCTATCTTGGCACCCGACCTCCCTAATTGCTTGAAAGTGATAAATAGGCTAAAAGCCTAAGTTTACGGGGAATGAAAAGATAACATAGGCAAATGCCTAAGTTTGGGGGGTGTACGTGATCAAATGAGGAGAAGAAAAGGAATGCACTTCAAGTGCAAGGTATCACCTTAGGTTTGAGTTGAAAAATTCTCCAAAAATTGATCCAATAAGCAAAAATGAAAAGCAAAGATAGGTGCTGCCAAACAAAGGCGATACAAGGAGTCTTAATGATCATGATTGAAAAGGAGAAGCTTGGGTTGTGTGAGGGAGAAATAAGGTGAAGTTGAAATTTAAAAATGTGAGCGGTGTTCAAAATGAGAACAAAGAGCATTAGGGAGGCGTTGTCACTTGAACCAAATGAAATCCTCACTAAAGCCCTAGCCAACATCATAACCCGCAGGTCTTTGGTGATGCTGAGCTTGGCTACCCTACATTAGTGGCGATTTATATGAAGGGCAAGCCTATGGTTCGACGTGTGTGCACTTGAACTTCCTTGAGAGAATGAGAGTCTTCTTGGTTCTCCTATAATCCCGTGGTTTTGTGAATTGAATGATTGTGAGTGGGATTTTTATGTCGTGAGTGGCATCATGCACTTGAATTGAAACATGAAGTCTCTATGTCAATTGAGCGGAATGAATGACTCAAGTTATGTGGTGAATCTCGAGACAAACCTTGAAGGTCCATGCCGATGACTTGAGAAGCTTAAATGTCTTGTTTTGAATGACAAAATTCCCTTGATTTTGAATGAGAAATGAAGTCCTTTTGGAAAAGGTTTTGAAATGGCCAAATTCCTTGAGTTTGTGGTGGTTCAAATTGAGATGAGCATCGTAGTTGAGTCTTTTGTTTGAGTCTTTTGTTTATTCTTTTTCTTAATTTTTACTATAGATCAATCTTTTGTGACTTGATTGAGTCTAGAGCATAATTCACTCCTTGTCTTGTGAGTATCTTGCTTGAGGACAAGGAATAGTTCAAATTCGAGGGTTTGATAAGTCGGTAATCTACTAACTTATTGAGCCTTTATTCATGAATTATTGTTATGTTTTTAATAGATTTAGAGGTTTTTATGGCCTTTATTGATGTCTATGCATGTACTTGTGATCAAATATGGAAAATAAGGAAACGGACCTAAAAAGAGCTTAAAAGGAGTAAAGTGTGAAGTGATCACAAAAAAATGAAGAATCTGCCCTGAGATGCGGTGCTTGTGCGACACACCCAAGTCGTGGTGCATTTCGCACCTCCCACCGCATGAAGCCTTGGATTGCCTGAATGATTTTTCAAGGGGTGCGGTCGTTGTGCTATACGCAATACTTATGGTGCGAACCGCACCCCCTTCGCATGACGTCTCCCATGTTGGTTGAGTCAATGATTCAGATGAAGAAGGTGTGCGACACGCACATCACAACATGAAAACCGCATGTTGCACCATACACCACCCGAAGGGCAATTTTGTCCAGAAAATTAGTGACGTTTTGAGAAAGTATAAAAGGCCAATTTAGGCATAATTGTAAATGACATTCTTCAGTCCTGGATATTTTGAAGAGATTTTTACTTTGAGAACAAGTTTTCCTCTCCAAGGAGAAGAGGGTTTTAATCTGTTATCTCTTCAAAACCTTGCTTTACCATTTGTGTACTCAAATTGAGCTTAAAACATGAGATTAAGCTTGAATGAAGAGGATTGTGACTTAACCATTTGTTATATCTCTCTCCTTTATTATGAGTAGCTAATTTTATTTGTCTAGGGATATGTTGATAATGGTTTCTTGAGAAATGGGTGTGGGTGTTGTGAATTCTCTCTTATAATTGCTTATTTGACATGGGTCTAGTAGTTTCACCAAGTTTTAATCCTAAAATTAGTGGTTGCAACATTAATTTTCATTACTTGACTATGTTGTTGCTTGAAATACAATTTCATGATTTCGGATGTGAGATTACTAGTGGGAACTTGGGACTCCATTTAGATTTGAGGCTAGGAATAGCTCATATCGACGGAATCACCCACTTAAGGGTCTAAGCTAGAGATAGTGTGACCTTCCCAAGCTAGATATTGGTTGCTTGTTGATTTAACCAATAATGCTCTAACTGATATTATCAGATATATAGTTGTTGATCGAGAAATAAACAACCATAATATGACCAATTCTACTTGTGTCAATAAGATAGAATAAGTGTGAATTAATAATCACCCTATCCCACATTAAAACCCCATTGGATTCACATCTCTAGTCGCCTACTCAATTTGGTACACCCGCTTTACTCATTTGCTTTAATTTGAATTGTGATTGTAGTGGCAGAATCTCAATTCCCCCAACCTTTTACTTTTGTGTTTTAAGAATTTACTCTCCTTGTGAACTCATTTCAATACAATCTTCATATAGCTAGCATCAAGTCTCTGTGGGTACGACCCCAACACCTGTTGGGTACTTATAAATGTGTTTTGCTTGACGATCGTCGTACCTCCATACTTGGGGAGTACAATTTGAGCGTTTATCAAAGCTTACGAGTCTAATCTGAGAATTTTATTGTAACACCTTGTGTGTTCGTGAACATCCCTTTTAAATTAAGAATTTGATAAAATATATTTTTATTCTCTTTCTAAATGCTTTAATATTTATGAAAAATGTAGGCTACGATATATTAGTATATGTATTAAATTTTACAAGATATTTATAATTGATTAATATTTTTATTTTTATTAGAGATATAAGCCTAACTATGTGGAGAAATTATATTTATATTAGGTAATATTTATCGAAAATTTATCATTATTTATAAAATAGACAAAAAGTTATGTGTATTTTACCACGAACCTAAACTAATGGAAAATGCACTTTTTTGGATTTGTTGGGAGAGCACCAAAGCAAAATCTACACTTTTGGATGATTGACTAGTGGGATCCCTTTTGCTTTGTTTTGGCATTCATTTTCCATTGTATCTAAAAGAGTCAAGAAGTAGTAACCATACAATGAATCAAGCAAGTTAAGTGGATAAGGTGTTGTTGGACTCCATACTTAATTCTCTAGCATGGGTACTCAGACTTCTCCACATATATCATACACAATCCAAATAACATCCTACCAATACTTTCCATATTTAATGTCCTCCATATATGGACCACCCCACACTTATACTTTATTAGTCCTTTAATGTTTACCAAGTTGACTAACGTATCCTTATGGCGGTCGCCATCCATCTATCAAATGATATATAACATCCACGACTATAATTTGAGACGTTTTCATCACCTATTTGAAGCTTCAAAGTCATAATTTAAGAGTTCATGTCAAAAGGTCTACATTTTAATTCAATTTCTATCAATTTATCAAATTTCATCACAATAATTCTCTATCAATATTTATGAATCTCAAATCTATCACAAATATCACAATTTCATTCATAAAGACAATAATGACAATCCAATACTACCAAAATGAACAATATTGCATGACTTTAGAAAACCTACAAAATCAAAATTGAAACTTTTGCCATGGAAAGTTGAAACTAACAAGTTATATAATTCTAATATCATCCTTCCAAATATTTAGAACTATTTAATCAACCAAATCAACTCACCTTGTGCCATAATCAAATCATGCTTAAGATTCTACAAACTTTGTATTTTTGTAAAAACTAAAACACTATAAATTTGAATATAATACCTTGTGAAAGTTGGAAAATGGTTTTAACATGGAATCAGAAAAAAATAAAGTACAAAATACATTATATAAAGCTTTGGAAGATTGTAAAAAAATTTAAGTTTTAAATAGAAGAAAGGGAAAATCCGGTAAGAGATTTAAAGGGGGTTAAAACATGGGAGAATACATGGGCCCGAAAAAGAGCCCTTTAACTTTTTGATATGGCCACTCACGTGAGCAGTCCCAAGAAATGGCCTGTTTGGTCAGATTTTTTTCTTTATATTTTCATTCGTGTACACCATTTTTGTGATGTATGCAACTCCTATACCTGCACATGGTCTTAAGGTCGTGGCTCAACAAATTTTTGGATTTTATTTTTTTGTTTTTATTATTTTTTAATCCTCCTAACTACAAATACTAAAACAAATACAAAAAATGGGTTGCCTCTCATGAAGCGCTTGATTTAATATCGTGGCACGATGCAATAAACCTTTTCCTCCACCTTGAATATATGAATTGTACTCCCAATTTCGCTTCAAGTTTTCTCCTATGCTCCAGTGGTAGAGGTACAAACAAAATTAAGCCATGTGACTAATGTAGTCTGCTGCATATTTTGCCTTTTGGATGCAGAATGTAATTATGTCGATATGCACAATAACTTTGAGGATGTATTCACTTTGTTCCTCAACTATTCATTCCTCTATTATTTTTGGTGGATTGTCACTTTTCACCCCTAATATAGACATTAAATCTAATGGATTGTCATATCCACCCGTAATGTTAAAAAGTGATGTAAATGAAGTCCAATGCATTCAAAATATGAAATAGCTCTCGTCTTTACACCCCCACATTCAAACATACTAGAGTCTTCATAAATAATGTTATCCATTTTTTCAGATGACTCTTGTGTACTCTTCTACAAAATTATTGACGAGTAGGTTTTATATTTTCTACTCCACAACTTGGTTAGTATCCACAACAAATATTGGTTGGACATCAGACATCCCAACCATTTTGTTATATTGAGCCTGCGGGCCATGGATATTTGAGTCAAATTTCTCTACCTCTTGTTTGAGCTTTATTCTCCCTTCACTGATCTGATTTGGCATGTTGAAAAGACTATCCAGGATGAACCCATGAAATTTTATTTGTTGATCTTGTTCCTTAAGCCAAGATTTACTCACTATTCTACTCAAATAATTGAAGAGGTGCACACAATCCATTCTCAGAAATGTTATAATAATTTTGCCACAAGTGAGATCCTTCACAATTCAAACAAGGATAACCATAATAATAATTTCATCTATTCAAGCAATTTAAATTCTATGTTGTCATGTCAAAAATGTTAAATAAATAAAAAATTACTCAAAAATAAAATAAAAAGGTGAATAAATAGAAAAGAAAAGTTTAATCTAGATAAACATTTAATTTTTAAATCTCTGACAACATCACCAAATACTTATTGTCTCCCACAATACACACAAGTAGATGCGATCGTTAAAGTAATAAAGTGACTCAGAGAGCCGGATGTCAAAGCCATAGGGATTTACAATTATCTATTTTCTGAATTAAACTAATTTTAATTATTTACTCAAGTTATTATTCCTCATGGTTTGGTTTATTTTTTATTAAACTATATATTCTACTAAAGTAAAAAAGTAATCACGAATAAATATTGTAGAGGTTGTTCACAAAAATGTTACGACCTAGGGTTATGGCACTTGCATAATTCCATCGTATCTTTATATAGTTGATAAGTTGAGATATTTTCTGAATTGTTGAATCACATGGTTGATATTATAGTCATGGGCTCTTGCAAGTCTAACCTTCTACCTAAATTGGACACCTCACTACATCATTGAGCGGGGATAGATGAACCAATTCGAATACATTAAGTTATCTTCTTGTATTTGACCCAAGTAGGGAGATTGATAAATTGGTAATCTACCAACTTATTTAACTTTTATTCATGAGTTAATGTCTTAATTTGATGTGATTTAGGAGGATTTTATACTCTTATTATCTTATATATAGGCACTCTTGATTAATGAAGAAAGAAGAGGATTTGAACCTAAATGAGATTTAAATGGAGTCTAAGTCAAGAGATGACTAGAAGAGAAGAGATATGTCCAAGAAGTGCTAGAATACATGTGAGACAGAAGAGAAAACCTAAATTTAGCAGGTGCCAGCGTATATGAAAGCTGAAGACCTCCCCAGCAACATAGGCACTTGCATGCCATAAGTTGCCAAGGGTTACTGCAGGTGCCTGTGCATGTGGAGTGCAGAGCACCTGCGTGCCGCAAGTCATCAAGGGTGACTGCAGGTGCCATCGCAGATGACTTCGCAAGTGCCCCAAAGGGAAAAATGGTGTAAAATGTCATTGCATAATTGGGAAGCATCCAAAACCCTTTTTGAGATCTGTGCAAGGAATATACTTTTATTTTTTCCCAATTTGAAGATGGTACATTGATTACACTATTATAGAGCTTCTTCTTCCTTAGAACTTGTGAGAGAAAACTCCATTATTGATAACTTAAAGTTTGGAATTGAAGATAGATTATTTATTATGAATGAAATTTATCACTACCCAATTGGTATAATTTCTTTTTCCTTCACTATGAGTAGATAATTTCTCTTTCAGGGGTGTGTGCAATGATGGATGTTCAAATTGGAAATACCCATTGAAATTAGGAATGGATTTAATTATATATGCTTATAATTGATTATTGTATATGGGTCTAGTGGATCCTTCATGTTTTAACTAAATTATTAATGGTTGTAAACATTATTTTAGTTTTCTAATTGGGTTCTTGCTTGAGAAAGAAGTTCCTAAATTTGGGTGAGGATTTCTAGTAAGGATTTGGAGATTCTACAATTAAGCCGAGGCTAGATATAGCTCACCTTAAGAATTCCTCATCTAAGTTTAAGGCTAGAAATAGCTCAAATACTTAAGCTAATTGGTTTGTTGTTGCTAGGCCTTGGGGTTCGAAAGGATCCAAGGCCTATACATATTTAATAGATTGAAAGATAGTTGAACTTACCTATGACCAAGCCTACCTATACCTTTATCAAGAATAGGCTAAGGTAATTAACTCTAATTCTAATGAATGATCCTATTGAGAGCACACCCCTAGTCTCTCCAACTTTGATTGTTAGCGATTGTGTTACTTGTGACCTTGTTTACTAAAACAAACTTTTGCTTACACTTTCCCCCCAATTTACTTTTATTGTTGAGACAACATGCATACTCTCGCAAATTAGTTACAAATTTTAGCTAATCATCACTCCAATCCTTAAGAATTCAACCCTGACTCACATTGAGTTATTATTTTTGCAATGATCATAGCCACCTCCCTCACGAGAGAGTTGTATTGGAAGTTACCAAAAAATAGTGTCATTGTCAGGGATTGGATTTTAATTGCTATTTTTTTTGTGATTGACTAGCATAAGTGTGTATCTTGTGTGTATCTTGTGTTCTTTTGTGTTTTTATTATTTTTTCTTGTGAATAGGTGAGTGATGTGCCATGCTAGCGACCAAGCTAGTGTGGATGGATTTGTTGATATGGAGGATGAGCCAGTTGTTCATGGTTCCGCAGGCGCCATTCATTTGCCTCCCACTGTTGGTAATACAGTCTTCCATATAACAAGCACCATTCTCAGTTTGATTCAAATGAAAGGCTTATTTGGAGGATTCACAAATGATGATGCTAACCGACACATACGTAATTTCATGGAGATATGCCAGCCTTTCAACATCCAAAACATTAGTCAAGAGTTAATTTGACTTAGGCTATTTCCTTTTTCTCTCATGAGAGAAGAAACCTCTTAGCTAGAAGAGTTTCTTGAATGTTCTATTACCACTTGGGATGGGCTAGGTGAAGCATTCTTGGATAGATTCTTTCCTCATTTGAGAATGTTGAAAATGCGTGATGAAATTATGTATTTTTGGAAAGCACCGGGTAGGCTCTACATGAAGTCGGCTTGCGATTCAAGAAAAAGTTGTTGTTGTATCCTAACCATGAGCTACTAGAGAATGTGTTCTTACAAAGCTTCTACCATTCACTTGATTCTATGAACAAATCCATAGAAAATAATCTTGTGGGTGGATAGATCATGGATCAAACCTTTGAATTAGAAAAAGCCCTCTTAGACCAGATGACAAAGACAAACTGAGCTTGGTACACATGGAAGGCTGAGGTGGTATCGGGTATCATGGAAGAGAGGGATAAGGCTATGGCTAAAATGATGACGCAAGTAGAGTTACTTGAGAAGCATGTAATGGGTGTCGGGACCAAAAGTGTGAATGCAATTGGGTCTCAAGGGTCCAAGGGCCATGATGATGATAGTGATTATGCATCGGTTGATGAGGAGGCTTACTACTTAGCAAGTACTCTCCCAGGGTACCAAGGTGCCAATCAAGGCCCTTGGCAACCAAGGGATCAGAACCAAGGTTGCAATAAAGATAGAGGTGATCTATAGAGGAATGAGTGAGATAGGGACCATGATGGTCTATGGAGAGAATGTGAGAGTGAGAGAGACGGTTATAGATACAATCATTGAAGTGCAAACCCTTATGTACCACCCTCAAAGCCAAAGCCAATCAATTAAAGGATAGCGAATTCGCTAGTTCAAAGATCGAAGAGATGTTGGTTGTTGTGTTGAAAAAGGTAGAATCTACAGACAATGGGGTAAAGGACTTAAAAAGCAATGTATCTATCCTCTCCCAAACCGTTAGTTCTCATTCAGACTCCATCAAGCACCTTGAAGCCCAAATGAACCTTAGATTGAAGGGGACATTCCCTAGTGACATGCTTTCGAACCCAAAGAATGATGTCCATGTCATGGGTATTGTCACTAGAAGTGGTAAGATCCTTTATAATGCTGGTGTTGCAACCAAAGAAGTTTCACTTGAAAAGAGAAAGAGTGATGATTCGAAAGTTGGGGTGAATCTTAGTTCACCCAAGTTGATTTTTAATGAAAAGAATATGAAGTAGTGGGTGAAAATCCAAAGGAAGAAAAGGAGGAGGTTCACCTCCTAAAGTTGTGCTGGATGTCGATGAGGGAAAGGAGAAGCAAGTTTCTTCAGAGCCAAGGTTGTTGCCTAAATGTCCTCCCACATACCCTCAAAGATTTCTTATGATAAAAGAGGATAACCAATTCAAATAGTTCGTGGATTTGTTTAGCAAGCTATTGGTAAACATTCCATTGGTTGACACTTAACTTTAAATGTAGGGCTATGCTAAATTCATGAAGGAGTTGTTAAAGAAAAATAGAGTGATTGATGTGGGAATGGTGGAGGTTTCACATCATTGTAGTGTTATTATGGCAAGAAATCCAGCCCCAAATAGAGAAGATCTGGGTGCTTTCCCCATTCCTTGTACCATTAAGGTTTATGTGTTCAACAAGGCTTTATGTGAACTTGGGGATAGCATTTACATGATACCCCTTGTGATCTGGAACAAGTTAGGTTTGGGAACTCCCAAGCTGATACCAATGAGGTTGCTAATGGTTGACCATTCGATAAAATGCCCGGTGGGGCATCTTGTTTGATGTATTGGTGAGAGTTGATAAATTCATCGTCTCAGCAGATATTGTGGTGTTAGACTATGATGTGGACTTGGATGTGCCTATTATCCTAGGGCGCACATTTTTAACTACTACAAGAGCTCTTGTAGATGTGAAGCTAGGTGTGCTCAAGTTCCGAGTTGGTACATAAGAAGTCATGTTCAACATTTGTCAAGCCATATAAACCCCGGATGCATGTAAGATTGTTTTTGTGATCTCTATGAGGAAAGAGTTGATTAATGCTCCTCTTGAAGAGGAATTAGAAAAAGAGTTGCTGAATTTACAAATTGTGTTCTTTGAAGGTGATGAGTCGAGGGACCCCGAGTTTGACGAATTGCCCAAGACACCAAGTTTGGTGGACATGTATGTTAGTCCTTATGACACTCCACCACTTATCTCATCCAATCGGTTGAACACTTGGCACAGGGACAAGTTGATGAATTTCTTGAGAAAGCATATAGGGAGCTTGGGATGGTATTGTGTCAATCGTATTGGCATGGCCACGGATAAAACTTGATTCTTGAGGTACTATCATCGAGCCATGACGTAAAATCAAGTGCTTCTTGGAAGGAAACCCAAGTGTTATTGATTTATTTACTTCACTTTTCTGTTGTTTTTGGTGTATTTTAGAAATGCATGGAGATTGAAAAAAGTGGCTAAGTGCTAAAAAATTCTCGAGGAGGACATGCATCCCACCTGCGGTTCGCATGTGACAACTTGTGCCATGCAGGTGGAGTCGCACCTCTGAGGCAGTAAACTAAAGCAAAAAATCAAAAATGGGAGGCATCTGTGAAAGCAAGTGTGAAATGCACATGAGGACTCGCGACATGCATGTGCTGTCGCAAGTCCTAACCAGTGCACTGGCACCAAATTGATGGAAATTCATCACCTGCAAAATGCGGGTGACCACTTGGGAAACACAAGTGGTGTCGCAGGCGCATATATGGTTTTTATGTTGTTGACCTACCTGTTTACTTGACCCAACCCAGACGCGACCCACGTCTTTTTCTATTCTTTCCCACCCTTAAACCGCCTCTTCTTCTCCTTTTTCCACTATTACAACTCCTAAAACCATAAAACTCTCTCCACAATCTCCCATAATTATCCAAATTCTTCCACACTCTTTAACTTTTCTCTTCTTTTCCTATCCTCCACATAGCACCACCACTGTCGCCGCATATTGTTTTGCGAAAATTGTGGGTCACCATTGTTAGGTCTCCAAAGCTTCGAATTTTCACTTCTCACTCCATTATATTCACTTGTGGTATGCTCCCCTATATTAAATCATGTTTTAATTGTTTTGCGAGTGATTTTAAGAAAGCATGCTACTTAAATTCTACCATAGTCTATTTTTTCTTGAGATCTGATTTTGATTTCAATTTTTAGGTCTTATTGTTATTATGGATTGTCAAAAATTTGGTAGATCTTGTTTTTATGACAATTCATGTCGTTCATGTTGATTTTTAGCCTAAAATTTTGAGTTTGGAATGAAGTATGAGTAACCCACTCATTGATAATGCATGATTTGACCCGATGTTATATTGGGTGATATCGTTCTAAGGGAATATCGTCGTTAATGTGGGTTTGGTTGAAATAATCTTGTTTTGGGATGAAAATCGTGAGTCATTATGCTCTTATATAGTTAATCAATTATGAACTGTTCGGTCAGTGCTTTGGTTGAGAGAGAGTGAATATTGTTGCGTTTGAATGTGGTTTTCATGCTAATTGTATAGCTTGATGTTCCTAATGATAGATGGGGTAACGTACTTCTTAAGGGATGTCGTTGAGCATACATTACTTGTTGATATTGGTCTTGTTTTGATTGTGAAGTTTTTCGGGGAAGTCTGAGTAGCTGTTGAGCTTAAAAACTGGTCAAAAATCTGTTTTGTCATGCATTATTGTTGTTGAAAGTGTTCTTACCTGTTAGGCACTTGCATGCCATAGGTATTGCCTTGAGAAACGCATGGGCAATGCAAGTGAAAGCAAGAAATTGAAAATTACCCACTACTTTCCACCTGCGCTCCATATGTGTGTCGCAAGTCTTCACCTGTAAAATATAGGTTGCAACGCAGGTGGAAAATGAGCTTTCCTAGTTACTGTCTAGCATATGCACTAGCACATGTGAGCCGCATGTTGTCACATGTGAAATGCATATGCCAGTGTAGATGACATGTCCTGTTACCACTTTACTGTCCGGCATGTGCGTGACCACATGCGAGTCACGGGTCTTCACCTGCGAAATGCATGTTACTCGCCTAAGTTGGTAGTTAACATGATGCTATTTGTTTCCTTTGCATTCCATTTATTTTTCATTCCTTAACTTCTTGTAGTTGTTTTTTTATTCCATATGCAAAAACACAAAAATATTGTATATTTTGTCCTAGCGGTGGTCACCTATTTTTGAAGGAAAATGTCTTTATCCAGGCACAAAGCTAAAGGAAAGGCCCTAATGGCAGCTATGACATCTGACAATTCTTCCGAGCTTTTGCAAAATAAGGAGCTATCAGAAACACAACTCAAGTTTGTCCTTGAGGAAACGGAGTCCTATTATTCACTCTTTGCCAAAAGCGAGCAATTAATGAAGAATCCTGGTTTGATGTCTACTCCTTCAAACATGACTTTCCTGGTATATCATAGCAGTTCAATAATGGGTGTGGGACAAATTTACTGAGGTTCCATGGCATTATTTTCCAGAATTGGTACCAGAGTTTTATGCATCTTATCAAGCTCGATAAGACATTTTGAAGCACAAAGGTTGAGTAGACAGTATGCCATGATTTCCATCAGTTCTAGTGCGGGGAAAGGAAAATTGACATCACTCATAATGCCATCGACTCTATCTTCTAGGATGCGCCAGTGTGCTCTGGATCGGAGTTTGCCAATTGTTTAGCTTCGAAAGATGATCAATATGGTTGGTTGGCCAGTATCATTGCTAAAGGCCAACCTTTTTGGGAAATGTACAAAGGTGATATTTCTCGCCATGATCTTCTAAAGTTTAAGAATCGGATGTGGTTAGATTTTTTGTGCACAAAACTCATTCCTTCGAAGAATACCACCCATGTCTCCATCGAGGTAGTTATTCTAATCTCTTGCATAATGACTAGTATTCATATCAATAAGGGGGAGATTATAGGTGATCAATTAAAGAGAAAGGCTAGGGGTCACTCTACATCCATTCCCTTCTGTAACACCCTCGAAAACTCTAAGCCTAGAACCACCCCAGAAATCCCAAGTGTAAACTGTCAAGTGAAAGAAAGAATCACGGACAATTTCCATGGACCATGGAATAGTCTACGAGTTATGGAGGGTATCCATGTAAAAGGACCTATAGACCAACCTCTGGTCTTGGATCCAAGAGAAGGATCCATGTACCATGGAACAGTCCATGGGCCATAGATGGTGACCATGGAAACAAACCCGCAGTCTAGTAAAATCCCCAGGATCTACGAGTGGGATCCATGGCTCGTGGAACTTTTCAAGGACCGTGGACCACCCTCATGGACCAACATCAAAAATTAGATAATTTCCCAGGGTACCTCGAGTGGGTTTCACGGCTCGTGGTTCAGTCCATGACCCGTGGTTCCCATCCTTGGAACCCAACTTCGGGTAAAATTAATAGTTTTTAATTTAATTCCTTAGGGTAATTTAGACATTTTCCACCTCTTTTAACCCAATACACAGTCATTTTAGGCTTACTTTTAAGGGACATTAGTCATACTTAAAGGATTTTCCTCTCAGTCCAAGCGATTCAGTTTCAAAAAGAAAGAAAATAATGCTCTTCTCTAATTCAGATTATCTCCAAAAATCTTCTTCTACCAGGTATGTGGGTATTCAGTAAGGGTTTTGTTCTCCCTTATTCCCAAAACCTCAGGCTTTTACATTGATTTTCATGATTTTAGAAACTAGGGATTTTACCCTTTTATGCAGATCTTTATAGAATTCAATTCTCATACTTATTATATGATTTTTATCCTGTTAAAATGAATTATATCATGTTTTCAATGATTTGCATGATTTCTTACAAGGTTTTGAGAAATCAAGAACTTAGACCTAAATTGTAGTACTTTCTCATGAAGTAGATTTCTTCAAAAATGAACCTATACTAGTATTGAGCTTTAAAATAGAATTTAGCCAGCTTTCAGCTTACTATAGCTTTTCAGAAAATAGTGATTTCAAACCAGTTAAGTTCTGACGCAGTATTCCAGAACCTCTGTTTCAATGAGCTTGTAGAATCAGTTTTGGAAGTAGTACTTAGCACTAAGTTTGACTAGGGTTCAGCATACCCTACAGTCCTAGAACTATGTTCCACTATAGTTTTTTTAGCCCCTCAGTTGGGCCTCAAAATTAGTGATCACTTCAGCCATGCCTTTAAGCCTAGCAAGGTATATTGGGTCCTCTCGATGGGGCGTATACATTAGAATCCACGTTTAGCTCACGTGGTTTATATCTGTTAATAGACTCTCCCGATAGAATTAGACTTATTAGTACTAGGCCCTCAGTTCAGTTCTTTTCAGTTTTAATGATATTTTTCAGCTTATTCCCGCATTTTAGATTTTTATGCATGACTATGTTTGGGCCTATGTACTATATTTCAGCTTACAGTTTAACCAGCATATTAGTATTTTAGCATGTTTATATATATATAGTCCACTTTGCATATCCCTCATGCTCAGTACATTGAAAGTACTGACACATACTCTATGTGTTGCATCCTATTATGATATAGGTTCAGGTTCTCAGATTCAACCGCGCGATTAGCTCATTCTAGTTCCATCACAGCGACAGCCAGTGGTGAGTCCTCATCATCCGAGGACGTACTTTATGATCTTCTTCTAGTTAGTTTATTTTTAATTTCAGTATTTTGGAGTTTTTACTGGGGGCTTGTCCCAGCAACTCATCAGTATTAGAGGTTTTCAAACATAGAGTCAAACTTTAGCTTTTAGTTAGTTTATTTGTTTCAGACTTATATTTGAACTCAGATATTCTGAATAAAATTTTGAGAACTCGTACTTTTATCCAATTTAGCTTCTGCTCAGTTTAAATTCATGTGATTGCTTAGTATATGCCAGGCCATGGGTTAGGTTAAGGTCACTTGTGACTCTAAGCACCGTGGGTGTAGACTCGGGGTGTGACAAATGTAACACCCCGTACCTTTCAAAACCTATGTGACTAAGTAAATATCGACGAAGGTATTTGAGCTCGAGATTGTGAAGGGGTACTTTGGCCTAGAATTTGAAATGGTCAAATATATATAAGTGTTAAGTTAAATTATAAGGATGAGGGTTTTCAAAATGAGATAAAACAAGTGAGGTACTTGCTCGACTTATCTAAGCTCTTAGGTGACAAGTAGGTGCATCACCTACCTACGCTAATGAACTAAGTTCCGAGGGCCGATTATTGGCAGCAACACCATGGATTATTAGACCTAATGGTAGCCCAAATGAATCTTAAAGTTGGCCCATCAAAGAACAACCAAATCTGGCCCAAACAGCTACAAAAGGTAGCCACCAATATTGACCACATTTTGACCCAAGAGAAGCCCAAAATCAGCCACAAAACTTAACCCTTTTGAGGCCCAAGAAAAGGGTAATTTTGGCCCAAGTTTCTTGACCCATTTTGGCCCAAATATACTCAAAAAAGTCGGCCAAAAAGGTCCCTTTATACAGACCTTTTGTTGATCAATATTGATCACAAAAAGCTGGAAAAAATCTCTCTTATCTCCTTTCCTTTTGGCAACCCTTCTCTCTCTTTAGGGTTCTAAGAAGATCAAGATTCATTCAAGCTTAAGGTGAGTTAAACAACTTGTTATCTTGGTATTAATCTACTACATATAGCTAGGATATCCTATGGTAAGAAAGACATGAACTATGGTAGCCCCTTTCTTAAGATTTAACACATAGAAATTGTGTAATAATTAAGAGATTTCTTCTTCTCTTGTTGGTGTATGTGTAGGGGTACTTAAGATTTTCAAGGCATCAATAAAAAGAGGATAAAACACACCTTCAAGTGTGGTAAGTACTCTGCCCATAATCATATTTTTGGATTGAAGTTCGGATGGACAATTGTTGTTGAATTGTTGTTAAGAACTCACGGGACAGCGATCAGAAGCCGTGGGTTCAATGTGTTGCTATTGTATTTCGGCATGGTGAGTTGTGTAGGGTCTGTTTGATGTGTTTTGTATTATTGGAGGCAGTAGGTTGGTGTGTCTGTGATGTGTATTGGACAGGGGAGAAAGGTGTGACGATACACCTTTAATTAATGCAAAATACGTAAATCTGCCTGAGAAATGTTTAACTACTGTTTTGGAAAGTTTGCATCAGGTTTAAGAGATAATATTAGCTTCATTATACCCTTGTGTTGTATATTAACTTAATAAAGTAAAGTCCATGTTCTGGTAAGCACAATCTTCGGAAGGAACGAGGTATGTTAAGGCTTCTTTATTCCTTATCGGCATGAATCTAGAAATAGAACTCTAAATCTCCGAAAGAAGGAATTTGAGTATTCTTTTGTAAGAGAGATGATTTGGTAACCAAACAAGTCTTAAGGAACTAAGTTATACATTATGGTGATTCAAGTCGCCTTCTTATAAAAATTTGATTCTTTTTGCACGAAACGTAAGTTATCCTTTTGTCGAGTTTCTTCTTTGTATTGTGATCCCTAATAAAGCTTTAGAAAGTATACAAGGAAAGTTAGCAAGTCAAATCCCCATTTATATGTGTTTGGTATATTGAGTCCAACACCTAGTAAGTCAAGGCTAAAGAAGTTATCTAAATGAAACTTCATAAATAACAAGAATAGCTTTAAAGGTCAATCTAGTAATATACTTATTATGCATGGTTTGCATGTTAGTGTGCACCGAGGTGCTACTGCCATATTGAGGCTATTAAATACATAGTGTGCACTGAGGTGCTACTACCATATTGAGGCCATTATATACATATTGTGCACCGAGGTGCTACTGCTATATTGAGGCCATTATATACATAGTGTGCGCCGAGGCGCTACTGCCATATTGAGGCTATTATATATAGGGTGCACCGAGGCGCTATTGTGTTTAAGCGTGGGTTATAAAGAGTGAGTTGTGGTGTGAGTTAATGCATGTGTTGTATTCTAAAAAGAATAAAGGAGAAAGAGCTTAACGAGTCTTACCAATTACAGTTTACAAGTTTCATATTATATCTTGTTCAGATTTACTACTTGCGACTTGCTTTTATGCTTCTACCTTACATGCCAGTACATTATTGTCGTACTGACGTCCCCATTTCCTGGGGGAACTGAATTCATGCCTGCAGGTCCAGACAGAAACCCAGATAGACCTCTTCAGTAGGAGTTGCAGAGTTCAGCCATTTTTGTAAGCTCGATTCTTCCTAGAGCTGACGAGTCAGAGGTCTAGTTTATATTTTGACCAGGTTATGTATATGTACAGCTTATGGGTAGTCCAGGGACCTGTCCTGAATATGAGATATTTTACTTACTCCTAGAGGCTTGTAGACGTGTATATGTACATCAATGTTGGGTATGGCCTTGTCGGCCTTGTTATTAGCTATCTACTATGATAATAGCCTTGTCGGCCTTGAGTTGTTTACCTACTATTGAGCTTTCAGTGTTTCAAATTGTTATTCAGAGATACACTCTATTTTGGCACCCTCGGCCTTTTAGGGCTTCAGGTGTCGGTCATGCCTCCCATGGTTTGGGGCATGACAAACTTGGTATCAGAGCACGTCGAATCCCAGGGAGTCTACAAGCCGTGTCTAGTAGAGTCTTGCTTATGGGTGTGTTGTGCACCATACCTATAATCATGAGGCTACGGTACATTTAGAAATTGTTATCCTTCTTTCATTTGCTAGATCGTGCAATAGAGTGAGGTCATAAAATGTTTGAAGTCTAATTCATGTTTTTCTATTCCTTGTTTACAGAAATGCCTGTGACAAGACAAATGAGTAGCCGACTGTTTGGCACGGATATGGGGGAAGGTACTAGTCGTTCCCCACCTATCCAATTGGATAGATTTGAGGCTCAAAGTGAATCACCGACACCAGAGATCCCAGTTCATCAAGTACCTGATGAGACTAAAGAGGATCCAGTACCCCTGACCCCACCTGCTCCAGTGGCATCTGAGATAGCTAGAGATGAACCAGCACTTGTAGCTCCTCCACCTGAAGAAGAGGACCATGACATCAGGAGTGTTGTTCGATTATTGACCCAGATGGTAGCCACACAACAACAACAAATTGGGGCATCAGCGAGTGCTAGGTCAGGTGGCTCAGATAGTTTTAGGGCTCGAGAGTTTATCAGCCTAAGTCCTCCTATATTTACAGGCTCTGACCCACGTGAGGATCCTCAGGAGTTTATTGGTCAGACTTATCGAGTACTTCGAGTCATGCATGCCACAGTAGTAGAGGCAGTGGAGTTTGCATCTTTCAGGTTACAAGATGTGGCCATTTTATGGTTCGAGGCTTGGGATCGGTTTAGGGGATCAAATGCACCCCCAGCTGAATGGGAGGAATTTTCAGAGGCCTTCCTAGCTCACTATCTTCCACAGGAGGTTCGAGAGGCCAAACTTGATCAATTTCTAGCCCTTAGGCAGGGCAATATGAATGTTCGACAGTACAGCCTCAGGTTTAATTCATTAGCCAGGTACGCCCCCGATATTGTGAGTATGATGCGAGCTAGAGTTCATCGATATGTGTGTGGCCTTAAGGATGAATCGATTAAGGGATTAACAATATCAGCCACACAAGAGGATATGAATATTTATAAGATACAGGCTATTGCTCAGACTGCAGAGGATCTTGAAGTACAAATTGGAGATAACCAAAGCCGAGAAAGGGATCAGAATAAGAGGGCTAGATCTACTTGGTCCTATGTAGAGCCACGAGGTAATGTTAGGCCACATTTTAATAGGCGATCACCCCACCCTACTAGTGGTGCCCCATATCAGTTGCAAAGGCAGAGGTATGATCATTTTTCTCGGACTGGACCAGGCCACAGTTCAAGTGCATCCAGTTCCTATCACCAGGGGCATTCAGGTCAGATGAGTCCACCTTTGCCACCTTGTGTTGAGTCCGGTAGGAAGCATCCTGGGATATGTCGCCTGGGTTCAGATACTTGTTATTTATGTGGGCATCCTGGTCACTTTATGCGAGACTGTCCGAGTAGAGGTAGGGGTGAGATGTCCCAGCCTACAGGGTCGATGGCAGCTTCTTCATCTACTATTCATCCCCCTAGGACAGTCCAATAAGCTACATCAGGTCATGGTAGAGGTATAGGAGGAGGAGGAGCATCCAGTTCAGGCAGTGGTCAGAATCACACTTATGCTCTAGTCGGTCGCCAGGACTTGGAATCCTCACCTGATGTTGTTACAAGTACATTGACTATTTTTACTCATGATGTTTATGCACTTATAGATCCTGGCTCTACTCTTTCATATGTTACCCCGCTCTTTGCTGGTAAGTTGGGGGCAGGCCCTGAGTTATTGCCTAGACCCTTTGTTGTATCTACGCCAGTTGGTGAATCTATTATAGCTAGACGAGTTTATAGAGATTGTGCAGTGTGGATTTATGACCGCCTCACTTCAGCTGATCTAATCGAATTATATATGACTGACTTCGATGTCATTATGGGCATGGACTGGTTAGCTGCATGTTATGCTAATATCGATTGTAGAAATAAGGTTGTCAAATTCCATTTTCCAGAAGAGACAATCCTAGAGTGGAAAGGTAATGCTGCCACGCCAAGGGGTAGGTTTATTTCCTACCTTAAGGCCCAGAAAATGATTTCTAAAGGCTATATTTATCATTTAGTCCGAGTAAGAAGCACAGAGGATGGACCATCGACTCTTCAATCGGTTCCCGTGGTGAGTCAGTTTCTAGATGTATTCCCGGATGAGCTTCCAGGAATCCCTCCAGAAAGGGAAATTGAGTTTGCCATTGACCTACTCCCAGATACTCAGCCAATATCAATTCCCCCTTACAGGATGGCTCCTGCAGAATTAAGAGAGTTAAAGGAACAGTTAAAGGATCTACTCAAAAAAGGTTTCATTAGGCCTAGTACATCGCAATGGGGTGCACCTGTTTTGTTTGTTCGTAAGAAGGATGGGTCCTTGAGAATGTGTATCGATTACCGACAACTGAACAAAGTTACAATCAAGAATAAGTATCTGCTTCCAAGGATTGATGACCTTTTTGATCAGTTGCAAGGAGCCAAATATTTTTCAAACATTGACTTGCGGTCGGGGTATCACCAGTTACGTGTTAAAGGGGTAGATGTTCCAAAAATAGCCTTTAGGACAAGGTATGGCCACTTTGAATTTCTAGTAATGTCTTTTGGGCTTACTAATTCCCCAACAGCTTTTATTGACCTAATGAATTGGGTCTTTAAGCCATTCCTAGATGTATTCGTGATCGTATTTATTGACGATATCCTGATTTACTCGCGGTCCAAAGACGAACATGCTGATCATTTACGTTCAGTATTGCAAACACTTCAGAATCATAAATTATATGCGAAGTTCTCCAAATGTGAGTTTTGGTTGACTTCAGTGGCTTTTCTTTGCCATACAATTACAGACGAAGGTATTAGAGTTGACGGCCAAAAGATTGAAGCAGTAAAGAATTGGCCGAGGCCCTTGAATGCTACAGAGATCCATAGTTTTTTGGGATTAGAAGGTTATTACCGGAGGTTTGTGGAAGGATTTTCTTATATATTTGCACCATTGACAAAGTTGACTCATAAAGCTGCCAAGTTCCAGTGGTCTGATGCATGTGAGCAGAGTTTTCAGGAGTTGAAGGACAGACTTACTTCAGCACCTTTCTTAACCCTGCCAGAAGGCACGGAAGGTTATGTTGTTTATTGTGATTCTTCAAGGATTGGGTTGGGCTATGTTTTAATGCAACATAGTAAAGTTATTGCCTATGCCTCGAGACAACTCAGAAAGCACGAACAAAATTACCCTACTCACGATCTTGAATTGGTAGCAGTTATATTTGCCTTGAAAATTTGGCGCCATTACTTGTTTGGATTCCATGTAGACGTGTTTACGGACCACAAAAGTCTACAGTATTTATTCAAACAGAAGGATTTAAACCTAAGGAAAAGAAGGTGGCTAGAGTTACTAAAGGATTATGACGTAGATATTTTGTACCATCCAGGGAATGCCAATGTAGTGGCCGATGCACTTAGCTGCAAATCCATGGGAAGATTGAGCCACGTGGAAAATAGAAAGATTGAGATGACAAGAGAACTACATCAGTTAGCTAATTTGCAGGTTCGACTACTAGACCAAGGTAATAGGGGAGTTGTTATTCAAAGAACAACGGAATCCTCACTTATGAAAGAGGTAAAGGAACGACAATATGATGATCCAGAATTAGTAAGATTGAGGGAGGAATTTCCACAACAGAAGCAACCACTAATAGAGCTTAAGGAAGATGGGGTTCTCAGATATCAAGGTCGTCTATGTGTACCTAACGTTGGGGAGCTTCGGGAGAAAATTTTGGCAGAAGTTCACTATTACCGCTATTCAATCCATCCCGGAGCGACTAAGATGTATCATGATCTTCGACAGATTTATTGGTGGAATAATATGAAGAGAAATATTGCAGAGTTTGTAGCCCAATGCCCGAATTGTCAACAGGTAAAAATTGAACACCAGAGACCCAGAGGTCTAACTCAAAGTATAGTGATACCTACCTGGAAATGGGAGGTGATCAACATGGACTTTATTATAGGCTTACCCCGTACTTATCAAAAGTATGATTCCATATAGGTGATTGTAGATAGACTTACAAAATCAGCTCACTTTTTGCCAGTCAGGACAACTTATACTGCTGAAGATTATGCCAAGTTGTATATTAGTGAAATAGTTCTACTTCATGGTGTCCCAATTTCCATTATTTCAGATAGGGGTGCTCAGTTTACAGCAAATTTCTGGAGGTCTTTCCAGAGAGGCTTAGGTACTCAAATAAGTCTCAGTACAGATTTTCATCCACAGACAGATGGACAAGCTGAACGCACTATTCAAACACTCGAAGATATGCTAAGAGCTTGTGTACTAGATTTTAAAGGGAGTTGGGATGACCATTTGCCACTAATTGAGTTTTCCTATAATAATAGCTTCCATGCAAGCATTCAAATGGCTCCTTATGAGGCTTTATACGGACGAAAGTGTAGATCACCGATTGGATGGTTTGAAATTAGAGAAGCAGGATTATTAGGGCGAGACCTAGTTAATCAGGCAATGGAGAAGGTGAAGCTAATCCGAGAAAGATTACTAACAGCCCAGAGTAGGCAGAAATCATATGCAGATGTGCGACGTCGGGATTTGGAATTTAATATTAGTGATTGGGTTTTCCTAAAGGTTTCGCCCATGAAAGGCGTTATGCGATTTGGTAAAAAAGGAAAGCTTAGTCCAAGATATATTGGACCATACAGGATCATTCGGAGGGTAGGAAAAGTGGCATATGAGCTAGATTTACCCACAGAATTGGAGACAGTCCATCATGTATTTCATGTATCGATGCTACGAAGGTGCATAGGAGATCCTTCACGTATTATGCCTATCAAAGATGTTCAACTTTCTGAAGACTTATCCTATAAGGAAGTACCAATTTCTATTCGATATCATCAATTTAGGAAGCTCAGAACCAAAGAAGTAGCCTCAGTAAAGGTGTTATGGAGAAATAATAATATCGAGGAAATGACGTGGGAAGCCGAGGAAGAAATGAGGAAAAAGCATCCCCAGTTATTTATGACTTGAAGATAGTATAGAGGTAAGTCATATTCTTATGTTCTTGATACTATTCCTACTATGAAAATATGATCAGGTTTAAACATGTGAAAATTATTACATTTAATTGTATATAGTTGTATCACCCTGTGAGGCATCGTGCTGGACTTTTGCGGAGTTTCAGATTTTTGGATAGTCCCAATTATAAAGGAAACTCTGCCGAAATTTCAAAAAAAACCCTAAGGGTCTAGAGCTCTATATTCATTACCCTCATTCGAGGACGAATGATTCTAAGGGGGGAAGGATGTAACACCCCGTACCTTTCAAAATCTATGTGACTAAGTAAATATTGACGAAGGTATTTGAGCTCGAGATTGTGAAGGGGTACTTTGGCCTAGAATTTGAAATGGTCAAATGTATATAAGTGTTAAGTTAAATTATAAGTATGAGGGTTTTGAAAATGAGATAAAACAAGTGAGGTACTTGCTCGACTTATCTAAGCTCTTAGGTGACAAGTAGGTGCATCACCTACCTACGCTAACGAACTAAGTTCTGAGGGCCGATTATGGGCAGCAACACAATGGATTATTAGACCTAATGGTAGCCCAAATGAATCTTAAAGTTGGCCCATCAAAGCACAACCAAATCTGGCCCAAACAACTACAAAAGGTAGCGACCAATATTGACCACATTTTGACCCAAGAGAAGCCCAAAATCAGCCACAAACTTTAACCCTTTAGAGGCCCAAGCAAAGGGTAATTTTGGCCCAAGTTTCTTGACTCATTTTGGCCCAAATATACTAAAAAAAGTCGGCCAAAAAGGTCCCTTTATACAGACCTTTTGTTGATCAATATTGATCACAAAAAGCTAGAAAAATTCTCTCTTATCTCCTTTCCTTTTGGCATCCCTTCTCTCTCTTTAGGGTTCTAAGAAGATCAAGATTCATTCAAGCTTAAGGTGAGTTAAACAACTTGTTATCTTGGTATTAATCTACTACATATAGCTAGGATATCCTATGGTAAGAAAGACATGAACTATGGCATCCCCTTTCTTAAGATTTAACACATAAAAATTGTGTAACAATTAAGAGATTTCTTCTTCTCTTGTTGGTGTATATGTAGGGGTACTTAAGCTTTTCAAGGAATCAATAAAAAGAGGATAAAACACACCTTCAAGTGTGGTAAGTACTCTTCCCATAATCATATTTTTGGATTGAAGTTCGGATGGACAATTATTGTTGAATTGTTGTTAAGAACTCACGGGACGGCGATCAGAAGCCGTGGGTTCAATGTGTTGCTATTGTATTTCGGCATGGTGAGTTGTGTAGGGTCTGTTTGATGTGTTTTGTATTATTGGAGGTAGTAGGTTGGTGTGTGTGTGATGTGTATTGGACAGGGGAGAAAGGTGTGACGATACACCTTTAATTAATGCAAAATACGTAAATCTGCCCGAGAAATGTTTAACTACTATTTTGGAAAGTTTGCATCAGGTTTAAGAGCTAATATTAGCTTCATTATACCCTTGTGTTGTAGATTAACTTAATAAAGGAAAGTCCATGTTCTGGTAAGCACAATCTTCGGAAGGAACGAGGTATGTTAAGGCTTCTTTATTCCTTATCGGCATGAATCTAGAAATAGAACTCTAAATCTCCGAAAGAAGGAATTTGAGTATTTTGTTATAAGAGAGCTGATTTGGTAACCCAACAAGTCTTAAGGAACTAAGTTATACATTATGGTGATTCAAGTCACCTTCTTGTAAAAATCTGATTCTTTTTGCACGAAACGTAAGTTATCCTTTTGTCGAGTTTCTTCTTTGTATTGTTATCCCTAATCAAGCTTTAGAAAGTATACAAGGAAAGTTAGCAAGTCAAATCCCCATTTATATGTGTTTGGTATGTTGAGTCCAACACCTAGTAATCCAAGGCTAAAGAATTTATCTAAATGGACCTTCATAAATAACAAGAATAACTTTAAAGGTCAATCTAGTAATATACTTATTATGTGTGGTTTGCGTGTTAGTGTGCACCGAGGTGCTACTGCCATATTGAGGCTATTATATACATAGTGTGCACCGAGGTTCTACTGCCATATTGAGGCCATTATATACATACTATGCATCGAGGTGCTACTGCCATATTGAGGCCATTATATACATAGTGTGCGCCGAGGCGCTACTGCCATATTGAGGCTATTATATATAGGGTGCACCGAGGTGCTATTGTGGTTCAGCATGGGTTATAAAGAGTGAGTTGTGGTATGAGTTAATGCATGTGTTGTATTCTAAAAATAATAAAGGAGAAAGAGCTTAACGAGTCTTACCAATTACAGTTTACAAGTTTCATATTATATCTTGTTCAGATTTACTACTTGCGACTTGCTTTTATGCTTCTACCTTACATGCCAGTACATTATTGTCGTACTGACGTCCCCATTGCCTGGGGGTGCTGCATTCATGCCTGCAGGTCCAGACAGAAACCCAGATAGACCTCTTCAGTAGGAGTTGCAGAGTTCAGCCATTTTGGTAAGCTCCATTCTTCCTGGTGCTGACGAGTCAGAGGTCTAGCTTATATTTTGACCAGGTTATGTATATGTACAGCTTATGGGTAGTCCAGGGCCCTGTCCTGGATATGAGATATTTTACTTACTCCTAGAGGCTTGTAGACGTGTATATGTACATCAATGTTGGGTATGGCCTTGTCGGCCTTGTTATTAGCTATCTACTATGATAATAGCCTTGTCGGCCTTGAGTTGTTTACCTACTATTGAGCTTTCAGTGTTTAAAATTGTTATTCTTAGAGACCTTGTCGGTCTCAGACCCCCAGCAGGTTCAATAGAGATACACTCTATTTTGGCACCCTCGGCCTTTTGGGGCTCCGGGTGTCGGTCATGCCTCCCATGGTTTGGGGCGTGACAACAAACTTAGTATTAGAGCATCAGGTTCAAGTGTCCTAGGGTGTCTGAAAGCCACATTATGTAGAGTCTTTTTCATGGGTATGAAGTTTGCTACACTTATGGTAGAGAGGCTACGAGACATTTTTAGAAACTCCTCTTTTTTCATGTTCTATATCGTGCGATAGAGTTTAACTCTATTTCTCTTTTCTAATAAGTTCGTTATGCATTTCAGATCATGCCTCCTCATAGAAACAACCCTAGCAATGCTAACGTAAATCCTCCAGTTTTGAACCATGAGGTCACCAATGCCGAGTTTCAAAATGCTATCTAGATATTGGCACAAGCTGTGAGTGACTAGGCTAATCAGTAGGCACCTATTCCTACTAACCATAATGGTAGGACAGTGGCTGCCAGAGATAGGAATTTCATTCGCATGAATCCCCCAGAGTTCCTTAGGTTAAAGGTAGAGGAGGATCTGTAAAACTTTATTGATGAAATTAAGAAAATTCTTGAGGTGATGCAGGTTTTAGGTATTGAGAGTGTTGAGCTAGCATCCTATCAGCTCAAGCATGTGGCTCATATTTTGTACACACAGTGGAAGCACAATAGGAGCAGAAATGCAGCTCCCATGACTTGGGACTATTATATTAAGCTTTTCTAGACAGATTCATTTTGAGAGAGTTGAGGGAGGCCATGGTTGAGGAATTTTTTAATATAAGGTAGGGATCTATGTCTGTTCAGAAGTGCAGTTTCAAGTTTACTCAACTCTCCAGATATGCTCCATCCATGTTAGCCAAACCAAGGGCCCGGATGAGTATGTATATTTTGGGTATTTTTGACTTGGTTAAGAAAGAGTGTAAGACAACTATGTTAGTTAGGGATATGGACATCTCTTGACTTATGACTTATGGGAAACAAATGGAGGAGGAGAAGCTTAAAGGGAGAGAGAGGGAGAGCAAGAGGTCTAGAACAAGAAATTTTGATTACACTTAGCAGAAGTCAGGCGGTGGAAATTACTCTCAGTTTTAGCAGAGGTCTTCAGCTCCAGCACCTTCATCAGCTAGTGCTCTATCTTCTAGGCCTTGTCATAATCAGAAGAATAGAGCATCATGCTTTAAGTCTCAGGGTAGTATTTCAGGTAACCACACTTTTCCAGCATGTTCTAAGTGTGGTAAGAATCATCCTGGTGAGTGTTTGGATGGCAGAGAGGGGTGTTTTGGATATGGTCAGCTTGTCCATAGGTTGAAGGAGTGCACCTCCACCAAAAAGGGTCAAGGAGGTAACTGAGTTCAGTATACTACTCCAACAACTTCAACGAGTCGCATAACTCAACAGGGTACTACTTTTGGTATAGGTGGTGGTCAGCGTCAAAATTGCATCTATGCCATGTTGTCCCATCAAGATTAGGAGAGTTCTCCTGACATAGTCACTAATATGTTACAAGTCTTATCTCTTGATGTTTATACATTACTAGACCCCGGGGATACATTGTCCTTCGTGGCCCTATATATTACATGTAAATTCATAGTCAGTCTGGAAAAATTCCTAGAGCCTTTCTCAATCTCCACCCCAGTCGGAGAGTCATTCTTAGATAAGAGGGTATAAAGAAATGGGCCAGTTTTAGTCCTCCATAAGGTCACCCCAGCAGACTTAGTAGAGTTAGATATGAATGATTTTGACATCATTCTTAGCATGGATTGGCTACATGCATGTTGTGCCTCAGTCGACTATAGAACCAAAGTCATAAGATTTCAGTTTCAAGATGAGCCTATATTAGAATGGCAAGGAAGTCCTCCAATGTCAAAGGGTCATTTCATATCTTATCTCAAGGCTAGAAAGATGATTTCAAAAGGGTACATCTGTCATATAGTCTGAGTCAAAGATTCCAAGTCTGAGACTCCATCTCTCTAGTCAGCCCCAGTAGGTAGTGAGTTCCCAAAAGTGTTTCCTGAGGATCTGCCTAAACTCCCTCCTAAATGGGAAATCAACTTTAGGAAAGACCTCCTTCCAGATACCTAGCCTATCTCTATTCCTCTTTACAGGATGGCTCCAATGGAGCTGTAGGAATTAATGGAACAGTTGAGGACCTTCTAGATAAGGTCTTCATTAGGCCCAAAATCTCTCCATGGGGTGCACCAGTCCTGTTTGTGCATTAGAAAGATAGTTCCCTCAGAATGTGCATCAACTACCCTTAGTTGAACAAAGTCACGATAAAAAACAAGTATCCCATCCCTAGGAATTGATGACTTGTTCAACCAATTTCAGGGTGTCAGTTGCTTTTCTAAGATAGAACTCAAGTTCAGCTATTATCAGCTCTGAGTTAGAGAGTGCGACGTTTTGAAGACAACCTTCAGAACTTAGTATGGTCACTATGAGTTTCTAGTTATGTCAGTTGGACTAACGAATGCTTCTGCAACTTTCATGGACTTGATGAACAGGGTGTTCAAGCGATATTTGGACATGTTCAGTATCATCTTTATAAATCATATTCTTGTCTACTTGCAGAGTGAGGAGTAGCATGCAAATCTTTTGAGGGTTGTACTACAAACTTTCAAGGATTGTCAGTTGTTCACTAAGTTTAGTAAGTATGAGTTCTTGTTGAAGTCAGTTTCTTTTTTGGGTCATGTGTTGTCTAAGGAGGGCATTTGAGTAGATTCACAGAAGATAAAGGCAGTAAAGAACTGACCTAGACCCACTTCTCTGAAAGACATTAGTAGTTTCTTAGGTTTGGCTGGTTACTACAGGAGATATATTGAGAGGTTTTCATCCATAGCTTCCCCATTGACCAGGTTAACTCAGAAAAAGTTTAAGCTCCAGTAGTCAGATGAGTGTGAGAATAACTTCCAGGAATTTAAGACTAGGTTTACCACTACTCCAGTTTAGACTCTACTAGAGGGTTCAGAAAAATTTGTGGTGTATTGTGATGCGTCTAGAGTTGGCTTAGGTTGTGTCTTGATCCAGCATGGTAAGTTCATTGCATATGCCTCTAGATAGCTTAAAGTTCATGAGAAGAACTACCCGACTTATAATCTTAAGTTAGAAGCAGTGGTCTTTGCCTTGAAGATTTGGAGACACTACTTGTATGGTATCCATGTGGATGTGTTTAAAGAACATAAGAGCCTCCAGTATATGTTCACTTAGAAGGAATTAAATCTTTATCAGAGATGGTGGCTAGAATTTCTCAAGGAATATGATATGAGGGTGCTTTACCATCTGGGAAAGGCTAATGTGGTAGTTGACGCTCTTAATAGGTTGTCTATGGGTAGTGTGTAAAATGTTGAGTAAGAATAAAAGGAATTTGCTATGGGTATTGTGTCACATATTGAGAAAGAAAAGAAGGAATTGGCAAAGTATGTTCATAGACTCGCTCATTTGGGAGTTCACCTTACATATTCGTCAAAAGGTGGTGTCATTGTTCAGAATGGTTCAGAATCTTCATTGGTAGTTGAAGTAAAGAAAAAGCAAGACAGTGATCCCATCTTACTTCAGTTGAAGGGTGTAGTCCATCAGTATAGAGTAGAGGTTTTCTCCTAAGAGGGAGATAGTGTGATTCATTATCAGGGTTGATTATGCGTTCCTAATATAGATAATTTAAGGTAGCGAATTTTGATAGAGTCTTATAGCTCCAGGTATTCTATCATCCCGATGCCACTAAGATGTATCGTGACCTATGAAAAGTCTATTAGTGGAATAGAATAAAGAGGGACATTGCAGATTTTATGGCTAAGTGTCCCAACTGTCAGCAAGTGAAAGTAGAACATCAGTGACCGGGTGGTATGACTCAAGATATTGACCTTCCTACTTGGAAGTGGGAAATGATCAATATGTACTTCATTACAGGCTTACCATATACTCACTGACAATATGATTCTATTTAGGAGATAATAGACAGGATGACTAAGTCAGCCCACTTCTTGCTGTCAAGACTACCCAATTCAGCAGAGGACTATGCCAGACTATACATCTATGAGATAGTTTAATTGCATGGAATTCCCTTATCCATTATCTCAGATAGGGGTACTCAGTTTACATCCCAGTTTTGGAATCTTTTCACGAAGTTCTTGGTACTCAGGTGAATCTCAGCATAATATTTTACCCTCAGACAGACGTCCAGGCAGAGTGTACCATTTAGACCTTAGAGGGTATGTTAAGAGCTTACGTGAGCGATTTCAAGGATAGTTGGGATGAGCACTTACCTCTTATAGAGTTTGCCTACAATAACATCTTCCATTATAGCATTCGCATGGATCCATATGAGGCGCTTTAAGGGCAGAGGTATAGATCACCTATAGGCTGGTTTGAGGTAGGTGATGCAGTGTTGATAGGGCCAAATTTGGTTTATGAAACTATGGAGAAAGTTCAACTCATTAGGTAGAGGTTGAAGTCTGCTAAGAGTCATCATAAATCTTATACAGATATGAGGAAAAGGGACTTAGAGTTTGAGGTTGATGATTGGGTATTTCTAAAGGTTTCACCTATGAAGCGGGTGATGAGGTTTTGTAAGAAAGGAAAGCTTGGTCCCTGCTATGTAGGCCCCTACAAGATTCTGAGGAGAGTTGGCAATGTGTCTTATGAGTTAAAGTTGCCCGTAGACTTAGCATCGGTGCACCTAGTCTTCCATATATCCTTGTTAAAGAAGTTCATTGGTGATCTAGCTTTAGTTGTGCCTTTATAAAGTATGGGTATGAAAGACAGTCTCTCTTATGAAGAGGTTCCAGTTCAGATTCTTGACTGTCAAGTTTGTAAATTACGAAATAAAGAGGTCGCTTCGGTAAAGGTTTTTTAGAGGAACCAGTCAGTTGAGGGAGCTACTTAAGAAGTAGAAGCAACCATGATGACCAAGTACTCTCACCTCTTTCCCTCTGATTCAGCTCCAGCTTGAGGTATAGTTCCTCCTTAGTATGCTAATTTAGTTTTATTCCTCCAGTTATTCTCATGCTCCTAGTATGCATTCATGCCTCACTAATCCAGTTCAGCTATAATTTCACTTAGAAATCAGTTAGTATATCAGCATTTCAGCTTTTTAGTACTAGGTAGGTAGGGATTGTAGCTTTTTTCCTTCAAACTCAGCTTGTTTAGTCTTCATTCAAGGATGAATGATCCCAAGGGGGAGATATTGTAACACCTCAGAAAATTCTAAGCCTAGAACCAGCCTAGAAATCCCAAGTGTGAAGTGTCAAGTGACAAAAAAGAAATCACGGATGGTTTCCATAGACCGTGGAAGAGTCAACGGGCTGTGGATGGTGTCCATGGAAAAGGACCTATAGACCAACCTCTGTTCTTGGAACCATGAGAAGTATCCACGGACCATGGAATAGTGCATGGGTCATGGATGGTGATCTTGGAAATAGACCCGCAGTGCAGTAAAATCCCCCAGGATCTACGAGTGGGATCCATGGCTCGTGGAACTTTTCAAGGACTGTGGACCACCCTCATGGACCAACATCAAAAATTAGATAATTTCCCAGGGTACCGCGAGTGGGATTCACTGCTCGTGGTTCAGTCCATGACCCGTGGTTCCCATCCTTGGAACCCAACTTCGGGTAAAATTAATAGTTTTTAATTTAATTCCTTAGGGTAATTTAGAAATTTCCCACCTCTTTTAACCCAATACTCAGTCATTTTAGGCTTACTTTTAAGTGATATTAGTCAGACTTAAGGGATTTTCCTCTCAGTCCAACCGATTCAGTTTCAAAAAGAAAGAAAAGAACGCTCTTCTCCCATCTACAGACCAAAGGCTTTCTTCTCCATGCTTCAAACTTCAGATTCTCTCCAAGAATCTTCTTCTACCAGGTATGTGGGTATTCCACATGGGTTTTATTCGCCCTTATGCCCAAAACCTCAGGCTTTTACATTGATTTTCATGATTTTAGAAACTAGGGTTTTTACCCTCTTATTGAGATATTTATAGAATTCAATTTTGATGCTTAGTATATGATTTTTATCCTGTTGAAATAAACTATATCATGTTTTCAATGATTTGCATGAGTTCTTACAAGGTCTTGAGAAATCAAGAATTTACCCTAAATTATAGTACTTTCTCATGAAGTAGTTTTCTTCAGAAATTAACCTAGATTACTAGCATTGAGCTTTAAAATAGAATTTACCCAGCTTTAAGTTTACTACAGCTTTTCAGAAAATAGTGATTTCAAACCAGTTAAGTTTTGACACAGTATTCTAGACCCTATATTTTATTGAGCTTGTAGAATTAGTTTTGGGAGTAGTACTTAGCACTGAGTTAGACTAGGGTTCATCATACCCTACAGTTACAGAACTACATGCCACTATAGATTTTTTATCCCCTCAGTTGGGCCTCAGAAATAGTGATCCGATCACTTATGCCTTTATACCCTGGCAAGGTATATTGGGTCCTCTCGATGGGGCATATATATCAGACTCCATGTTTAGCTCACATGATTTATATCGGTTAACAGACTCTCCTAGAAGAATTAGACTCATTAGTTGTTTTCTAGGCCCTCAGTTCAGTTCTTTTCAGTTTTATTTATATTTTTCAGCTTATTCCTGCATTTCAGATTTTTATGCATGACTATGTTTGGGCCTATGTACTATATTTCAACTTACAGTTTAACCAGCATATTATTATTTTAGAATGTTTATATATATATAGTCCGCTTTGCACATCCCTCATGCTCAGTACATCCAAAGTACTGATGTATACTCTATGTGTTAATTATGATGTAGGTTTGAGTTCTCAGATTCAGCCTCGCGATTAGCTCATTCCAGTGCCATCTCAGATACATCCAGGGGTGAGCCCTCATCATCTCAGGAGGTACTTCATGATATTCTTCTAGTTAGTTAATTTTCAATTTCAGTATTTTGGATTTTAGCTGGGGGCTTTTCCCAGCAACTCATCAGTATTAGAGGCTTTCAGACATAGTGTCACACTTCAGCTTTTACTTAGTTTATTTGTTTCAGACTTATATTTCAACTCAGATATTCTTAATAAAAAATTTGAGAACACATATTTTTATTCAGTTTAGCTTCTGCTCAGTTTGAATTCATGTGATTTCTTAGTATATGCCAGGCTATGGGTTAGCTTAAGGTCACTTATGACTCTAAACACCGTGTCGCATCTAGGATGTAGAATCGAGGCATGACAACTTCTTTGTCCTTATCAATTTACTATGTATTCGAGTGGAATGTCCTTTATTCCAGCCATTAGACAAAACATCCTGAGAAAAGGGCATGATTGACTTGGCCATAAAGAGAGATAAAGATGCAACGTCTGTCAAAAAGAGAATGTTTTCTACAACTCCACATGTTTTAGAAGCTACTGGATCTCCTCTTAATATTGCTCGTGCTCAGTTAGAGGATGCAACTCCTACTCCCGGAGTGACAGAACATTCCCATACTACTTCCCTACCACCTAGGTCTTCTCGTTTGCCAGCACCTGCTTCATCATGGGGTTTCTCAAGCTTGCTCATATGGCTCGCAAAAATAATGATCATTTGTGTAAGATAGCTAGAGATATTCCATCCATGATTCAGAATGCTATCAAATCAGAAATGACAAGAGGGACAGGTCTCCCAAAGTTTATAAGCCTTTTATAAAGTGTCCCCTCCCCCCTTTCCATAATGATTGAGGCAAAATAAAGAAGAAGCTCATTTTGGTAAGTTCCTTTCCAAGCTTAAACAACTACCCATAAATGTTCTATTAGTGGACGCCTTACTACAAATGTGGGTTCATGCAAAGTATATGAAAGACTTGATACTTGATAACCAAGAAGAAGCATATAGATATGGGGAGGGTAGAGGTATCCCATCAATGTAGTGCAATCTTGGAAAGCAACTTAGTGCCAAAGCAAGAAGATCCAGTGCTTTCACCATTCCGCGCACCATTGGTTTTTATGAGTTTGCGATGGTCTTGTGTGATTTAGGGGAGAGAATCAACCTAATGCCTCTTGCTATCTTTAAAAAGTTGTACTCGGAGCTCCTAGGCTATAAATATGATGTTGCTTATGGCGGACAAGTCCATAAAATATCCGGTGGGAATCTTGTATGACATATTGGTGAAAATAGATAGATTTATTTTCCCCGTTGATTTTATCGTTTTGGATTTTGAGGTATACTTTGAGGTTCCCATCATTTTTGGGTGCCCATTCTCGACCATCGGGCGTGCTTTTGTAGATGTGGAGAGTGGTGAGCTTAAGTTTCGAGTGAATGGAGAGGAGGTTACTTTTAACGTGTGCAAGTTAATGAGGTAGCCTAATGACTTACAAGTCATATCTGTAATGGTTAACATTGATAAAACTGTGGAAAGTAGATTTGAGGTGACATTTATGGGAGAATATTTGGCCGTTGTTTTATTAAATTATGATGGTGAGGAGATCGAGGATTATTAAGTGGTATCAAATGCTTTGACAGGGTTGGGATCATATACCTATGCCCCTAAAAAGCTTGATCTAGATTTGAAGAATCGACAGTCCCCTTCCAAGCCATCCATTATTGAACCCCCAAGTTGGAGCTCAAACCTCTTCTATCACACTTGAGGTATGCCTATCTTTGTGAAAATGAGACATTACATGTTATTATCTCTATTAAATTAGAAGAATGGCAAGAGGAGGCCTTGTTGTTGGTGTTGAGGGAGGAAATTTGGGTCATAGGGTGGAAAATTACCGATATTATTGGGATCCCATTAGGAATTTGTACTCATAAAATTAACCTTCAAGAAGATTGCACTCCATCCATCAAGCACAAAAAGAGACTCAACCCACCAATGCAAGAGGTGTTGAAGAAAGAGATAATTATACAGTTGGATGTGGGAGTCATATTTCCTATATCAGATAGCATGTGCGTCAGTCCGGTACAATGTGTGCCAAACAAAGGTGGTATCATTGTGGTACCAAATAAGAAGAATGAGTTGAGAGCTTTGAGGCCGGTGATCGGATGGGGGGTATGTATGGACTATCACAAATTAAACTCATAGGCCCAAAAGGATCATTTCCCTCTTCCCTTTATAGACTAAATGTTTGATCGTCTTATTGGGAAAGGCTATTATTGTTTCCTAGATGGATACTTGGGGTACAAAACAAATCTCTATTACCTCATAAGATCAAGAAAAGATAACATTCACTTGCTCGTATAGTACTTTCACCTTTAAAAGAATATTATTTGGGCTTTGCAATGCCCTGGCCATATTTCAAAGATGCATGATGTCTTTGTTCTTCGACATGGTGGAGGACTCCATGGAGATTTTCATGGATGACTTTTCTGTGGTTGGATATTCTTTTGATGAGTGCTTGGCACACTTGGCTGATGTTTTGAAGCGTTGTGAGGAGACAAACTTGGTATTGAATTGGGAAAAGTCTTATTTCATGGTCAAAGAAGGAATTGTGTTGGGTCATAAAATATCGAAGAATGTCATAGAAGTAGATTAAGCAAAAATTAAGGTTATCTAAAAATTGCCTCCTCCAATAACTGTTAATAGTGTGTGAAGTTTTTTTGGGCCACTTAAGGTTCAATCAAAGTTTCATCAAAGACTTTTTGAAGGTGGCTCATCCTTTGTGTAAGTTGTTGGAAAAAGATTCTAAATTTGGTTTTGATGATGCATGCATTAAAGTATTTCATTGCTTGAAGGAGCATTTTACTTCTGCTCTTATTATTGTGGCACCCGATTGATCGAAACCATTCGAGTTGAAGCGTGATGCAAGTGGCATCACTTTAGGGGTTGTGCTTGGGAAAAGAAAGGACAAAATCTTTTATCTGATGTACTATGCTAGCAAAACCTGGAATGGGGCTCAAACAAATTGCATGATGATGGAACATGAAGTACTTGCAGTGGTTTCTGCTTTTGAGAAGTTTCAAGCCTATTTGTTGGGGTCCAAGGTCATGGTGCACATAGACCATGCGGCAATTCAGTATTTGATGGTTATGAAATATGCCAAACCAAGGCTGATTAGATGGGTACTCTTACTCCAAGAGTTCAATTTCAAAGTGAAGGATTGCAAGGGGTATGAGAATTAGGTTGTCGATCATCTTTCTAGGTTGGAGGAAATGGTAGACCGATAGGGGATCTTGAGATAAATGATGCATTTCTGAAAGAAAATATTTTGACAAGGTCACATGACTTACTCCCTTGGTTTGCCTACTTTACCAACTTCTTATCTAGTGACATCATGCCCGAGGATTTGACCTCTCACTAAAAGAAGAAATTTTTGCATAATGTCCAAAAGATCTACTAGGATGATCCCTACCTATTCAGGGTTTGTGCTGATGGTGTGATTCGTCGATGTGTTCTGGAGGTGGAGATGATATCCATCCTTGAAGCATGTCACTCCAGTCTTGTGGGAGGACACGATAGTAGCATGCAGACGGCCTTAAAGGTCTTGCAATATGTTTTTATTGGCCAACCATTCATCAAGACGCCCATGACCTTTTCAAGCTTTGTGATCAATGCTAATGCCATGGATGTATTTCTTGAAAACGTGAACACTTTTTAACCCCTATTTTAGAAGTTGAGTTGTTTGATATTTGGGGGATAGATTTCATAGGGCTGTCTATGAGTTCTTATGCGAACAAATATATTCTTGTGGTTGTTGACTATGTGTCAAAATGGGTGAAGGCTATTGTGTTGCCTAACAATGAAGGAAGGAGTGTCACAACGTTCTTGAAAAAGTTCATCTTCTCACAGTTTGGCACTTCTTGAGCAATCATAAGTTATGGGGGTTCCCATTTTTGCAATCGCGTGTTCAGCTCTTTACTTGAGAAATATGGTTTGAAGCAATAGGTCACAACTCTCTACCATCCTCAAACAAGTGGTCAAGTGGAAGTGTCAAATTAGAAAATCAAGTCTATATTGTCTAAGACGGTCAATGCTAATAGGACCGATTAGTCGAGAAAGTTAGAAGATGCATTATGAGCATATAGGACCATACCAATTATTCTTTGGTAAGGCATGCCACTTATCTGTGGAGCTCGAACATAAGGCGATGTAGGCATTGAAAAAGTTAAACCTAAATTGGGGAAAGGCTGGACATGCAAGGGTTGAGGATTTGAATGAGAGTGATGAGTTCCAGATGAAAGCATATGAGAGTGCTTCCATCTACAAAGCTCGAATGAAGCATTTTCATGATCAAAAGATATTGAAGCAAGAATTTTCCCTCGGCGAGTGGGTGATCTTATTTAATTCAAGGCTTTGATTATTCTAGAGCAAATTGAAGTCCAAATGGTCCAGTCTCTTCAAGTTAACAAAAGTCTTCCCATATGATGCTATTGAACTTGAAGCCAAGGATGGTTCACAGTTCAAGGGGAATGGCCAAATGGTCAAGTAATACTTGGGTGTTTCAAAAGTAGTCACTTTAATCGAGGTGACCTACCTTGATGAGCCATAAATGGGAGGTATTTCCATCATTCCATGATGTTAAATTAAGCGCTTCTTAGGAGGCAACACAAGCATTTATTTTGTTTTAATATTTACATAATTTTTCATTATTTTTTATGTGTTGTTAGATATGCTAAAGATAGAAAAATCGAGACCCCTTAAGGAAGTCATTGGGTGGCATTTGCTAAGCACCTGCGGAAAGTAATTTGTCATATATGAGTTATAACTGCAATGCAATTGCCAACTAGTTAGCTAGAAAAAATGGCTTGAATTTAAGTCATCTTGTTCCTCACTTGCGGAATACAAGAGGGAAGTTATGGACCACAACCATAACGCAAATGCTGACCAGTGAGCTGGGAAATTGGTTTCAATTTGAGGCACTTTGCACCTCACTTCTAGCACACAAACAACCATAAGCGAGCTGCAACTGCAATGAAAATGAAAGACAATACACTGAAGACACTTGAAGCAATTTAGGGCATTTTGTGCTTCACTTGTGGTCCACAAGCACCCGTGTGCGGCCGTAAGTGAACTGCAAAGCCCTAGTTGATCAGTGAAGCCAAAAATTTCCAAAACTTGCCTCTTGCAGGTCAGTTGCGGCCGCAAGTACCACCAATAAACCACAAATGTAGCTTCTTGAACATGGAGCCCAGTCTGCAGAGCCTCTTACTGCAAAAAGATGCCCCATCTATCCAGGGAGTCCTTCAATCCTTCTCTCTGATTTCTACTTTTATGTATTAAGGAAAAATATTGGTCTTAGTGTTGTGTGTTGAGCCCATGTCATACTTGTCTTGAGCAGGACCACCAAAAATATTTCTTGGAAAATTATTTGAATTTTAGAAATGAGGGGAAAAGAATTAAAGCATTCTCCTTGTCATGATCTTTAAATTCATTATTTGGATCTTTGATTCACAAATGAATTGCTTAAAATTCGAAATATCTTGTCAAGAGTCATTCATTTTAATTAGATTTGAGAATAGCTTATAACCCCGAGTGTTTGTGATGCCTTGTGTGGTAAGGTATTTGTGTGTTCTTATGTTTTCATGTAGTCTAGAACTTGCCCAAATTGTGATTCAAGGCAAAATCCTATATATTTCTTAGTTTAGAAGATAATCTTAGGCCCTCTTTGGATCATCACTTTACAACAAAAAAATCTTTTCCTTAGATTGATCCTAGTCAACCTCTTTTGAGCCTTTGACCTCTTCTTTGGAACCCATGTTACACACCTTTTCCTTTTTAAAATCCTCTATCTTTGGCACCCAACCTCCCTAATTGCTTAGCAAATAAAGATGTAGGCTAAACGCCTAAGTTTTGGGGGGGAGGGAGGCTGAATGAAATTGTGTGGGTGATTGATGTAGGCAAAAGACTATGTTTGGGGGGTGTATGCAATGAAGTTGGAAAGGAGGAATTAAGTTTAAGTTTGGGGGTAGCACTTAGTGAAAATCTTGTGAATTGTTTCAAATGACCAAAAAGTCAAAGAGAGAAAGAATAATAATTGAAATGGTGCTATCCTTCCTCTTGAATGCTAAAATAGCAAAACAAAAGTGTCGAGATGATTAGTTTGGGGAAGACTTGGATTGTGATAGGGTGAAATAAGGTGAAGTTAAATCAATGATGTGAGAGGTGTGCTTCAACTTCAAATGTTAGCATTAGGAGTTTTGAGTCAATTATTCTAACTCATTACCTTTCCTTTTTCCTCACCTTCATAGATACCTGCATGTTCTTAGTGCTTCTGAGCGTTACAAATCTACACTAGTGGTGAATTACACGAAGGACAAGTCTATGGTTTTATGTATGTGCACTTGAATTTTTTTGAGAGATTGAGCATCATTTTTGCTATCCTATAATCCTTATTGATGTGAAATTGCAGGATTGGGATTCTCTCTTGTTGTGAGTGGCATTACAACTTGGAATAAATGGTGAAGTCTTGATCTCAAATAGGGGGAATGAATGCGACAAGTTGTGAAGTAAAATTAAGTCAAGTCTTGAAAGTTTAGTGTTAATGATTTAAGATGCTAATTGATTTTGTTTTAAGATAAATTTTCTCCGATTTTGAATGAAATAGTGAAGTCTCTTGAAAAGAATTTTGAAATGATTTTATTGCCTTATGATCATGGTGGTACTAATCAGGATTAGTGTTTTTATTTGAGTCTCTTTGTTTTTAGCCTTTTTTTGTTTTGTCTGAGTTGTAGTAATCTTAGTGTGATCCTTTATCTTTGAAGATTGAGTCAATCTTTTGCTTTAGTGAGTGTCTTGAGTTGCTTGAGGGCAAGAATAGTTTATGTTTGGGGGTTTGATTAGTTCGCAATTTACCATCTTATTTAGCTCTTAAGCATGAATTATTGCTTCAATCTTGTGCTTATTAGATGGGTTTTATGCCATTAACTTCGTATGTGCATTCCTAAGATTTGATGAAGAACAAAGATTTGGACCAAAAAGGCAAGAAAGAAAGGCAAAAATCCAAGTGATTAGCTAAGGAAGGAAACCCAGTCAAAAGTTGGTGTCTTTGAAGTGCAGAATGCCATTTGCGAGCGCAAGTGAAGTGCAAGTCCTAAGAATTGAAGAAGTATTGTCCTTTGCAGTTGCAGGCACAAGTCTCCACTTGTGGCCCGCAAATCAAGCACAGGACTGAGCAGTGCACTAGCAATAAATCAGGAAACTTGTGGGCCGCAAGTGGTCCGCAAGTGAGTTGTAAGATGTGATGTGGGTGTATTTTTGTCTGGATCTTTCTAGACGAGATTGGGATTTTCAAGGATGAATTTTGGGGATTTGAACACTCTATTCTAATTTTGAACTTTAATTTCCTCTTTGAGTATTGTACTAGCTAAGGAGAAAAGTACTAGTGACTTCATCTTCTCCGAGTAGAAAACACCATTGTTGACAATTTAAATCTTGGATTTGAATTTATTTCAATTAATAGGTTATATTGAGGAACAATCTATTGGTATAATTTCTCTTTCTCTTTTCAGGAGTAGCTAAATCCATATCTAGGGTGTGTGCAATGGTGAGTGTGTAATTATGATTGGGTATTGATTAATTGCTATTTTAATTGATTATTATATATGGATCAAATGATTTCTTCAAATTTTAATTATAAAATTAGTGGTTGTAAATATTAATTGAGTTCTCTAATTTTAATCTTGCTTGAGAAAGGATATTGAAATTTGGTAAGATCTCATTAGTAAGAATTTGTGAATTTTCCCATCTAAGGGCTAAAGCTAGAGATTGTTTAGTCCACTCAAGCTAATTTTGGTTGGTTAATATTTCTTTGACTCTGGGTTTGAGAGAACCTAAGGTAGACATGCTCTTAGATTGAAAGACTTTGATCATATCTCAAACCGAAGCTACCCATATTGTAATTAATTTGATGGCAATTATAAATCCCAATTGTGATTACTACCCCATCGAAAGCACACCCCTAGACCTTCAATCCTTTATTCATATAATTGTGTTAACGTTGCTAATTGTTACCATTGATTCTTACAAACTTGTTACAAACAAACCCTCCATTTTTACTTATTATTATTTTTGAACAATGTGCGTGCTATTAGTGAATTAGAACACAAAGTTTGGTTAAATCTGTACCTAATCTCTATGGGATTCGACCCCGACTCATAGTTGAATAAATTAGATTGCTAATGACCACGTACATTCATTCTTAATTAAAAGGTAGATTTGGGTGTTATCACTACTCAGGAGCATCATCGACTGACCCAAATCCTAAGTGATGGTGAGGGTTGGTCTTAAACTGATTTGTTCGAATTCTTAGGATATACCATTCTCATTTCAAATAAATACATACTCGGACTAGTAGTTAATGTCAGCAACAATAAATATAATAAAATCTAGATATCTCATATTAAAGACATATGAAAATAAAAGTAGTAAAGTCAATATCACAGTCACTCAAACACTTTTCACACCAAGGCAACGCAAATGAAGTAAAAATGATGTGTATGATGCATGTATCTTATTTGATCCGTATGCATATATACACATTAATAAAATGTAGCTACTAGAACCTACGGGGGACTGACGAGGTTCATATACCATCCAGAAATGTCCTCGAACTCATTCGAAATGACCTCGGACTCACACCTAGAAATAACCTCGATACCATCCAAAAATGTCATCAGACCCATCAAAAAATGACCTCAAATCCATATCGCCGACAAAGACCTCGACACCACATCGTCGGTAAAGACCTTGGCACCATCTTATAATCAAACCAGAACATTTAATAATATAATAAAAATAATAAAAACATGATCAAGTGAGAAAATCATATGCCAATTTCAAGTTTTTAGTCATCTGGACACATATCAGTGAGCAAAGACAAGCATATACACCAATTATATAACTCGAATCGGGCTTACATAAGCATATAATTCAACAACTCAGAGATACAGTCTCAAATTCCCATCACATAACACCGGTACCCACATAAATGCTCATCATCTAAATTATACAAGAATACATATATTCATTACCCATTTATATAATCAAATAAACATAATACTTTGAAAAAGAGTCAAAGAAAATCTCAACTTCTCTTAAACGATGTTTGAGAAGTCAAATCTTAGCCTTTCTCTTTCGTAAAGCTTCTGCATCAGCCCAATCCAATGAAGAAATCTTGAAAATTCTCTTTTGAATCCCCAAAAATGAGTTCCCAAGCTCCCAAGATTGAGTTCTAGGGTTTATTTTCAAAAATGATTATTTAAATTCTGTCCAGGTAATTTGTTCTTCGCGATCGTGAACTGGCCTGACCCAGATCCTTCGTGATTGCGAGGGTCTGCTTTGCAAATGTAGTGACCAAACATACTGACTTGAGCTTTGACCCGCTAACCTTGTTCGTGATCACTATGCACGAATTCACTGCCCTTCATGATTGTAATAGGGTCATCACTTACACAAAGGGACAACTCACTTGCACCAGATATCATCTATGACAACAAAATGGATCAACTTTCAAATTCCCCAACGGGCCCATGATTTTTTCGGAACCCCGTGAGATATATCAATATACTACTAGATTGGAAAACAAATTTTAAACGTGTTGGAACCATCAAAACACTAATTTTGAGGTCATCTTGGCCAAATATTGACTGAAGTCAACTCTTAAATTTTATATTTCTAAGTTTCTAACCAATGACTCAAAGTCCATCCGAATGTCTCGTTACCTAAACTAAAGGTCCAAGAAACCCAAAAATCACTTTACGAACCTAATAAAATTGTCAAAATTCTATTTTGAGATCATTTTCATCAGATGTTGACTTTGACCAACCCTTTAAACTTTCTAACATTTCAAAATGAAAAACTCACTGAAATCCTGTCCAACCACTTCGAGAAATGTGTCACCCATCCCCATAGACTATAAAAATCATACTAAAGCTATGAAAAGGTATAAAACAGTTAAAATACGCAAATTATGAAAAAACCATCATGATGATTGTTATATACTAATATTTTTTTGTAGAAGACTTATTATTACTAGGGTTGGCTATGCACATTGATGGCTAGGCTTTGCACTTCAATCACGGATGCACCCTTGGAACGTGCTGAACCATGACCATATTCTATGACAGTTCCTGACATAGATCCCTCATGCAATACCAATAATCAAAGTGTTCCCTCTTGCTAAAAATCTTGCTCTCATGCTTATACTAGATATTTTGAACTTGTATACAATTTCATATATGAGAAGTTTGTTTGAGGTGCATGGCTACAAGATTCATTCCATCATATTTACAACTTATACATGTCTTTACAAGAGTTAAAGGCTAAAAACACACCTAAAGTATTCCAATTTTTTGAGTTTCATACCTGAACTATCAAGTGTGTGAGTTTCCTACCTAAACTATCATAAATTGGATAGAGAAACACACCTGAACTATCACTTGTTTGAGTTTCCTACCTGAAATTTTAGTTAGGAAACTCAAACACCTGATTTTGGTGCCAATAGGCCAATTTTGCGTTAGGTCCTGGGTGAGCTTGACTTTCTTCGCTCTAAGCCGGTGCTCATGCCACGCCACTATCTTATCATTTTCCATCTTCCTTGCCCTGTCACGTTGTCACAATTTGCCTTGCCTTAGCCTGCCTTAGTCTTCCTTAGCCTATCCAGCCTTTGTTATGCCTTATCCACACCTTGCCTTACATGCCTTAGTCATGCTACTACTAAGGTCTTGTCATGTCATGCCGACATGCATCATACGTGCCCATGCTAGAAGACTGGCCTCAAGTAAACTTGATCTTAACCGAAGTCTCTAGTTCATGGCTAGGTTGATCATGTAAATTCTTAGCCATGCTCGAGACACTCAAAACATCAGGTTGAGGGTCTAACAAGCTTTCCCAACCAGATGAGCTCGTCTTCCTAGACTAGGAAGAATCTATTTATGCCCTGATTTTGTCTTCAAATTGCCACAATGATGGTCCTTTCTTCAAAGTAGCATCACACTCAGGTTCACCCTTCCATGAGCCAATAATTCTGTCTGCCTATTCTTCTTTTTTTGACCCACCATCTGGTGATCCAGAATTTTCTCAATGGCCTCCTCATATTACTGTCATACAACTGGATAATCACCTTTGGTTGTTGACCTTGTAGGATCCTCATCATCTTCATAAAAATGCTTCTGATAACTCATATGGAAGGTAAGGTGCATTTTTAGCATTCCTGGCAGATTCAGTCCGTATTCTACTTCATCCACCCTTTTTGTCACTTCGAAAGGTCCATTATAATTCAAAGTTAGCCCATGATGAATCATCTTGGTATTGATTTTCTTCCATATTAGAGGAGTTAGAAACACCTTGTCACCAACCTGGAATTCCATAGCACGCCTATTATTATCAGCATACTTCTTCATTCATTTTGTTGCCTTCTTCAAACTGTCTTGCGCTTTATCCAGTAACTCTTGCTTGTCATGCGCATATTTGTAAGCATCATAAATTTTCCATGTACCTTTAATTTAACTACTTGCCATGACGTGTTAGGCTGCATGCCTAACACCAACTCAAAAGGACTCTTTCAGTTGTCAATGACATGTGTAGGTTATAACAAAATTGTGCAATGTCTAAAAATTCCACCCAGTTCCTCTGACTTGTAGTAACATAGTGCATAAGATACTTTCTAGTAGATGATTGATTCATTCAGTCTGTCCATCCGTTTGTGGGTGATTCACTATTGAGAACTTTAGATCAGTATCCATCATCTTAAATAATGCAGTCCAAAATTGACCAGTGAATCTAGCTTATCAATCACTCACAATATCAAGTGGAACCCCAAAGCTTTTCACAATATACTTGTAGAATAATTCAACAGCTATCTCAAAAGAACAAAGAGCATGAGCAACAATGAAAATACCATACTTTGAGGATCTATAAACCACAACCATGATTAATGTTTTTCCATCAACTTTAGGAAACCCTCTAATAAAGTCCATAGAAACGTAAGCCCATGGATGCTCCGCAATAGGTAGGCTGTAACATACCAGCTTCTCTCTTCCATTCAGTCTTATCATATTGACATACAAAAAAAGACTTAACGTAGGCTTCAATGTCATCCTCCATTTTTGGCCAGAAATAACATCGAGACAACATTGTCATCATCCTTTCAAAACCTGGATGACTAGCATAGAAAATATCATTTTTAAGAGTTTCACCGCAACACGTCACCTTGAGGTACAATGACTCTCCCCCCCCCCTCTTAAAATACAGCAGATCATCCTCGATCCAATACCACCTAACAGTCCTTTTTGTCATCTAAACAATTAATTTCACATATAATGAATCATATGCATGACCAAACTTAATCATATCAATGAAATTAGATTCAAGTCTAGTTAGTGCATAAACTGCATCAAATACCTCTTTACGACTCAATGCATCCACAACTTGATTTTGCTTGCATGGTTTGTTTGTTCATACAAAGTCATATTTAGCAAGTATCTTCTTCAACTGGGCCTTCTTTGGACTTAATATATATTGAGTTTTGAAGTAAGTATTGGTCATATTGTCTGTCTTGTCAACAAACTTCGGTCCCAGCAAATGCAATCTAAAGATTTGAAGATAATGGAGGAGTGTCACCATCTTCTTTTCATGAGCATAATATCTTTGCTTGGTAGGATTTAATTTTCTTCTCTCAAATGCAATTGGATGATCCTCTTGGACCAACACACCACCGACTGCATAATTAAAAGCATCGGTGTGTGCTTCAAATGGCAAATAAAAATTAGGCAGCCACAATGTAGGTTCAGAAGCAATGGCCTTCTTCAATGAATTGAAAGCTTTGTCACTTGACTCTGACCAAACCCACTTGACATCTTTCATAGCAAATCATTCAATGGGGCAGCCTTCTTTGAATAGCCCACAATGAACTTCCGATAATAGTGTGCTAAGCCCAAAAATAATCTCAATTCTTTTATCCCGCTTGGTGCCTGCCTATCCACAATGGCCTGCACTTTCTTGGGATCCATCCATACCTAATTTTCACTAATGAAGTGAACCAGAAAGTTGATTTCTCACGGCTAGAAAATTCACACTTCTCCATCTTGACATAGAGTTAAAAATCTCCAAGTCTTTGCAGCACCTTTCTCAAATGCAACAAGTGATCTTCTAAGTTTCTACTATAAATGATGATGTCATCTAAGTAAAAAACTACAAAGTCATCGAGGTACTCATAAAGAACATTATTCATTAAGTTGCACAACTTAATTGGGGCATTAGTCAGCCCAAATGCCATTACAAGGAATTAAAATCATTGCTACCATACCTAGTTACACATGTGGTCTTTGGCGCATCCCCTCAGCTATGCGCACTTTCCAATAGCTTGAACTCAAATATAACTTAGAATAAGAACTAGTGTTAGATAGTCTATCCATCAAGTCTTTAACCAGTGTCACCAGGTACTTGTTCTTCACAGTCACATTGTTCAGTGCACGGTAGTCAACACACATTCGCAGACTTTTATCCTGTTTCTGTTGGAAAATAATTGGAGCATCATATGGAGCCTTTAAAGGTTGAATCGTTCCAACATTAAGCAACTCCGACAATTGATTCCTTACTTCTGCCAACTCAAGGGGAGACATGCGATATGGAGCATATGTTGGTGGCACTGAGCCAGTAATCAGTTCAATCTTGTGATGATTTTTCCTCCTTGGTGGAAACTCTTTTGACAATTCTGGTTGTATTATAACCTTGAATTTTGCAAGCAACATTGTTCGAAACTTCAATATGCATATCAAGCTTTACTACGACCAAGGTAGCAAGGTAAGTCATTTCACCGTTCTTCAATCTCTTTTCAAATGCAATGGTCGAAAATGATACAACAATTCTGGTGTTCTTCAAATTCCCTCTTAAAATGGATAAATACCCTTTATAAACCCAGGGTCCTTTTCCCTCATAAGCATCAAATCATTAATGTGAGGAATCAGAGCAACCTTAAATTTCTTCACTGTAATACCCTAGAAATCAAACCGGCTATCTAAGTTAAAATCTCAGAAAAAAATCTCATGCTTCAGGAATGACGGGTCCAAACCACGGACCGTGGTTTGAACCACAGGTCGTGAAATGAAACTGTGATTCCTATCTGTTGGTTCAGCCTCTGGTCTGGAACCACGAGTGAGTTCTACAGACCATGGTTCAAATAATGGGTCCGTCCTGTTTACTCGTGAAACCAGATCAGAGGGATAGTAAGTTCCCCAGGTTCCACGACTTGGTTTTATAACAAGTCGTCTGAATAACGACCCGTCATTTTGAGTCGTGGTTTGATCCAGAGACCAGCTAAGTCCCCAGGAACTACGAGTCCAAATGACGACTCATCATTTATTCTACGGGTCCGTCCTGTTGACTCGTAAAAATGTTTATGCAACCTAGTTTATGACTGAGGAATCACGAATTGGAACCACGGGTCATAGTTCAAACGATGACCCGTAGAACCGACCCGTGATTCCTGAAACTGACTCATTTTCTAGTTGTTCCTTAATTAAGTCCTAGGGGTATTTTAGTCATTACTCACTCTTTTTACTCCTAAATGATGTCGTTTTGACTATTTCAAGAAGGGTTTTCACCTTCATTAGCCTAAGTTCCTTCTCATTACTTCACTCTTCTCTCAAAAAGGGAAATTATTCTCCAAACTTCAAGTCTCAAGCTCCAAATTCAAGCCTCCTAAGTCTTTCTAATTCAAGTGGGTTGTCTTCAACCAAGGTATGTGGGTACTCAACAATGGATTTCTTTCACCCTTGTGCCCAAAACCCCCCAATTCTTATGTTACATCATGAGCTTGTGAAATTAGGGTTTTGATCTAAATTGGGAAAAACTTATGAAATCAGTTTCTATGCTTAAATTCATGGTTTCTTATTGCTTAATTATGATTTGATTATGATTCCTTCATTGGTTTCAAAAGACCAAGCTCTAAAGTTAATTTCTAGCATTATTCTATTGAATTGCATGTTTTCAAGAGAAATTTGACATGATTAGATATCATGACCTTATGTACTTTATGAAATTGCATTCCAAATTCTTCAAGTATGAATTTAGAAAGGAAATGCATGATTTGAATTATTATGGCTATGCTAAGTCTTTAGATGTATGATTTGAATTGCATGGCATTCAGATATGTCTTATTGCTTTTCAACAGTTTTGACATCAGATATGTCATCAGTTATGATTAGTTTTTGGCATCAGATATGCCCTAGTATTATATGATCTGTAAGTATGTCTTGGAAGTAGTATTTAGTACTGAGTTGGACCGGGTGAGAGTACCCTTAGTCCCAGAACTACGTGCCCCCGTAGGTTTACAAGTCCTCTTCTATTGTGCATTAGTTTTAGTGATCACGCCACAGTCATGCCTTTATACCCTGGCAAGGACTATTAGGTCCTCTCTATGGGGCGTATACATCGGATTCCATGTAGCTCACATGGTCTATGTCAGTTAGAGAACCTCCCATAGAAACAGTTTATGCTTTAAAGATGTATTTGACTCTTATTCAGATTTCAGACTCTTGTTTATGATCATGTTTTCAGCTTATGGTTTTTCATAGAGTCATTTGCATCCAGTTTCACTTTTAAAGTATGATTTCGATTGTTAATGCATATTCAACATATTTTAAACTATTTATCATAATTCATGCATCACTCGCATACTCGGTACATCTTATAATACTGACGCATATCTTGCGCTGCATCCTTTGATGATTCAGATTCAGGAGTCCCTTCCTAGGCACGTGGCTAGAGCTTCCAGGCCACTCTATCTACCAGCTGTCGGTGAGTCCTCTTAGGTCGAGGACTAGTTATGTTCTTAGCGTGTGTTAGCTTTTATTTTCATACTTCAAGTTAGCTAGGGTCTTGTCCTAGCAACTCTTTATATTATGAGTAGAGGCTTTTCAGACATATACAGTATTTGAGTCTTCGTATGGATCTTGTATTCCTATTTGACTTGACTCTCCATTTATGTTATTTTGACTTATCTATTATTCTTCCGCTTACTTTATGTTATGCTTGAGGATGCTATGACCAAGGGTTAGCTTGGGGCACTTGTGGTCCCAAGTCCCATGTTACGTCTAAGGGGTAACCTCGGGGCATGACAAACTTTGTATCAGAGCCTCAGGTTCAACAACCCTAGGATGTCTGAGCCGCATCAAGTAGAGTTTTTTTCATGTGTGTGAAGCGTGCCACACATATGAGAGGGAAGCTATGAGGTGTCTTAGAAAACTTCACTTCTTTTATGATCACATCGTGCGATAGAGCTTAACTCTAATGTTCCTCTAATCTTTATCTTGTACATTTCAGATTATGCCTCATCGACGTGTTATGCCTCCCTGAGCCACTCGGAATACTGCTCCTCCTGTTCTGGTCCTCGATGTCACGAATAAGGAGTTCAGAAATACCATCCATTTACTAGCCCAGACCTTGGCCACTCAGGATAATTAGCAGTCTCCTTCCCATTCCACCCTCAAGGTGGGGTAGCAGCCTGAGTTCGTGACTTCATCCGAATGAACCCACCCGAATTTTAGGTTTCAAAAGTGAGTGAGGACCCGCTCAACTTTATTGATGAAGTGAAGAAGATCTTCAAAGTTATGTAAGTGGTTGGGATCTATTGTGTTGAGCTTGTATCCTATCAACTCAAGGATGTAGCTCATATTTGGTTCACGTAATGGAAGGAGGCTAGGGTGAGGGACGCGATCCCCATGACTTGGGAGTGTTTTGAGAGGGTCTTCCTTGATAGGTTCTTTCCCTGGGAGTTGAGGCAAGCGAAGGTGGAAGAGTTTGTGAACTTGAGATATGGGTCAATGTTAGTTCAAGAGTATAGTCTGAAGTTCACTCAGTTATCTAGATATGCTCCCTCTATGGTAGCGGAACCGCATGATCAAATGAGCAAGTTTATATATGGGGTTTCTGATATGGTGAAGAAAGAGTGTAGGTATGCCTTATTGATGAGTGATATGAACATTTCCCAACTCATGACTCATGTGCATTAGATTGAGGGTGACAAGCTAAGGGAGATGGCGAGGGAGAACAAAAGAGCTAGATCTGAGGGTTCGGGATTTAGCCACTAGAAGTCTGAGGGCAGACATCGCTTTTCCTTTCAGAAGAGGTCGTCAGGGCCCATGCATTCTTCTTTCAGTACTCCCTCTCAGTCCTAGCACCCTGATGATAATCGGATTGATGACTTGTTCGATCAGCTTCAGGGTGCTAGTTTCTTCTCCAAGATCGACCTTAGATCTGGTTATCATCAGCTTCGTGTTAGAGAGTGTGATATTCTAAATACAACCTTCAGAACTCGGTATGGTCATTATGAATTTATTGTGATGTCTTTTGGTCTAACAAATGCTCCTGCAGCCTTTATGGATTTGATGAACTGAGTGTTCAAACAGTACCTAGATATGTTTGTGATTATTTTCATTGATGATATCCTCATCTACTCTCGAAGTGAGGAGGAGCATGCGGACCACTTGAGAATTGTGTTGCAAACTCTCAAGGACCGGCAGTTATTTGCCAAACCTGTAGTCACGCCATGCCATTGCCTTGTCAGCTTCCATCTGCCTTGCTCTGCCACACTGTCACAACTTGCCTTGCCTTAACCTTCCTTAGCCTTCCTTGTCCTATTTATCCTTTTTCATACATAGTCACACATTGCTTGCATGTCTTAGTTTTGGCACTGCCAAGGTCTTGCCATGCCCTGCCGACACGCGTCACATGTGCCCATGTCAACAGACTGATCTCAAGTAAACTTGATCTTAAACTAAGTCATTTGACCCATCAGGTTGAGGGTCTAACATGTAGAGTGTTGGAGTGGAGACAATCAGCGTGAGATCACATTTATGAAACTTGTTTTATTTTTTTCACCAGAAAAGTCATTTTCACGATTTTAAAGCAATTTATTTTCCTAGAAAAAAATACTTTAATCAACTAAACATGAAACTTTTTTAAAAAAGTGATAAAATGTTTCTTCCATACCAATCACATCCTTAATCCATTTCATTTTTGGGATCGATCCTTAAGGCTATAAGCAAAATCGGATTTTGGCAACCCTCATTTCTTTGGAAATTTAGTACTAACTACATAATTTCTTAATTGATAACTTATAACTTCTATAAATAAATTTAAAATAATACTATAAGTATACATGAAAATGTGAATTAATTTTTCCAAGCATTGTCTATGTATTGTAGGTGATCGAGATATTCACTTACACAATACGAGGGCTTAGAAATCCAAGATACTCATCTTCAAGGTATTGTGGTGTATCCCAGTGGAAGAGTGTGATCAAAGGTTGTATTCCTATCGTTAATTCAGAGAAAACATAATATCAACATGTTCAATTGTAAAAAAAATATGTTGCACCAAAATTTTAGAAGAAAATACATGTTCAATTGTAAAAATGAACTATTTATAAAGAACACTTGAAGAGAAAATGTGACCATTTGCTATGAGCTCATTGATGAGATTCTTGTAGAAGGTAACACCCTCATGATTTACTCCCTTACTTAGCTTCCCATCTGATATATATAAATATATATTTTACATTAGCAATTAGTCTACTTTAATCTATAAAAAAAAAAGTCGAAATTGTTGAATACTAATTAAGTATTTAGAAATCCTCCAAAAATTAACTAACATAATCCTCAAAATAAATAGCTAAGGAAGAAAAATTGCAGCAATACATTTAAACAATGCTTATTAAATGAAATTTAGGTGGTAGTCATGAAAAAAAAAAGTAAGAATGAAATGAAAATATAACAAATGTCTTATAAAAAGTTTAACAGTTGAAGTAAAGTTCCTTTACTATTAATAATAATACAAGTAACAAAATATACCAAGACATATTTAAAATTTGAAACTTTACAACATCAACAACATACCCAATATAGTTCCATAAAATGAGGTATGGGGAAGGTAGAGTGTATGTGGACCTGACCTCTATCTTAGAGATAGAGCGACTATTTCCGATAGACTCCCGGCTCAAGATAAAAAAATTCTAGGAAAGGAAGTAATGAAAAATAAAAGAAACAACAGATAGTGATAAAACAACAAATTGTAGAGAACCACACCACAAAAAATTATACTATAATCAACATACACTAATACTAGCATGGATGGCATAGTTGAAACGAGCATGGATGGCATGGATGACACATACGATATTCGTGAAAAGGAAAGCTTAGGAGTCTACAGGAGTGATGTCGATGAAGAAAAGAGGTCATTTGTGCAAGTGGCTATGCTTTAAATTCAAGAATCCACAAAGAAGACAACCAAACAAGGCCCTTACCTCACTAAGGGCAATATTGTAATAAGTCAATGTCTTCTTATTTCCTTTAGTATAAATAGAATATTTCTTTATTTTGCAAGGGGTTTTTGATTAATATTAAATATTGAGCTTTGAAGCTTGTAGTTTCTAGGTGAAGCCTAGCATTTATCTTGTAGTTTCTAGGTGAAGCTTAGCATTAGTTGGTAATTTTAGTAGTGTGAATTTTGAAATTATTGGTGAACTTCTTGGTTTGGTTAATCGAAGGTTGCTCATTTGTGGTTTCTTGGTTTCCTTTGATTTTTCTCAAACTAGGATTTGTGTTTGAATTGTTGAATTCAATTGGGAGGTGGGGGTATCAAGTCCCTTGTTGCCCATAAATTCAAGAGTTTGAATATTAACCTACATATCCTTCTTTTGTTTTGTTTCCTTCTTGTTCTTCCCACTTGTCCGTTATCATACACGAAATAATAAATAATAATAGAAATGGAAGAACAAGAAACAAGAATAATACTACGGCTACTAGAATAGATAATAAGTGAATGCACTCCTATCTACTAGTATGCACACACTCCTACCTACTAGTACGTACACACTCCTACCTACTACCCTTCTATCTTAATTCGTGTCCTTCACACATTTCTATCAAAGACCATATCGTCAGTGAGTTGCAACTGTGTCATGTTATATCTAATTAATTGTAATGATCTATTCCATCATTATTAAAAGATGCCTCGTTATGGGTACGGATTATGGAAGCTTTTGAAAATATACAATCTCAAATTAATATGGGGTGACATGATGAATGATTTCAGAATTTGAAATATTTATGTTGGGATGACGTCATCCCGCTATAGAGAGAATTTTCCCGCTATAGCGATATCGCGGTAGCGGCCGGCAAGTCACTATAGTGGGATGATGGGACCAGTAACCACAGAATGAGTTTTATAATTCTATTCTCTTTTCTTCAATTGCAGAATGAGTTTCATAATTCTATTCTCTTTTCTTCAATTGCAGAATAGTTTTATAATTCTATTCTCTTTTCTTCAATTTCCAAAAGGATGAGGTTTTCTCTAAAAACCCTTCTAGGGTACCGCATAAACTTTATACTAATTTCACACTAGGATTTGCCTTTATGGAGTAAAAGTTCACGTTCAGACCTCTGTAGCAGCTGCTTGGCATCCAGGTAGACTAAGTTTAACTGAGTATCTTAGACCCGGATTAGAAAGTATGACATAGATTGATGGGAGATTACATGCTTAGGCCTTCAGACAGAGTGTTGTTCCAGTTAATTGGGTGGAAAATTGTTGTTTATGATATTAAAATCGTTCATGAAATTATGTGTTTACATTATTATTGTTCACCCTTGAATGATTGTCTAATAGAGTAGGATCTTGAACCTAGTAATGCCTTGATTGTAGGAGTTACTAGATAATAGCAAAATTTCTGATCTTGATATAAATAAAAGAGGACTGGATTAGTGAATGTATTTATGAATGTTGAATTATAGTTTAGACTCTATTTGATTAAATGTACACTCTTAAAATGAGTATTTGAATTTATTGAATATGGCTTGATAATGCTTACTTGAATAAGCCATAGATTGGTCTTCGAATATGTTGTAATTCATGAACCCAATGAGTCATATCTACTTGTGATATGATGTGTTTAAAAATGATTGTTGTTTACATAAAATGATTAACTCAAGTTTACCAAGTGTTTGGTGGTTGTCTATCGTTGCAATACATGATTAAGGAAGGTAATTGTTAAATGATATACTAAGTGTTAATCACATATAATGAGGTTATGTTAAAGGCTTGTTGACTATACAAGTATGATTGCTTATTCTCATTGTGGTTGTGATTATTGTGATATATGTTATTATTGAGGGATGTACCGATACTTAGACATCTTCACAAAATTGGTTGATAGTATTCATTAGTTAACTCGAGTACCACGCCAGTACAGTATCTATGATTCATCAGTTGACTCGGATACTACACCAGTACAATATTTATGATTCATTAGTTGGCTCGGATACCATACTGGTACAATACATGAACAAGAGCTCATCCCATGTAGGTCATGGCTTATAGGTTACCATAAGACCTTTAGTATGTGTCTACAAGGTATTGATGAATGTGATGGTTTCTTAAGTGAACCAGGGTTAAACTGTTTACTTCATATATGCATGTTGGTTCCTTGGGTGAATCGGGGATTAAATGTTTAGTTGATATATGCATGTTGGTTCCTTGAGTGAATCGGGGCTTAACTGTTTACTTGATATATGTATGTTGGTTCCTTGAGTGAATTAGGGTTTAACTGTTTACTTGATATATGCATGTTGGTTACTTAAGTGAACCAGAGCTTAACTGTTTACTTGATATATGCATGGTGGTTCCTTGTGTGAACCAGGCTTATCTATTTACTTAATATTCATATATGTTGGTTCCTTTTGTGAACCGGGCTTATCTGTTTACTTGATATTCATATATATTTATTTCTTGTGTGAATTGGGCTGAGCTATTTATTTGATATTCATATATGTTGGTTCCTTGTGTGGACGGGGCTTAGTTGTTGCTTGATATTCATATATGTTTGTTCCTTTTGTGAACCAGGATTGACTGTTTACCCGACTATGTGCTTATGTTCTAAGGGTGGGTTCGTTAAGTACACCGGGATACCCGTAAGTTATCATAGTTTTTGTCTTAGGGATCCTTGAGAGGTCCGGGTCAAGTGCACAATGTGACTTAATTTTATATTGTCCATTATTGGTATAGTTGGTATGAAGTGTAAGATGTCGTTTGGTGTCATGGTTGTTGACTTGTAATATTGATTGATAGTTAGGATTGTTGACTTAGGGTCTGGTAAGAGTGGTATGTCGACTGAAGATAATGTCTGGGCTAGTTTTATGGCAGGACTGACGAGTGTGAGGAGCCACCCTTTGGGAATATTATGGTGGATAGACTTGGATGAGTCTAAAGATGGTAGATTGTCAAGGTATGATCGGATTAGCGGAGCAGAGCTTGTTTCTGTATTGCCTGAATTGGCGGGAGGGCAAGGGTAAGGAAGTTTAGGGGTTGAGTACATAGAACTCACATATAGTTTAGTGAAAGAGGTTGGGTATGATAATGAAGAAGGTTTTCTTTTCAATGATAAGACTAGTAGTAGGTCAAGGTATTAAGAAATTGATAAATAAAAGACCTTTGGCTAAATAACCCTCTAGTTGTATGTTTTCCTCTGGATATTTATGTGATGTTATGTGATTTGATTCCGGTCGATCGATGATGCTTACCAGTAAGTATATCTTGTATTGATACTACTCTTGCTATACTTTTTTTGGGTATAGTCTGGTTGCAGGATTCAGTAGATATTTCACGCTTGACGTAGTAAAGATCTCCAATAGCTTCTGTTATTTGTTCCTACAGTAAAAGTTGTGGCTTGATATTGTACTCCCTCTTAGTAGCTCTTGTACCTGTTTAGACTAGTTTCTTGGGGAAGATTTTAGTTGTATTCAATTGTTTTGAAATTGGTTGTAATTTTTATAAAGTATTATTATGGTTTTATTAATTTTCGCATATCTTTTGAAATGGTTGTAAGGGTTCTCCTATCTAGGTGGATTAGAGTAGGTGCCCACGCGATCCGAGTAGTTGGGTTGTGATATCACCTTTTTTCAATACTTCGTTGGTCTACCTCTACCTCTCCTGTATCCTTCTATAGTTAATTTCTTAAACCTTCACATTGGGGCATCCGTTTATTTTCTCATCACATGCCCAAACTATCTCAACCTCACTTCTCGCATCATGACTTCCACTGAAGTCACTTTCACCTTTTCTCAGATATCCTCATTTTTAATCTTATATTTCCTAGTATACCCACACATCTAATGTAATATCCTCATCTCCTCCGCTTTCATTTTCTTAAAATGAGAGTTTTTGACCGATCAACACTCTGCCTCATACAACGAAGCTGGTCTAACCACCACTTTTTAGAACTTGCCTTTAAGCTTTGGCAAAACCTTCCGATCGCATAAAACGTTAGATGCGAGCTTCTATTCCATCTATCATGTACTAATACAGTGAGTGAGGTCCTCGTCAATCTCCCCATATCCTAGATAATAGACCCATGTCAGCCTCATGTACCACACCACTAAACTTGCACTACAAGTATTTCGTCTTGATCCTGCTTAACCTGAAACCTTTACACTATAGGGTCGTTCTCCAAACATTCAACTTAGTTTTAACTCTGTCGTGTCTCGTCAATCAAAACTACAGTATCCATAAATAACTTACACCATGATACCTCACTTTGAATTTGCCAGGTCAATATATTCATCACTAAAATAAATAAAAATGAACATACTATGAGTTGATCCCTGGTGCAATCCCATCAAAATAGGAAGGTACTCTGAATCTTGTCCCACTATCTTTACTCAAGTCTTTACTCCATCGTAAATATCCTTAGTTTCATTTTAGTTTACAATTGATATGATTTCATTAGTTTATAATTTATATCATATTTCAAAATTTTGAATTCAACTGAATATGTATATTCAAAGAGAAAAAGAAGGTATTATTCCTCATCTTAAATTTTTACGATTGTAAAATGAAATTACTTATTTATATACAACATTATTGAATATTTTAGGCAATATTGTCATGCATTTTTAAAAAGAGCATATTCTAAATACTAGATCACGCAGCTTGTTGAAATTTATTTTTAGTTACGGCTATAATTTTTAGCATAAAAGGTTTTCTAGTTTTACGGAATATGAATTTTAGATTTATGTTAGGTTATTTAAATTTATTGGGGTGAAAATCGTTTAAACCCCCTAACTTTGCTTTAAAAATCAAACACCCCCCTCAACTTTGAACAATTATCGTTCTCCCTCCTTTATCCTATACAATGTCTATTTTACCCTTAACATTTTTAATTTTTTTATTTATGTAATATCTTTTTATATTTTTTTTTCTTAACCTAGGTATTTACCACTTTTAGTTAAATTTATTAACATTATTAATAAAATAATCCTTTTACAAACTAATCACAAAATCTAATGCTATTTTTTATGATTGATATTTTTATATTATATGCATTAAGTGGGCGTTTGGTCATGAAAAAAAAATTACTTTATTTAAAAATTTTGGAGTTGGAGTTATGTTTGGCCATACCTTTTTTGAAAGACTTTTTAGAATTCAAAGTGTTAAATACAACTAAAAAGTGGAAACAAGTATTTAGGCGTTTTCACTTTTTCAAATACAACTTCAAGTTGTATTTGAAAATTTTATGGCCAAACAATATTTTTTTTGAATAATTTAAAGTGAAATAATTTTTTGAAAAATAGTGAAAAATTCTTATGACGAAACGGGCATGTATGTCTATATGTAATTATGTATATAGATGCATCTTTTTTTCGTTCTCTCTCTGTTATTCTCTAATGTCTACATAGATAAATGAGTTTTGGTTGTCAATAATAAAATATTTTCTAAATTATAATTTAAAATTTATAAACAACAATCATTTAATTTTATATATATGCATTGAAATATATTTATAAAGTTATAATTACCTGTTATTTTTACTTGTATAATTAGATATTAGAGTTTTGATTATTATTAATATTTTTTTTATTTTGCTCATTTATTTCATTATGAAATGTCATTAACTTACATATTCAATTAGTATTTTTCACTTTTCTTTTTCATCTAAGAAATTATATATATATATATATATATATATATTATTTTATTTATACAACATATGTTATATAGATTTTAAAAAATAAAAATTGTGATTACAAAAAAGTTTTTTTAAAAAAAATATAAAGTTTGATAATACAAGGGCAAAATAGGCATTTAAAAAATTCAATTAGGATAAAGGGGGGAGAATGATTATTGTTCAAAGTTAAGGAGGTGTTTGATTTTTAAAGCAAAGTTCGGGGGTGTAAACGAGTTTCACCCAAATTTATTGAGATATTTTAGGTTTTTGAATTTTGAATTTATGCAGATTTTTTGTAGTAAGTTGGGTATTTAGAGCCCTCTAGTGAATAATAAAAATATTGAGAGATATTCTCAACTCTTTTTTGCTGCCCCATATTTTAAAAAATTCAACAGTGGTATCAAGAGTTTCATTGATCTTACAGGATCTATAAGTTCTTCTAAAGAACTATCAATCAGTTTTAACTTATCAGGGCTATTTTTTAACATGTGCTTATTTTTTACGCGTATACTATTTTCAACCAATATCAGTTTTAGATCACTTTTCAATCATGACAAGCAATATTCTCTCTTTCAATGCCCCAAAAAATTTCACCGACGAAAATTATTAAATTTGATCTGTGAAAATAAAATCGTATTTTAAAATCTATGCTTTATGTGATATTATAATGGAAGAAAAATCCTTACAACAACACTTATTGTCCAGATTAAAGCAATTTCAAAAGAGCTTCTAAACATAACAAGGTTACTGAAGGCATTTTTATGCGCAAAAACAAAAGAAGAAAAAGGACGAAAAAAAAAGAAAGAAAGAACAATCATGTTACAAAAATGTGCAAGTTCAATAACACACAAAAGGATCTCAGGCATTGCCAATGAAAAATTTAGGAGGAATATTTTTTTTAATTGCAGTAACTAAAGCAAAGAAGGGTTGTTGGAATTTGCTTTTAGTTACTGCAATAATTTTTAGCATAATAAATTTTCTAATTTTAGGACAAATTTGTATTTTAAATTTCTGTTAGATTGTTTACATTTGTTGAGATATTTTAGATTTTTGACTTTTGATATTTTTTAGATTTTTTGTTCTAAGTTAGTTATTTAAAGCTCTCCAATTCTTACAAAAATATTGAGACATTTTTCAATCAATACTTTTAATTTTTTTTATCGCCCCATCATTAAAAAAAACACATCTTAATATTCCCTCATCTTAATTTTTTTTAATTATATCGAACACGCAATGCGCAGATACTAATAGTAGTTTGTATTAAGAAAGAAAGATTAAGGACAATGACATAGGTTTGCAGCTTTTTATTTAAACAAGGATGCAACTCTAAATATGAAGTATTGACATATATACATTAGCGCGATGATATCTAATTTATTTTAACTTATATGTAATGTCAATGTAAATTATGATGATATAAAAAAATTATGTTAACAATATGTATTGCTTCTTTCGTTTTAATTTGTTTGACTTATTTTGACTTGGCACGAAGTTTAAAAAAGTAAAGAAGACTTTTGAATATAGTGGTTCAAAATTAAAGATATCTCGATTGTACCAAAATGTCCTTTAATCTTGTGATTTTAGACATGCCATGTGAAAAGTTGAAATTGAAGAGTTGCTAAAAAAGGAAAGAGACATTCCTTTTGAAACGTACTAAAAAGAAAAGTAGGCCAAACAAATTAAAATGGAGGGAGTACTTAAATTCGATTGAATTCAATTGATCATTTGCTAAATTTTTTTGTTTTTCTTTTGTGGCATTCGTCTGGTGAGAGAGTTTACACAAAACTATCCTTTCCCTAAAAAAAGAAGAAAAAACTCTATTACGAAATATTAGCAAACATACCCCACAACTATATTTTGTTAGTAGTTCTCATCATATTAGACTTAGTTCTTAGTTCAACAATTTTGACCAATTCTAAAAGACAAAAAAAAAATTGTCAACGTCATTAGATAAAATTTGTATTCTGTATTGTTCATTTTTTTGGTTATAATAACGCCTCTAAGAAATCAGATTCCACATGAGGGTTTAATTCGTTCATCATCGGAAGGGGATAACAACGCCTTTGACATGCTCCGATCTTTATGAAGGCGACGAGTCCAGTATTCAATAAAATCATAATTAATAGCCAACTAATGTACATAATATTGATTAATTTGTCAAGACCCTAGATTCTATTCTTTTGGTTCAGTTTTTCTAAAAAACACTTCCTTTTCTTGGTGTGTGTATTATTATTTTTATGTTACTCATCATTTTGTATTTTTCTTAACAAGGCAATCCGTAGAGACAAAAATAGAAATTAAACAAATCATGATACTTTATCCCAATCAAGATTTTTGTGTTTTAAAATTATTTTATGTTTTTTCTATTACCTAGACAATTGATTTGATACAAATATTTTTAGATTATTTGAAACAGAAGTCATTAATTTCTAGCTGAACATAACTTAAACTTTTATGATGAGAAGAATTTCATGTAAGATGTAAGTGGAGATATTTTCAAAATTACAAAAACTTGATAAGTAATCTTACATGGTAAAATTCTTGACCATGAGATAGAAAATCCGAAACCATTCAGCCCTTCATACTTCATTAGCTTTATGTCTTTCTACATAACACATGTATCAGATGAAAATTATTATTCATGAATAAATTTTTTTTTACTTCATTAAATTATATGTCAAGTTAAAATCAGATCAATAAATTAAAACGAAAAACGTACCTTATAACGATGGTAAAAATCTACAGCCACATCACCATTGCTGCGATCAGTTATTCTTTCTACCACAAGCATAAAAAGTTTAGGTAAGTACATATTTAGTTCAATAAAAAAAGTATCAGTGCTTTAGATACTAATCCACAAATATGGTAGGCCGTCAAACACTATTCATCCATAACAACAACCAAGTTCTTTCTATCCCTGGACTATACTACCTCGACCTTAGAAACATCAGAACAGTCTTTTTCTCACCATGTCTTAATAGTTGAAGTTGTTGTTAGTCCAACACGAGTTGCTTAGCCTATCATTTAGGCTATAAAATCTTTTAAAACAATTTTAAATAATACAGGATGAAAGAAAAATACCTTAATTGGGGATCCTTCCTCAGTAACTCTCCAAAGTACAAAGCAACAACAATATTTTTATTTCAATACTAGTGGAATACAAAGAAAGTAATACTAGAAAGGTTGGCCAATCTCTTTCCCTTTGGATTTGTCTGAGCTAGAAGATTCTTCTATCTGATTTCTGAACTGTTGCAGAAACGTTTCAATGTCCATTTCCTCCGTGCTATGAACACTTTGAGATTCTCCTGCTAGACAGTTGTCTTCTTCTTCATTAGAAGTGGCCATGGATATACTGTCTGAAAATTCTATACCCATATTTTTTACTAAATCTTTTTTAACTTCTTCCATATATGACGCAAGAATTTCAGATTTGGAAATAGTCCCTTTTTTCATCTGTAATTTTCTAGTTATGTGTTTAAAGGGACTGATATTAACTTTATCCTGTATAACTTTTGTTTGGTGCTTGATGGTCTCAATAGACATACTGATCGAGTCTATTATCTCACGTCCATGAAGTTTTCCCTCCGCATCTCTTTGGAGTAATTTACTCCAAAATTTTGTATGGAATTTTCTTTTTAAGCAAGGAAACCCTTCTTCATTTGTTTGAACTTCTATCGTCCATTTCATTATCCATGGGATAGAAAATTGTATAAAAAATACATTAAGGATATTCCCTTAAAATATATGTCTTCCTGTTGTAATTTTATTATCTTGGGCGAAACATCAACCCATTGAGCGTATAATTGTTTATAATCCTCTGGGAGGATATTCAGAGTTGGACCATATAAAGTCCACCACTGGCAAAACCAGTTTGGTATATATTTTTTGAAAATATTTGAACATATTTTGATAAATCACGAATGCTTTTTATTATCATTTTCATATAATAAAGATTTATTAAAGCTCTCAATGTAATCCCAGTAATTAAACTTAACAGCTATTCTTTGATCAGAATGGTTGTATTCCCGTTCCTTCATCGTGCTGATTCCCCATTCTTCTGGGGTAAATATCTTTTTTATAATAATATTTGAAAAGTTATATACTTTCTTGATATTTGCTGGGTAAAAATGCTGGAATTCAGCAGACCCGATGGATGAGAGTATAATTTCATAATGCATTCTGTATTTGTATGTTGGAACAACATATGATGCCGTATCAAAATATCTCATCATGATTTGCCAAGGATCCTCTCTCCATTGTAAATCCCTTGGCTCAAGAAGAAGTATTACTTCATCTTTCTCGTTCTTATCATATACCTCACTGTTTTCACTAGCTTCGTCATTGACGACTGCAAAATATGACGGTGGTGCATTGTTCTGAGGTTGCCTTGATTGTATAAAATCCATAAATTCTTTATACATTGGGTGTTCGGTATTAATTCCCGATATACCTATAGAAGTTCCTGCAATGTTTGAGACTATTAGTCTCTTGTTTCCTAACTGAGCCAAAATATTATTTCTGCTCACGGGTATTTTTTCTCTTCCTCTTCCTCTATTAAAGGAAGAACTTCCAGATGGCCGCATTATCCTGTTTTCAGGAAATAAAGAATTATCAACTCAAATATTCCCTAGTAAGAAAATCGAGAAGACTATTATATGTTCCCTTTTTATAATGTATTTCAAAATCAAATGGTGCAAATAAAGCTTGCCATCTTGCAAACATTTGTTTAGAAACATCATGTTTTACATCTTTATTAAAGATGAAATTAGCTGCTTGACAATCAGTTTTTATGATAAACTTTTGATTATATAAGTCCCCCTGGAATTTTAAAACACTTTTGACTATAGCCAGAATTTCTTTAGCTACAGTAGCATAATTTTTCTGACTATTATTCCATTTCCCAGAATAGAATTGTATGAGGTATTCTTGTCTTTCAGCAGGAGAGATTTGTTTTAAAATTCCCCCATAGCCAATATCAGAGGCATCTGTCTTCACTATCTTTTGCCGATTCGGATTAGCCAGAGTGAGACATGGTAGGTTATTAACCTTTGTCTTAATGTGCTTGACTGCTTTTGTATGATTATCAGTCCAAGCTTTAGGACTTTTTCTTAGTCTATCATATAATATAGCCGTGTCTTTAGCTAGATCCTTTATAAAAGGAGAAATATAATTTAAACTTCCCAAGAATCGTTGAAGCTGGGTTTTATCAGTAATAACGCCAGAAAATTTAGAGGCAAACTCAATACTTCTTTGAATGGGAATAATTTTTCCTTTCTCAATATTATGACCTAAGAATCTAACATTGGTTTGGAAAATATGCATTTTTGGTCTAGATAAAACCAAACCATTTTGAATAATAATTTTTTAAAATAGATTAAGATGTTTAAAATGCATTTCTAAGGTTCTTGAGAATACTAAAATATCATCTATATATACAATGAGAAAATTGCTAAAAGGGTTAAAAATATCATTCATAATTTTTTGAAATTCAGAAGGGGTATTTTTTAACCCAAAAGGCATAACATTCCACTCATATTGTCCCATTGGGACGTTAAAGACTGTTTTATATTTATCTTCTTCAGAAATTTTAATTTGCCAATAACCTGATGTTAAATCAAATTTTGAAAATATTATAGCTTCATGAAGTCTATCTAATAAATCTTTTTTATTGGGAATAGGATATCTAATCCATTTTAAAACTTTATTTAAGAGTTTATAATTTATGACAAGTCTGGGTACCCCTCTTTCTTGCTCTGCCTGCTTATTAACATAGAAAGCAATGCAAGACCATGGAGATTTTGAGGGCCTTATTAATTCCTTTTGACGAAGAGTATCAATCTCTCTCTTACATAAATCTAAATATTCTGAATTCATTTGGCAAGGTCTTGCCTTAGTGGGAATATTATCTTCAGAAAATTCTTCCGCATAAGGAAGACTTACCACATGTTTTTTCCTTTCCCAAAATACATTTGGGTGATCTCCACATATCTGTAGGGAGAATTGATTCTTTAAAATCTCAATCTTTCCTTGGATTTTAGGATTTTGTAAAGTCTCTTCTATGGTAAGACTACAAATCTCACTTTTAAGAAAATCGATTTGTTTATGTTTTAAAGAAATCATATCCTTAACTTCATTAACGAATTTTGAGAATGGTTAAGATATAAAATATATTCTTATTTTTCTTTCTTCAAAAGTACCAGTTATTCCAGTCTCATCCCAGAGAGTTATGGGATAAATATGCAAGAAAAAATGCATTTCTAAAATAATTTCGTTAGAGATGTTTTTTATTAAAACAAAACTTTCAGGCATACATATATTATTTGTACATATATATGCTTTAGGAATTTTATATTCAATATCCATTTTATGACCGCTAACATTTCGAAGACTATGTGTAGTCTTCTTAAAATATCTTGACGGGATTAATCCCTTTTTAATACAATTTCAATCAGCTCCGCTATCAATAAGAGCAATAAAATCTTTTTTTAAGTTATAATCAATAAAAAGAGTTATTTTTGCCAAAGGTTTATGAGCTGTAATTAACTCGATAGTTTCTAAAAATAAATTCTTATTATCTGTAAACTCATTAGGGATATCAGGAAGATTATCTTCAACCATAACCTGTTTCCCATTGTCTTTATTTTCTATATAACTAATTCCTTCATCAAGAATCATATTATGATTTTTCAGAGAAGATATTTCTTTTTTGAGATTATTATTCTCCTCAATCAAGTTTTGAATTGTAGTGGGAATATGATTCCTTTGAGACCTAAGTTTTAGGTGTCTCCTTATTTCTGCCATGGTATAAGCATTATGATGAGCGGGATTTTCTGTAGAAATTCTAGTATTACTAGTGGAGGTGCTGGTATTACCAATTTTGTCAATAATTTGGGACCTTAACGTTGGATCATCAATCATCTTGAGTATTTTCACCCAATTATCATTACTGATGACATTGATATTTAAGTCCTTGAACTGAGAATACAACTGATAGAATTCATCCTTGTCTTTATTATCACAAGGTTGACCAATCTGGCAAGACGTACATTCTTCCTCAGATGAGGACATGCAGTCTTCTTCATGAAGAACTTTTAGGTCTGAACTTTTAGAGGATTCCTCTCCACCACTATTGTTTGGGCTAGAATTTTCCGAAGAAGAATTAAGGAGGATTTTATATAAAGAACCTTAATATTTTCCTCTAGGTCAAGGTTTTTAATCTTATCCTTGACCTTGCAATCTCTTGCATAATGGCCTATTCTACCACATTTGTGGCATGCATTTAATTTATTACTCTTATAAAACTCCCTTTTCCCTTTATAATCCATTTTTCTCTTTTCACGCTTGTCTAAGCGTTTCTTTTTTCTATACTGCCTATGAGGCTTTTCCTTATAATCTCTTTTTCCTCTATGTCTATTAGACTTTTTAGAGGATTCAGGCATATCGATTGCGAATTGTTCACAAAATTCTCCTAATTGTTGTTTCTCATTCAAATGATATCTTTTAATTTGTTGATTCAACTTGATCTCGTTGCACAAAGAGAGACCTTCTTGGGTGCAAAAACTTATAAGTTTTCTATAAGATAGTCATCATAATTAATACTCACCCCATCTCCTCTAAGGGCCTTCCTAACCAACCCTTTCTGCAAATAAAGCAGGAAGTCCGTCTATAAACTTGGATTTCCAATGAGAGGTATTACACTCAGGTAATTCCATAACTCTGGATAGGAAAACATCCTTGTACCATCTAAATGACGTAAGGGTTTTACATCTAAGATTTTGGAGCATAGTGCTAATGGTTTCACTATTATCCGACCATCTTCCAGAAAAATGTTCTATAATGGTTAGGACCAAGGTGTAGACTACATTTGGAATCATTCCATTTTCATCCTTAACGGCATTTAAAATGGCTATACGTTGGGATTCTGAGAGATAATTATCCCACCACCCCTTTAATTAGCCTGTAAATCCGGCAATAATCATGTTGGCTGTATCTTTTTTAGAATACTTGTTGGCCTTGCAAATCATACTATACATAAGAATTCTATGAGCCAGAGTATAAATTTGTCTATCAGTAAAACCATCAATATTCCATTCATAAATTTTTGTCCCACTAAAACTATTAGAGACGTAATATTCTTGCTCCTCCAGGAGGATATCTTGAGGAGTCGGCCTAGGATAGTAATACATCCTTTGGACTAGTTTTCTAGCATGTTTCTCTGAGATTTTATTAATCTCATCCGGAATATTATTCCTATCAGTGGCCTCACTTTCACTTAGTTGGAGGGGATTAATATTTAACTCCTGAAACCTTTCTTGAAGCAATCTTTCATTATTATCAATCTTTGATAATTTAAAGTCCTTAATTTCTGGAGGGGGTTTTATAGTAGGAGTAGCCTTCTCCTTTCCTTTATGAGGGATTTTGGACTTCTCTAATTCAGAACATAAATGACTGATTTTATCATGTAAAGAAAGAATATATTCTCCTAAAATACTCACATATACATTCGTGTAATTATTTTGTCTTATTAAAGTTTTAACATGCTTAGAAGTAATAAGAGCAGTTATGGAATTACCTGAGTATAATAGCTCTCATTGGAAATCCAAGTTTATAGACGGACTCGCTGCTTTATTTGCAGAAAGGGTTAGGAAGGCCCTTAGAGGAGATGGGGTGAGTATTAATTATGATGACTATACTTATGGAAAACTTATAAGTGATTGCACCCAAGAAGGTCTCTCTTTGTACAACGAGATCAAGTTGAATCAATAAATTAAAAGATATCACTTGAATGAGAAACAACAATTAGGAGAATTTTGTGAAAAATTCGCAATCGATATGCCTGAATACTCTAAAAAGTATAATAGACATAGAGGAAAAAGAGATTATATGGAAAAGCCTCATAGGCAGTACAGAAAAAAGAAACGCTTAGACAAGCGTGAAAAGAGATAAATGAATTATAAGGGAAAAGGGAGTTTTATAAGAGAATAAATCAAATGCATGCCACAAATGTGGTAGAATAGGCCATTATGCAAGAGATTGCAAGGTCAAGGATAAGATTAAAAACCTTGACCTAGAGGAAAATATTAAGGATTCTTTATATAAAATCCTCCTTAATTCTTCTTCGGAAAATTCTAGCCCAAACAATAGTGGCGGAGAGGAATCCTCTACAAGTGAAGACCTAAAAAATCTTCATGAAGAAGACTGCATGTCCTCATCTGAGGAAGAATGTACGTCTTGACAGATTGGTCAACCTTGTGATAATAAAGACAAGGATGAATTCTATCAGTTGTATTCTCAGTTCAAGGACTTAAATATCAATGTCATCAGTAATGATAATTGGGTGAAAATACTCAAGATGATTGATGATCCAACGTTAAGGTCCTAAATTATTGACAAAATTGGTAATACCAGCACCTCCACAAGTAATACTAGAATTCCTATAGAAAATCCCGCTCATCATAATGCTTATACCATGGCATAAGTAAGGAGACAGCTAAAACTTAGGTCTCAAAGGAATCATATTCCCACTACAATTCAAGACTTGATTGAGGAGAATAATAATCTCAAAAAAGAAATATCTTCTCTGAAAAATCATAATATGATTCTTGATGAAAGAATTAGTTATATAGAAAATAAAGACAATGGGAAACAGGTTATGGTTGAATATAATCTTCCTGATATCCCTAATGAGTTTACAGATAATAAGAATTTATTTTTAGAAACTATCGAGCTAATCACAGCTCATAAACCTTTGGCAAAGTAACTCTTTTTATTGATTATAACTTAAAAAAAGTTTTTATTCCTCTTATTGATAGCGGAGCTGATTTAAATTGTATTAAAAAAGGATTAATCCCGTCAAGATATTTTAAGAAGACTTCACATAGTATTCGAAATGCTAGCGGTCATAAAATGGATATTGAATATAAAATTCCTAAAGCATATATATGTACAAATAATATATGTATGCCTGAAAGTTTTGTTTTAATAAAAAACATCTCTAACGAAATCATTTTAGAAATGCCTTTTTTCTGGAATATTTATCCCATAACTCTCTGGGATGAGACTGGAATAACTGGTACTTTTGAAGGAAGAAAAATAAGAATATATTTTATATCTTAACCATTCTCAAAATTCGTTAATGAAGTTAAAGATATGATTTCTTTAAAACATAAACAAATCAATTTTCTTAAAAGTGAGATTTGTAGTCTTACCATAGAAGAGACTTTACAAAATCCTAAAATCCAAGGAAAGATTGAGATTTTAAAGAATCAATTCTCCCTACAGATATGTGGAGATCACCCAAATGTATTTTGGGAAAGGAAAAATCATGTGGTAAGTCTTCCTTATGCGGAAGAATTTTCTGAATATAATATTCCCACTAAGGCAAGACCTTGCCAAATAAATTCAGAATATTTAGATTTATGTAAGAGAGAGATTGATACTCTTCGTCAAAAGGAATTAATAAGGCCCTCAAAATCTCCATGGTCTTGCACTGCTTTCTATGTTAATAAGCAGGCAGAGCAAGAAAGAGGGGTACCCAGACTTGTCATAAATTATAAACTCTTAAATAAAGTTTTAAAATGGATTAGATATCCTATTCCCAATAAAAAAGATTTATTAGATAGACTTCATGAAGCTATAATATTTTCAAAATTTGATTTAACATCAGGTTATTGGCAAATTCAAATTTCTGAATAAGATAAATATAAAACAGTCTTTAACGTCCTAATGGGACAATATGAGTGGAATGTTATGCCTTTTGGGTTAAAAAATGCCCCTTCTGAATTTCAAAAAATTATGAATGATATTTTTAACCCTTTTAGCAATTTTCTCATTGTATATATAGATGATATTTTAGTATTCTCAAGAACCTTAGAAATGCATTTTAAACATCTTGATCTATTTTAAAAAATTATTATTCAAAATAGTTTGGTTTTATCTAGACCAAAAATTCATATTTTCCAAACCAATGTTAGATTCTTAGGTCATAATATTGAAAAAGGAAAAACTATTCCCATTCAGAGAAGTATTGAGTTTGCCTCTAAATTTTCTGACGTTATTACTGATAAAACCCAGCTTCAATGATTCTTGGGAAGTTTAAATTATATCTCTTCTTTTATAAAGGATCTAGCTAAGGACACGGATATATTATATGATAGACTAAGAAAAAGTCCTAAAGCTTGGACTGATAATCATACAAAAGCAGTCAAGCACATTAAGACAAAGGTTAATAACCTACCATGTCTCACTCTGGCTAATCCGAATTGGCAAAAGATAGTGAAGACAGATGCCTCTGATATTGGCTATGGGGGAATTTTAAAACAAATCTATCATGCTGAAAGACAAGAATACCTCATAAAATTCTATTCTGGGAAATGGAATAATAGTCAGAAAAATTATGCTACTGTAGCTAAAGAAATTCTGGCTATAGTCAAAAGTGTTTTAAAATTCCAGGGGGACTTATATAATCAAAAGTTTATCATAAAAACTTATTGTGAATCAGCTAAATTCATCTTTAATAAAGATGTAAAACATGATGTTTCTAAACAAATGTTTGCAAGATGACAAGCTTTATTAGCACCATTCGATTTGAAATACATTATAAAAAGGAAACAAATAATAGTCTTCCCGATTTTCTTACTAGGGAATATTTGAGTTAATAATTCTTTATTTCCTGAATACAGGATAATGCGGTCATCTGGAAGTTCTTCCTCTAATAGAGGAAGAGGAAGAGAAAAAATACTCATGAGCAGAAATAATATTTTGGCTCAGTTAGGAAACCAGAGACTAATAGCCTCAAACATTGCAGGAACTTCTACAGGTATATCGGGAATAAATACCGAACACCCAATGTATAAAGGATTCATAAATTTTATACAATCAAGGAAACCTCAGAACAATGCACCACCGTCATATTCTACAGTCGTCAATGATGAAGCAGGTGAAAACATTGAGGTATATGATAAGAACGAGAAAGATGAAGTAATACTTCTTCTTGAGCCAAGGGATTTACAATGGAGAGAGGATCCTTGGCAAATCATGATGAGATATTTTGATACGGCATCATATGTTGTTCTAACATACAAATACAGAATGCATTATGAAATTATACTCTCATCCATTGGATCTGCTGAATTCCAGCATTTTTACCTAGCAAATACCAAGAAAGTTTATAACTTTTCAAAGATTATTATAAAAAAGATATTTACCCCAGAAGAATGGGGAATCAGCACGATGAAGGAACGGGAATACACCCATCCGGATCAAAGAATAGCTGTTAAGTTTAATTACTGGAATTACATTGAGAGCTTTAATAAAGCTTTATTATATGAAAATGATAATAAGAAGAATTCGTGGTTTATCAAAATATGTTCAAATATTTTTCAAACAATATATACCAAACTGGTTTTTCCAGTGGTGGACTTTATATGGTCCAACTCTGAATATCCTCTCAGAGGATTATAAAAAATTATATGCTCAATAGGTTGATGTTTTTCCCTAGATAATAAAATTACAATAGAAGGACGTATATTTTAAGGGAATATTCTTAATGTATTTTTTTATATAATTTTCTATCCCATGGATAATGAAATGGATGATAGAAGTTCAAACAAATGAAGAAGGGTTTCCTTGCTTAAAAAAAAATTCCATACAAAATTTTGGAGTAAATTACTCCAAAGAGATGCGGAGGAAAAACTTCATGGACGCGAGATAATAGACTTGATCAGTATGTCTATTGAGACCAGCAATCACCAAACAGAAGTTATACAGGATAAAGATAATATCAGTTCCTTTAAACACATAATCAAAAAATTACAGATGAAAAAAAGGACTATTTCCAAATCTAAAATTCTTGCCTCATATATGGAAAAAGTTAAAAAAGATTTAGTAATAAATATGGGTATAGAATTTTCAGACAGTATATTCATGGCCACTTCTAATGAAGAAGAAGACAACTGTCTAGCAGGAGAATCTCAAAGTGTTCATAGCACGGATGAAATGGACATTGAAACATTTCTGCAACAGTTCAGAAATCAGATAGAAGAATCTTCTAGCTTAGACAAATCCAAAGAGAAAGAGATTGTGAAAGATTAGAGGACAAGAAATTAACTTTTATAAAGTTAAAATTATTGTATGTTTTTTGAATTATTGTAAACTTTCATAAAGTAGAGGACCCCAATGTTGGTTCAATAATGTAACATGATGTAAGCACGTACGTCATGAACTTTAGATTTTCTCTCGATCCTTTCTATAAAAGGGTCACTTCTTGTAATTAGAAGAAAGGCTTTGGCCAACCCTTCTAGTATTACTTTCTTTGTATTCCACTAGTATTGAAATAAAAATATTGTTGTTGCTTTGTACTTTGGAGAGTTACTGAGGAAGGATCCCCAATTAAGGTATTTTTCTTTCATCTTTTATTATTTAAAATCGTTTTAAAAGATTTTATAGCCTAAATGATAGGCTAAGCAACTCGTGTTGGATTAACAACAACTTCAACTATTAATAGAAGGCCTATTAAATGGGATGAAATTGATTTTTCTAAAGAGTGGGTGATCGAAGAGGCAGACCCACCCCAAAATAATATAAATCTTGATATTTTTGACATTGAGCAAACTCCTGATGGGACAGTGAGAATCAAATTCACTGACCAAAATTTATTAATGAGTTATGCTGATAATATAGGTTTTCCTTCTAGAATGCTTAGATCTAACTCATCTTATATATCTCCTGTTGATTATATTGTTGATATGCCTTCTAGAGCGTCTACTTCTCAGATTAAAGAAGAAGATAATTCTAGAGTATCCACCTCTTATATGAGAGAAGGAAAAAGAGTTGATAATATCAAAATTGAAAATCATATAGTTACCCCTGATATGGACCCTACTTTGTCTGAAATGGACTTTCCAAATGGTTTACATGGATAGATCAGAACTTATTGATTTTAGACCGGGGTCGCCGGTAAGAAAGAAAATTTCAAATGAATTTTTTCAGCCCAAATGGGAATCATTTAGAAAATGGTTTTTCAAAAATTTTAATAATAATCAACAAACATTCTTTCAAGAAGATTTTCATAATAATCTTTCTAAAGCAAATAAAGTTATTGTTTTTGTACCATGCTTTATGATGAAATATGTTTATAAATAAATTTCTATGTTAAAACAAGATTATAAATTATCTGACGGTACAATTACCAAATCTCTCCTACCTCCTCAACAATCTTTTCAAATTGAAAAAGATAATAAGACTTTTTTTCACCATGTCTTAATAGTTGAAGTTGTTGTTAGTCCAACACGAATTGCTTAGCCTATCATTTAGGCTATAAAATCTTTTAAAACAGTTTTAAATAATAAGAGATGAAAGAAAAATACCTTAATTGGGGATCCTTCCTCAGTAACTCTCCAAAGTACAAAGCAACACAATATTTTTATTTCAATACTAGCGGAATACAAAGAAAGTAATACTAGAAGGGTTGGCTAAAGTCTGCCTCCTAATTACAAGAAGTGACCCTTTTATAGAAAGGATCGAGAGAAAATCTAAAGTTCATGACGTAAGTGCTTATATCATGTTACATTATTGAACCAACATTGGGGTCCTCTACTTTATGAAAGTTTACAATAATTCAAAAAGCATACAATAATTTTAACTTTATAAAAGTTAATTTCTTGTCCTCTAATCTTTCACAATCTCTTTCCCTTTGGATTTGTCTGAGCTAGAAGATTCTTCTATCTTATTTCTGAACTGTTGCAAAAACGTTTCAATGTCCATTTCCTCCGTGCTATGAACACTTTGAGATTCTCCTGCTAGATAGTTATATTCTTCTTCATTAGAAGTGGCCATGGATATACTGTCTGAAAATTCTATACCCATATTTTTTACTAAATCTTTTTTAACTTCTTCCATATATGAGGCAAGAATTTCAGATTTGGAAATAGTCCCTTTTTTTTCATCTGTAATTTTCTGGTTATGTGTTTAAAGGGACTGATATTATCTTTATCATGTATAACTTCTGTTTGGTGCTTGCTGGTCTCAATAGACATACTGATCGAGTCTATTATCTTGCGTCCATGAAGTTTTCCCTCCGCATCTCTTTGGAGTAATTTACTCCAAAATTTTGTATAGAATTTTCTTTTTAAGCAAGGAAACCCTTCTTCATTTGTTTGAACTTCTATCGTCCATTTCATTATCCATGGGATAGAAAATTATATAAAAAATACATTAAGGATATTTCCTTAAAATATACGTCCTCCTGTTGTAATTTTATTATCTTGGCGGAAACATCAACCCATTGAGCATATAATTTTTTATAATCCTCTGGGAGGATATTCAAACATTTGTTTAGAAACATCATGTTTTACATCTTTATTAAAGATGAATTTAGCTGCTTGACAATCAGTGTTTTTGATAAACTTTTGATTATATAAGTCCCCCTGGAATTTTAAAACACTTTTGTCTATAGCCAGAATTTCTTTAGCTACAGTAGCATAATTTTTCTGACTATTATTTCATTTCCCAGAATAGAATTGTATGAGGTATTCTTGTCTTTCGGCAGGAGATATTTGTTTTAAAATCCCCCCATAGCCAATATCAGAGGCATTTGTCTCCACTATCTTTTGTCAATTCGGATTAGCCAGAGTGAGACATGGTAGGTTATTAACATTTGTTTAATGTGCTTGAATGCTTTGGTATGATTATCAGTCCAAGCTTTAGGACTTTTTCTTAGTCTATCATATAATATAGCCGTGTCTTTAGCTAGATCCTTTATAAAAGGAGAAATATAATTTAAACTTCCCAAGAATCGTTGAAGCTGGGTTTTATCAGTAATAACGTCAGAAAATTTAGAGGCAAACTCAATACTTCTCTGAATGGGAATAATTTTTCCTTTTTCAATATCATGACCGAAGAATCTAACATTGGTTTGGAAAATATGCATTTTTGGTCTAGATATAACCAAACCATTTTGAATAATAATTTTTTTAAATAGATCAAGATGTTTAAAATGCATTTATAAGGTTTTTGAGAATACTAAAATATCATCTATATATACAATGATAAAATTGCTAAAAGGGTTAAAAATATCATTCATAATTTTTTGAAATTCAGAAGGGGCATATTTTAACCCAAAATGCATAAATTCCACTCATATTGTCCCATTGGGACGTTAAAGGATGTTTTATATTTATCTTCTTCAGAAATTTGAATTTGCCAATAACCTGATTTTAAATCAAATTTTGAAAATATTATAGCTTCATGAAGTCTATCTAATAAATCTTTTTTATTGGGAATAGGATATCTAATCCATTTTAAAACTTTATTTAAGGGTTTATAATTTATGACAAGTCTGGGTACCCCTCTTTCTTGCTCTGCCTGCTTATTAACATAGAAAGCAGTGCAAGACCATGGAGACTTCAGTTGATAGGTACAGTTCATCAGCAGAGAGTAGAGGTTTTCTCCCAAGGGGGAGATAGCATGCTTCGCTACCAGGGCCATTTATGTGTTCCTAATGTGGGTGAGTTGAGGTAGCAGATCCTTACAGAAGCCCATAATTCCAGATATTGCATTCATCCGGGTGCCACAAAGATGTACCTTGATCTACACAAAGTCTATTGGTGGAAAGGCGTGAAGAGGGACATTGTAGATTTTGTGGCTAAGTGTCTCAATTGTCAGTAGGTTAAAGTAGAACATCATAAACTAGGAGGTGTGACTCAGGAGAATAGCATTCCTACTTGGAAGTGGAAAGTGGTCAACCTGTATTTCATTACAGGTTTTCCTCGTACTCGCAGATATCATGACTTCATTTGGGTGATAGTGTACAGATTCACTAATTCAGCTCACTTCTTGGCTGTCAAGACTACAAATTCAGCAGAGGACTGTGCCAAACTCTACATTAGCGAGATAGTCAGGATGCATGGGGTTCCCTTGTCTATCATCTCAGATAGGGGTCCCCAATTTACCTCTCATTTCTGGAGATCATTTCAGAAAGGTCTTGGTACTCAGGTGAATCTCAGTACAACATTTCATCCGCAGATAGATGGTCAGGCAGAGCGTACTATTCAAACCTTAGAGGACATGTTGAGAGCTTGTGTGATCGATTTCAAGGGTAGTTGGGATGATCACCTACCCCTTATAGAGTTCACCTATAATAACAGTTTCCACTCCAGTATTCAGATGGCCCCATATGAGGCACTCTATGGGCGTAGATGTAGGTTTTCGGTTGGTTGGTTCGAAGTAGGTGAAGCAGCCTTGATTGGGACAGATTCGGTTCATTAGGCTATGGATAAAGTTCAGCTCATCAGAGATAGACTAAAGACAACTCAGAGTCGTCAGAAGTCCTATGCAGATGTGAGGAAAAGGGACTTAGAGTTTGAAATTGATGATTGAGTTTTCCTGAAGGTGTCACCCATGAAGCGGGTGATGAGATTTGGAAAGAAGGGGAAGCTCAGCCTCAGGTATTTAGGCCCTTATAGAATCCTGAAAAGGGTTGGTAATGTGGCTTATGAGTTAGAGTTGCTAGCAGAACTAGCAGCGCTTCATCCAGTCTTTCACATTTTCTTGTTGAAGAAGTGTGTGGGTGTTCTGGCATCGATAGTACCTTTAGGGAGTGTGGTTGTGAAGGATAGCCTCACCTATGAGGAGGTTCCAGTTGAGATTCTTGACTATCAGGTTTGTAGGTTGAGAAGTAAGGAAGTTGCTTCAGTAAAAGTTTTTTGAAGGAATCAGTCCGTAGAGGGAACTACTTGGGAAGCAGAAGCATCCATGATGGCCAAGTACCCTCACCTCCTTCCCTCCGATTCAGTTTTAGCTTAAGGTAATAGTTCCTCTCCAGCCTATCAGTTTACTCTTGTGTAATTTAGTCTCAGTATACTATTTCCCTAGTTATCCTTGCATTTCAGCATGTTTTTATGTCTATAGAACTCAACTCAGATAGATATCAGCTTCTAGTACTCAGTTGGTAGGGATTGCAGCTCTTTTTCTCCAAACTCAGCTTATCTAGTCTTTATTCAAGGACAAATGATCCCAAGGGGGAGATATTGTGACAAACCAGGATATGAACCAGCTACTGGACTGTACACAGTAGAAAAATTCAGAAAAAAATTCAAGTTTCCAGGAACCACGGTTAGGATCACCAACCGTAGTTTGGAACCACTGTCCGTCATCTCAACTGTAATTCCCAATTCCAGTAGACCCCAAGTTTGTCCCAGTAACCATGAGTCAGACTACGGACCATACTTTAGAACAATGGTCCATCCTTTGACTCGTGGAATCTGTAGACCAGAAGACCCTTAGCTAGAATCCCAGGAACCATGAACCATACAATGAACCATCATTCAGAACCATGATCCATCCTATGGAGTCATGCTTTCTTAAGATCAGAGAACCCCCAAGACTCCTAGACAGGACCACAACTCATTTGACGGTCCATCGTCCAGGACTATGGTCCGTCAACTAAGCCGTGATCCCTGATTCGCAATTTTCAGCAGAGTTCTTTTAAATTTTCTAGGAGTATTCTGGACTTTTCCACCCTCTTTTAAGGCCTAAGCTACGACATTTTGGGTTATTCTAAGCCTAATTAATTATTCAAAAGCTACCTAAATAATCTATTCTCTAAAGATCATCAGACTTAGAAAGAAAGGAGAAAATGAGGCAACCGTTTTCTCTCAAGAATAAGTAGGAGGTCTTCTAGAAGCTCAGCCCTAAACCCAAAGATTTCCTCCATAGGTTCTTCTCCAGGTATGTGGGATTTCATCAATGGGTTCCTTTCACCCATTGAGTCCCTAGTTTCAGCCAGTTCTTCAATTCTCTATGAATTTGTTCAGACCTAGGGTTCCTAAATCATAGGGATTCACTGTAATTCAGATTCTACTGCTTATGTTGATATTTATTTCATGTTTCTTGGAGAATTAGTATAGTCACATGTTTAGGACTCAAAAACCCTAGCATGTCTAAACTTCAGTATTCATAAATTATGCTTGCTAGGCAGACAATTCAGATAATCATGTTTCAGAATAGAATGCTATCATGTTTTCAGTATATATGTATGTTGCATTCTCAGATGACTATCAGTATATGAGCTATCTAGTACTTCAACTTGTATTTTATTGCTTACACTCAGTTGGGGGTAGACTTAGTACCGAGTGGATGATGAGATGAAGGCTTAGCTGTCAGATTAGGCTAAGACCTTTAGTAGCAGTCCCCAAGTCCTAGAACTACGGTGCCACCATAGATATAGAAGGGGGTCAGCTGCCAGATTAGGTTGGTCACCCTTGTCCCTTGCGGACATCAGTTAGTGGATCCACGTCAGACTTTTTTGTACCCTTGGCAAGGTATGAACACCCTTCTATCCAGGGTTATAGGTTGGCCCCATAGTTAGCTCAACTTGGGGTATGTCGATCAATAGTATCTCCCACTTTTAGATTCATGTTGCATTGACCATGTACTCAGTATCTATTTCAGTTATTCAGCTTAGCATATTATATTATATGTTCATATTAGTGCTTGGTTATTATATCCAGCTTATTATCTAGTCTAAACTTCAGCATGTATTTCCATGTTCAGTTTTATGTTGTTTAGCTTAGCCTCTATCTCGCATGCTCAGTACATTCAAATTACTGATGTATACTTTTGTGCTACATTATTTTATGATGTAGGTTCAGGCGCTCAGCATTCAGACCGCGCTTAGATCGAGTTCTAGTCCTTACTCAACAACTTCAGTGGTGAGTCCTTATAGTTTGAGGATGATAGACATGCTTTATCTTTTAGTCTTTACTTTTCAGTTTCAGACTTATTGGAGTTAGCTGGAGGCATGTCCCAGCAACTCACATCAGTTAGAGGCTTTCAGACATAAACTAGTTTCAACCATTAAGTTGTTAGTGTTGTTTTCATATACATTATATTCTCTTATATACTTTGTAATTCAGATATTTTGGGGCTCTTTCCCACTTCAGATATTAAATTGTTTTCATCTTCCGCACAGTGTATATTTTTATCAGAATTTGTATAGATATACCAAGCCATGGGTTATCTTTGGGTCACTTGTGACACTAAGCACCGTATTACATCTAGGGGTAGCCTCGGAGCGTGACAGAAAATAACTCAAAGGCAAATATGTTAGTTTCCATTAGTGATAAATAACACAAGATATCTAATTAGAAATAAACACATAGGAATTGCTTCTGAACACATGAAAGTTGCTTTTATCAAGGTAAATCAATCCACGGATAATTTTACTCAGAATTTTGATGGACAGGATTTTGCCCATCAGTTTTGGATAAGTAGATTTTATCAGGAAGGTTTGACTTGCTAAGTCTTCATCTTCTGATACTGGTCTTGTAGTATTTTTGCTTGTTGTACCTTCTGAACTCTTTGGCATCCTTGTCAAAGCGGGGAAACGAAAATTTCTTAAAGATAAGGATCGGGCCTTGAAAGGCTGCCTATGTATCTCACGAAGGAGAATTTAGGCCCTACATAGTTCGAATAGGTAATAGATAAATTCATTTTCATTTCACTTCATTCACCCACTATCTTTGATTACAATGGAAAATAAAAACGACATAAAGGTAACTACTAAAAATAAAAACTCTTCTACTTTTAAAGCTTCATTTGGATAGTGGCGGGTCTTGATCTTCTTTTTCTTTCAATCTTCATTTCAAGAGTAGTAGGGTGGTAGATCCAACTGAATCCTTCCTGTGTCAATGAGGTGCTCCAAGTCAATCCTAAAGTCATGGCAAGTCTCAATGTCATGGCCTTCTTCACCTGCATAGTAGAGGCAAACTTCTTTCCCTTGGCGCCATACCTTGGACATTCTTTTTTATTTTCTTTCAACTGGTTCTATAATCTGGGCGTGAAGAAGCTTCATGTAGATATCATAATAAGTCTCTTGGAAGACTGTGAAGTCATGCCTACGAATCTCTACCATCTTTGCTGATCGGCATGCCAAGATCGACTTGGTCACATATAAGGATAGTTTGGGGACCCCACAGGTGGCTTATCTGGCCATTGCTAATCATATGATAAACTTTGGCTCTCAAGGCATTGCATTCATCAATGGTATGCCCCTTCCAACGTGGATGATAAGCACATTCCTTGTGTTTATTCTGAGGGTGACACCCAATCCCTTAGATTGATCGGGATGAAGAACTCCCATAGCTTTCAAAGTTTGGTAAATTTCTGAACACAAAATTACTTTTGGATTTTTGACATACTCTCGCGAGTGAACTTTGAGAGTAATCAGCTTTCCTCCTGGCATGAATCTGGTTGGCCATGCGGCATCACTCTTAACTTTGGTCCAATGTTTGATCCCCGCATCAGAGAGTTGGACCATTTCACTATTTTTTCCAGAATTTCCAGAAAAGTCTTTGTCTAGAGCGGACCTCATGAGCACTTTCTCATCTTTCTCAGATTCTTGAATTACTTTCTCTTTTTCTTTGTTGATCTGTTCCAACCCTCAAGTTATGTCCCCAAACTCTAGGAGAAGTTCCTCGAGTTTCATATCAAAGTTTATTTTCGGTTCTGCCTTTGATTTGCCCAGTACTTGGTCAATCATAACAATCCTTTCTTTGGCTTTGGCGGTCTTCTCCTCCACCTCTTTGGATCTAGCTATGGCAATTTTCATTAGTTGATCGACTTCCTCATTCTTTCTTTTAACTTCCTCGATATCCTCTCGAACCCTTAGCATTTTTCTGTGCATGATTTCGGCTTCCACTTCAAACCTTTCCTGAAAGGATGAAGATATTTTAGAAGGGTTTTTAGGATTTTCGGAGAAACTTGGAGGACTTGGAATATTTTGGTCGGACTTTGTGTAGTGGGCTTATATTTCTGCTTATGGTACTCTAAAAAATCTCTTAAAAATAAGAGTGGATCAATTTATCCTTGATTCGAGCAATACATGTAGCACATAAATCAACTATAACACATAAAAAATATAATAACGTGTGTATCCTAATCTTGGTGACCTTTCTTGTAACACCCCAAAAATTTTAAGCTAAGACTAAACCACTTTCCATAGGGGTCATGATCAATTCCCTAGTATGGGAAGTGTTTTGGGTGCGAATCGTGTTTATAAGAAACTCCTATAAGCAAGTTAAGTTGAAAGCACCCCAACTAAAGAAGTTTTCATGTAAGACTAAACTAGGGTCAACTTCAAATGATCCTATATCCTAGAATATAAAGAGTTAGGTGGCCTAGTACTAACCAAATTAAAGGTCTTTGAGTCTTCTTTACAATGCCACTGACCACGCATTAATCCAATTTTGGAGTAATAAGTTATCCGTGTTTTACTAAAATGTGTCTGTCTGTCAAACTGACAGACAGAAACCACGAGAGGAATCCACGGCTCGTGGATCAAACCACGAACCGTAGATTGAACTTGTGGAAATCAATTTTTTCACCAGAAAACCATGAGGAGGTTCCACGGGTCATGGAAGTTTCCATGGCTTATGAAACAACTCGTGGAAACAGTCCAGGAGCTTAAAAGTGGCCTGAAAACCACGAAGAGGTTCCACGGGTCATGAAACCAACTCGTGGAAATCATTCCAGAGACCAAAAATTGCCCAGGAACTACTAACCCTTTCCACAAATCGTGATCCATTCTACGAGTCATGGTTTATGCTCGTGGAACCCAGCGATGAGTTTTTTCAACAGTTTTTAATTTAACTCCTTAGGGTCATTTCAGACCTTTCATTCTTCTTTTAGCCCCGACTTTAAATAGCTCTAGACTTATTTTTATTAAGTCTAAACCTCAAATCAAGTCATTTTCCTCTCAAGTCAGTTTCAAGAAAAAAAGAACGCTTTTCTCCAAAGTTCAGACTTAGGGCTTCTTCTCCAAAGCTTCAACTTCAGATTTCTCTTCAGGGATTATCATCCACCAGGTATGCGGGTATTCAGTAAGGATTTAGTTCACCCTTATGCCCAAAACCTCAATCTTCTATTTCAAATTTCATGATTTCAGAAACTAGGGTTCTTACCCAATCATGCTATATTTTTTCAGAATTCAATCCTTATGATTTCTACATGAACTATAGCCTATTTTAGAAGATTTGCTCCATGTTCTCAATGACTTGCATGATCTTTTACAAGAACTTTAAGAAATCAAGAATTTAGCCTAAAATGGTAGTATTTTCATGAGAATTGGGTTTCTTCAGAATTTAACCTAGATTATTAGCATTCAGTTTCAAGCATAAAATTAGCCAGTTTTCAGTCTATAAGTTTCCTTTAAAACATCTAATGATTTAGCAGGCTTCAACTTACCCTCAGTATGTTTTACAAGAATATATTTTTAAATATAGACTTTCAGCATATGCCATCAATGATGATGAACTTAGTAGTTTTGTGATTAGCATGGTGTTCAGATATGCCATTAATGATTGCGAACTCAATAAGCTTCATGATTAGCATGACATTCAGATATGTCACATGATATAAACCATCCTCATGCATTATCAGTCAGGTATTCAGTCAGTCAGAATTACATAATTAGAATGCTTCAGCCTCAGTAATATTTAGATTCTCAGATCATGTCAGTATTTTAAGCTATCCAGTATTTCAGTTGCATTCATTGCTTTATATTCAGTTGGGAGTAGGCTTAGCACCGAGCGGATGAAGGGATGAAGTCTCATCTGTCAGATTAGACTGAGATCTTTAGTAGAAGTCCCTAAGTCCCAGAACTACGGCACCACCATAGGTATTAAAGGAGTCAGTTGTCAGATTAGGCTGCACATCCTTGTCCCTTGTGGACATCAGCTTAGTGGATCCACGTCAGATTTGATTGTACCCTTGGCAAGGTATGAACACCTTCCCAGTTAGGGTTACAGGTTGTCCCCACAGTTAACTCAGTTTGGGGTATGTCGGTTAATAGTAGCTCCCACAATCCATATTCATTATTGCATGACCTTGTATTCAGTTATCCAGATCAGTTCAGATATTATACAATCTCATGTTTATTTACTTGGTCATTGCATCATCTTATATCTTTCAGCTTACATTCAGTTAGTATATCAGTAACTTCAGCATGTTCAGAAAAAGGAACTCCCTTACGATTTTACTTTAAACATGACTTTCAGCTCAGTTGCACTAGTACATGATTTACAGACATACTTTATCTTTTAGTCCATGAAATCCTAAGTAACATGTTTACTTATCTTTAAACCTTATAATCTCATTGTTAAAGTCAAGCAACATGATTTACATTCTCTTCAGTAAAAGAGTCTATATTATATAGCTTTGACTTATGCACTTCAGATATTATACATAGTCCAGCTTTCAGCCATGCTTTCATTATACATGTATTTTCAAATGATTTACAGTTAGTGCATTATCTCATATGCTCAGTACATTCAAAGTACTAACAACATACCTTTCTTGTGCTACGTCATTTTATGATGTAGGTTTTATGTCACGACCCAACCCATCGTGAGTGGCACCCACCCAACCCCCAGATGAGAGAACTAATAGAGGTCAACCCTTTCCTAGACTAACAACCTAAAACCAACAATCAAAAAGTAAACTACCAATCAAACGAATCAAAAACTAATCATAATAATGAATATGCGGAAAATCCCACCTAGGAACTGAAAGTCATCGTACCAAACATCAATACCAAATATCTAGAATATTGGGATGCAACCCCAAAAGATAAAATAAAATAGTTTTAAGTTCGAAACAAATAGACTGAAACTCTAAGGATAACCCAAGGTAGCTCGAATCAAGCAGCTCACCCTTGAAAGTCAGAATCACCGGTGCTAAAGATGAGGTCGCGTCTCAGCCGCTGGAAGATTTCCTGTACTTACCAAAAGAAAAGCAAGTGCAGTATCAGTACACCACCACTGTGTACTGGTAGGATCATCAGCCAATTTTCAAGTAAATAGTATATACACAGTACAACAAATTCAAGTAAATATATGGAAAACATGCAACAAGTCAACAGGTCCTAGACTACAGTCTCCACCTACCTTGTTCCCGCATGAAGTCCATCTCTTAGAGTTCTATACCACAAACATGTACCAATAACCATACCTTTCCGTCTAGCCCGGACCACCCTCTAGACAATTACCAAAAGTAATGATCAACCCGGCCTAAACCAAGACAAACATAGAAGTTATACAACGGTTCTCGTCCACTCAAGGACCACCAAACAATAGCACCTTTCAATAAACAACCCGGTCCACTCACAAAAATAATATCAGGTATTACATTCAGTAAAACAACCCGGTCCACACACGGACCAATAACAATCAATGTAATACAAAAGTCAACATGCAATATGTAATAAAGTAAACCCGTACCAGGCATGGTACCCATGCCAACCAATTGTTATACCCGTACCAGGCGTGGTACCCGTGCCAACTATTTGTTATACCCATACCAGGCGTGGTACCCGAGCCAACCGAATGTCAATAACCACAGTCAATAGATGAACACACACAACTTGTAAAACCAACAAGCAAACACCGTTCAACACAGACTGTAAACAGGAACCTAGACATTCCACACAACTTTCCTAAGCAATGTAAAGCATACAATCACTTAGACATGAGTACATGAATATACAACATTCACCAAAAATCATAAGCCATCTCCTACCTCGAAATGATCCAAGCTCTATTCAACCCAAGCTTTCCTATGTTTCAGATTCCTCTCTCATTCTTGGACTTAAAACAACACACAGTACATACAATTAACACACAAGGACTGCACATTACCCGAATTATACCAAATCCCTAAACCCCAGGCCACCCATGATCATCCCACCTTTTTTTCGGGCTTTCCCACCATTAATTCTCCTAGTTCTATCATTTGTACTAATAAAAATGGAGAATTTAACAACCTATGATCATTTTAACATACTTTTACAACACCCAAGAACGTACATGCTTGGAACCCCCTTATTTCCTCGAATTCCACCATTCCTAGGTTATTCCAACCTTTCCCCAAATTGCCTCCTAGCAATTCTACCGCATAGGAAATGTAATACAAAGGTTGGGGAACGAAAACCTTACCTTAGGGAAGAATTTCGACGGAAAAAGGAAGAAAAATGCCTGGAATTGCCTAGCCCTTCTCCTAAAATGAAGTTGTGAAAAACTGAATGTTTTGAGAACTGTTTCTGCATTAAAATCCTGTTGGGCCGCTATAGCAGTCCCCGCTCTACTATAGAGGTCCTGCTATAGCAGACGACTTCCGCTATAGCGGTCTTAAGTGGGGTTGACCTCCCTTGACCACCGTTATAGCGGAGGTCGCTACGGCGGATCGTTGCACTCATCACGGAAAGAATGTTCAGAAATCTCCCAGTTTTGGCTATTTTACAACACACTTGCTTTCCCCGATGACCCGAAACAAACCCATTATATCAAACGCGATTCCAGGAGTTCTACTTACCCAAATTTGATTCTAAAAAGTGCCCCGGACTCGTTTATGTCTTGGCTACATGGAAAACTAGCTCAAAATAAGACACATAGACCAATCCTTACCCAGATTTTCATAGACACTACCTCGCTCCAAAACCAGCCGAGGCTAGCCTAGTCCAGAATTTCAAACTCCCAAACCCGGAGTTTTCTAACTCTAAAACTAGGCATGATTGGACTACCTGTAACGACGGACCCGGCTGTTACAATAGATACCAATTTACCTATCATTCGTCCCCGAATGATCAAACCTGAAATTACAGAATAAAAGGAGGAAAGTGTAGTACCTGTATCCTCAAATAGTTGAGGTACTTGTCCCGCATGTCCTTCTCGGTTTCCCAAGTGGCTTCCGCAATCAGATGATTCCTCCACTGAACCTTCACCATATCCATCACCTTTGTCCTCAACCTTCAGACATCTCGAGCAAGAATCAAAACTGATTCCTCTTCATAATGAAGTACCTTATCGAAAAGTACCTCATCTCACTTGATGATGTAATTCCCATCCCCATGGTATTTCTTAAGCATGGATACATGGAATACTAGATGGACGCCCGACAAACTAGGTGGCAGTGCTAGCTTATAAGCCACTAGCCCCACAATTTCAAGAAATTTAAATGGACCGATAAACCGAGGGCTAAGCTTGCCCTTCTAACCAAACCGCATATCACCTTTCATTGGTGAAACCTTCAACAATACATGTTCACCAGCCTGAGTCCATGTCCCGGACCTTGCGGTCTGCATACTCCTTCTGCCTGCTTTGAGCAGCCAGTAACTTGGTTTGTATGCCCCTTACCTTTTCCCATGCTTGCTTCACTAAGTCTACGCCCAGAGGCTTTACATCGCCTTCCTCAAACCATCCAACCGATGATCTGTAGTTCCTCCCATACAGTGCCTCAAATGGTGCCATATTAATACTGGAGTAGTAGCTATTATTGTACGAGAATTTGCACAATGGTAGAAACTGGTCCCAATGACCCCCGAAGTCCATCACATATGCTCTCAGCATGTCCTCCAATACCTGGATTGTCCTTTCCGACTGACCATCAGTCTGAGGATGGAAGGCTGTACTAAAGGTGAGTTGTGTACCCAACTCTTCGTGTAACTTTCCCAGAACTTAGAAGTAAACTGTGTACCTCTGTCTGAAATGATGGATATTGGTACCCCATGCAGTCTCACAATCTCCTTCATGTAGATCTTAGCCAATTGTTGCGAATTGTAATCTACCCTGACTGGAATGAAATGAGCGGACTTGGTCATCCTGTCAAAAATGACCCAAATTGAGTCATACTTCCCCAATGTCTTGGGAAGACCCACCACGAAATCCATGGCTATCCTTTCCCACTTCCACTCTAGAATTGGCATTCTCTGAAGTAGTCCTGCAGGTCTCTGATGTTCGTACTTTACCTGCTGGCAGTTCTGATATTTGGACACAAAATCCACTATGTCCCTTTTCATCCCTGGCCACCAGTAATGCTGCCTCAAGTTCCTGTACATTTTGGTCACACCCGGATGAATTGAGTACCGCGAACCATGGTGTTCTGCCAAGATTCTCTGAATTATATCATCAACTCGAGGAACACAAATCCTCTCCCTGAGATGCAACACTCCACCCGAGTCTAACATGACATCTCTGAACTCTTCGTATATTACCTTACCTCAACACTTACCCAGCTTCGGATCCTGAAACTATTTTGCCTTTATTTCCTCTATGAAGGTGGCCTAGGCCTCAATGCTGGCCAACAACCGACCTTGATCTGAAACACCCAAGTGCATGAACTTGGCCTTCAAAGCCCAAATTTCCTTAGCTAATGGTCATTTGGACGCCCCCAAACAAGACAAGCTACCCATGCTAACTGTTTTCTGACTTAATGCGTCTGCCACCATATTAGCCTTACCCGGATGGTACTGAATGGTCACATCATAATCCTTCAATAACTCCATCCACCTTCTCTACCTCAGATTCAAATCCTTCTGAGTGAAAACGTGTTGCAGACTGTGATGATCTGTGAATACCTCACACTTGACACCATAAAGGTAGTGTCTCCAGATTTTCAATGCAAAAACCACCGCTGCCAACTCTAAATCATGAGTCGGGTAATTCCTCTTATGCAGTTTCAATTGCCTGGATGCATAGGCGATCACATTCCTATCCTGCATTAGCATAGCACCCAAACCAGAATGTGAAGCATCACAGTAAACAACAAAGTCTTTACCTTCAACCGGCAAGGACAAAATAGGGGTTGTGGTCAAAAGTGTCTTGAGATTTTGGAAGCTCTCCTCGCACTTGTCGGACCACACGATTGGTACCTACTTCTGAGTAGCAATACAAGCAAAATTCTTAACAAACCTCCGTTAGTACCCCGCGAGCCCAACAAAACTCCTTACCTCGGTCACAGAGCTAGGCCAAACCCAACTCTTGACTGCCTCAATTTTCTGGGGATCCATCATCACCCCCTTTTCTGACACTACATTCCCCAAGAATGCCACGAAAGTTAACAAAAACTCACACTTGGTGAATTTTGCATAAAGCTTTTGGTTCCTCAAGATATCCAGCACAATACGAAGATGATTAGCATTCTCCTCCCTATCATAAAGTAGATCAAAATATCATCAATGAATACGATAATGAAGGAATCCAAGTAGAACTTAAACACCCCATTCATCAAACTCATGAATGTTGCCGGCGCATTGGTCAAACCAAATGACATTACTAGAAATTCGTAATGCCCATACCGAGTCCGAAAAGCAGTTTTCGGAATGTTCTCTGGCCTAATCTTTAACTGATGGTACCCCGACCTCAAGTAAATTTTTGAAAATATCGATACACCCTGAAGCTGGTCAAACAAATTATCTTTACGAGGTAGAGGGTACTTATTCCGGATGGTCACCTTGTTCAACTGTCTATAATCTATGCACATCCGCATACTACTATCCTTTTTCTTTACAAATAAAACTGGAGCACCCCAAGGCGAGGCACTGGGATGTATGAATCCCTTATCTAGGAGTTCCTGCAGCTGAGTCTTAAGTTCTCTTAACTCTGTCGGAGCCATACGATATGGAGGAATGGAAATGGGACGGGTGCCTAGCTCCAAATCAATACAAAAATCTATATCCCTGTCCGGAGGCATACCAGGCAAGTCCGCTGGAAACACCTCTAAAAATTCAAAAACCACTGGAACTGACTCAATAGGCGGGGACTCCACACTATCATCCAGAGATGAGTCAAAAAGGCTAGACACCCCTCCTCACTAGCTTCTTAGCCCAGATAAATGATATTATCTTAACTGTATTAGGCCTGTACACACCTTCCCACTCTAGTCTATCCTTACCCGGAATCTCTAGAGCCACAGTCTTGGTATTACAGTTCAACACAGTATGATAAGGAGATAGCCAGGTCATACCCAAGATAATATCAAAATCAGCCATATCAAGAATTACCATGTCTACCCAAGTATGTAACCCCACAAACACAATAGAATAGTCATGATATACATAAGTCACAACCACAGACTATCCAACTGGGGTAGAAACATAGATAGGGGAATCAAGGATATCGCAAGTCAAACCCAGCCCCAAAGCAAAACTCACAGCCACATAAGAATACATAGAGCCTGGGTCAAATAATACCGAAGCCATTTTATCACAGACAAGAATAGTACCTGTGATCACTGCATCTGAGGCTTCTGCCTCGGTCCTCCCTGGAAAAGCATATCAATGAGCCCAATCATCAATCCGGGAAACTTCCCAGGCTGGCTGCGCCGCACCCCTGCCTGCGCCGCAATTTACTCAGCCTCCCCGACCTCCCTGTAAATTACCACGCCCATCCTGTGGACTGACCCTAGCATTACTGCCACTGCCTGCCGGAACCACTGCTCTAGTCTGTTGCTGACCCTGATTACCTGTCTGCCTATGTGGACACCTATTAAAGTGGCTCAGCTCACCACAATGGAAGCAACCACGGTCAAGAGTAGGTCTGCTAGCTGATGTATAGGACGCTCCCTGGACTCTAGGAGCTGAAGACTGAACTCCCTAACGACCACCTGTAGTAGCTGGCAGAGCTGATTGAATAGGACGGGCCGGATAAGCGTGCTGATGCTGGCCTCTGGAGTATGAACCACCATAGTTTCCCTCATTCCGGGGCTTCTTGTCTAAAGCCTTAGCCTGCCCCGCTTGCCTAACTCCCTCAATATTCTTCACATAATCCACCACATCATTAAAGCCCTTTCCTGAAGAAGTCATATGCATTGACAGTACCTGCAGTTCACTATTCAGACCCTTGACGAACAACCGAACCCGTTCCTCTTCGAAACCCAACATCTGTGTAGCAAAATGAGACAACGCATGGAACTTAGCCTCATAAGCCGAGACCGACATGCTACTCTGCTCCAAGTTCAGGAACTCATCTTTCTTCCAGTCCCTCAAAGTATGAGGAATGTACTTCTCTAGAAACAATGCGTGGAACTGCTCCTAAGTCAGTGGAGGTAGAATAGGAGACCGACACTCAACATGAGACCTCCACCACTGCTTGGAATCACCCTGCAACTGAAAAGTGACAAACTCAACCTCATGCTGACGTACAATACCCAACTTGTGCAACCTCTCATGGCAATCCAGGATGAACTCATAGGCATCCTCCTTGTCTGTACCCTGAAATGTCTGAGGTTTCAGCTTAAAGAACTTAGTCAGCATCTCATGCTTATTAACTATCATCACTGGGCCTAGCATTGGCCTGAGGAGATCATTTGTGCCCAAAGCTGCATCCATCCTAGGCGTAGTAGTAGCCGCTAGCTGAGTGTCCAAAGCCTGATTTGCATAAGCTGCGGGTATGGCTCCAGCACCAACTAACCCACTCAGGATATCCCACGCCTGTTAAAAGCTTCCGGTGTCATAATAGGAAGGCATGCACCCCCAACCAGTGTCGCCTCCACTTGAGCCCCTTCATTCCCTACAACCACATCTTCTACATCCACATCCACATGATCCTGAGGTGGGGGAGGGGTTACCTCGCGTGCAGCAGCAGCTCAAGCTCCACCCCTGGCGGGTGCGGCTCCAGGTCATCACTTGTCGGGCCCGCCGCTGGGACCGGTGGCCTTGCTCCATTGTTCCTTTGAGTAACCATCTGCGGACAAAAGAGTGAATGAGGTTAGATACTAATTTGTATCACCAGATACCAATTGGAATTGAGTTATAGCACGAAGGAAAAAAGGAAGAGATAGTTTTTCCTAAAGCCACATAGCCTCTCGAAGAAAAGTGCAGACGTCTCCTCACCATTCCGCAAGACTCTACTAGACCTGTTTGGTATGATGAGATCAATGAACCTAGGCTCTGATACCATCTTTGTCACGACCCAACCCATTATGAGTGGCACCTACCCAACCCCCAGATGAGCAAACCAATAGAGTTCAACCCTTGCCTAGACTAACAGCCTAAAACCAACAAACAAAAAGTAAACTAGCAATCAAATGAATCAAAAACTAATCATAATAATGAATCTGCAGAAAATCCCACCTAGGAACTGAAAGTCATTGTACCAAACATCAATACCAAATATCTAGAATACGGGGATGCAACCCCAAAAGATAAAATTAAATAGTTTTAAGTCTGAAACAAATGGACTGAAACTCTAAGGATAACCCAAGGTAGCTCGAATCAAGCAGCTCACCCTTGAAAGTCAGAATCGCTGGTGCCAAAGATGAGGTCGCGTCTTAGCTGCTGGAAGATTTCTTGTACTCACCAAAAGAAAAGCAAGTGCAGTATCAGTACACCACCACTGTGTACTGGTAGGATCATCATCCAGTTTTCAAGTAAACAGTATATACACAGTACAACAAATTCAAGTAAATATATGGAAAACATGAAACAAGTCAACAGGTCCTAGACTACAGTCTCTACCTACTTTGTTCCCGCATGAAGTCCATCTCTTACAGTTCTATACCACAAACATTTACCAATAACCATACCTTTTCGTCTAGCCCGGATCGACCCTGGAATCCCCTCTAGACAATTACCAAAAGCAATGATCAACCCAGCCTAAACCAAGACCAACAAGCAGTTATACAACAGTTCCCGGCCACTCAAGGACCACCAAATAATAGCACCTTTCAATAAATAACCCGGTCCACTCATGAAACCAATATCAGGTATTACATTCAGTAAAACAACCCGGTCCACACACGGACCAATAACAATCAATGTAATACAAAATTCAACATGCAATATGCAATAAAGTAAACTTGTACCAGGCGTGGTACCCGTGCCAACCAATTGTTATACCCATACCAGGCGTGGTACCTGTGCCAACCATTTGTTATACCTGTACTAGGCGTGGTACCCGAGCCAACCGAATGTCAATAACCACAGTCAATAGATGAACACACACAACTTGTAAAACCAACAAGCAAACACCATTCAACACAGACTGTAAACAGGAACCTAGACAATCCACACAACTTTCCTAAGCAATGTAAAGCATACAATCACTTAGACATGAGTACATGAATATACAACATTCACCGAAAATCATAAGCCATCACCTACCTCGAAATAATACAATCTCTAATCAGCCCAAGCTTTCCCGTGTTCCGAATTCCTCTCTCGTTCTTGGTCTAAAAACAACACACAGTACATACAATTAACACACAAGGCCTGCACATTACCCGGATAATACAAAATCCCCAAACCCCAGGCCACCCATGATTATCCAACCCTTTTCCCGGGCTTTCCCACCGTTAATTCTCCTAGTTCTATCATTTGTATGGATAAAAATGGAGAATTTAACAACCTATGATCACTTTAACATACTTTTGTAAACACTTAAGAACGTACATGCTTGGAACCCCCTTCCTTCCCCGAATTCCACCATTCCAAGGTTATGCCAACCTTTCCCCAAAATCCCTCCTAGAAATTCTACTGCATAGGAAACGTAATACAAAGGTTGGGGAACGAAAACCTTACCTTAGGGAAGAATTTCGACGGAAAAAGGAAGAAAAATGCCTGGAATCGCCTAGCCCTTCTCCCAAAACGAAGTTGTGAAAAACTAAATGTTTTGGGAACTGATTCTGCATTAAAATCCCACTGGCCCGCTATTGCGGTCCCCGCTCCGCTATAGCAGACGACCTCCGCTATAGCGGTCTTAAGTGGGGTTGACCGCCCTTGACCACCGCTATAGCGGTATTTTCCACCGCTATAGCGGAGGTCGCTACGGTGGACCTTTGCGCTCATCATGGATAGAATGTCCGGAAATCTCCCAGTTTTGGCTATTTTACAACACACTTGCTTTCCCCGATGACCCGAAACAACCCCTTCACATCAAACGCGATTTCGAGAGTTCTATTTACCCAAATTCAATTCCGAAAAGTCCCCCGGACTCCTTTATGTCTTGGCTACATGAAAAACTAGCTCAAAACAAGACACATAGACCAATCCTTACCCTGATTTCCCTAGTCTCTACCTCGCTCCAAAACTGGCCAAGGCTAGCCTAGCCCAGAATTTCAAACTCCCAAACCTAGAGTTTTCTAACTCTAAAACTTGGCACGATTGGACTACCCATAATTATGGACCCGGTTGTTACATTTCAGTTTCAGTGCTAGCTCCCAGGATTATGGTCAGACAGATCGCAGCTTCCAGCCAGTAAGGAACGAGTTCTTCTTTTTTCTGGAACTCCAGTCAGTTAGTAGTTATAGCTGTTATTTCAATTGTTATACATTGAGTAAAGATAGTTGGGGGTCATATCCCAGCTAACCATAATCAATGTTAGTAGAGGCTTCATAGACAGTTAGACAGTCAGTCACTCGGTTGTATCAGTTTTCAAATGCTATCATATATCAGTTTATAATAGTTTATTTTGTTATAATATTTTCGAAAGAGCCCAGCATATTTCAGCTTCTGCATTTACTTTCAGTCTTTATCTCAGCAGTTTGCCAGGCCATGAGTTAGCTTGTAGTCACTTGTGACTTTAAGCACCGTGTCGCGTCCAGGGTGTAGGCTCGGGGCATGACATTTTTTGTGCCAAAGGTAGGCCTAGCATTTTGAAAGACGTATATGTCGTATAGAATCATTTCACTGCCTCCAAATATATATATATATATATATATAATAAAAAAACTTCCCCATAAGAGATACAAGTAAGCCAAAAGGGGGATACATTTTGCTGGGAAAGGAAAAATAATGCATAAGATAGGCCCGTGCAAGGGCAAAATGAAGCAAACTCATGCAAGGGTATTTTGGAAAAAGCAAAATACATAGTAAATAAAAGCCCATGCAGGGAAATTTTAGGGAAATCAATACATATTGATAAACCCATGCAGGGGTGACATTATGATGCTCCTGATGATGATTCTTCATCCATTTGGCCCTTTTTGGACTCTTTTGCAATCTCTCAAGGTTCGTATGACCATTTCAAATTTGAGAAGACTAAACATACTATAAAATAGACAACCAGTTAGGTATCCCACTTTGGGGACAACAGTCTAACTCTTCTAACACATACGTCTTTCAAAAATATAGCACATAAGGGTATGATCATCTTTTCGGGCCGAGGGCCCTTTTCGACTCAAGGTGGTCTCACTAATGGGCCTGATACTCCTATTTTAGGGATTTGGCTTCGCTCTATGCTAGTTTACTAGAGTGGGTTTTGAAGAGAGCCTGGAAACTCGAGTGGACAACTGTGGGCTGAGATAATGAACAAGTGTCGGCCAATATTGAATCAACTAATTGCTCATTATTTCGAGAATTTTGATTTTTTAAGTGGAGAAGTGACCGCAAATGCACGCGTAATCGCTCTTTTCCTGATGCATTCTAACTTTGTCATTTGGCGGAATCGGTATGCCATGAATGCAATAATAATTTGCGGAAATTTAAACACGTAAGCAAATAGGTGCAAAAACTCAAAATTATTACATTCTCTAATAGTTAGTTCAAAATAGAGCAAATAAGTTAGAAAAATATTATGGTTAGAACTCAGTTAAATCCCCAGTAGAGTCGTCATTTCTGTTTTATCGCATTTTCACCTCTTTTTGAAAAGAAAAAGCAACTTCATTTTTTAAACAGTTTTTGACTTAAATTAAATTTGAAAACTTTGTTAAAAATTCTCAAACTTAATTAAAACAGAGTCGTTACTTAATTTTTAGGAAGAATCAAGAAAACCTTTGAAGAATATTCGAAAGATTTAAAACAGATAAAAATCTTTGAATTTAACAAATCTGGATAAGAAGTTCATATTAACATTTCGAGAAGGGTTTTAAGGCACTCGAAATGTCCGCTAACTTGCGGTTATCTGACTATTTTTCTAACTCAATTTATTTAACTAACTTGTAAAAAATGGGATTTATTTGATAAAAGCAGAGAGTTATTTATGAAATCTTTTTTGTTTGTATAAAAGGTAAACAGTTTTTAAAACAAAATTTGCAACTATAGCTTGATGATAATTTCTTAAGAACTCACACAAAGTTCCAAATATTTAACTATCTTTATAATAAAATAAATAAGTTTATAAAAATTAGACATGGTATTCCGAAAGGGAAACAACTAAGTTAATAAAATAAGTTTGTTTTTATAAAGTCCAAATTAATACAAAATAAGCTAATTTAAAAGAAGAGAAGAGGTTGAGTTTAGGCACTTAGGCCCAAACCCCTACAAAATGTCTGTGTTGGACTACCAAGATTCGGGTTAAGCCCATTTTATTTTCTCCGCTCCGTTGGCCATCCCTGTACATTAGCTTTCTTTTCACATTATGTGCGGCACTTAGGCCACATACTTTCCTTTTCTTCAATCAATTTTCACCCTTTTAGGGCCTTGACGTTTAGACTCGAATGTAATTGGGCTTCTATGGCCCACCTCAAGGAATGCACAGGTCAGGAGTTCATGTAGACTCATTAGGCAGAGTATATGCGGAAAAGAGACAATGGACAGAATTAGCACACATTCATGGAAATTGGACACGCAAGCTTAATCACAACTAAAATAATTCTAAACAGTTTTGAATACCAAGCTTAAGCTTAAAAATTGAGATGTATCTTTGAAAACAGTTGAAAATCATTAACTAGTTCGGGAACAAAATTATGAGCACAAATCAGTTTATTTAATCCAACATACTTTAATGTGACTTCTGGACAAACAAGAATAAACACGATACTCGGCTATGATTTTGAATTATTTATGAGAAGGACATATATCTGAAGAATGGACTCTAGAAGAAAGAAACATTTCAATTTCCTTATGATGTTCAAGATAAAGGGGATTCACAACATTCATCACTCTTCGGAAATAATCAAGCCTTGGTTCATTAACATGCTTTCTGAACTACTCTAAAGAGACACAGAATTTTTAAAAGACTTATAACCATGAAATCTCCCTTTTAGTAAAGACAAATAGTGGTAACTTATTAATTTTAAAACAAAGAAGATTACACATCTTCAAACTACAGGCCATACCTATGATATTTAAAAATCAATTTTTTAACAAAATGCCAAGAATATCCACCATGAGCTAGCAGTAGGGAAAACAGAGGAGGAAAATAGGTTCTCACTTCAACTTGGAAGAAACATAATGACTAGCTAATGCAAAATCCATGTGAAGAGTAAACTATCAGGATTCTAATAATGGCGACCCTTTGAGAATTAATCTTTGTTAAAGCTTTATTTTTAAGAAGAACTAAGTGGTAATCTCTAAAGAACCACCATTAACTTCCTTCCTTAAGCTTCAAATGATATTAAAGTTCAAGTGAATTCTTTAAGACAAAACTAGATGTTCGAAATTAAGTTTAAGACGGGCTGAACTTATAGTGAAGCTTTATCTCATCCAAAGATCCAAACTTTTGGTAGGGGAACAACTGAGGAGATATTAAAGGGGGTACTCGAACAACATACAAACTAAACTCAACAAGGGAAGCACTGATGGCAAAATCAGATCAAACAAATTGTTCATGCTCAAAGAGAGATCCTTTGAAGATAAGCATAGATGAACATAACACTCTTTCATCTCCTCCTACTCGTTATGAATCAAGAGAAGTCTTTGGGGAATCCTTAGCTTGCAACAAATATCTTAAGTTTGAATTTTTCAGTAATCAAACGAAGAACGGAATGGAAGTAAACAACTTTCAAAATCAGTTATGCAAATATGCTCATTTTAGAGCTTTAAAAGACAAAGTTAGCAGTTAATAAAAGTTATTATAAAGCTTCGTTTCATCTCTTTAAATTAAGGATTAGAGAAGAACTAGAAAGCAATCCTCTAAACCTTCCTTCCTTTATAGATTTTACATGGTATTGTGAACTAAAAGAACCTCTTAGAAAATCTTTACTCTACACATGTAAACAGCACCACAATGTCCAAACAAACACAAGAAGTGGTTATTAAGATGGGAAGAACAGAAGAAGATAAAACAATCAAAAATCCCAAGAACTTTAAAACTAGACAACAACTTCAAATAAATGAATTTTAAACCTTCAATCGTAATTTCTTAATACAGAAAACACATACATCCAAAAAACCAGCCCAGAGAGTCATAGACTCACAGTAATGATAAAGTTTCACATTGTAATACTTAGACGTGAAAGAAAAAGTGGAGAAAAGATGAAGCCTTTACCTGTTTCGGAGCAGCGTCTCGGAACAACGGACTTCATCGAAAACAACCTCTAACCACCGGAACTTAAGCTTGTTTCACCGAAAGAACATGAATTTTTAGGCTTATATCTCTAAAATTTTCAATTTCTTCGACGGGTTTAGAGAGTGGTGTTATACCCTATTTTAACCGGGTCAAAGCAAAGTACAACATATTAGTGATTCTTAAATTATTAACTTAAAGAGTCGCCACCTAATTATTTTAAAGGTGAATTAGGACACCTAAATTATTAACTAAAGTGATGCTAAATTACCTCTAATTAATGGTCTACTTTAACTTATGTGATTCTAGGTAAGAGTTCTAGTTATCCTAATGAAAAGGGGTTAAGCATCCTTTAAGATCCACTAAATAAGATTAACCGGCCAAACTTAGGTTGATAAAAATATAAGAGTTGATTAGATGAAAAAGTGTTTAAACTATTTCATAAGTCCTAAAAGAGAGTCAGTTATAAAAACAAGTACTAACATAAATTAACTAAAGCAATAATATGAAGCTTTATAGAAGAGATCAACTTTTATTAAAATAAGTGGGTCTTGATTTTGAAAGCAAATGATTTTAATCCAAATGTATTCATTCTACTGAAAAATTCTTTTTTATAAAATCAGCTTAACAATTATTTCTTTCAAGCCAAAAAGGCCAAATTTCCAGTAGCTTGTCACAACCATTTCTGCCCTTTAAAAAAAAATTCTTTACTATTTTTAAAGCTGTATTTATCATAAAAATCTGCACATTAAAAATTCTCAAGATGTTCGCATTTTTACTCCAAAAAAAAGAGCTAGATTTTACACTAAATACCTGCACTTTTATGCTAAAAAGAGCTGCATTTTGGACTTTAAAAATCTGCACTTCAAAACTCTCAAAAAGCTACATTTTTATATAAAAATCTGCAATTTTAGGTTCTTAAAAGAGGGGATGCGATCCTCCCTCAAAATATGCATTTGTAAGACTAAAAATCTGCACTTTCGTAGCTCATTTAAAGCTGTGTTTTTGCTCTAAGAAAATTTTCATTTTTACACTATAAAATTTTCATTTTAAGCATCCTAAACAGCTGGGTTTTACCTTCAAAATCTACGTTTTAAACTCTTGAAAAGCTGCATTTTATGACCCAAAAGTCTGCACTTTAATGACAAAAAATGCTGCATTTTTGGACCTTTGAAGGACCTGAAAAATTATTGAATAACTGAAAGACTAATTAAAAAAGATATTATTCTAGGTGTTCTTGGGTCTAATGGCTACACTTAATCCAATATCTTAAGGATAGAGGAGCAAACAACTACCTCTCATAAACCCCAACACAAACAAAGCAAGTACAAATATAAAATGCAGAATATTAATGTGCAAACGTTAGTCGAAAGATAACATATATGTGTGTTTACATGAAACTATAAATCTACGAAGTAAGGAGGAAGTAATGGACTCTTTTTTAAATGAGTAGTACGCTAGACACGAGCATATGAGGTAGCAATGAGTGGACTCTAATTTGGACAGAGGTGGAGTCATATTTCAAACTCCCAATGCACTCCTGAGTGTACATGTAAAGATAGAGAGAAATAAAAATTAGGAAAACATTGATCTTATTAATTAAGAAATGACAAAACTAGATAAAGGAAACAACACATAATACAATGTCCTTTAATTGACCTTTAAAACTATCACGACCCGATTTCTCGATCATGATGGCACCTACAACTCCCAAATAGGAGAATCAATCCATGTAGCTCGGAACGGTTAGTAATGGGCTACCTTCTAATAATTTAAGCGGAAGATTAGGTAAATAAGCGGAAGCAAGGGCATAAGGAGAAGAAAATAGATATAAGAGAGATATAAACAAAGAGGAATCTAAAACCAAATCAAAACCTGGTATCAAAGCGTATAGAAGCCCGAACTACATAAGGAGTACAAGGGTCCAAAAGAAATATACATATATACACAAGCTGTCTCCGAGTAGTAACAGAGTATAGAATATACAAAAGATAAACTAAGTCAAGCTCTAAACACCAAGAGCTCACTCTCAGCCTGGGTAATCCAAAAATAGCAACCCGCACGAGTCTCCGGCGCTCTAACGACGATGACCCATACTAGGATCTACACCAGAAGATGTAGAGGGTAGGGTGAGCACCAAATGTGAAGCATAAGGTACCTAGTAGGTATCATAGGCCGACTGGACACATATAAAGTAAAAGAGCAATAGCAGACAGGGTAGAAATAATCAGTCACAGAAATCAATGAAAACGTATACAGGATCTAGCCAGAGGGAAGACAACAGAAGGCAACATACAAGGCTAAAAAATAGAATATATACACATAACAGGCATAGGTGAAAGTAAGGACGATGCACCTGGGATCCTCGCAAAATAGTATATATGTAAATAAGTTCTAACAATGGGAAGTATACTGGTAACCTCAAGTATAAGGAAATGGGAGAGAAGAATAAAGGTAGACATGCTCGACATAGAGGAGTGAATACCCAATCTAGTCATACAAACTCAATCCAGGAACTCACAACCTTAGTAATCACACTCATACTCGACCGTAATAGGGAATGATATTGGAATAAAGTGACAAGAGTCTACCTACAGTCCCTCGGCCGCCCATACAACTGAGGAACGCAATCTGGCATCCCATACTACCAGAGCATACAATCAACACACAACAAACAAGGCTGGTATCTCAAACAATGAATGATATGATGCATGAAAACCTCAGGGTGAAATAAAACCTCTGTATGTACCTCCTTCGGTGTTGATCGGGCCCAGCATGCAGGTTCCATGGAAGGACACAACCCGTATACCTCTACTCTACCGTATACCCTTCCCTTGGCACAAGCAGCCTAAAGCCTCCGGCCCGAAGCGGCAAGGTCCATGGAGATCCCGGACCCCATACTAAAACTCAGAATCAAAACGTGTCCTCCGGAATCGAGTTTGGGTTAAACTAGTGGCTAAGTCTCAAATATGCATACCTAAACCCTGTCTAGGACTAAAACAGTAAAATTGATGTCTCAAAAACCCTTCCAAGGGTGCCCGAGCGCAACCGGGTCTAAAACAGTAGTAAAAACATCTCAGATGCTCGACCCGGCCGAGCCTGATATCATTTCCAATCAGTAAGGAAACTCAGCTAGCACTCTAACCCGGTCGAGTCTAGCAATAGTAGTAAATCATGATAAAACCATATCTTTAACCTTATTTTACCCTAAGAAGATCCACGTATCAAGTCAAATCATTTCCAAATGCAATTTCATCGAAAATGGGGCCCCGGGGCTATGCAAGGTTTAGAAAATCAATTTTCGTAGGCCCGAAGCCAAAAACCTATAATAAAATGTGGAAAAATCTCTTTATATGCATGGAAATGATATGATCAACCCAAATAGCTTCCCGGTACCTCACAATCAACCTAATGGCCCTGCACAGGCTCCAAAGCTACTCAGCAAGCATAACTAGCCTAGAAAGACATTTCTATGTCCAGGACTTGGGGACATTCCCAATAATCTCACCTTCTATGTTCCAGAGTCAACGAGACCTCATGGGGTCACAAGGGTAATAAATATATCAACTAATATGAATACTACACACAACGGAGGAAAGAAATAGGATGACTCATGGAAAAGTGGTCAAGGTCTGTGGTACCAACCTAATAACCCAACCCAAGGATGCCAACTAGAACAATTTTACCCGGTATATGTGAAGTCTAGGGAGTTAAGCCATAACCTACCTATCGTCTGACTACAAGCTGCGGGAACGATGATATCCATGGTCGAGCTGCTCCGAGAAGCTCCAAACGAGAATCAAACTATCAAATTCATGAATAAAATGTTAAGACGATTCTAACGATACCCATATTGCTACAATTATAGCCGGGTCGATATCCAGGTCAAAAGCAGGACCGCAGGGCCTACAACCCAAACCAAAAACGAAAAGAACCACGATGACTCCAACGATGCCAAGAAGGCATGCTCCAAATTTGAGCACAATTGGACAAGGGAAGGGCACCAAAATAGCCCTCCCTAGTTGGGGATTAAAGAATGGAAATTTCAAAAATAAAAATGGAAATTGGGCAAGAATTACTTACCAAAACGATGGAAAATCAGCCCAAGATGGATAAAACTTCACACCCACGAACATGCACAAGCTTAGAGGAGAGAATCTATCACAAAATTCAAGCTTTCGATGAGCATCAATTGAGGAATTAAGAGAAAAATTAAAGAAGGCAAGTTAGGGAAGATGACTTACCAAGAGGAAAAGAACTACGGATAATCGACGAACAAATAATTTCTCAAGGTTTAGAACTGAATTGGAGCAAAATGGTGGAGAGAATTTTGAGTTTTAGAGTGAGAAAAGTGAGGAGAAGGGCTGAAAAAAACGAAATGACAGCAATAAATAGTTGTTGTCCGCAGCTGATTTTCTGCACTTTTTAGAAAACTCGACGGGGCATTCCGGGCACAATCGAAAACCGATATTCAAAAACCAATAGTGCTAATAGAGTGGAAACAACGTTCCGGACTCAACGGAATTGATAAAATTTCCATACAAGGTAGTTTCATAGAAATGTTGACCCAAGTCAACACTAACGAAAAGAAACTCAAAGGCTCAAAATGAGTCCGACTCACCCGGAACCCATACCAACCATCTTCCTAGCACAAACTCAACATTTCAGAGCTGATGGAATCATCGGATTTTGAATCCGATACTCTGATCATCGAAAGTCACCCAAAGTTACACTTTCAACTCTAAATAACCTAAAAACTAAGAAAACAACACAAACCCCACACCGAACGTTCTCAGACCTCAACTAAGGGTCCAAATAGACCAAACTCATGCACCGGAGCTAACGGAACTGTCAGAATTAAATTCCGATCATGTTAGCTAAGAATGTTGATCAAAGTCAATGATATTCTAAGTTTAAGCTCTAAAACAGGCAAACGGCCAAAATGACCAAACAAACGACCAGGGCACCGAACTACCAGTCCCAGCAAGTTATAAATGACCCGGGGCCACAACAGGAAGGCTCTAATAGTACAATGAATGCGTAAATGCAAAAATGACCGAAAGGGTCATCACAACATCCACTACTAAAAAGACTTTCATCCTCGAAAGTCAAAAAGAAGGGAGTATCTGAAGGCTCGAACAACTGTGGATACTGAGCACGCAACTCACTCTCGGTCTCCCAAGTAGCCTCCTCGATCGGACGATGTCTCCACTGAACTTTCACAACCGGAATCTCCCTAGATCTCAATCTCCTGATATCTCTGTCTAGAATAGCTATCGGCTCCTCAACAAATGATAACCTCTCATACAACTGAACCGAATCCCAATGCAACACATGAGACTCATCTGGCATATACCGGCGTAACATTGAGACATGGAAGACTGGGTGAACTGCTAAAAACATCGGAGGCAGGGCTAACATGTAGGCAACACTACCAAATCTGTTGTAGAATCTCAAATGGCCCTATAAACCAGGGGCTAAGCTTGCCTCCCCGACCAAACCTCATCACGCCCTTCACGAGCGATACTCGGAGAAAAACTCGGTCACCAACACTAAACTCCAAGGCACGAAGCCTAAGATCAGCGTAGCTCTTCTGCCTACTTTGAGCCATTCTAAGTCTATCCTGAATCAAATGGACTCGATCCAAGGAATCTCTAAGTAAGTCTGTACTCTGCGGTCTGGACTCCAACCCATCAAACCAACCAATCGGTGATCTATAATGCCTACCATATAAAGCCTCGAAAGGTGCCATGCCAATGCTCGAATAAAAGCTATTATTATATGCGAACTTGGCCAATGGCACGAACTGATCCCATGAACCTCCAAAGTCAAGTACACAAGCCCAAAGCATGTCCTCCAGTACCTGAATGGTCCTCTCAGATTGTCCATCTGTCTGAGGGTGAAAAGCAGTACTAAGCTAAACCTCCGTACCCAAATCCCTCTGTATAGCTCTCCAGAACTGAGATGTGAACTGAGTGTCGTGATCTGAAATAGAAGCTGAGACCCCATACAATTATACAATCTCACGAATGTAGATCTGAGCTAACCTCTCTACCCCGTAGGAAGTCTGAACCGGCAAAAAATGTGTTGACTTAGTCAGCCTATCAACAATCACCCAAATGGAGTCAAACCCCCAAGTAGTATGAGGTAAACCAACAACAAAGTCCATTAGTAATACCTTCCCACTTCCACTCAGGAATGGGAAGTCACTGCATCAAACCACCCAATCTCATGTGCTTGAACTTCACCTGTTGATAGTTCAAGCACCGAGATACAAACTCTGCCATGTTCTGCTTCATACCACTTCACTAGTAAAGCTGTCTCAGGTCTCTATACATCTTCGTTGCGCCAGGATGTATCTAGAACAATGTGCCTCATAGAGTATCAACTGTATCAAAACACCAACTCTCGAAACACAAAGTCGACCCTCAAACCTCAAAATACTGTCAGAACCCAAAGTAGCCCAGCTGGCCTCACCCTGAACTACCTGATCACGAAGGTCACACAAACTCTGATCCTCAAATTGTCGGCTCTAAATCTGATCAACTAGAGTAGAACGAACCTCAACACTGGCAATAACTCTGCTGGGATCTGATTACTCAAGCCTAACCAAATGATTAGTCAAGGACTAGATGTCCAAGGCCAACGGTCGCTCAGAAGTTGAAAGTGAAACTAGGCTACCATACTCACCGCCTTCCGACTCAAGGCATCCGCGACTACATCCGCCTTGCCTGGATGGTATAAAATAGTGAATCATAGTCCTTTAGTAACTCAATCCATCTTCTCTATCTCGAGTTGAGCTCGTGCTGGCTCGTAATGCACTGAAGACTATGATGGTCGGTGAATATCTCACAATAAACTCCATATAGATAGTGCTTTCAGATCTTGAGCGCGAAGACTACCACCGCCAACTCTAAGTCGTGAGTGGGGTAGTTGCGCTCGTGAACCTTCAGCTACCTTGACGCATATGATATCACTCGACCATGCTGCATCAACACACAACCAAGACCGACCCCTGAAGCATCACAATACACGGAGAAACTCTGACCCTCAACCGGCAAAGACAAAACTGGAGCTGAAGTCAATAAGTCCTTAAGCCTCTGGAAGCTATCCTCGCAATGATCAGACCACTGAAATGGAACATCCTTCCTAGACAGCATAGTCAAGGGTGTTGCTATGGAAGAAAATCCCTCAATGAACCATCTGCAATACTCGGCTAACCCAATAAAGCTGCAAACCTCGGTACGACTAGTAGGTCTAGGCCAATTATGAACTGCAAAAATCTTACCTGGATCAACCCCAATCCCATCCTTAGACACCACGTGTCCTAGGAATGCAACTGACTCTAGCCAAAACTCACACTTTGAGAACTTGGCATAAAGCCGATGATCTCTCAATGTCTGAAGTACAATCCTCAAGTGCTGCTCATGCTCATCCCTACTCCTCGAGTATATCAGAATGTCATCAATGAAGACTATCATGAACATATCGAAGTACGAGCTAAGAACCCTGTGCATTAAGTCCATGAAGGTTGCAGAGGCATTAGTCAACTCAAAAGACATCACCAGGAACTCATAGTGGCCATAACGTGTCTTGAATGCTGTCTTAGGGATGTCCTCCACCCTAATCCTCAGCTGATGGTAGCCAGACCTCATATCAATCTTGGAAAATACGGCGAAACCCTGAAGCTAATCAAATAAGTCATCAATCCTGGGCATCTGATACCTATTCTTCACTATCACCTTATTCAGCTGCCGATAGTCAATACGCATCCGCATTGACCCATCCTTCTTCTTCACAAAGAGGATAGGAGCACCCCAAGGAGACACACTCGGTCTAATGAACCCCTTAGCTAACAAATCATGGAGCTGCTCCTTAAGCTCCCTCAACTCAGCAGGAGCCATACGATAGGGAGGAATAGAAATGGGCCTGGTGCCTGGCTCTAACTCAATAGCAAAATCAATGTCCCTCTCAGGTGGAAGGCTTGGCAGGTCGGTAGGAAACACATCTAGGAAGTCTTTAACCACAGGAATAGACTCAGGAGATATAGGGTTAACAGTAGCATCTCGGACATATGCTAGATAAGCTAAACACCCACGGGATATCATCTTTCTAGCTCGAAGACAAGAAATGATCCCAGATAATACATGGCTAATAGAACCCTTCCACACAACTGGGGATACACGGGAACGGCTATGGTAACGGTCTTGGCATAGCAATCCAAAGCTGTACGGTGAGGGGATAACCAGTCCATTCCCAGTATCATATCAAAATCCAATATATCAAGTATCATCAAGTCAGCCCAAGTGTCCAAATCACCAACAAATATCACACAGGATCTCACAATCCGATCCACTACTAAAGAATCTCCTACTGGGTTCGAAACATAAAGAGGAACAGACAATGGCTCAATATCCAACCCCAAACAAGGCAGAAACTAGGTAGATATATATGAACAAGTGGATCCAGGATTAAACAAAGCATAAGCTGGCTAACGGTATACAGAAATCGTACCTGTGATCACAGCATCCGAGGCCTCTGCCTCCAATCTCCCAAGGACCACATAGAACTGACGACGACCTCCATCTGCCCTACCGCTATCCCTACCACCTTCTCTACCACGTGGGGCACCACTCCTAGCCTAACCACCACCCCCTCTAGCCAGAGGCTAAACTACTCGTAACAGCTCAGCTGGCTGAACTATACCCTGCTGGGGGCAATCTCTAGAAAAGTGACCAACCACACCACAAGTATAGCAAGCCCCTGACGACCTACTCAGTCGGTATGAACCAGCAGAACCCGAATGGCCACCATGGCCTGATGCCCCAGAATATGTACCTCCCGATGGCTGACCACTGTGACCTCGCTGACTGCCCTGATCCTGCTCAAACTGAGAACCAGAAGCCTGAAGTGACGCATGTACCAGTCGGCTAGACTGACCCTGATACTGCTACGACTGATAACCTCGGCCCCACTGGCCTGAACCTCTACCACTATGCTTAGAACCACTATAACCACCTTGATATCGAGGCCTCTTATCTCTGGCCCCGGTGTCATGACGACTCAAATCCTCAACTGTGCGGGCATAGTCTGCAATGGCCTGGAATGACCGCCCTCTAGCAACCAGTAACTCTGCAGGCTCTTTGAACTCTCTTCGTATCCCCCAAACAAATCTATGGACTCTGTCGGGCTCAGCAGGCATAATCATAGCTCCAAACAGAGCAAGATGATGGAATCGGGTCTCATACTCTGAGACAATCATGGTATCCTGAGAAAGTCTAGTGAACTCCTCCCTCAGACGCTCTCGGTCGCTCTGTGGCAAGAACTTGGTCATAAAGGCCTCATAAAACTCAGACAAGGTCAAGGAAGGTGATGTAGAAGGCCTGCAAGCAACCTGTGCCCTCTACCATAACTTCACTGGACCCTCCAGCTGATATGAAGTGTAGCCAACCCCGTGAGTCTCCAATAACCCCAAATGGTGCAACATCCCCTCGCACATAATGACAAAGTCATATGGGTCCTGACCCGATGTACCAGTGAATCTTGGCGGTGCCAATCTCAGAAACCTACCCAAGGCCTTCTGCTCCATCTCTATCATAGTAGGGCGAGGAGCAAGAGGCTGGGCAACCGATGGAACTGGAACAACCTCAACACGGGGAGCCACAGTAGAAAATTGCGCTCCTAAACTCTGAACACCCAGGGCTTCCCCCTAAGCGGATGTCTGGGCTGTCTCGGAAGGACACTCCCCAATCATACCCAATAGCTGAAGTAACAAACCCCGAATATATGAAGACTGAGCTGGGGCTGAAGCTGGCACAGAAACTAATGCTGGAAGTGGTACTGAAGCTAGTGGTGCCTAGGCTGTCCCCGGGCCCATATGCCGCTGCTCTAGAGCTAACTTTGGCTCGTAGTCATACTTAGGCTCTATATCCACTCTAGCAGCTCTAGCAAGTGATGTTGCTCTGGGACGCCCTCGACCTCTACCTCTACCCCAGCCCCTAGCTGGAGTCAGAGGTGCAGGGGCAAAAGGCTCTCCTCTGCCAGAAGCTGAAGATCTCGTACGAACCATCTACGGAAGAGTGAACCAGAATAAGTGAGATTTCTATAAACTTTCAAGGATACTACGCACGAAAGACGAACAAGAATAGTCCATTACCCTAAGATGTAACTATAACCTCCAGAAGATTGAGTACGGACGTCTCTGCCCCAGTCCGGAGGACTCTACTAGACATTGGCTCCTATATCGATGATACCGGTGAACCTAGGGCTCTGATACAAGTTGTCACGACCTGATATCTCGGTCATGACGGCACCTACAACCCCCCAGTAGGTAAACTAATCCCCGTAGCCCGGAATGGTTAGTAATGGGCTACCTTCTAACAGTTTAAGCAGAAGATTCGATAAATAAGCGGAAGCAAGGGTATAAGGAGAAGAAAATAGATATAAGAGAGATATAAACAAAGCGTAATCTAAACCAACAAAAAACCTGGTATCAAAGTGTATAGAAGCCCGAACTACATAAGGAGTACAAGGGTCTAAAAGAAATATACATATATATACATAAGCTGTCTCCGAGCAGTAACAGAGAACAAAATATACAAAAGATAAACTAAGTCAAGATCTGAATGCCAAGAGCTCACCCTCAGCTTTGGTAATCCAAAAACAGCAACCCGCACGAGTTTCTGGTGCTCTAACGGCGATGGCCTACACTAGGATCTGCACCAAAACATGCATAGGGTAGGTTGAGCACCAAATGCTAAGCATAAGGTACCTAGTAGGTATCATAGGCCGACTGGGTACATATAAAGTAAAAGAGAAATAGCAGACAGGGTAGAAACAATCAGTCACAGAAATCAATGAAAACCTATACAGGATCTAGCCCAAAGGGAAGACAACAGAAGGCAACATACAAGGCTAGTAAATAGAATATATACACATAACAGGCACAGGTGAAACTAAGGACGACGCACCTGGGATCTTTGCAAAATAGTATATATGTAAATAAGTTCTAACAATGGGCGGTATACTGGTAACCTCAAGTATAAGGAAATGGGAGAGAATAATAAAGATAGACATGCTCGACATACAGGAGTTAATGCCCAATCTAGTCATACAAACTCAATCCAGGAACTCACAACCTTAGTAATCACACTCATACTCGACTGTAACAGGGAACGATATCGAAATAAAGTGACAAGAGTCTACCTACAGTCCCTCGCCGCCCATACAATCGAGGAAGGCAATCAAGTAAAAACAAACCCTCTGACATCCCATACTACTAGAGCATACAATCAACACATAGCAAACAAGGTTGGTATCTCAAACAATGAATGATATTATGCATGAAAACCTCAGGGTGAAATAGAACCTCTGTATGTAACTCCTCCGGTGCCGATCGGGCCTAGCAGGCAGGTTCCATGGAAGGACACAGCCCGTATACCTCTACTCCATCGTATACCCTTCCCCCTGCCACACGTAGCCCAAAGCCTCAGGCCCAGAGCAGCAAGGTCCAAGGAGGTCCCGGACCGCATACTAAAACTTAAAATCAAAATGTGTCCTCCGGAATTGAGTCTGGGTTCAACCCAGTGGCTAAGTCTCAAATATGCATGCCTAGACCCTATCTAGGACTAAAACAGTGAAAAAATGTCTCAAAAACCTTTCCTAGGGTGCTCGGGCATAATCGGGTCTAAAACAGTAGTAAAAACATCTCAAATGCTTGACCTGACCGAGCCTAATATCATTTTAAATCAGTAAGGAAACTCAGCCATCACTCCGACCCAGTCGAGTCTAGCAATAGTAGTAAATCATGATAAAATCATATCTTTAACCTTCTTTTACACCAAGAAGATCCACGTATCAAGTCAAATCATTTCCAAATTTAATTTTATCGAAAACGGCCTCCCGGGGTCATGCAAGGTTTAGAAAATCAGTTTCCGTAGGCCCAAAACCAAAAACCGTAATAAAACTTGAAAAAACCTCTTTATATGCATGGAAATGATATAATCAACCCAAATAGCTGCCCGACAGCTCACAATCAACCTAACGGCCCTGCACAGGCTCCGAAGCTACTCAACAAGCATAACCAGCCTAGAAGGATATTTCTATGTCTGGGACTCGCGGACATTTCCAATAATCCCACCTTCTATGTTCCAGAGTCAACGAGACCTCATGTGGTCACAAGGTTAATAAATATATCAACTAATAGGAATAATACACACAACGGAAGAAAGAAATAGGACGAATCATGTAAAAGCGGTCAAGGTCTGTGGTATCAACCTAATAACCCAACCCAAGGATGCCAACTAGTACAATTTTACCCAATATATGAGAAGCTTGGGAGTTAAGCCGTAATCTACCTATCATCCGATGACAAGCTACGGGAATGACATATCCGAGGTCGAGCTACTCCGAGAAGCTCCGAACAAGAATCAAACTATCAAATTCATGAATAAAATATTAAGACGAGTCTAACCCCATATTGCTACAATTGTAGCCGGGTCGATATCCGGGTCAAAAGCGGGCCTGCGGAGCCCACAATCCAAAACTAAAAATGAAAAGAACCATGACAACCCCAACGATGCCAAGAAGACATGCTCCAAATTTGAGCACAATTGGACAAGGGAAGGGCACCAAAATAGCCCGCCCAAGTTGGGGATTAAAGAATGGAAATTTCGAAAATAAAAACAGAAATTGGGCAAGAATTACCTACCAAAATGATGGAAAATCATCCAAGACAGATAAAACTTCACACCCACGAACATGCACAAGCTTAGGGGGAAGAATCTATCACAAAATCCAAGCTTTGGATGAGCATCAATGGAGGAATTAAGAGAAAAACTGAAGAAGGCAAGTTGGGGAGGATGACTTATCAAGAGGCGAAGAACTACAGATAATCGACGAACAAATAATTCCCCAAGGTTTAGAACTGAATTGGAGCAAAATGGTGGAGAGAATTTTGAGTTTTAGAGTGAGAAAAGTGAGGAGAAGGGCTGGAAAAAATGAAATGACAACAATAAATAGTTGTTGTCCGCAGCTGATTTTCTGCACTTTTTAGAAAACTCGACGGGGCATTCCGGGCACAATTGGAAATTGATATTCAAAATCCAATAGTTCTAATAGAGTGGAAGTGACATTACGGACTCAACGGAATCAATGAAACTTCCATACAAGGTCATTTCGGAGAAATGTTGACCCAAGTCAACATTATTGAAAAGGAATTCAAACGCTCGAAATGAGTCCGACTCACCCGGAACCCGAACCAACCATCTTCCTAGCCCAAACTCAACATTCCGGAGCTGATGGAATTATCGAATTTCAAATCTGACACTCCGGTCATCGAAAGTCACCCGAAGTTACACTTTCAACTCCAAATAGCCTGTAAACTGAGAAAATAACACAAACCCCACACTGGACGTTCTCAGGCCTCAACTAAAGGTTCAACTAGATCAAACTTATTGCTCCGGAGCTAACAAAATTGTCAAAATTCAATTCCGAGCATGTTAGCTAAGAATGTTGACCAAAGTCAATGATATTCTAAGTTTAAGCTCTAAAATAGGCAAACGACCAAAACGACCAAACGAACGACCAGGGCACTGAACTACCGATTCCAGAAAGCCATAAATGACTCGGGGCCACTACAGGAAGTCTCTAACAGTACAATGAATACATAAACGCGAAGATGATCGAAAGGGTCATCACAAAAACTTGAGAAAAGCAAACTAAGCAGACAAACTATCACATAATTCAAATGTTGTTTTTTTATTTAGGCAACTCAAATAAGTTAACTGCACTCTTAATTCACAAATTACATTCACGCCTAAACAAAGAAGCATGAGTTGTAACCAAAACATTTACACAATGGGACAAACTTAAACACCTTATAAGCATGGTTTCTAATGCATTGTTTTGACAAAGAACATGGAACAAACATTCAAATAGAATAGTGAATACTTTTCGTACAGTAATAGAGAACATAACTACCCCAATATGTGTAAAAACTTCAATGAGAATATATCAACAAAATAGAGAGGTGTAATGCAAACATAGTTCATCACATGACTTGAGCTCTACACCCTACAACACACTTGCAATTTTTGTTATTAAAATGATCCTTCCTTAATCAATAGAATCAATTTCATGGACATGTTCTCAATCAAACATAAGGCTCGGAGTCAGGATCTTTATACTAGAAACAAAAATGCCTTAAAACATGATCTAAACTAAAGATGTGCTATCCTCTGGGGATGATGTTAATCACTCAAGAAACAAAGACACCATTAGACTAGAATATGTCCTTAATAGTCATTCATGTCGACAAAATATGGGAACTAGTGTTTTAAACTTAAGACAAAATGAGAAACTCCTTCGAGTACGGGCACGCTAATGTTCACCATTAGTAAATAACAAATCTTAAGTTGACATCACTTAAAGTGGTATATGCAATATGCTCAACAAACAGTGGCAAAACACCCTCAAAATGAAACATTTATCAAGTTTTAATGTCTAATCAGATTAGCATTTTTTTTAAAATTAACTGCTTAGTCTTTGAACAACTACTTATTGATTTTTGTGAAGAACAAAAATAAACAAGCCACACAAAGCATCAAATACAAATTAAATGAGAACATTTATACATTATTTTTTTGAAAAAAAACAAAAATGAGAGAAGGAGAGGATGGGTACTGACCTTGTATGGAGAAGTGAACGTGAGATGCAGGTCTCAGATCTATTCACTACCTCAAACAAATACCAAGATTAATAAATGTCTAGACTCAAAGACTCGGCAGAGACCAAAAGCAAACAAAGGGCTTTGTTTATTGGAAAAAAATAGAACAATATAAAAGACTAACAAGCAGTAGCTTTAGGGGAGGGGTTTCAACAAGCAAGAACCCCTGCAAAAATGGTTGTAAGAGCAAGTATTTATTAAAAAAAAACTTTAGGCTTCTAGGCTTTGCATTTGGGCGGGATTTTGAAATTTCAAATTTCAAATCTTGGTCAATACATTCAAACTCGAACATTGGGAGTGGTTGAAGGCACTCAGCAACCTTCATGTGATGGGGAAGAGAAAATCACGGAAATGGGGTGGACAAACTCTGTCCAAGTTGGTGAAGCTCGTTGCTTTCCTGAAAATGGAAGGGAAAAAAATAAAGAGAGGGTGCGGCTATTGTGTTTAAGAATCAGAATTAGGTCTTAGAGTATAAGGGGGTATTACGGATATTTGAGATTGGTAAAGTAGAGGTAAAATGGGTAGATTCAATGGGTTTTAAGTGGGAATAGAGCTGATAGGTTGGTGTCTTGGGTTGCTGCTTTGGACCATTTTGGGTTTAAAAAATATGGGCTGCTCATGGATTAATTTAAATAAAAATGCAAGATTTAGGCTAGTTTGGTTGATGGTCTTTTTCCTCTCTAAATTAATTCTTTTGAGCTTCTAATTTAATAACCAATACAATATATAATATGTAGAAAATAAAGTATTAATATTATAACTATCCGCTAATAATTTAGCATGAATATAAAGTATCAACTTATAACTAATTTAATAAGTGCAAAACTTGAAATAAAGTAAAGATAATAAACTATTAAAAAAAGGAGATATAAGTTAATAGCAATAACTTCGATAATAAAAAAATATAGCTTTATTAGTAATTCTAAAAATGTGATAATAATAATAATAATAATAATAATAATAATAAGAAGAAGAAGAAGAATAATAATAATAATAATAATAATAATAATAATAATAATAATAATAATAAAATAATGTATTTAATTTATTAATAATTTAGAAGCTCAACAAAATAAATTGAAAGAAAGGAGGATCAAAATTGGGTGTCAACAAGTGGTTCTCCAAAGAAAACCAAGAAATCAAAAGTCAACCCCTTATAATGAAGAGGAAGAGGCTATTTATAGGGATTTTTGGGTCTGAAAATGGGGGGAAACGAGATGGGCTTTTGGATAAGCTTGGCCAGCAAGGAAATTATACAAAATTTGTAGAAATTTCCACTGATTTTGCAGATAAAATGCCACCTAGGGCAGTCTCTAGAATGTTCAAATCTCGACAAATGACGGAGACGGAAGGAGTGACGTATTTTCGATGGGAATTGAAAGAGTGAAGGCGTCATTTAGTGTTTGTTGTTGTTGCGTTTCAGCGATTTGGTGGAGTTGGCATTAGGGCTTCGTCTTCCTTCTGTCAAGAGGAAACGGAGAAGATGAAGTAGGAAGTGTGTGAGGCGCGTAAGAAGGTACACTGTGCTCTTTTGAGGAAATTAGGGGTCGCGTGTGGTGCATGAGGTGTGTATAAGGGAATATAATATGTGTAGATATGCTGATGGAGTGAGGGAGTATATGAGAGTGGGTCGGGTCAAAGGGAATGATTTTTGGTCTTTGAGAATCGATTTGTTGGGCTAAGAGGGTGGCTGGGATTGAAAATTGGTTTACGAATTGACCACATTATTTTGCAAATGCGGTCGAATTTATTTTTAAGGCTAACCGAATTGGGTTTAAAACATGGTCATATCAATTTGATTAGAGAATTTAGGCTGAAATTGAAATAAAATAAATTAAGTCCTTAATTAATTAAACGAGCTTCTAGCTTTGATAATTAAGAATAACTATTTTATAAAAACATAACTAACCCAATCAAAATCAAAGAATTAATCATACAGTTTTTTAAATTTTATTTTATTTTAAATCAATTTTGGGGAAAATGAATATCTTCCAACTTTAAACATGATTTTCATTTAAAATTAATTTTAAAAAGTTTATGTAAATGAAACTTACATACTTCTATATAATTAAATATGAAAGATACATATTTCACTTAAAATTAATTAATCAACCTCAAATTAATTTTAAAAACCTTTAAAATTTTATAAAAATAATTATTTTAAAATTGTTTAAAAATAATAGAAGCTCGAAGTTAATTAGGAATGTGGAGGGCAAAAAATTGGATGTCAACAGTTGTAAGAAACATTAGGTTTACAACCCTAATCTCTTAAAGATACTTCAAAATTCAAGGTAAACCAAATGAAATAAGATCTAATGTTAACTATTTGTACTATGGCCTAAACAAAGTATTAAAAAGTCCTTTGGCTAAAACACTTGGGCTCTCTTCACTAAGACTTGGACTTCCTTCCTTGATTGACACTTGAATGCAATTACAAACTCTATTAGGCTTCTCTCAAGGCTTCTCTATAACATATTTTTTTATCATGGCTAATTGAAGATCTATGTGATCATCCTTATCTTGAATGATCTTGAAGTAGCAAATCTTTCTTAATGGCTATATAATTTCATCAACTAGAAGAGTCATAAAGGCTCCTCTCATACTCTGTCAGTAGAGAGTATCATGGTTCGATAAAATAATAACATCTTATTTGCCTTACTTGTGGAAGGTTGGATCCAATTAGTGTTGTACAGGTACATACATTTATTTTTCGTGTGTAGACTAAGACATATTAAGAGACTTTCTCTTAGGTTATAATAGGGCCTATAATTAGATCATTATCGCAATTGATATCACAACCACCATAATAAAGACCGTTATCCCAATTGATATCACAACCACCATAACAATGACACATCCTACTTATGGTGCTACATGACCTGACAAAGCTCATAGATTTAGAGGAGCATGATATAGTGGGGATCATCCCCATTTTATCCTCCTGCTACCAAACAATATGGTGAAACATCCAATATGGTGGCCACAACTATTCTTTTAGTGTTCCACCATGATACTTATACTCTCATTGACTCATGCTTCAATTATTTATATGTATATACTTATTTTTCTTTTGGTTTTGATAAGGATTTATAGTGTCTTGATGTTTATTTCTTGTTTCTACACTAGTCGGTGTATCCATAGTTGTTGGCCGAGTTTATCGGGCTTATGGGTCACTGTTGTAGGCTAAGATACACTTGCTAATTTGATATTACTTGAGATGTTTGAGTTTTGTTGAGCCAAGAATAATGAGCTAGTGAGCTACATATGCTAGGGAGAGTAATGTGATCTAGAGAGTCATGTGCTAAGGCTAACAATATGAAGTTTTGATGATTAACAAATATGTAGCAAACGATAACAAATATATGCAAGAATCGGGTCCTTCACAGGTCTCAACAAAGGACCGATAATATTTGCAATAAAATACTATAAGGAATCAACTTTTATCCAGGTCTATAATAAAAGTTGCTATCAAAGAGTGCATCATAACTAGTGATGAAACAATGAAAGAACCAGGTCTTTTACGATGGACTAGAAGAGATTGTTGATCAAGTCAAGACAAATTTCAAGCGCGAAGAAGGATTCTTCAAGGAATTAGTATTGTGACAAATCTAATAAAATAAGGAGTAAAAAATGGAAAATTATCATATTTATCAATGAGGAAGAAGCTTTGAAAATAGGATAACGACACATGAAGATTCAAACCATGTCAAACTTGGATTAGATTATATTCTTGAAAAGTTTTGGACTAATTTATGTTGAATTGAAAAGACAAGAAGCAACTATCTACTCCTATATAAAGTGTATTATCGATGCTGCAAAAGATGGAAGAAAATAGACCCACCAAAAAGAGAGAGTAAGAGCAAGATCTTAACACTGAGTATTCTTTCCATTGTAAGAATTATTTGACGACAATAAGAACATGTTGCTATAAAGATGCATTCATTATAATTCTTATTGTTTGAAGTTTGATTCATTGTAATTTTTTATTTTTCTTAGTTGATTTATATTATGTATTGTTTTGAGTTATAAGGGCCAACAACTAGATAGAGTTATTGAGAAAGAGTTGTAGATAGGGGGAAATGTGCTATGGTAGTTAAATTATTAGGTGCTATAATGGTCAGCTCCTTAAATTTGTGTAAACTCAAATTTAGTAGTATTTTGAGAAAGAGAGAGAGAGACTGTGATTGTTTAACTCCTGAGAAGAGTTTTTTCACGTAAAATTCTTGAGTTGATTCCTTTTAATTTCACACATACTTCCTATTTAAATTGCTGAAGAACATAGTTCTTTAACATATACGAGACAACATAAAATGACAGTCCAATGTAATTTATCTAGTACACTTATCATTTTCTCCCTTACTTTCATTTTTTGTGAAGGTATTTGGCTAGAAACAGAGTTTAAAAAATATTTTTGATATGTAACTCAAATACATGCAATGTACCAAAATTATTATTTTAAATGAGTAATGGTGAAAGTTCTATATGTCTTTTCATTTCTCTCTCCTAATAAGATAATGAACTTTTATCATGTGGGTCCCATCAAACATGTCATTAATATTAAAATGAGGATGCTAAAAGTAAATAATTTTCAAAAAGAAAAAGTCTATGAATTTCTCTATCAATTTTATTACCTTATACTTACCCATGAGATTCCAACATTTTATCTTTAATTGACCTAGGAGTTGTTCTCGGGCATCCTCGAAAAAGGTTATTATACACTCCAATTTCATCCCTTGGAAAAAAAAGGTAGCACCAAAGAAAAGAAAGAGAGAGATGCTGGTTTTTTTTGTCCCCACGAAGCGAAGATCATTCGCTTAGTGAATAAAGTGGGTCATCCTCTTTTTGGCTTTGGCCAAACATTTTTTTTCGCTGGTCGATCTTGAACTTCGAGTGTCTGGATTTCCCCGACAGGGTCACTCTGATGTAGAGGGCCCTGAGAAGCATAGCCATCCAATAACTGATCCTTTAGTAAGTGATGGGGCTCCCTTGACAAGTCTTTCTTTCTGCCTTGATGCGTGGGAGAGATAGCCAAATTAGGATTCTAGAGACCGGCGCCTTGGTATGACAATTGTGGTTGCTAAGATAAATTAAAAATAAGTTACATGCTCGTGACCTACAACAACTAATAGGGCCAACATTTTAGAACTACTATTTATTTATTTTTGCAACTACATATTTTCCTGGAAGAAGAAAGCTTGAAGGTGACTTAATTGTTTTTTGTTGAATTTTTCTAGTCTTTCAGGCGACCGTGTGCTCCATGAACAATGATCGCTTCCTGCTCTGCCCGCAACGCTTGTTGCCTCTCCTCCAAAACCTCTATGTGTACTCTGGTAGAGCGAATACGCATTTCTTTCCTTGCAGGATCTATTGTTCTAACACTTCTTAAAAGGAAGTTTAGCACTCTATGATGCTCTTGAATTTGTTTTTGCAGTTGTCCCATTTTAGTAGCAATTGCAGAAAACCTATTTGCAGTATCCATAGCATGTAAGACCTGGTGGCACTAGTACTTTGGCGAATCAGTCGTCACTTCCATTTGATTTTTGATTATTATTTTGACCCTACAATGGCCTAAAGTGCATAACTTGTCTTTTTCTTCTCCATTTTGTGGCTATCGGACCTGAACCCATTGAAAGTGAGAAAAGAAGTATCATAACCTACCCTTTTATTCTCCATTGAGTGGTGAGGATCATTATTCGTTATTACTGAACCTGATTGATTCATTGTAGATTTCTTTCAAACCCCACTGAACTAGGAAGAAATGTGAAAGTAGGGGTTGCTAAGCTCTCAGACCCAGAATTCAGTAAAAATAGAGTTCTTGGTACCATTCAAGCAGAAATAGTATGAATAGCGAGCCAGTACTATACAAGGGCTTTCCATATTTGGTCGTGCTACTATGATGTAACGTGCAGTCATCCCAAGGCAGCAGAATGTATGGTATACTGCCTGCTGATAAAGGGAAGACAGTATACCAAGCTTGTCCCAACAGTCAAGTTTGGTCCTCCGGGCAGCAACCGGGATGGTATACACTTTAAAAGTAGATGGAGTGATCAACCGGCCTTTCTTGCATCAATATACATCCAATGGCATAGAGTGATGCGTCATTATGAACATGAAACTCCTTATTCCAATTTGAAAATTGAAGCATTGGGGCTGACAACAATACTCATTTGCATGCTTAAAGGCTTAATCCTATTATGGTTCCTAAGCCTTATACCTTTCTTCTGCAATGATTCCATTCTAGGATTTCGCGCTTTAAAAAGTCTTTCTTGATGCATCTATAATAACCTATGTGTCCCAAAAAAGAACGTGCTACGCCCAGCCCCCTTTTTAGTATAGAGCACAATATAGTGCTGAAACAAGTGAAAAAAACTCTAGGAGATTGCTTCAGTCCATAAAGAGCTTTGTGAAGTCGATAGACATATCCTAGATGAACGGTATCCAGAAAACCAGGAGGTTGAGACATATAGACCTCCTCCTCAAGAGTTCCATGTAAAAAGGCATTACAGACCTCCAGTTGCTTAAGAACCTAATTATATGTGTAAGCAAGAGAAAGAATAATACTAAGAGTTGTTGGTTTGACAACAAGACATGAAGGTATCAGAAAATTAAATACCTGCCTGATGATGGATGCCTTTCTCCATAAAGTATACCACTGGAGGGGTCCTAGGGCATATTTATACTGACGAAGGATAAGAGTGCGCCCCTGCCGATACACTTCCATACCAAGGAAGTAGTGGAGAAGGCCCAAGTCTTTCATATTTTTATGAGCATGCAAGAACGAAAGAAGAGCAAGTATTCCTTATTGATCACTACTTGTAAGAAAAATCTCATCGACATGTGTCATTCTTCCTTAGATAGATTAAAAAGGAAATTTTGTCACATAAATGAGATAAAATGAGTGGAATCAAGAGGAATTTTCAAAAATGAGTATAGTTTAAGCCTTATTAACAATTGTAACACACCAAAAATCCTAAGCTAATACCCGAACCTTTTCCATGAGTGTAATGATGTTTTCCCTAGTGTGATGAGTACTTTGGATGCGAATCATGTTCATAAGAAACTCCTATCATCAAGTTTAGTTGCAAGCACCTCACCCAAGTAAGTTTTCATGTAAGATTAAATTAGGGTCAAATTCAATCAACCATTTTTACTAAAATATAAAGCGTTAGGTGGCCTAGTACCCACCAAATTAAAGGTTTTTGAGTCTTCTTTCCAATGTCACCAACTGCACATTAATCCGAGTCTGGAGTAAAAAGTTATGGACATTTTACTGTAGCACTGTCAGTGACTATGGACGAGATGACGAACTGTGGTTCTGAACCGCGGTCCATACTGTGACTCGTGATTTCTGACCTAAACCTTAAAATTTTCATCTTCAAAACCACTGGTTGGTTCACAACCCGTAGACCAAAACCACGATCCGTAGAGTGACCCGTGGTTTGTCAAAATTCAGCTTTTCTTCCCTAGATTCGATGAGTGACTTGACGGGTCATCATTTTGAACGATGGTCCATCCTGTAACTCGTGGAATCGCCCTCAGAGAGGTACCAAGTCCTCTAAATTCCATGAGTGTGTTGATGACCCATCAAACTATTCCACAATCCATCCTTCCATCCATAGTTTCTGAGGGTCAGAGGATCCTCATTTCCTAAAGTCAAAACCACGAGTCACAGAATGGTCTGTCATTCAGAATCACGGATCGTAGAGTGACTCGTGGAATGGAATTCCAGTATACTCCCAGAAGTGGTTCCTGAAACCACAAACCAGATGACGAAAGTCATTTACTTTGACGGTCCGTAGACTGACTCGTGGTCCCTGAAGCCGAGTCATTTTATCAATTTTTCTAAGCTTAAGTCTAGGGGTATTTTTGTAATTTTTCACTCTTTTCACTCCTATACTAAGTCGTTTTAAACCTATTTAGAAGGGTTTTTATCCTCACTTGGCCTAAGTTCCCTCCCATTCTTTCAATCAAGTTCCAAAAGAAAAAAAAAGGGTTCCATCCTCTCGAGCTTCAAGTTAGGGTTTCATCTCCAAGTGTCCATTCTCAAGTCCCAAGCTAGAAAAGCTTTGGGTTCAGGTATGTGGGTATTCAATAAGGGAATCCCTTCACCCTTATGCCCAAAATCCTCAAGTTTTACTTTGATTTATGAATTTATGAAATTAGGGTTCTTACCAAAATTGGGGAAAAGTTATGGGTTTTGTTTTAAAGTATTAATTCATGATTTCCCACTCATTACCCATGTTTTAATTAAGATTCCTTGCATAATTTCAAGAGCACATATGTTTGATGATAATTCTAGCATGATTCCATTGAATTGTATATTTTCAAGCAAAATTAGCATGTTTAGATAACATGGCCTCTATTATCATGAAATTGCATGCCTAATTCTTCAAGTTATTAATTTAGAAAAAAAAAGTATATTTTGAATTATGGTTATGCTAAGTTTTAAGTATTATGAAGTATGCATTATATGACATTAGATATGTCTTTATGTTTATAAGAGGTTTGGTATCTAGATATGTCTACCTAAGTTATGTGAATTGCATGGTATCAGATATACCCTTATACTTTTCAAACAGATTTGGCATCAGATATGTCCAAGTATAAGATGAGCTATAAGTATGTTTTGGGAGTAGTATTTAGCACAAAGTTGGACGAGGTGAGAGTACCTTTAGTCCCAGAACTACGTGCCCCCGTAGGTTCTAAGTCCCCTCAGTTAGGCATCAGATTTAGTGATCACGCCACAGTCACGTCGTTATACCCTGGCAAGGTATATTGGGTCCTTTCAATGGGGGGTATACATCGGATTTCATGTAGCTCACATGGTCTATGTCGGTTAGAGAACCTCCCACAGAAACAGTTTCAAGTTAAAAAAATGTATTGACTCTTTGCTTTCAGATTTCAGACTTACTACTTATGATTATGCTTTTAGCTTATGATATTGCATTGAGACATTACATTACAGATTTACTATTTTCATATGATTTCAGCTTCAAGGAGATTTTAAGCATGTTTTATCACAAATTATGCATGATCTCAATTTTAAGCATGCTTTCAAGTATACTTTATCATATCATATGCATATCTCATATACTCAGTACATTCTATAATACTGATCGCATACTTCTTTGTGCTGCATTCTATTATAAAGTAGATCTTGTAGCCCGCTCCCAGATTCGTGGCTAGTAGGTCAGCAGCACATCCAGCCAGCTTGGTGAGTTCTCCTCATTTGAGGACTTGGAATTTAGTTTCATTTCAGTATTTAGATTGTGTAATCAGTATTTCAGTATTTAGAGTTAGCTGGGGGCTTATCCCAACAACTCGCCAGTAGTAGAGGCAGTATTCAGACATAGAGTCAGATATTCAGTTGTATTCAAATTTTCATCCTTAGACTTTTACTTATATAAACAGGTTGAGTTGCTCATTACTCCAGTTAAGCTTCCGTTATTATGTTTTGTTCAGTTTTTAAGTCATGCTAATGCCAGAGGGTTATCTTGAGATCACTTGCAATCTTGAGTTCCTTGTTATATCCAGGGAGTAGGCTCGGGGTGTGACAACAATCTATAAATATAATTTACGTATTTATCATTCATAGCAACTCTTTGAGATGTTAGGCAAGAAAAATGAAATTTTCAAAAAAATTTATGAGGTTTCAGGTGATTGTATTTGTTGTATTCATATGCACATTTAGGACGTATCGACAAATATAGGTTATATTGATGAACACATACTATATCAACAAATACAAGTTTTATTGATGAATATAGTCTGTATCGATAAATATAGTCCAGGTGTGTATTAAGATACAAATAACAAAAAATACAAAAGATTATTTTCATTCGCTATAATTTTACTTGTATTCATTCGCCTTTGAATCACTTGTATTCAGTTGCTCTTGTATCACTTGTATTCATTCGTTCTAATATAAAAATACAAAAGAGAGAGAGAAAAAGGGGCAAAAATATAAAAATACAGAGAGAGAGGGGGGTAAAAATACAAAAAAAAAGAGGTGAGAGAGTTAATAAAGAGAGAGGGGCGAGAGAGGGAGAGAGTAAAGTGAGAGAGGAGAGAGGCAAGTGAGCGAGCAAGAGAGAGAGATATACATGAGAGTGGCGAGCGAGAGAGGGGGGAGAGAGAGAAAAGTGATGAGTGAGAGGCAATCAAGATTAGGGAGAGAGAGTGTCACGCCCCGAGGCTACCCTCTAGACGTAACACGGGACTTGAGACCACAAGTGCCCCAAGTTAACCCTTGGTCATAGCATAACATAGGCATACACGAGGAAACATAGCGGAAGCATAAATAGAAAGTTAGGCAACCCAATCTATAAATGATGAAGTCAATAAGAAACATAATCCAAAAGGGAGACTCGAATACTGTCTATGCCTGAAAAGCCACTACATGACATAAGGAGTTGCTAGGACAAGACCCTAGCTAACTCATAGTACGAAAGTAAACAGCCATACAGAATACTAAGATCATAATTAGCCCTCGAATAATGAGGACTCACCAACACTGACTGGAATGACCTGCGGTCTCTAGCCACGTGCCTGAGGAAGGAAACCTGAGTCTGCATCGTCAAGAGAATGCAGCGTAAATATGCGTCAGTACTATAAGATGTACCGAGTATGTGAGATATGCATGTGATATGATGAAATATACTTGGAAGCATGCTTAAAACTGAGATCATGTATAATTTGTGATAAAACATGCTTAAAATATCCTTGAAGCTGAAATCATATGATAATAGTAAAATCTGTAATGTAATGACTCAATGCAATATCATAAGCTGAAAACATAATCAAATCATAAGTCATAAGTAGTAAGTCTGAAATCTAAAAGCAAAGAGTCAATACAATCTTTTCATGAAAACTAGTTTCTGTGGGAGGTTCTCTTAACCGACATAGACCATGTGAGCTACATGGAATTCGATGTATTCGCTCCATCGAGAGGACCCAATATACCTTGCCAGGGTATAAAGGCATAACTGTGATGTATCCGCTCCATCGAGAGGACCCAATATACATTGCCAGGTATAAAGGCATAACTGTGGCGTGATCACTAAAACTGATGCCCAACAGAGGGGACTTAGAACCTACGGTGGCACGTAGTTCTGGGACTTATGGGTACTCTCACCCGTCCAACTCGGTGCTAATACTACTCCCAAAATATACATATAGCTCATATAATACTAGGGCATATCTGATGCCAAATCTGTTTGAAAAGCATAAGGGTATTCTGATACCATGCAATTCACTTAGCTTAGGTGGACATATCTAGATGCCAAACCTTTCATAAAATATGGGGACATATCTGATGTCCAAAACTGTTTGAAAAGCAATAAGACATATCGGATGCCATGCAATTCAAATTCATAATCTGAAGACTTAGCTTAGCCATAGCTTAAAACATACTTTTCTTTCATAATTATACTTGAAGAATTATGCATGCAATTTCATAAATACATAAAGGCCATGATATCTAATCATGCCAACTTTTCCTTGAAAACATGCAAATTCATGGATTCATGCTAGAAATCAACTTTCATGCTTGGGCTTTTAAAACCAATGAAGGAATCATAATCAAATCATGAGTAATCAATAAGAAACCATGAATTTAAACATAGGAACTGATTTTATAAACTTTCCCCAACTTTAGATCAAAACCCTAATTTCATAAGTTCATCAATTGGACAAGGATTTGCCTTAAAATCATGAATAGGAAACCACTTATAAAAATCCATGCAAAACCATCCAATTTAGAGTTGGAATCCATAGAAGAATAATGAGGAAATAATTTATAAAGGACCCATGAGAATTGGGTAAGAACCCTAATTTAGAAATTCATAATAATATATTTAGAAGATGAGGTTTTGGGCACAGGGGTGAAAGGAACCCATGTTGAATATCCCACATACTTTGATTGAAGCTTTCCTAACTTGGGACTTGAGGATGGAGACTTGAAGATGGAATCCTTAGCTTGAAGCTTGGAGAATGGAGACCCCTTTCTTCTCTTGGAACTTGATTGAGAGGATGGAAGAGAACTTAGGCTAAGTGGGGATAAAACCCCTTCTAATTTGCCCAAAAAAGACTTAACTTAGGAGTTAAAATAGTGAGAAATTACCAAAATACCCCTGGGAAAAGAATTTAAAAACTTCAAAATTTTTTGTCAAAGGCTTCCATGGACACAAATCACGGCCCGTGGAATGAATCACGGTCCGTGGAATGGAAGTCGTGGTTCCAAGGGACCTTTCAAGGCTCTGGACTGATTTCCACGAGTTGGTTTCACGACCCGTGGAACCTTCTCGTGATTTCCAGCAAAAAAACTGATTTCCACTAGTTGGTTTCACGACTCGTGAAAACTTCCACGATTCGTGGAACCTTCTCGTGGTTGTTGTCTGTCATTTTGACTGACAGACACCCTGTAGTAAAACACTGATAACTTTTTACTTCGGACTCGTATTAAGGCACGGTTAGTGGCGTTGGAAAGAAGATTCAAAGAACTTTAATTTGGTGGGTACTAAGATACCTAAATCTTTATATTTTAGGAGTTATGATCATTTGAAGTTGATCCTTGAAAAATCTTACACTAAAACTCAATCGGTAAGGAAGCTTTCAACTCAACTTTGAGCTAGAGGTTCTTTATGACCCTAATTCATATCTAATACACCTTTAAAACTTCAGAATAAGTCTTAATACTTGGATACATAGAAAATTTATCTAGTTCGGGTCTAACAACACATGAAGAACGGTTCAAATTTGGCTTAGAATTTCTGGGGTGTTACAGAGAGAAAGAGAGAGGAGAGAGGTTAGAGAGAGTGAAGTATAGTTATAAATTGTAATTTCTTAGGGGTCGTTTGGTACACCGGATGGGATAAGGATATCTCATGGGACTATTTTGTTCACCCTTTATATGTGATCGTTCCACCATTTTAGTACAAATGGTGGGATAAAATAACCCCGGGATTAGTTAATACCTCACACCAAAAATAAGATAAAATTTGTCCCAAGATTATTATTTTTATCCCACGTACCAAACGCTTCTTTAGAGTATAACTATGAATAATAAAGACATTTGAACAGTTTACTATATCATGCAAAATTTCCTAGAATCAAATCTATTGTGGGCTAGAACTAAAACTCTTGGGTTAATACTCAACTATATAGAAGCCCAAAATTAGAATGGACTAAAGTGAAGTAAAAAAATGTGGGCCCAGCCCAACCCAATTTAAGCTTCTACCCCTAAAGAAAACCTACCCTCTAGATTGTTCCCCAATGGTTTGGGGAAATAGCACAAGGATGGTAAACAAAGTTGATTTTTGGGGGAAATGAAATTTCAGAAGAATTCTGGGTCTCTCCCCGCTTCCTGAAATTTTCACTCTCTTTCCAGTTCCCGCGATTCTCTTCCCTCCATTAACTGTTTGCTCTCTCTCAAATTCGTATAAGATTTCTCTTTCGATAGTCAAAACTTTCGAGGTCCCTTTTCATCCATCGGTGTTTTGAGGTCCCTTTTCATCCATCGGGTAGGCATCTTTTCTTATGCACATATATGGATACTTTATATCTTTTTCTTAATCCTTATTGTGCTTTTTGATTTGTATGTATTTTGAAATTTGAAGCCTTTTGGATTCGAGTCTCCACTATCTAGGGTTTTTGCAGCAATCAATGTTAGTTTTATTTGCTTGTCAGCAATTTGCTCGATTTTTAGGGTTATGTAGGTTTAGTGTATGATGATATACGCATTCTGTTAAAAATTGTGGGGTTTTTTTTATCACGCTTATATATCACATTCTCTGGACTTAGTTGTCTCAGTATCCCATACTTTGACCAAATGCTTATTTTATGTTCATGCTTCATTTTGTTCCCATTTCGGTAAAATGTAAGTTTCTCTGTTTTATGTATCTCAAGTTAAATGTTCATGTATGATAGCAGCTCGACAATTTGTGTGACAGCAAAATAAAATTAAAGCAAATTTTACATTCTTGGTGATTTTAGTGGTAACAGTTTTAGTTTTGTTAGATGCATACCATATGTGGATTAAGATCTCTTTTCACTGGGAGAAGTGAGTTTGGGGCTAAAATTGTCCCTTAACTATTAGAGTAGGTTCATTTTGGTCCTTCAAATATAACTCTGAGCATATTTAGTCCCTTAACTTTACTAAAGTGGAGCACTTTTGATCTCCCTAACAAAACCCGTTTAAAAATAACGGTGTTAAACCCATGTGGCACTCACGTGACTTGTAAAATACAAACCCATAGAGGTTAAGTGTTAGCTATTATGAGAATATATTTAATTTTGCACGCTCTTAAACACAATTAAGAAGAAATTCGCACACCCTTCACCAAATTACTAGCTACTCCACTGACTTTAAGACCATTTTGTTACTGCATTTAAGAAAATGGTTATTTTTTCGAGTGGACAGATTATTGCGTTCTAAAGTATTGTCTTCAAATATAAATAGCTACTACTATATTAATCCTAAAAAATTAAGAAGACAAGAAAGAAAGAAAATGTATATCAATTAAGAAAGAGATAACACTGTCAAATTTACACCGTTAGAAAATTATCATTTCCGTTAATTTTTAACATTATTATGTTAGGAAGACCAAAAGTGCTTCACTTTAGTAAAGTTAAGGGACTAAATATGCTCAGGATTATATTTGAGGGACCAAAATGAACCTACTCTAATAGATGAGGGATAATTTTAGCCCAAAACTCGGGAGAAGTTGGTTGATCTGGCAAAACAAATGTAACTTTAGGCAGTATGTGACCGTCTTTAAGAAAATCAATTTTTTTTGGTCTACAAGAACTATTAGAAACTTCTGAAAAGAGTTGATTATAAAGGTGAAGGTAAGTTGAAGTTGTTCCTTTCTCTCTTTTCTTTTAGGTGTGCATGATTGCTCTACAACTGTTCATACATGACTAGTAATTAGTAAAAGCAATTTTTGATCTGTCTAGCTTTGCCGCAAGAATTGACAGATATATTCCTTTTTGTTGGGACAGGAATGTGGTGTTGAGCATGACGAATATACGTTGGAGACTTGTGTATGCATGTCTAGTGCACCTTACTGGTTAATATATTAATTGGAATTGTGATGGAGTGCAACAAGGATGAAGCCCTAAGGGCTAAAGAGCTGGCTGAGAAGAAAATGCAGAGTAATGATTTTTTAGGGGCTCAAAAGGTTGCATTGAAAGCTGAACGGCTTTACCCTCCGCTAGAGAATATATCGCAGCTACTTTCTGTCTGTAATGTCCACTGTTCAGCTCAGAGCAGTACAGTGGGATCAGAAAAGGACTGGTATGGGATCCTCCAAATTGATATGATGGCTGACGAAGTGACCATCAAGAAACAATACCGGAGACTTGCGCTTGTGCTTCATCCTGACAAGAACAAGTTTCCAGGTGCAGAAGCAGCTTTCAAGCTAATTGGGGAAGCAAATATGGTGCTTTCCGACCCGACGAAAAGGGCTTTGTATGATAGTAAGTACAGGGTTTTATCCAAAGGTGCAGCAGCAAAGCGACCATCTCATCAGGTTAATCGAAATCCTTCAGCTAGACAAAATAATATTCCGAATGGTTTTGGTACTCAGTTCAGTAATCTGAATAATATTCGGAAAACACAACCAACTTCATCAGCAATGCCGGAAACATTCTGGACGGGATGTCCTTTTTGCAATATTAGGTACCAGTACTACAGGAGTTTTGTGAACAGAGCTTTACGCTGCCAGAAATGCTCAAAGCCTTTCATTGCATATGATTTAGGTTCTCAAGGTGCTCCTATTGGACCTAAATGGAGTCATCCTGGCAGTCAGGATGTGCCCCTTAGGTCAAGCACGAGCCAGCCTCAGCAGAAAGAGGTTTCCAACCAGGGAACCTCAAGAACGGCAGACGGAGCTGCCCAAATGGGATCTCAGCAGGGTCCTAGCGGTAGAACAATGGGGTCACAACCAGAGGTACGAAGTGAAAAGAATGCTCAGGTAAATGAGGATTTAAAGGCTAAAGGGAAGGCTGAAAAGTATGACAAGGAAATGGGCGATCCAAATGAAGGGGCTGCTATGCCAAAGGTTAATAAAGAAAATAGGAAAAGGAGTAGGAAACAGACAGTTGAATCAAGTGAGAGCATTGATACTTCCAGCAGCACCGAGGCTGAAACTGTGGACATTGAGTCTGGTAGCTATCCACCTGCTGGAGAAGATTTTGGATTTGATAGTTTCGGCCCCAGGAGGTCTTCTCGCCTACGGCAGCATGTCTCCTATAATGAAGGTGCAAGTGATGACGAGAATGATTTGGCAAACCCTCTGAAGAAGGTACGGGCTAACCAATCAGCTGGAGATGATACTTCAAAGCAGAAAGAAGCTGTGAGTGGTGATGACTTAAGGAATGCCAAATCAACTGGTTTTCATGGTAATTCCAAGTCAAAGTCTACTCAAAATGGAACAGCCCCCCCTAAAGCAAAAGTGCAAGATGAAAATGGCAACAGTAGGAAATTTGACAAACAGGCTGCGGGACCTCCATCAAGTGGGGTAGAAAAAGTTGAAATCGTTGATTCTGATTCAGAACCAGATACAGATGGTGAACATCCTCCAGAGTTATATGAGTGTCCTGATCCAGAGTTTAGTGATTTTGATAAGCACAGGGAAGAAAGTTGCTTTGCTGTTGACCAAATCTGGGCTTGTTATGATACAGCTGATGGAATGCCAAGATTCTATTGTCAGATTAGGAAAGTTTTGTCTCCTGAATTTGAGCTACGGTTCACTTGGCTCGAGGCTAATCCAGCGGATCAAGGAGACATGGAGTGGGTAGAGGCAGAGTTGCCTGCTGGTTGTGGGAAATTTAGACGTGGGAGTTCTCAAATCAGTAATGATCGTCTTACATTCTCTCATCTAGTGCAGTGCAAAAAGGGTAAGAGAGGTGCATTCATTATATATCCTAGGAAAGGGGAGACATGGGCTCTCTTTAAAAATTGGGATATCGATTGGAGCTCCGATCCAGAAAAACATAGCAAGTTTAAGTATGAAATTGTTGAGGTTCTTTCTGATTTTGTTGAGGATGTTGGTATAAAAGTAATTTACCTGGATAAAGTGAGTGGATTTGTTAGCCTTTTCCAGCCCACCAGCCAGACTAAGGTTGGCTCATTTTTTGTAAAGCCAAATGAACTTTACAAGTTCTCTCATCGAATCCCATCATTCAGAATGACTGGAACTGAAAAAGAGGGTGTACCTATGGGATCGTTTGAACTTGATCCCGCTTCTTTACCTTTTAATTCAGATGATGTTTGGTACCCTGGGAAACTGAATAAAGACAGCAGAAATGCAAAATCTGAACTGGATAATGTGATGACACCTAAGAAGTTTGTGGACTTGAAAGGAATGGGTGCTACTGATGGAGAGTCATCCAAGGTTCGAAGATCTCCCAGGAGTGTGAATATCTCCATGACTAGAAAATTGTAGACATGACAGATTCTTTTCTTCTGTTTTGCTTGCTCAGTGAAGCTGTCATTGGGCTAGACTCGTGGATTTTGTCATCAGTATAACTTGTAGGAATACCAATAGGATTAAGAGAATAGTTGTCGTTGGCTGAACTTTCTTTTGACTACAGTATGTGTTCCCGCAACTATTATTGCTAGCGTATGTCCTTTGTGTAGTTTTTGCTGAATCAATCGTATTTTCAGATCGTTTCTTGAGAGATGATGGATTAAGGATATTGAGTTTGAACAAAACTGTCCTTGGTCTGTTGGTTCATCCTGTGTTTTTCAAGTCATTGTTAGAATTAGGCCCTTGAAAAGAGCAGTTCAGTGAATAGAAAGCCTAAACAGGGATGCCAATCTCCTAGTCCTATGGGGGGGATGGGGAAAAACAAAGGGAATAATTTTACTTTGTCAATTGGATATGCTTAGAACAAGGTGTAGAGTGTAGACTCAGCCAAGATCACGCAAAGAATTATATGTTGAGATATCAAGATTAGTTTTGACTTTTGAGTGTCTGAAACTTTCCACATTCCACTCGATTTATATCTTTGATGATTGAATTTAGTTGAAATTTTTGTTATGAGTTTGGATCGAAACAAGAGCTAGTAAATAGGCCACTTAAGTTGGATTTGCACGAGCTAGAATGTAGGGAATTTGGTATCGACAAGTCATTCGGGATAATATTTAGCAAAAAAAAAAAAAAAAAAAAACCTCACGGGTTAATCCAATTTGGCATTTTTAATAAAAAGAAATTGTCAAACTGTAGTCAATAAACGCTTATATTTAATGGATACGATCGGACAACTCAGCTCATTGTTTCTCTTCTACAAGTTACTCACCTTATTCACTTCCTCATTTGCTAACTGAGGCTCTCTTGCGTTTAAAGAACACTAAATTGTGCAGCAATGCCGTAATTTCCTGCACCAAAATAAATAAAAAGAAATGGAAAACATCTTATTGATTTCTCTGCAACAAAAAGAATAATTAATAGCTTCAAAAATAGAAGATAATACCATTGAATTCAGGAGATGAAGTGAATCAGAATTCGAAAGGAAGTACGATTTTTTTCCGAAGGGAGTGAATTGGGAATTGAAGAAATAGAACAAAAGAAGCCACGAAAAAAAGAAAGTGATAATGGAGAGGAAGAAATTGAGTCAGAATCAACACATCAATTCATTTTCTATTCCTGCTTCAACTTTAGCAGCTCTATGGTTTTTTCTAAGTTTTAGCAAATCTAAAGCGGCAGATTTTAGTTTTTTTTTTCTTGCCTTTTTTTGGTTGAATTACAATGTTGTTTCGTATTGTTGCAGTGGATAGGCCGGTGGCTATGTTGATTTCATGTTGATAGACAATGTGCAAAAACGAAAAAAATAGGGAAAATAAACAGAAAAAGAACACCTTAATGATTTCTCGGCAACAAAAAGGATAATTAATAGATTATAAAAGATAATACAATTGAATTTAGGAGATAAAGTGAATCTGAATTTGAAAAGAATGGGAATTTTTTTCCCGAAGGGAGTGATTGGGAATTGAAGAAGTAGAATAAAAGCAGTCATGAAAAAGGGAAGTGATAATGAAGAGGAAGAAATTGGGTCGGAATCAATACATTAATTCTTTTTCTATTCCTGCCTTGACTTTAGTAGATCTATGATTATTTTCTAAGTTTAAGCAGATCTCAAGCAGCAAATTTTAGTTGAATCACAATGGTGTTTTGTATTGTTACGGTGGATAGGCCAGCAACTATGACGATTTTCCATTGGTGGACAATGTGCGAAAATAGGGGAAATAGGGGTTTGAGGCGATGTGTATCTCTTTATGTCCTCATGTATGTATCCCCATTTATATATATCTTTCCTTTTCTATATATCCGTGTATCTCATGTATATATGTCTGATATGTGGTAATATACACGATATGCATATATGGTATACACTATTGTAATTAGGAATGTTCATGGTTTGATTTAGGTTAATTTTTCTTTAAAAGGAAACCAAACCAATGAAGTTACTTTTCCCCAAATTTTGGAACCAAAACATATTAATTTTAAGTTAATTTTTCATCGCTTCGATATTGTCATTTTCAAAATATATGAAGATATACTTTCAAGCACATATTATTGACTATATTCCAACATAACACTATCAAATTAATCACTCTTTAAGAAAATAAGGAATTATATATGTTGCTTCTTCGATAAAGTTGTATGCATTATCCAAGAATTTAGCTATTTTCAAGGAACTTCATAAAATTTCTTACAATGATTTTTTTTTTTTGGAAAAAATAAAGATTTGTGACTTACCAAGATATCTTGACCATAATTGAATTAAACAAAGATGAATAATTAGGGACCCAATGACAAGTTATTTTGAACATGAAATAGACTCTTAGTAGGTGTTTAATCATGAAATTTAGAGTCTAAATTTGAAGTTTAGATTTGATTGTGTTAGTTTATGACATTTGAACGAAACTTAACTTCAATTTGAAATTTTGATTTCAAATCTCAAATCCTACTAAAATATATGATTTCAATTCCAAGTTTGTGAATTTAATTTTTTTAGAATTTAAAACTTGACCTATAAGGTTATATTTTACAAAAAAAAATCCATAACTTTAACTTTTGCAAGAAGAAAAAAGATCCATGATTTTAAAGTTTGCAAAAAAGAATCCATGTTCAACGAGAAGAGATTGTATGTACCTTGTGAGAGGATTATGTTAATGAATAGCTAGTCACTATTATTCGTGACTTTATTGGACCAGTGGATCAATTTAATAAATTATGTATATTTGAAAATTTGTAATAACATGTAATCACAAGCATTTATTTATAAAAGGACACGGAGGTAGAAATTTGTTAATATTGTGCCTTAGAATATTCTTGTCATGCCCATAGCCTATACCCTGGGCGTGATCGGCACTCAAAACTATTATTGGCTCGAGCGAACTCTTGACCTGGCTTACTACTGAACTTAGTACTTAAAACAATTTGCGAAAGCTTTAAAGTAATGAGCTTGGCTAACTTTAAAATAGAAATCAAATATCTTTATAAAATCTCAATGCATAAGAAATTGAAAATACTTCAAACATTTGACACTTTACTAACTTGTCTAGTGAAGCCTCTAACATAAAGAATAGAAATAGTCTACCGGGGCAAGGCCCCGGGCAACCTTCATACTCTAAAGCTGACTAATGAGACTAATCAAGACTGACTGGAGCCCTCTGAAAGCAAAGAGGCCTCACCAAAGCTAATGATTAGATAATCTAGGGATGCACCTGCTGGCGAGCCTGTGTACCTAAATCTGCATCATGAAATGATTCAACACCAAATGGCGTCAGTACATAAAATATACGGTATGTAATAGTTGAGTAGAAACAAGGCTAATATAACTGATCAACTGAAGTACAACAATGGATATGAGTACAACATGAAGAGTAAATGAAGTATAAAATATCTGAAGTAAGTAAAATGTAAGGATGCAACTGAACAGTAAAACACCTTATAAAAAGTGAAGGCTATGTGCCAATATAAATACTGAAAGTAAATTTAGTTTTCACTTGGGGATTTTCTCTCAACCGATAAATACCATGTGAGCACATGATTCTCCAACGTCTTACCGGCGTTGGCAGAGTCATCCTATACCTTGCCAGAATATGGGATAAAACTTAACTTATGGATCCAAACCGAGCCTCTTTTAGACTAAAGAGGAGTCACCTTACTTATGGAACGATCCTATCCTATGCTGGAAACACAATTTTGGGGATTGGATTATCTGAATCCTTACCCATTTTGGTGATAGATAATCCTCCCAAAATAATATATATGCCCATCGGTATCATGTCCCATTTTAAGGAAAAAATTGAAAATAAATGTACTTTGAGTCTCTACTCAATGCTTAACTTCTTAAAACTGAAATTGCTTGTGAGCCTGACCCAAAAATCTTTATCTTTCTTACTAGCTTAACTTTCAAAGAAATTAGAACTTTCTGTCTTTTCAAAATCATGTATAGAAAGCTTAAAACACTAAACTTGAAACCTTTCATGAATACAAGCTTTGAAACTTTAAAGCACTTTCTCATGGAAACTAAATGTATATCAACAACATCAAGAAATATACTTTTAAAGATCACAAAATAACTCAAGAGGTCTATAGAATAGGAATAAAATATGAATCATGAAATTCAACGAAAGAAGAAACACAATATCATGATATTTAACACTTTTAGTAACTAGGATTCAACAATAATCATCTCAAGATGCAAGGAATTCATATGGAGAAACTTTGGGTAAAAATTCTAACTTTAATCTTTCAAAACTAATCTCATTAGATAGTAGGGCATGAGAAAGAGCAGAGTTTCCTCACTATGGTAGTCTTACATGCCTGAAACTGAGAGAATTTATGGAGAAACCTTGCTTGGAGAGCCTTAGAATTTGCTTGGAGAGACTCTTGACTTGAGAGCTTTGGCAGAGGAGTTGAGAGAATTTCTACGATGAAATATTCTAAGTGTAGATGCTTATGAGGGATTAGTAATCATGCTAGGGTGTTTAAGGGATAAAAAGACTTAATTACCCTTAATTAGATAAGAATTTAGAAAATTTCCCATCTGGAAAAGCTTAGGGGTGGCGAGGGCCATCGTGCCAACCCTAGATCGCACCAAAGAGGCCATAGCACCGATCCAAGGGTGCAATGTTCCTCCCACAATGCTTGTGGCCTATTTTACAAGCGTGTAGAAGTTTTTTGATAGGTATGGCACATACCGCAATCTGAGGACCCTCCTTTGCGACACCCTAACCATTTCTCATGCCCAAAACTTTCGTTTAAGCCCTTGAACTCATCCCAAATGATATTTTATGTGATTTAAGTGTTATACGACTCAGTTTTTAAGCCTCGAATGGCCTAATAGTGAATTAAAAGGTGAAATAAATCTCAAGGTGTTACAATTATGATATCTTATTAATGAACCATGGTTTACTCTTTTGGTAAGACAATAAGAATTGTGAAAGTTTAGATAATTTTCACAAATTCTGGCGTTTTCATGTTCACGAGAAAAAAATTAACTTTTGAGATCCAAATATCATACCCACATAAAATTTCAACTTTAAATCAACCTAAATTCAAAATATTATTTGAAATGATGACCAAAAAGGCCCTAATAAAATTATCAAAATAAAGACTAAACAAACTAGATCATAAAGACAAAGAGTTGAATTATTATAAACGCAAACATCTACATTATGAACCAAGAGAGAAAAAGTTTAATATTGTATTTGGTGAATTTCTAACTTGAGAGGTGGTCCAGTTGGGATTTAACACGTGAAAGCATTGACTTAATCAAAATTGCGCCTAGGATGAAGTCCATAGTCTAGACCTGCAACATCTTGAAGCCGATACCACCGTTGTGTCTTAGACTGGTAGCATCCTAATGTAGCGAGGATCATTTCATGACCGAGAGATCAACATCATAACATTCACAATCCCTCTTTATCCCAATCCCAGTTATTTTCTTAGAGAAGCACGTTAGCAATAACTTTTGGCATGACACCAATCAGCCTCGAGCTCATCTCTAGACTTTAGAGACGTGACACTACTTGAGTACTATTGAGGGTAACCTTTTTCAGATGGCAGAGTAGCCTTCTGTCACTAGTATCCATAACCTTTTTACCCTTAAGTTAACCCTTGCATGGGAGAAGAAGGGCATTTCATCTTCACTTGTAAAACACAAATCCATTATCAAGCTCTAAGAAGACAAAGAATTAATGATCTTCTTATTGTTTTGACTATTGTTTGTTAATATTTGTACCCTATACTCCTTTTTCAGAGATTGGATCACACCAGTAGATCTGCACCTATGGAAACCAGCCGCTCGTGGGGAGCTTGGTGATGTCAACCGGCTTTTCTCCTGCAGAGTCGCTGTTGCGAAGGGAGCATTGTGCTCCCAGCTCCACTCCTACATGGTTTTTCTGCCTAAATGAACCACCTCTCCTCACAAATAAACCCACGTATGAAAGGTACCCTTCCAAGTGACACACTTGCGAACCCAAAGAATGATGGCCATGTGATGACAATAGTCACTCAGAGTGGAAGGATGTTTAGTGGAGTAAGGAAGCCAAATATTGAGTTTGTTGGGGAGCACGAGAAAAAGACACAAGAGGATGTCGTGGTTGAGAACAAAGTTGATGAGAATCTGAGTATTGGGGTGAAGCCTAGTGCACCCAATGTGATTGAAAATGAGGAAGACCCATATAAAGAGAAGGATAAGACCGTCCTTCTCAAATTGCTATTGATATTGAGGAGGATAATTTAAGTATGCCACAACCACTGCCAAAGGGACCCCCTATATACCCTCAGAGATTGACTTAAAAAAAGGAAGATGCATAATTCAAAAAGTTTATCGACATGTTCAGCAAGCTAGCCATTAATATTCCTTTGGTTGATTCTCTTACACAAATGCCGGTGTATGTAAGGTTTATGAAGGATCTATTGAAAAAGAAGCAAGTGGTTGAAGTGGGGATGGTAGAAGTGTCCCACAGTTGTAGTGCAATGATGACAAGCAACATTGCCCCCAAATGGGAAGATCCATGAGCCTTCACTATGCCATGTACTATTGGAGTATTTTTGTTTTGAAAGGCATTATGTGATCTCGGGGAAAGTATAAACTTGATGCCTCTTGTGATTTTGAATAAGTTAGGCTTAGGTACCCCTAGGCCTACACCAATGAGATTTCTAATGGCTGATTGCTTAGTTAAATATCTAGTGGGGATATTGTTTTATGTGTTAGTCAAGGTAGACAAGTTTATCCTACTGGACGACTTTGTGGTTTTGGATTATGACGTTGATCTTGAGGTGTCCATTATTTTGGGCCAACCACTGTTGGCAACCAGGAGAGCTTTGGTTGATATGTAGCTCAGTGATCTCAAGTTCCATGTTGGGAGCGAGGAAGTTACATTTAATGTATGCTAACCCACCAAACCATCGGAAGAATTTAGAGTTATTTTTGTGATCAATACCGAGGGCAAGTTGGTTGAAGCCCATGGTAACTTTGAGATAAAGGAGGTACCCGAGTCTATTGTGTTGCCAACTTGGCAACAAGATGAGATGATGAAGATTTTGAGGAAACACTTCCATCACTTTGGATGGGGCCACGCCAATTGGATTGGCATGCTTTTGAGAAATGTTTAAAGATTGAGTACTATCATCGAGCCGCGATGTAAAATCAATTGCTTCTTGGGAGGCAACCCAAGTGTTTTTACTTTTTATTTTTATTATATTTTGTTGTTTTTGGTGTGTTTTAGGAATGCATGGAGATGGAAAAATGACAAAGTGGAAGAACAAGATCAGAGGCATGTGCGAAGGGCCATGCGATTCGCACAGTCCATTCTGCGCGTCGCATGAGGCTCCGCACGCCCAACCGGTGAACTGGGAAGAAAATTGAAAATTGGAGGTGGCATGCAATGGGTTGTGTGAGTCTCACCTCTTGTTAGGTGTGTTGCACCTCCGTCGCACCCCTAATCAAAAGGCTGGGAAAATTTTTGGAGAAAAATCAGCTGGTGCGACGTGATGTGGGAGACGCACATTGGCATGTGCAAATTGCACGTCGTAGCATACCCATTTAAGTTTTTAAATTTTTATTAACCTACCCATTGATTGACCTAACCCGGAGACTGACCCGCGACCCTTCTTATTTTTCTTCTTCTTTTCTCTCCTATAAATTGTTACCCTCCTCCTATTTTCTCTATTATACTCTCATAAACCTCCATAACTCTCTCTTAAAATCCTCCAAATCCCTCAAACTTCCCCCAAATCTTCTCCTCTCCAATCCAAAATCCATCACCACCACTACATCACCAGTCACCGCCGCCTTTTTTTCTGGTCAAAAAGTTGGGTCACCATTGTTGGCACTCAAAAGCTTCAATTTTTTCTTTTTTCTCCTTTTTCTCTACTTGTGGTAACTTTTTCAATATTAAATCCATGTTTTTAAGTAGATTGGGAACATTTATTATGAAGCATGCTAGTTTAATCTTCCATGTTTGTTATGGGTGAGATCCAAAAAATTTGGGACCCAATTTTGGGGTATATTGTTGATATTTTGCTTGTGATAAACTTATTGGGTAAGCATTTTTGGTTAAGGGAGTGAAGTATTGGATTGATTGAATGTGCATATGTGTTTTTCATGAAGGCTTGATGTTCTCGATGATAGATGGGGTAACGTCCTTCTTAAGAGAAATCGTTAAAGCTAATCTTTTAATTGTGATTGTGTTTGAGTTTTTCGGGGAAGTCTGAGTACTCGGATAACTTAGTTTTTGGTCGAATCATGTTAGGCCCTGTTAGAATTGGTGTTGTTGCTTATTGCCCATGCATTCCATAGATATTGCTCTACGAGTCACATACGTAACACACATAAAAACAAGGAATTAAAAAATTCCAACTGTTTCCTTGTGCATTTTGCATGCGACGCATAGATATCTATGTGCGAAATGCATAAGGCATCACATACTATAATTGAGTGTGTTATAGCAGACATACAAAAGGATTGGGATAAGGCCAAAGGGAAGGCACCGATTTGTGATGCAGACTTGAGTGCTTTGGATGTGGCCATAACCTAGCCCCATCATACTCCCGGTCCCATGGATGAGCTGTTCGCTGCATATGTTGGTGATGATGAGGAGTTGACTGATGATCAAGATCAAGTGCTCCAGCAGGTGATCATAGAGTCGCATCATACCACCCTTTACCAGCAAGGAGGAGCAGGTACCAGTTCAGAAGCAGCAGAGCAGGTGGATAATAAAGAGGAGTAGCCCATACAGGGAGTTTTTGCACCCTTTCCTTCATGTTTGAGCTTAAGCATTGAGGGTAATGCTTTATTTTTATGGGGGAGGTGGTGCATTCTTGTTATTGTTGTTGGTTTCCCGTGTTGAGCTTTGAGATATTGTTTTTTTCTCTTGTCGAGCCTTGACATTTTATTTCCCTGTTAGATAATTTCTTTGGCCCTTGTTGGGCATGATTTAGATGATTGTGATATTGCCCTTGTTAGACCTTTTATTTTCTTAAGTGCTTTAAGTGTACCCTCGCTGGGTTTGTTTCATGTGTTTCTTGAGATGTGAATGCCGGGTTGGTTCTACATGATTCATTATTTCACTACCCGTGCCTTGCAAAAATGCTTAGTGCCTATGCCAAGGCTTAATTTCAAATGATTCATGAGTGTATTTAAATTTTGGTCGCCTTGTTAATAGTAGAGTAGTGAATAAACTCCACGGGTTTTCTTCATACCACGGTTCTTTCCCAAAGAGCAAATTATTTCTTTTATTTTTGTTTTCTTTGTTTATTTTGTGTGTCGAACCGGGTTGGTGTTTCTCTATGATAGATTGAGAGGTGACTTTCTTAAGGAAAAATGCCAAGTGTTAGTTTAAAATTAAGTCTGTATTTTGCTTGTCTCAAAATGGGATCACCGAAAATTTTTCTTAGCAAGAAGTTTTTGGTAAAATTGAAGGAAAGAGGGAAAATGATTTTGATTAAAGCATTCTCTTGTCATGACTTGCACACTCCCTATTTGGATTGATCGATTCACAAATGAGTGTGTAAAAAAACTCAGAATATCTTGTCAAAAGTCATTTATCCCAATTGATTGTGAGACTAATTGTGAAATTCTTGTGCTGTAATACCTTGTGTGGTAAGGCTGTACTTAGTTCTTGTGTGCATGTATTGTCTAGAACTTGTCCCGAATGTAATTCAAGGTGAAATCCTAGATGTAACCGTGCTTGGAATATGAACTTAGGTCCTTTTTGAATAAGCCACTTCACCCAAATGGACTTCCCCTTTACATTGATCCTAGTAAGCCCCTTTGAGCTTGTGACTTTTCTTTGGAACCTTGTTGATACCTTGACCCTTCTTGCAACCTAATTTTTTTCACCCGTCCTCCCTAATGGCTCAAGTGAAACATAGGCTAAAAGCCTAAGTTTGGGGAGGGGGGGAGAGAATTGAAATGACAACATAGGCAAAAGCCTAAGTTTGAGGGTGTATGTACTAATATGGAGAAGAAAAGGGCTGAATTTCAACACAAGGTAGCACCATATGCCTAAATTAAAAATTTCTTCAAAATAGTCCAATGAAATGAACAAAATAGAAAGAAAAGAAGAAATTAGTGCTACCAAGTGAAGGTGATAAAATTATGTCAAATGATCAAGATCAAAGGGGAATCTTAGGATTGTGAGAGGGAGAAATAAGGTGAAGTTATTATTCAAAAATGTGAGTGGTGTTTTGAATGATCACAAAGAGCGTTAGGAAGGTTTAGTCACTTGAGCCAAATGCAATTCTCACCTTAACCCTAGCCAACATCGTAACCCACAAGTACTTAGTGATTCTGAGCTTGGTACTTCTATATTAATGGCGAATTACATAAAGGGCAATCCTATGGTTCAATGCATGTGCACTTGAATTTCCTTGAGAGAGTGAGAGTCTTTTTGGTTCTATTATAATCCCTTTTGATTGTATATTGCATGATTCTGAGTGGGATTCTCTCTTGTGGTGAGTGAAATCGCATACTTGAAAGGAATTATGAAGTCTCTATTTCAATTGAGAGGAATGAATGAGATAAGTTGTGTGGCGAATCTCGAGGCAAACCTTGAAGGTCTATTCCAATGACTTGAGAAGCTTGAATATCTTGTTTTGAATGAAAAATTCCCTTGTTTTGAATGAGAAATGAAGTCCTTTTGTTAAATATTTTGAAATGAGCATTTGCCTTGAGAAGAGGGTAGTCCAAATTTAGATGAGCATTGTGGTTGAGTCTTTTTATTTGTTATTTTCTTAGTTGTAGAGCTTAGGTTAATCTTGTGTGCACCCTGTGTGTTTTAGAGCCTAATTAATTCTTTACTTTGTGAGTATCTTGCTTGAGGACAAGCAATAGTTCAAGTTTGGGGGTTTGATAAGTTGGTAATCTACCAACTTATTGAGCCTTTATTCATGAATTATTGCCATATTTTGATGAGATTTAGAGGTACTTATTGCCTTTATTGATAAAAATGCAGGTACTCTTGGTCAAAAGTAGAAAACAAAGAAATTAAACCCAAAGAGCTCAAAAAAAGAGTTGAAGTGTGAAGGTGATCGAAAACAAGGAAGAATCTATCGAGAGGTACGACCAACATGCGAGCCGCACAATGCGGCGTGCGGTCTGCACCTCCCTTTGTATATCACCACAAGATCAATTGGCATCATTGGTTAGCAGACAAGTGATAAGTTTGTAATCTACCAACTTATTGAGCCTTTATTCATGAATTAGTGTCATGTTTTGATAAGATTTAGAGGTACTTATTGCCTTTATTGATGCAAATGCAGGAACTCATGGTCATAAGTAGAAAATAAGGATATGGACCCAAAAGAGCTCAAAGGGAGTTGAAGTGTGAAGGTGATCAAAAGAGAAGAAGAATCTGTCGAGAGGTACGGTCGCAGTGTGACACACACAACTACTGGTGTGGATCGCACCTCCCTTCGCATGATGCCTGAAATCAACTAAAGTCACTGGTCGGCTGAAGTGGAGGAGTGTGATGTGGACAAAGTATGGTGCGACTGCACGTCGCACCACATGTCGCATCGCACCACGCCCGAGGGGCATTTTTATCCATTTTCATGTGACATTTTGGGAAGCTTCTAAAACTCGAATTGGGCATTGTATATGGGAGTTTTAGACATTATTCAATAGTTTTCCATATAGAGAGTTTTCCAAGGAAGATAGTGAGTGTACTTGATATTTCTGATCTTCTACCTTAAGATTCCACCATTATTGTACAAATTGAGCTTGGATATTGGATATTGGCACAATTATGAATGGAAATTTGAATTACCCAATTGGTATAATCTCTTATTTCCTTAGTATGAGTGGCTAATTTCCTTGTCTAGGGGTATGTGTATGAGTATGATGGGTGTTTGAATTTGGGTATGGGTCTTGTTTAATTATGCCTATAATTGCTAAATTGATATAGGTCCATTGAATTCTCCATGTTTTAACTCTAAAATTGATGGTTGCAAACATTGGTTGAACTTACTTGGTTGTGTTCTTGCTTGAAAGAGAAGTTCATAATTTTCAATGAGAAGTCAATAGTGGGTACTTGAGATTTCCACCTAGATTGAGGCTAGAAATAACTTGAATCACCGAAAAATACCCATTTAAGAGTCTAAGCTAGAAATAGTATGAATTCTCCAAGATTGTACTGGTTGTTTTGTGATGAAACCATGGTGCTTGAATAAAGACCATGGGAAATATATTTGGAATATCGAGATATTGACAAACATAACTATAACCAATGCTACCCATATCGTTTATTAAGAATTTTCATAATTGAACAAGCACCCTAACCCATGTTTGAATCCCATTAGAAACATACCCCTAGTCTTCCTCTCATTTTCTTAAAACACCGTTGCTTGCTTTACTCTCTTGTTTGAATTGCGATTGTGATAGATTCTCAATTCCCTGTTTCCCCCCCTAATTTACTTTTTATGCTATTTGAACAATTACTCTCATCTTGATTGATATATGATAATCTCTTAGTGACTCATCATAACCATTCTTTATGGGATCGACCCCGAATCTCATCGGGAATATAACTTTTGTTTTGCTTTGACAATCACTATCACCTCATATGGGAGAGTGTATTTGAGAATTATCAAAAATGGTACCATTGCTGGGGAATGGTTTTTTGAGTAGCCTTTTGGTTGACGTTTGAAATTACTTTGTGAGTTTTTGTTCATTTTTAACAGGTTTCCTATGAGCAAAGTGGGTGACAAGAAAAGCGTAGACAGATACATGGATGCAGCCCCTGAGCCTACAAAAAGTGGGGTAGGTGCAATCCGCCTACCTACCATAGTTGGCAACTCCATATTTCATGTTACAAGTACCATGCTCCACCTCATCCAGATGAAAGGTTTATTCAGAGAGGCTGGGCATGAGGATGCAAATAGGCATATCAAGAACTTCATTGAGATATACTAACACTTTATTTTCAACAATATCCCTCAAGAGTCCATAGAGCTTCATTTATTTCCATTGTCCCTCACGGGAGAAGTGATGGCATGGTTAGAAGAGCTTCTGAAAGGCTCAATCACCACATGGAATGGATTGGTAGAAGCGTTCATGGTCCGATTCTTTCCTCCCTCTAGAATGATGCAACTGAGGGACAACATCACAAACTTTTGCCAAATCCCTGATGAGCCATTGCATGAAGCATTGCTAAGGTTTAAAAAGAAGCTCTTGCTATGTCCCAATCATGGACTCTCGGATAATGTCCTCCTACAAAGTTTGTATAGGGCCTTGAATTCAATGAACAAATCTGTTGCCAATAACCTTGCAGGTGGAACATTCATGGACCAACCATATAGTGTTGCCTCGGCTCTTTTAGAATGGATGACCAAGATGAATCGTGCTTGGCACACTAGAGAGGTAGATGTTCCCACAGGTGTGACCTCATCTATTTTTACAAATAAAATGCGCCATAAAGATGAGGAGAGAGATGAAACTATGGCCAAGATGTTAATGCAAATATATCTTTTGGCCAAACACATGATGGAGGCTGGTAATACCAAGAGTGTGAATGTTATGAGTACTCCTGAGCTTAAAGATAAAGATGAGGATCTATTTACTATTGTAGATGGGAAGATTTGCTATCTATTGGTGGGTTCTTGACCCGAGTATTGGCACTCGAGGGACGAGAATTAAGGTTGAATCAAATATAAAGATGTGAAGTCAATTGGAGAGATCGTGAGAGAGAAGGTGACTAGTATAATCACCGAAGTTCCAATCCTTATATGCCTCAACCTAAGGCCGATGCCCACACATATCAGCCTATTGTGAGTAACCCCAGAATTTAAAAATCAAAGATATGTTGTCTCTAGTCTTGAAAAAGGTTAAGTCAATTGATAGTAGGGTGAAGGATCTAAAGAGTGAAGTGTCGACTCTTTATCAAATGGTGAGCTCACACTCGGCTTCTATCAAACATCTTGAGGCACAAATGAATCACCTATCCTTACAAATGAATCCTAGGATGAAGGGGACACTTCTATGTGACACTACGGCGAACCCAAAGAACGATGGCCATGTTATGACAATTGTCACTAGGAGTGGAAGAATGTGTACTGGGGGTGAAGAATCCATCTAATGAGGTTGTTGTAGAGCCAAATAATAAAGTAGAAGAGGAGATTGTTCTTGATAATGAAGTGGATGAAAATCCAGTTATTGGGGTGAAGCCTAGTGCACCCAACATGAGCTCTAATGATGATCACATAAATGAAGAGAAGGATGATGTTGATCCTCCTTCTAAAGTTGCTATTAATATTGAGAAGGAGGTTCCTAGTGTACCGAATGTCTCATATCCTATGCCAAAAGGACCCCCTCCTTAGCCTCAAATATTGACCAAGAAGAAAGAGGAAAATCAATTCAAGAAATTTGCGAACATATTTAGCAATTTGTCCATCAACATCCCTTTGGGGCCCTGGTATGCAAAGTTCATGAAAGAGCTTCTCAAGAAGGAAGTGTGTAATTGATGTGGGTACCATGGAAATATCATACAACTGTAGTGTTGTGATGACAAGTAATATTTTTATAAAAGGGGAAGACCCGGGTGCATTCATCATTCCTTGCACTATCAGGGTGTTTGTGTTCCGGAAGGCTTTGTGTGATCTAGGGGCAAGTATTAACTTAATGACTCTTGTTATATTCCAGAAGTTAGGTTTAGGTACTCCCAAGCCTACATCGATGAGATTGCTCATGGTCGATTGGTCCATCAAATGGTCGGTAGGGATTTTATTTGATGTATTAATCAAAGTTGACAACTTCATCTTACCCGCCGATTTTGTTATCTTGGATTGTGAAGTGGATCTTGAGGTGACCATCATATTGGGGTGACCATTATTGGCAACCGAGAGAGCTTTGGTTGATGTGGAACTCGGGGAACTCAAGTTCTGGGTTGGAAGCGAAGAAGTCACCTTTAATGTATGCCAATCGACGAGACCACCGGATGAGTTTTGAGTTGTGTCCATGATTAATGTTGAGGGCAAGTTGGTGGATGTTCATGGTGAGTTTATGAAGAAAGAGGTGCCTGATATATGATGTGGCCACCTAGGCAACAAGATTATGCTATGAGGATGTTGAAAGAGCAATTCCCCTTCTTGGGATGGGGCCACGCCAATCAGATTGGCATGCTTCTGGATAATGATTGAGGATTAAGGTACTATCGTCGATTCGCGATGTAAAATCAAGCGCTTCTTGGTAGGAAACCCAAATGTCTTTACTTTTCATTTTTATTACCTTTTGTTATTTTTGGTGTGTTTTAGGAATGCATGGAGAGGAAAAATGCCTAACTGGAAAAACAAGACAAAAAAGGGACGTGCGGAAGGCCGTGCAATTCACACAAGCAGTTGTGCATGCCACATGGAGTACCGCACCTCAAAATAGTAAGCTGGGAAAGAAATTTGAAATTAGAGGTGACGTGCGATGGGTTGTGCATTTCACATATCCCGTTGTGCATGTCGCACTTCCTTCGCACCCCAAGTCAAAAAGATGGGCAAAATTTGGGTAAGAAATAGGTTGGTGTGAACCAATATTGGAGCCACACTTTGTCTTGTGTGAATTGCACATCGCGGCATCCCAAGGTAAGTTTTTTAAAATTTATGACCTACCTATTGATCGACCCAACCCAGAGACCGACCCGGTGACCTTTCTTCATTTAAACCACCACCCCTCCTCTTTTTCTCCCATTATTCACACACAAACCTTCATAACATCCTCTCAAATCCTCCAAAATCCCTCAGCCCTCCACTAAAATCTTCTCCCCTCTCACCTAAATCTCTTCACCACTGCTCTCCCCTTGTCACTACCATCCTTCTCCAGTTGAAAAAGTGGGTCTCCATTGTTGGCACTTGAAAAGCTTTAATTTTTGCTCCTCTTCCTCTAATCTTTACTTGTGGTAAGTTCCCTGACGTTAAATACTTGTTTTTATTGAGATTGGGAACTCATATTGTGAAGCATTCTCATTAAATCTTCCATGTTGATTATTGGGTGAGATCCAATATTTTTGGGTCCCCAATTTTGGTGCATATTGTTGTTGTTGCTTAAGATTAACTTGGTAGAACTTGATGTGATGATGATTCATGTGAATTGTGTAGATTTTTAGCCTTAACATTTTGTGTTTTAGGTGAAGTCTGAGTAACCCACTTGAGTTGATGCATGATTTGGCCCTATGATAGATTGGGTGACGTCATTCTTTAGGGAAAATTGTCATCTTCGCAAGATTTTTGTTGAATCATGATAATTGGGGCTAAAATTATGACTACCATTATGCCCATGTTCTGTTTACATTGAAGATGCTAATTGGGCTAATGTTCTCGGGTGAGGGATATAAAATTATTATTGAATAAATGTGCCTTCTAATTTTTAATTGAAGGCTTGATGTTCCTAATCATAGATGGGGTAACGTCCTTCTTAAGGGAAATCATTGAGCCTATTCATTGATTTTGAATTGTGTTGAAAGATTCCGGGGAAGTCTGATTACCCAGAGGATTTGGTTTGGTCATATGATGCTTAGACCTGTTGGGTTATTGTTGTTGTTGCTCATTGCCAGTGTATTCTACAAGTATTGCTCTGCAAATAACATATGTAACACACAAGAAAACAAGGAATTGAAAAATTCCATCTGTTGCCTTGTGCGTTTCGCATGCGAAGCACATATCTTTATGTGCAGAATGCACAAGGATCTGCACCTCATTCAAATTGTTGTCAATTCATTAGATTGAGGGGGTGAAGCTCAGTGCGATGTACACATTGGCTGGTGCAAATTGCACCAGTCTTCGCACCGCATAGCTGAAACCACTCAGGCTTCTTTTTGCCTATGTGACACAATGTGCGACGTGCACTTTAGTTGGTGCGGTCCGCACGTGAATCGCAGAGGACCACAACTACCTGTTGTGTTTTTCTTCTTCTTTTCATTCCATATCTTTTTAATTAGATAACTTCTTTTAGTTTTTCTTCTTTTACATATTTCAAAAATACAAAAAGATTTTGATTTTGATTTGAGTACTCACAATCTCTATGTGCAGATTATGACTTCTAGCAGGGATAACATAAGACGAAGCTCATGAAGGAAACAAGCTCCTCCCTCTTCCTCTTCCACCTCTTAGGGTAAGACGACATCCCCTGCTTCTTCTCCAACACCTACCCATGAACAAGTCTTAGAGAAAGAGAGGATTCATTTTGGGGTTGAGGGTATGAAGGCCATCTATGATCGTGACAAGAAAAGGCCCTTCAATATAGAGCAGAGTTTCAACTTGGCAGTATTTGGGGATAATCTACCTAACATCCTTGAATAGTTGACCAACCAACAGTGGCACCCATTCCAAGAGGTACTTAGAGAATACTATAAAGAGGTGGTTCGTGAATTCTTTACCTCTTATCAAGCCACTCCAGACTCTAAGAGGTATAAGGGAAATATGGAGAACTTCCCTAATTTGGAGTCAATCATTGTTCAAGGTAAGGAAGTCCACATCACTCTGGATGCTATAAATTCCATCTATTGGAGTACCCCAATTGAGCCTACGCCTACACTCATGGCTAAGTTTACTGCTGTCTAGAAACCTCTTGCTTGGGCTTCTCCTATTATTGCTCTTGACACTCCTATCTAGGTCACTATGTGGGGAAATATTTAGAGGCAGACTCTATACTTCGAGGCCCGAATTTGGTATGATTTCATCTGCTCCCACTTCCTACCTTCTTAAAATGACCAAAAAGGTCACACAGGATCGAGCCATTTTGGTAGCCTTGATTATGGCAGCGAATCATGTCCTCTTTGGGGAGATTGCAGCTTTGGTGACAAAAAGGAAAGCACGTAGGGGTGGTGATGCATTCCTCTACCCTGTGCTCATCATCAAGCTTTGTGCAAAAGCTGGCATCTCCTATTTCAGCTGTGACACTCCTACCCCTGCCACTGGCGTGTTGGACCTTGACAAAAAAACTGACAAGAATGCTCCTAGGTTTAAGAGGCGGGATGTTGAGCTTGGAGATTTGGATGTTGAGCCCACTGCTTCCTCTCCTTCTAGATCAGGTTCAGAAGCACCTACTCCCACAGCGTTGGGAAATCCTGTAGCTGCTACACCACAGGGACCCCCACATATTTCATCAATCTTGACCAAAGAGGGGCTCTACAAAATGGTTAACCTGACCTATAATCATGATAGGCAATTGATTGACTTAGCTAACAAACTGCCTAATTTGATTAAGAAGGTTGTGAAGAAGGCCATGAAGGGGGTGATGGATAATGTGAGCAAACTGTGCCAGAGGGTAGATGTCATTGAGGGGGCTGTTAAGGATATCCGGAAGGATTTTGATAAGGCAAAAGGGAAGTCCCCGATTGATGATGCAGGCTTGAGTGCCTTGAATGAGGCTATGACTCAGCCCCGCTATACTCCTGGTCCCTTGGATGTCTCCTTGCATCTTATGCCGATGATGAGGAGGATTTGGTTGACGATTAGGATCCAGTGATCTAGGATGCTCTCAGAGCTTTGATGCTCACTTTGCACTCCTGCCAAGGAGGGGCAGGCCCTAGTTCAGAGGCAACAGATGAAGAGTAGCTATACAGGGAGTTATTCTACCCTTTTCTTATTTTTTGAGCTTATAGTATTGAGGGTAATGCTTATTTTTATAGGGAAGGTAGTGCTTGTTTGATATTGTGTTGTGGTTTCTCGTGTTGGGCCTTGAGATATTTTATTGCCCTTGTCGATCCTTGACATTTTTATTTCCCTGGTAGACAGTTTTATTTGGCCCTTGTCAGGCATGTGTTGGATGATTGTGATATTGCCCATGCTGGGCCTTTTCTTTATTTAGTTTTGTTGATTAGGCTTTATTGTGCCCTTGTCAGGATTGATGCTTTGTTTTGATGATTTTGTGATATTGTTGGATTGGTTCTACACGGTTCCATTGTTTCACTACCCATGCTTTGCAAACGCGCTTAGTGCCTTTGCCAAGGCTTGTTTTCAAACAATTCAGGAGCGCTTAAATTCTTAGTAGCCTTGTTAATAGTAGATTAGTGAATAAACTCCGAGGATTTTCTTTGTACCACGGGTCTTTCCCAAGGAGCAAAATATTTTCTTTTATTTTTCTTTTATTTATTTTTAGTGTCAAACTGGGTTGGTGTTTCCCTATGATAGATTGAGAGGTGACTTTCTTAAGGGAAAATGCTTAGTTTTAGTTTAAATTTGAGTCCGTTCTTTGCTTGTCTTGAAAATTAAAGGAAAATGGGAAAATAATTTTGAGTAAAGCATTCTCTTTTCATGACTTGCACACTCCCTATTTGGCTTGATCAATTCACAAACGAGTGTGTAAAAGAACTCGGAATAGCTTGTCAAAAGTCATTTATCCCAATTTATTTTGACACTCATTGTGATAATTCTTGTGTTGTGATGCCTTGTGTGGTAAGGTGATACCTAGTTCTTGTGCACATGTATCATCTAGAACTTGCCTCAAATGTCATTCAAGGAGAAATCTTAGATGTCACCAAGCTTGAAAGATGACCTTAGTCCCTTTTTGAATAGTCACTTCACCCATATTGACTTCTATTTACATTGATCCTAGTAATCCCCTTTGAGCTTGTTACCTTTCTTTGACACCTTGTTGATACCTTGACCCTTTTTGGAACCTAAATTTTGCACCCATCCTCCCTAATAGCTTCAAAGTAAAATATAGGCTAAAAGCCTAAGTTTGGAGGGGGGAATTGAAATGATAATGTAGGCAAATGCCTAATGTGTATGTACCAAGATGGAGAAGAAAAGGAGTTATGCTTTAATGCAAGGTAGCACCTTATGTTTGAATTGAAAATTGCTGCAAAATTCCCAATGAAATGAGAAAAATGAAAGAAAAAAAGAAATGGGTGCTACCAAGTGAAGGTGATAAAAGGATGTCAAATGATCAAGTTTGAATGGAAAGCTTGGGTTGTGTGAGGGAGAAATAAGGTGAAGTCATTGTTTGAAAATGTGAGCGGTGTTTTGAAATGATCACAAGGGGCGTTACGGAGGTTTAGTCACTTGAGCCAAATGCAATCCTCACCTTAGCCCTAGCCAACATCGTAACCTACAAGTCCTTAGTGATTTCGAGCTCGGTAACTCTACATTAGTGGTAAATTACATGAATGGCAAGCCTATGGGTCAATATGTGTACACTTGAATTTCTTTGAGAGAGTGAGAGTCTTTTGGTTCTCTTATAATCCCTTTGTCTTGTGAATTGCATAATTATGAATGGATTCTCTCTTGTGGTGAGTGGCATCGCACACCTGAAAGGAATGATGAAGTCTCTACTTCAATTGAGAGGAATAAACGAGACAAGTTATGTGGAGAATCTCGAGGCAAACCTTGATGGTCCATGCCAATGACTTGAGAAGCTTGATCTTGTTTTTGAATGGAAAATTCCCCTATTTTTAATGATACATGAAGTCCTTTTGATGAATGTTTTGAAATGATCAATTGCCTTGAGAATGTGGTGGTCCAATTTGAGATAAGCATTGTAGTTGAGTCTATTTGTTTGAGTCTTTTTGTTTGTTATTTTTCTTAGTTTTTAGAGTTAGAGTAATCTTGTGTGCAACCCATGTGTTTTAGAGCACAATTCATTCCTTACTTTGTGAGTATCTTGCTTGAGGACAAGTAATAGTTCAAGTTTGGGAGTTTGCTAAGTTGGTAATATACCAACTTATTCATCCTTTAATCATGAATTATTGCCATGTTTTGATAAGATTTAAAGGTACTTATTGCCTTTATTGATGCAAATACAGGTACTAATGGTCACAAGTAGAAAACAAGGATATGGACCCAAAAGAGCACAAAAGGAGTTGAAGTGTGAAGGTGATCAAAAGAGAAGAAGAATCTGCCGAGAGGTGCAGCCGCAGTGCGACCAGCACAACTACTGGTGCGGACTGCACCTCCCTTAGCATGATGCCTGAAATCAACTAAAGTCACTGGTCGACTAGAGTGGAGGCATGTCATGCATACAATGCATGGTGCAACCGCATGTCGCGTTGCACCATGCCCAAGGGATATTTTTGTCCATTTTCATATAATATTTTGGGAAGCTTCTACAACCCAAAGTAGGCATTGTACCTGGGAGTTTTAGATACATTATTCAATAGTTTTCCATATTGAGAGTATCCCAATAAATATAGTAAGTGTACTTGATATTTCTTATCTTCTACCTTGAGATTCCACCATTATTGTACAAATTGAGCTTGGATATTGGATATTGGCACAATTATGAATGGAAATTTGAATTACCCAATTGGTATAATCTCTTATTTCCTTAGAATGAGTGGCTAATTTCCTTGTCTAGGGGTATGTGTATGATGGGTGATTGAATATGGGTATGGGTCTTGTTTAATTGTGCTTATAATTGCTAAATTGATATGGGTCTATTGAATTCTCCATGTTTTAACTCTAAAATTGATGGTTGTAAATATTGATTAAACTTACTTGGTTGTGTTCTTTCTTGAAAGAGAAGTTCATGATTTCCAATGAGAATTCAATAGTGGGTACTTGATATTTACACCTAGATTGAGGCTAGAAATAGCTTGAATCACCAGAAAATACCCATTAAAGAGTCTAAGCTAGAAATAGTATGACTTCCCCAAGCTTATATTGGTTGTTTTTTGATGAACCCATGGTGCTTCAATAAGAACCATGGGAAATATTTTTGGAAGATCGAGAGATTGACAAACATAACTATAACCAATGCTACCCATATTATTTACTAAGAATTTACATAATTGAACAAGCACCCTAACCCATGTTTGAATCCCATCAGAAACATACCCCTCTCTTGTTCGAATTATGATTGTGATAGATTCCCAATTCCTTGTTTTTCCCTTTAATTTACTTTTTATGCTATTTCACCAATTACTCTCATCTTGATTGATATATGATAATCTCTTGGCGACTCATCATAACCATTCTATATGGGATCGACCATGACTCTCATCGGGAATATAAATTTTATTTTGCTCTGACGATCACTATGACCTCCTATGGGAGAGTGTGTTTGAGCATTATTATCAAGGGATATGTGAAGCGCACAACACATGGTGCAGTCATACATTGTATCACACGTCGCATCGCACCACTCCCAAAGGGCATTTTTTCCAATGCCAAGTGACATTTTGGGAAGCTTCTAAAACCCATTTTGGGTTGTGTACCAGAGAGAGTTTTGAAGTTTCGATAGTTTTGAGTATATGAGAGTACCCAAGGAAGATAGAGATAGTACTCTTTCTCTTCATCTTCTAAACTTTTAATTTCACCATTTTTGTACTAAATTGAGCTTGGATTTGGATTTTGTCTTAATTATGAATGGAAGTATGAGTTACCTAATTGGTATATTCTCTTATTTCCTTAGTATGAGCAACTAATTTCCTTTTCTAAGGGTATGTGTATGATGGGTATTTAAATTTGGGTGTGGGTCTTGATTAATTGTACTTATAATTATTGAAGTGATATGGGTCTATTGAATTCCTCAAGTTTTAATCATAAAATTGATGGTTGCAAACATTAATTGAGTTTTCTTAATTTGAGATTTCCACCTTAGATTGAGGCTAGAAATAGCTTAATCGATAAAAACTCTCATCTAATAGTGTAAGCTAGAAATAATATGACTTCCCCAAGTAATTGAATTGGTTGGTTTGTGTTAAAACCTATGGTGCTTAAACAAATACCATAGGATATATGTTTGGAGGATCGAGAGATTACCAAATATGAATAAAACCAATGCTACCCATATCATTAATTGAGAATTTGCATAATTAATCAAGTATCCTAACCCTTTGTAAGATCCCATCGGAAGCATACCCCTAGTCTTCCTTCTCATTGATTACAAATCTCATGTTTACATACGCTTTTGTGTTGATATCGAAGTTGATACGTGAATTTCCCTTTCCAATTCCCCAAATCTTTACTTTTAAGTTGTTTGAGAATTTACTCTCTTAGTGATTATTTCTCAGTGATCTTTTAGCGAATCATTACTCCACTTTCCATGGATTCGACCCCAACACTAGTTGGGTTACTTTTATTTTGCTCTGATGATCGCTACCACCTCTTTCGGGAGAGTGCTTTTGAGCATCATCAGCCCTCCTCATGCACTACCTCAACCTCCTCCTCAACATGATCTTGGGGTGGGGGAGGTGATGCTGGCCTCTGGTCAGCTGCTACCTGAGCTCCACCCTGGTGGATGTTTCTCTCCTCTTGCCCTACCCCTTCCTCACCTGCGAACTACCGGTCCCGCAGCTGGAGCTTCCGCCCTTGCTCAATTCCATCTAGTATTAACCATCTTACCCTATCACTCTAAATATCATTACAACTCCTCACACAAAATAATCGATCACTACTTTGGTTTTTGCATGCGCGAACATCACAACACCAACATAGTTCACTCTCTCCTCTTGCTCACCTGTCAAGAAGCATTGATCATAAAGGGTAAGTTTAAACCCACCCTTAAATTCAATTTCTTCTTAGGATGAGAGTGCCTAGGTTTTATGTTAAATTGGAATATGAAATTAAGGAACCCTAGTTATGTCCCTGATGTGTCTGTGATTGAATGTGAATGCAAGGACTATATGAGTTGGTGGGAATTAAAATAAGAAGAGTAAACAAATGATTGAATTAATGCAAGGGAGGGAGTTTTGAAAAAAAACTGTAGGATGTTAAGATTCCACAGTTGGGTCTACCGCCCGTGGATTGATTCCACCGACCGTAGACTCACCCATGGAATTTTCTCAGAAAGGGTAGCCCTCAGGTAGAAAACTACAAGTCAAAGGATGGTCCATAGTTCTGAACTATGGTCCATCAAGTGATCCATAATACCTAGGAGCACCAAATAAAAAATGATAAGTCTCAGGTATGATTCCACAAATAACAGGGCGGATACGTAGTTCTGAACTATGGTCCGTCAAGTGATCCATGGTACCTGGGAGCACATCACTGTTAAGCTAAAAACAAGAAGCACAAATGAGCTTGCAGACCGTGGATTGATTCCACTGGCCGTTGACCAATCAGTGGACTATGCATGCACACTTGTGCAAAAAATTTCTATTTCTTTTGTTTTTCTTTTCTTTATCTGTATACTAACAATCTCTCTCACAGGTACCATGCTTCCAAAGAATACCCCAAAGAAACTCACAATAGTGAAGAAAAGAGAGGGGGCTCTGAGATTGAAACACTAACTTCAAAATGAGCCCTCTGAATCTAAAAAGAGTGGATTTGAGGAAATATACTCCATAGAATTTGATGCTAATGTAGAGCCTCAGACCATGAGGAAAAGGACAGAGAAACAAGCATAGACCACCTCTCCTCAATCTGAAGAGGGAGAGGGTGAGTCTAAGTCTTTATCTAGTGAAAGAAGCACCGGATAGTCTGAGCCTGGAGATGCCACAGCCTGAGGAAGCAAAGATCACACTAATTTAGGATCAGCCACTGCCAGTGCGAGTAAGTCCGGCAGACAGAGCCTTGATGCAGCTGAGGTCCAAAATGATGAGCTTGTCCCTATTATCCCGACTTTCAAAAGCAAGAACCCTGAGGTCCAAAAGAATTTGAGATGGGACATAGATGGAACTTCCAGATTAATTCACGAGGGGCTTGCACAAAATGAGAGAGGGTATCTAAGAAGAAGTATTTTTGAAAAGGTTGAGGTACGGTCTATAGCTTTAGAAAACATAGCAGATATCAAGGAGTTGTATGATCACTATGGATTTAGTTGGATGAGTCAATAGGGCAAACCTTACAACCCTGTCTTGTTCACGAGTTTTATGTTTCGTATGCTACTACCCTTATCAACTCATTCGAGAAATGGAATAATCCAAAAAATATTCCACCTTGGATAGAGTGCAAGTAAGAGGGGTCCCAATTGATATTTTAGAGTGCACCATCCAGCACTTCATTTATGGCCCAGATTACTTAGCACCAGTTGCTCAACCAAACCTTGATTTTAGATTTGGACAATACAACAGCCGCAACATACCTCTTGGGTGGCTCACCTCAGTTATTACTGATGGAAACCTGCCTTGGTTGATAACCAAACCGCTTTCTAGCACGAAGGCATCTCTGAGTATGGCGGGAAAATTTTGGTTGTCCATGGTACGGTATAGGTTGGTTCCTACAGTTACAGATAATACATTGACTCTAGAATGGGCAATCTTGGTTGCTGCTATCATGTCCTGTTTGACATTATTATTGCCCATATCATAGTAAAAGATCTTAAGGAGTGAGATTTGAGGATCTCCACTTCTATTTCATTCCCCTGCCTAGTCACCAAGATATGCTAAGCGATCAGGATACCCACCTACATGGAGATTGATTGGACTTTACATGCAATAGGCTTCCAGGACATCACTCTTATTTGAGATACGACTAACCCTATGGCCAAGGGTAAGGCCCGCTCTGTTGCGTCCAAGAGCGCTGTCTTTGCTTATCTGAGTGATAGTATTTTAGTCGATTCCTTAGTTGTTTTTGATTATATTGATTCTCCTACTTTAGAACCTTCAGACACTACAACAGGTCCCTCTACAGGAGTTGATCCTTCATCAGATCCAGCTAACACCATCAATTTCACTAGCTAGACCTTCAGTAAGGTGGCTAAATTAGTTGCGTATGCGGATGAGTAGATAAAGCAGTTCTCTAATACAATTAAGCCACTGATCATAAAAAATATTATTTCTTTCCTCGAGCCCATCCAAAGTTCTATTAATAATATAAATGCCTATTTAGACGGGATAGAAATTTGGGTAAATGATCAACTGTGGAACCTGAACACACCTGACCTCACTGAGATTGCAAAAGCTTAAGATGATATTGATGCCATCCAGAAGAGGTTAGTTCCGGGTGTTTTGGTTATTAAGGTTGCACTAGTTGAAGATAAAGAGGAGGACAATTTCTTTATTAATCTACCAGCACACTCCCCTATGTGTGCTCCACTTAAGAGAGATTGATATGGTGATAAAGCTCAGGTTGAGAAAAATAAAAAGAGAAGGAAGGGTAAGAAAGTTTGCAGAGAGGAATGAGTCAGCGATGACACCGGCTGAGTTAGAGAAGAAAAGGAAGAAAGAGGCCCGAAAATCTCAAAAGGTAGATGCAAAGTTTCTACAACAGACTATGGAGGTCTCTAGGGGAGAGGAAATGGCTCGAGCTAAGGCTGAGCGAGTGAGGTTTGAGGCTTTGAGAGATGGTACCTCATTGAGCCTAACACCTTTGGGTGCAGCACCTTCTTTAGACCCCACTGTAGGAGTGCCCAATACGGGTAGAGAGACTGTTGATGTTGCTGATGAGAGAGCTGCACCATCCCCATCCACTATACCAGACGCTAGCACCTAGGCGCTATAGGTATGTTCCCACCTCCCTCGCAGTTATTTTTTTTAGTGCATTAGGTACAATGCACATTCCTTTTTGGTAGAGCGAGGGAAATTAGTCTGTGTGTGTTTTGATGAGTATCTTGGCGAAGTTTGAGTAGCCAAGACTTTTCCAAGATACTCATGTCATGCCATAATGATTAATTTAGGTGTTGCTTGAGAGACAACCCAAGAGGGTACCTTTGAGTATCCAAATATTTGGGGTTTTCTTATTGTGTTCTTTCTCTGAGTACCTTTGTTTCTGTTGAACCAGCATGTTTAGGAGTTTTTGTGTATTTTTGAAATAAGAATAGGAACTTAGCGCAGTCTATGGCTTGCAAATTGATTTTGAAAGTGATTCTGAATGAAAAATGGAGACCCCTCCAAATTTTTGAGTGCCATGCTAGCCATTTTTGATAAACTGACCTTTATGGATTTGTGCATGACATTATGTATATGGATGTGATAAATAGCTTGCGCTAGGGCATGAACCTGATAGTTAACAATTGATAGTATGACTCTATGCCATGTGTGTGTGAGATGCAATTATATAGTTCTTGTTTTGTGTGCCAATCCAGAACTTGCCCAATTAGTCTTGCCTAAGATGTAGGATAGTTGGTTTAGGAAATAATAATAGGCCATTTTTGAATTTAGTCCACTTAGCCTAAAATGACCATCCAAACAAAATTGATAGCCCTTGATTCTGGATTTTGAGCCTTAATTGATCCTTTTATTGATTAGCATATTCACCTTCCCCAGTTTTTCTTTGAACCTTTAGTTTGGACCTGGTCCCTCTTTGGATATTGTTTAACTCAACTCATGCAAATCGCCTAAGTTGAGAAGTAGAATGGGGGTATGAAAAGAACATCCTAGTGATTAAAAAGGAAATAACAGGTGTGGCATGTGCTAAAAAGGAAAAAAAGAAGAGAAGAAAAAGAAAATAATAATGAGAAAGAGTTGATTTAGAAAATAATAGCCGCACGCGGTGCTTGATGAAAAATAAAAATAAAGGGAGAATAAGGGAGGAGAAATTGGTCTAGAAAGTGGAACAAAAGATAGCGTAGTGTCAAGGAGGACGTAGTCACTATTCCTAAATGTACCATACCCATCCCCGAGCCTACGTTACAAGCCGAGTAAATTTCTATAGTGATCCTCATCAACTGTGCAAAAACTGAGGTATAGGAAATAAGGGCAAGCCTATGGTATTGTGCATGCATTGCTTGAACTTCTTTGTGAGAGTGAGTGTGTTTGTTCCAGTCTCATTTTTGGATAATTTACTGTTTGATCGGGACTTCTTTGCAGTGAGGGCACTAGATTGACATTGATTGTTGATTGCTAGGGTAAGTGTCATCTATGTATGCTAGCTTGTCTATTGATATCATGATGTGATCCATGGATCCTCTTGTGTCGTCTTTATAAATGGTACATGTGCACTTGTTTTGTAAAAGAGGGGGGAATAAACTTATGAGCTGAACTGTTTGAACCATGTGACTATCGTAGTTACTAAGTTTCTTTTTCTTAAGCTTTTTTTTACAAAATTTTTTATTTCATCGCTTGAGGACAAGTAACAGTTTTAAGTTAAGGGTGTTGACGTGACGTGGTTTACGACACTTTTGATTCTTAAAACTTAAAATTATTGTACATTCTATATTACTTTGTTAGTAGATATGATGTGTTTTTGTGAGTTGTGCAGGAAAACAGGGTCCGCAAGCAAAGAGCTGGATTTGTGCTGAAAATTGACTAAGGCAGGAATTACGGATTAAATAATAGTGTGTGGTTCTAGACCACAGACCCATGCTGCTAACTATGAAAAGGGATCTGCAGGGTTGCAACTTAAAGGCTAAACTACAAGCCAGTATACGAGTCATGGATCCAAACTATATACTTGTATTGTGACTCATAGGCTAGGCTTCTGCAGAGGTACAAAGTAAGAGTGGAGAATCAGGAGTTAGTCTACCAACCATAGTTCAAAATGATGACCAGTCCTGTGAGCTGTAGATCTGATAACCTGCAGACATGCAAAAAGGGAAGTTAAAACCATGAGTGGGTCTACTGGACATAGTTACATACTATGGACCAGTCCTGATACCCGTTGAAAATGGTCAGAGAAGATACAAAATAGGATCAGGAACCACGGTTCAATCCACGAACCATAGTTCCATTCCAAGAACTGTGGTCTCATTAGTGGTATCCTACAACATAGGGTTTGACTTCACCAGACTATGATTGACTCCAGAGATCCATGAACCGTCATCTAGAATGATGGGTCGTGGACCAATCCATGAACACGCTGCGATTATGTTTTCCTAGTAAACTTAGGATAGGATTTGTTGTCAATAAGTACTTTTCCTAGGTTTTATTTTTAAAGTTACACATTATTTCCTGTCTGATATGACCTAGAAATAAAAAGTATTACACTGTTCTTGATTTTTAGAGATTAAATCATTCATTGGTTCTTGATTATTGATTTCTTTGATAATTCAAGATTCCAGATTTCTTTATTTCATCGTGTAAGTATATGATTATGAATTCTTCACAAAATTCTGATTGTCATCTTATGAACATGAGTAGCCAAATTCACAACTAGGGTTGTGGGAACCATGATGGATTAACAAAGTAGGCAAAGTACTTAGTGATTTTATGAAGGTATTTATGCGTGTATTATTCTTCCTTTTACTTTGATTGCTTTTTAACGGTTGCAAATGTTAGAACTCGCTTTATTCTTACTTGCTAGACCAAAGGGATAATGAATGGGAAAAGGGATTATACAACGGATATTTGAGGCTATCAACCCTCATCTAATGGCTTGACGTTGTCCAGGAATAGCTAATTTGGGATCAAAGGTAAGGGTTAGTAAAGCATAAACCCCTAGACGGACCAAGTTGCATGGTGAAATTCTTCTATCTAGGGAACCAACCATTTAGTTGAACATAACTTACCGATCTTGCATGCTAAAGCACCAGAATAGATTACTAGTACATCACCTTACTGAATTATGAAATCACGGGGAACACAATCCTAACCAACTTTCTCATTAATCAACAACAACATCGATACTTGTTGTGACTTGATTTATTGCAATTTACAAACATTACTTGTTACATAATCCCCCCCCCTTTCGGAAATAAAAGACAAATAGCACGAATAACTGTATTGACCTAATTCTAGCCATACTCCTCGTGGGATCGACCCTAACCTTGGTTAGGTTCTATATTTTAACATCAATTTCTTTATACTTCTTTTTGAAGGTGTAATTTAGGCGTAGCACTGCCCCGTTGACCAGGTTGACTCAGAAAAAGGTTAAGTTCCAGCAGTCTGATGAGTGTGAAAAGAAATTTTAGGAATTGAAAACTAGGTGGACCACTGCTCTAGTTTTGACTCTACCAGAGGGTTCAGATGGTTTTGTTGTGTACTATGATGTATCTAGAGTAGGCCTTGGATGTGTTTTGATGCATCATGATAAAGTCATTGGATATGCTTCCAGCTAGCTTAAGGTTCATGAGAAGAATTACCCGACACATGATCTTGAGCTTGCAACGGTCATTTTTGCCTTGAAAATATGGAGACACTACTTGTATGGTGTCCATGTAGATGTGCTTATTGACCATAAGAGCCTCTAATATGTGTTCACTCAGAAGGATTTAAATCTTTGTCAAAGAAGGTGTCTTGAGATCCTTAAGGACCATGACATGAGTGTGCTTTACCACTGGGGTAAGGCCAATGTAGTGGCTGTTGCACTTAGCAGATTGTCCATGGGTAGTATGTCATATGTTTAAGAAAAAAAGAAGGAGTTAGATAAGGATGTTCATAGGCTTGCTTGTTTAGGGGTTCGGCTTATAGATTAAGAAGATGGTGGTACTATAGTTCAGAATGGCTCAGAGTCTTCATGGGTAGTAGATGTGAAAGGAGAAGCAGGACATAAATAATATCTTGCATCAGTTAAAGAGTGTTGTCCACCAATAAAGAGTAGAGGTTTTCTCCCAAGGGGGAGATGGTGTGCTTTGATATCAGGGTCGGTTATGTGTTCCAGATGTAGATGGGTTGAGACAAAGGATTTTAGCAGAGGCTCACAACTCCAGATACTCTATCTATCCCGGTGCCAACAAGATGTACCATGACCTATAGGAAGTCTATTAGTGGAATGGCATGACGAGGGACATTGCAGATTTTATGGCTAAGTGTCCAAACTGCCAGCAGGTAAAGTTAGAACATCAGAGACCAGGAGGTATGACTCAAGATACTGACATTCTTACTTGGAAGTGGGAAGTGATTAATATGGATTTCATTTCAGGTTTACCGCGTACTCACTGACAACATGATTCTACTTAGGTGGTAGTAGACAGGATGACTAAGTCAGCCCACTTTGAGCTTGTCGAGACTACTGATTCAGTAGAAGATTATGCCAGACTTTACATCTATGAGTTATTTAGATTACATGGGGTCCCCTTGTCTATCATCTCAGATAGAGGCATTCAGTTTACATCTCAGTTCTGGAAGTCTTTTCAGAAAAATCTTGGTATCAAGGTGAATCTCAGCACTACATTTCACCTACGATAGATGGCCAGGCAGAGCGTACTATCCAGACCTTAGAAGATATGTTGAGGGCTTTTGTGATTGATTTCAAAGGTAATTGGGATGATCACTTAGCGCTTATAGAATTTGCCTACAATAACAGTTTCCATTCTAGCATTCCGATGGCTCTATACGAGGCACTTTATGGGCAGAGATGTTGATCACCTATTAGTTGGTTTAAGGTAGGTGAAGCTGCATTGATAGGGACAAACTCAGTCCATGAGACTATGGAAAGGTTCAGATCATTAGGGAGAGGCTAAAAGTAACTCAGAGTCATCAAAAATCATATGCAAACGTGAGGAGAAGGGACTTAGAGTTCAAAGATGATGATTGAATGTTTCTGAAAGTTTTTCCTATGAAAGGGGTGATGAGATTTGGTAAAAAAGTGAAGCTTAGTCCACGGTATGTAGGTCCCTATAGGATTTTAAGGAGAGTTTGCGAAGTGTCTTATGAGTTAGAGTTGCCCGCAGAGTTAACAGTGGTGCAACCAGTCTTTCATGTATCCTTGTTAAAGAACTGCATTGGTGATCCGGCTTCAATTGTGACATTAAAGAGTGTGGGAGTAAAAGATAGTCTCTCTTACAAAGAGGTCCCAGTCGACATTCTTGACTGCCAGGTTTGTAAGTTGAGAAATAAGGAAGTCGCTTCAGTCAAGGCTTTGGAGGAACCAATCAGTTGAGGGAGCTACTTCGGAAGCAGAAGCAACTATGATGACCAAGTACCCTCACCTCTTTCCTTCTGATTCAGTTTTGGCTTGAGGTAATAGTTCCTCTTTAGTATCCTAAGTTTTCCTATTAGTATTCCCCTAAGCTTAATGTTCTACCAGTTGTTTTATACTTCTAGTATGCATGCATATCTTATGGATCCATCTCGGGTTTGTTAGCCTTCATTCAAGGATGAATGATCCCAAGGAGGAGATATTGTAACACCCCTAAAATTCTAAATTATTCAATTTGATACTACTTTGAATTGTTATTGAACTACTCAGATTTCACTTGGTTTGTTGTTTTTGTGAATTCTAAGTTACAGTTTAGTGAATGCCCAATTCCAAGAGTGAAGGTGATCCTTTGATTCCTATTGATCCAAAACTTGAATGAACTCTTAGAGAGTTGAGGGTGGTAAATTAGGGTATTGTAGGTTGTCTATTAATTGGCTAGCTAGGGTGGATAGTAGACCTGATTGTTGAGACTGTAACCAGTAAGGTAGTTATAGTGGTTTGTAAGATGGGTAGACTTGGGAAGTCTTGGTATTATGAGTGACAATTGGTTATGACTAGGATAGAATGGTGAGAGGTCTCCAATTGGTAGAGTTGGCAACGGAATGGGGTAAGGAGGCTTGGGACAAAATGTATAGGTTCATGGATGTTTTACCATTGTAGTAAAGGTTGTTGATAAGGGACTGGATTTGGTAACTTCATATTGTATGTTTCTTTTAGATTTTTACATGATATTATATGGTGGATTCGGGTCGACCGATGATGCCTATCAGTACGTGTAGTTTGTACTGATACTACTCTTGCTATACCTTTTGGTATAGTGTGGCTGCAAGATCAATGATTTTTCTAGGTATAGGATGATGGTGATCTCCAGCAGCCTCTATCCCTCTCTTACCTATGGTGGGAGCTGTGTCTTATTGTACTTATACTTCTTCTTAGAGCCTTTGTACCTGTTTAGACTAGTTCCTAGGGAGGGTTTGTATTTATATTTTGTAAAGGATTTCATTGTACTCAAGTTTATAAATATTTTTCCATTATTAAAGAGGTTATTTCTTATGTTTTATTATTGACTTTTACATTACCTATTGAATCGGGTGGTAAAGGTTCTCCTATCTAGGTGCTTAGAGTATGTACCCGTACGACCCGGTAGTTGGGTCATGACAATTTGTTATCAGAGCCTAGGTTATCAGTCTCCTAGTACAAGAGCAAATGTCGAATAGAGTCCTACGGATTGGTGTTTTGACGTCCACATCTAATCCTTAGGGAGCTATGAAGAATTCTAGGAAAATTGTCTCCCTTCTTTCACTCCTTTCGTGCGGTCTGTTGCTTGCTTGTCTAGGTTGAGTCCAATTGGTATCTCTTGATTCCAATTGGTATCTCAACAAAGAAAAAGGATGTTGTTTGACTCCGGCTGAAATGACACAAGCAAGGAAGGTTGGAACCGAGAAGGTTCCAATTTGTATCTTGCCTTAGGGCCATGTGAATGCATGGATGATCGGGCAAACGATCATCCATGGGGCGAATAAAAAGTAATAAACATAACTTGATTTGATGCTGAAGCTTGAGACTTGTGATTATGTGCATTGCATTACATGTATGACTGCAAATGTGTGGTGTGTAATTGTTTGCCTTACTGTGAAAATTTTGGTCCGAGAGGAGTCATAACTTAGTTATATGTGATTAGTTTAGTGATAAATTGTTATGTGGCTTAACTTGAAAATTTTTGTGTTGAATTTTTGGTATGGACTTACCATTGGTAATGATGGTAAGGGGGCTAAATAATCTATGATTATGGGGAGACTCCAATTTCAGGACAGTCGGAATTGGTTGGGAACCATGAGGGAAAAGGTTGTTCTTGTATGCTAGAGGGAATGTGATGTTATGAACAGCTTACTGATGTGTTTCGTGTCTGATTTTATGATAATATGGTGCTAAATTCTGAAGTACGCATTGCTGGGGTTGGTTTTGAGATTATATTTAAGACCATGATGCATTTCAAGGTTATAGTTTATAATGGGCAATGGGAAATGAGAGAGCTTTGCAGAAAAATGAAATTTCTGGGCTGCTGTCGTTGGGTCTGCCATAGCGAGACAGACCCACTATAGAGATCCCACTATAGAGATCCCGCTATAACAGGAATTTCTCTGCTATAGAAGTGTTGTTATAGCAGTGTGCAAGCTGCTATAGCGGGATGGGCGGGACAAAATCACTGCCCTGCTTTACCCTATTTTGCTTTTCTTTCCTCGTGTGTTTTAAATCGTTAGTTTCATCTAGGAGCTACTACGGGGACAATGGAAATCGCTTAAAGACTAATATAGCATACATGTACGGTTAATAATGTTTAAACTAGCATCCACATGCTTAAAATAAAAAGGGAAAATAAAAGGAGAAGCATTGTCTAGTACATGCCCCAAACGGGGGCAAACCCAAAAACAGTAATAGTATAAAAATAAAAGAAGGGGGAGGTCCTAGCCGGATGCCTCATCACTATCAGGGAATACATGGGCGGGGTCTTTGGCCTCAGTATCACTCAAGAAGGGGAACTCCTACAAGTCGTCTAGCTCGAGCTGGAGAAGCTCCTGATCAAGGACAGTGTAACTGAACATGACCTTTATGGTCTTCCACATCTGTGCAAGAATGCGGTCCTTGGAGCGCCTCTTCCTTTTCTCCTCATCGAGCTCCCTACAGACACTGCATAGTCTTAGCCAGGGGGAGGTGGGGCTGTAGTTCCAGTAGGGGCACCTTCCATGAATCTCCTGACTGCAGCCAGGTCCTCCTCTAGGTGGCTACTGGTGATCAGAGGCTGGGACTGGGAAGGAAGGGCAAGATTGTCATCATCATCATCTGTGCCCTCGGTAGCCTGGCGGTTCCTTGCTTTGCTCACCTTCCTTTTCTTATTTCCCTTGGCAGTGATCACCTTCACCCGGAGAGGGTTAAAGGGGGCCTCCATCTTTACCTCTATATCAGTATCATCCTCAGGCACCTGGAACCGCCTGCGTAGCTCTGACACTAGACCCGGAAGGAAGGGGCCCTTCTTGGGACCCCGATAGAAGTCTTTCCACTCTGACACAATCTATGACCCATATTAAGCTACAAGTCCTGTATAGTGCAAGTCACCACCAAGGCCCGAGGATAGGTTACGCCAGTATTATTGCCGAATGAATGGATCCTCAGGGACACCAAGTTCAGCCACTTCCTACCATCGGCAATAAAGTAAGTACTCGTGACTCCCTCGGTGCTGGGCCAGTAGACCTGGTCCCCGATACCTTCCTCAATTAGTGTATCCCTCAACCACCTCATATCCATATCCTAGAGTTTGGCCTCATATGCAGTATTCGAAACATGAGGCATTCCTAGCACCTTATTGATAGTCTGGACATCCACGGGGACATCCACTCCTCGTATGCAAATAGTGGGGTTGGGATCATCCCAATATACGGTGAGGAGTATGGCATAGAACTCCCTCACCTAGACTGAATGCTCGGAAGGGGGAGCTTCCACCAAGGGGCCCTAACTGAACTCCTGAAGCCTATTATAAAATGCACCAGCCTGTTCTGCCATACCTCACATGTTAAAAGCCCTCTCGTAGAAAAGACAAGTCCTCTGAGAGTCCCAGAATCTCTCCCAACTAGCATCATTGGGGAACCATTTGTAAGGTGGGATGTGTTCTTGGTTGGCATCCATTGAGTTATTAAATCTGCAAGTTTAACAAATGGTGAGATTAGAACTCATAAAGATGCAAGGAAATATCATTTCAGAGAAAAATCAATTTTTTGGACCCTGTCAGAGAGGCTACTGCCTGCAGCCTCTTGCTATAGCGGGCTGCCTTATGCTATGGCGATAGCACTATAGCAGGAATTTCTCCACTATAGAGGAATCTCTATAGCAGCCTTGCTTCACTATAGTGGTCTTCATCGTCCCAGATTTTCAAGAGGTGCATCAATGGCGCCTCTTGACCCAAAATTCCATTGTTAACATTCCAAGTTCAGATCAGTGTTTCCAAAGTACTCTACTACTGTTTTATTCAAAAATTGGGCATCATAACTCCTTAAAATTGCCTAAATCGACCTTTTTAAGCAAGAACAACCCTTCACATTCCCTACTATTTAAGCCTGTTTTTTTCTATAAACACCATAATCCGTACACGCAGAATAATGTGGAAGCGTTGTAAATATGAGAGAAGCGTCCATGCTTCAGAAATCCAACAAAATCAAAGCCAAAAATTCAAATTTTAAACCAACACAATATCTAATCTATCCACCATAAAACTATCATTACTCGTGCAATGAAGTAAGAAAAGTAAAGGGATACGAGTATTACCTTGTTTTTCTGGCATCGAGAGCATAGTGATTGTGAGAAAAGTAGTGTTTTTGCGTGAAAATAAGGGAGAATGGGCGAGAAAGTCATTTCTCACCCCTGTTACCACCCGCTATAGCGGTTGACCCTTCTCTATAATGATGCCACTATGGCAGAATAATTCCCTCTATAGAGGTATGACAGATCGCTTAGGAGCAAAAAGGGTTCCTTCTGTGTCATTTGAAATTCTTTTTCTCTGATATTTTATGAGGCCCCAGATTTCTCGGGCACTCGAGAGGGTTACTCTAAATTATTTAGTGTAACTCAAGAAAAGGGATTCTCTGGCCGAGCAATATCAAACTAATTTTTTATGGAGCTGGTTACACCTATAAAAAGGGGGAAGTTTTAATGATTTGCGTAGGATTATAATTATGCTGTCAAAGTGGAGCTATGGGATTCCAGGGCTAGCTTCTTCCTTTCTCTCCACTTTTGGTAATGTTTGGGGATGAACGATGGGTAAATTAGTATTAGGTGTAACAACATGTTCAGTCGCTATTTAAAATCACCTTGTTGTGGGTTATGTAAACTATTGAAATATGCTATTACATTAATTTAAGGTGACATGAAAAAAAAAATTAGAATTTGAAATTTTATTTGGGTTGGTGTCATTCCGCTATAGCGTGAATTTTCCCTCTATAGTGCATCCCCTGTAGTGGTCAGCCGACCGCTATAGCGGGCCGATGGAACCAATGACTCAAAAAAGCATATTTTATATTAGACTTCTCCTCTTCACTTGAAAAACAGATGAGGATTGCTCCAAAAACTCTCCTAGGCTACTCCAAAGCTTAGGAGCAATGGAGAGGGGAGATTTCCACTCGAATGGGGTAAAACTCATGGATTCCAGGTCCACTTTCCATCAGGAATCCTCTTCTCAAAGCCAAAAGTTCATGTTAATACTTCTGCAGCAACTGTTTGGTGCCCAGTTAGGCTAGGTTAATTGAGTATTTAGACCTGTTTCTAATTGTATATTATGTTATAGAATGATGGGAGGTTTCATGCCTAGGACTTCAGACATGGAGTCTGGATGAATAATGTATTGGTTGTATGGTTGGCTGAGATGGATTTATTGTGTCACGAGTAATGTGCTCCCTATAATTATTGCATTGCTGATAGAAGGATTTTAAATCCCGGGAAAACTATATTTTTGGGTGGGTTCAAGGAACCGATAATGTTCATGTGTGAATGAATTTCTAGGTTTTAGCGGATTCTCGAGAGTGATTAAATAAAGGAAAGGAGGTGAACAGGGAAGGTCCAGAATTCTTAATGTCAGGGGATGAATTCCCAAATATGTGTGTGCTTTTCTAAAGAGGTTTAGAATTCAAAGTAATTAAGTTCGCATGCTAGTTAAATAATCCAGGGTTTAGTCTTTGGACAAGTCATCAAGAGTTGGGAGGATGAATCAGTCTATTGTGTAGGTGAGGGTTGATTGTTTCCCATTTATGATATGTGTTCATGTTGACTATTACATTAGTGTTGCCTGTATAATCGTGTGTTAGGGAATAAGTTAAGGAACGTTACTGATATCTAGTTGTCAATCTTGTGAAATGAACTTGTATTTAATACTTGTTGGTTTTACAAGTGTGGTGCATGTTCATTATGAATGATTGTTGTGTTGTCTGTGACATTTGGTTGGCTCGAGTACCATGCCTGGTACAATTCATTGGTTGGCTTGGGTACCATGCCTGGTACTAACTATCTATCAGTTTGCTCGGGTACCATGCCTGGTACAGATTCTATCATGGTTGGCTCAGGTACCACGCCTGGTACATATTTGATTATTTTTGTGTGTTGGTTCTATGAGTGGACTGGGTTGTTTCTTATGATATAATTATTGCATATTGGTCCATGAGTGGCCAAGTTATTGAGTCTATATGCTGGGATGGTTTTTGTGTAGATCGAGATTCCATGTTAAACACTATAAATGATGTCTTAGAGATCCTTGGGTGGTCCGAACACTTGCAAGTTATGACTTAGATATACGTGGACTGTTTACTTTGGTAGTTGGATATACTTCTGGTTGCAGAGTCATAGTATTAACTTGGACAATGGTTTGTAGTCCTAGTCTTAACTTAGTTTGTCATATTGAAGACTGGAAGTCTGGGTATATTCACTATCTTGGACTGTAGATTTCTGTCAATGAGGCTTTGGATATGTCGGTAGGGTGGTAAATCAGGGTATTATAGGTTGTCTATTAATTGGCTAGGTGGGGTGGATGGCAAACCTGATTGTTGAGACTTGAACCAGTAAGGTATTTATAGTGGTTAGTAAGATGGGTAGACTAGGGAAGTCTTGGTGTTGCAAGTGACAATTGGTTATGACCAGGATAGAATGGTGGGAGGTCTCCAATTGGTAGAGTTGGCAACGGAACTGGGTAGGAAGGCTTGGGACAGAATGTATAGGTTCATGGATGTTTTACCATGGTAATAAAGGTTGTTGATAAAGGAATGGATTTGGTAACTTTATATTGCATGTTTCTTTTAGATTTTGACATGATATTATGTGGTGGATTCGGATCGACTGATGATGCCTACCAGTACGTATTGTGTGTACTGATACTACTCTTTCTATACCTTTTAGTATAGTCTGGTTGCAGAATTAGTGATATTTCCTAGGTACAGGATGATGGTTATCTCCAGCCGCTTCTACCCCTCTCTTACTTATGGTGGAAGTTGTGTTTTATTATACTTGTACTTCTTCTTAGAGCTCTTGTACCTATTTAGACTAGTTCCTAGGGAGGGTTTGTATTCAAGTTTTGTAAAGGATTTCATTGTACTCAAGTTTATAAATGTTTTCTAGTATTAAAGAGGCTATTTTTTATGTTTTATTATTGACTTCTGCATTACCTATTGAATTGGGTGGTAAGAGTTCTCCTATCTAGGTTCTTAGAGTAGGTGCCCGCACAACCCAGTAATTAGGTCGTGACATCAATTCATAGTTTGTTAACTCATAGTATCTAGGGTTATGGTTGGACATGAAAGTTGATGTTTGATTATCGTATTGGTTGATTTCAATTTTCATTATTGAGTTATTTATCTTCTCTTGATATTAATTATTTGATTGACTGATCACCATTCAAACACTATATGTGTGCATAGATTAAGTGGGGAATAGAGAATCTACGTACGTAATAAAGGAATATAGGGCTTGGTGGTGAACCTTATAAGGAAAGAAGATTGATTCTGCAACATGAATAAGAATATACCCATTACCCTTTCCCAATTAATACAGAAGAAAAATAACATGCACTTCACTATCGATCGACAACCTTAAGAATATATGCATTAGAAATAGTCGAGTAGGTTTAGAGTTGTTTGGAAAGACACTAAATATAGCAATTATCATCCTGTTATTAGTAACTTAGGAAATTAATTAAACATATAGTTTGATAACTCAATTGGTTTGTTTAAATACCATGACCTTGGATCCTCTCTGTAATTTGAATTTTGAAACATATAACTTCGACTTATTTACAATTTATCAGTAATTTACATTCAAACCAAATCATTTCCAATTGCTTGTTACCTACTGAATAGCTATAATATCAAAATGAGTTCAAACTAGAACATCAATTCGTCAAATCCTTGTGGGTATGATATTTGGACTTACATCCTTTATTACTTGTACGACCGTGTACACTTGTATGTGCATTTGGATGCAACATGCATCCCCATAGGTTATCATCTCAGGCCTGATGCTTCATAGACCTTATAGTAATGCCCTAAATCTCCTCTAGGATCTTACCTACTGTGAAATTATATGGTGGATCAACTATAGGTAGGCGGGTGTCTGCCTGTTCCTCAGATACACCCACCCTATGGAGAAATTATGTAAATGTGCCACTATAATAAAAACTCTTACATGCTCCCTCTCTGGCGTACTTCATCTTCTCAATAATAATAGCTCATATATTGATTGTCTGCCCTGTCATCAACATGTATACTAGGCTAACTCGGTCTCTAGTCACTGCTGTAAAGTGCTCACAAGGCAGCAACCTACTATAGACGATCCTCTGCAAATATCTAGTCTCTCTGGAGAAATAGCTCATTCCTAAGGTCTTGTGAGTGTTCTTGTTCTTACGCCTTTTCCATCTGGATATAGATCAAACTCTGCACTAAGTGTGATAGATGGCTTGGTAAGAAGGGTGAGTCTTCATCTTTCTCAGTACACTAGGATCACCCCTAGGAGTGCCCAATTGGTTGCATAACCTATCTTCACAAAACTGTACTATCTAGCCTTGATAGAAAACTCCTCAGGATCCCTCGATGGTTGCTAGTTGGCATAGAACTCTCTGACTAGTCTCAGGTTGCATTCCCTTAGATATGAAAATATAAACTTCAACCCTATTATGTGCACTCTCTCCCATATCTATGGAAACTCTTTCCTTCACTTGGCCTCATTAATTTGTGGCTCTATTATGTACCTCTCCTTAGTGAATGTTTTAAACCATTTCTTCCCCTCAGATATCACCCATTTGGTACCAAACTCTTTGTGTACCTCTCTTGTGGCTGGCACGGATGTAGTTGTTGGCTGTGGTGGGCCTTGACCGACTGAAGCTTGACTAGTGTGAACTCCTTTCCTCTGTTGGCCTTCAGCAGTCTTTCCTTTTCCCCTAGTTTGTCTCTAGTTTTCCATTGTAACTGTAAAATATAGAATTAGTAACTATACAATATGGCTATTAAATGAAGCAAAAAGGGTACAGAATAACCCCACACTTAATTTACTAGCACGAATATTCAGACTTGCCCAAATCCTTTTAGAAACTTCTGCACTATATTTCTGAACACTCTTTTGATACATCCCTCCAACATTTAAGCACCACTCTACACTTATGCTTTTCTAAACCCTTATAGTTCACCAAATGACTAATGTAGCCTTAAGACGGTCATCAACCATCTATCATAGGTAATGTAATGCCCAAGACTATACTTTGAGATATTTCATCAAACATGTGGTGCTCACAAGGTTCTAGCCAAGCTTGAATGCTAATGGAGTATAATAGTTTACTCAATTTTTTCTCACTTTATCAAATTCTACATAGCTAATCTCAACAATAGTTCATATGGACTCAAGTCTATCATAATAATCATAATTTAATCCATAATAGCATAAAAATTTACCAAAATGGGCAATTTTTCAAGACATTATAAAACCCATCAATTCAATATCAATAAATAACCATGGAATTAGAAATAAACATGTAGTTTATTCTCAATATTATCACTATAGATATTTAGAGATATTAAATTATAAAAAACAAACCCACATTATACTACAATCTAACAATGACATTATCTCTAAATTTTAAAGATTTAAAAAAAAAATTACAACAATAATTTCAAAATAAGCATAATGGAGAAGTTGGGGAATGTGTTAAGTCAGTAATAGTGAAAAAATAATAAAGAAAATATACCACTTGAAGCTTTGAGGACCTTCGGGAAAATTGTAATGAATTTTAATGGAAGGAAGGGGGATTGGGTAAGGGGGGAGGAAGAAAGAAGAGGAAGAGGGTTTTTGGGGGTTTAAAATGTGGGAGGGGACACGGGCTCCACATAGGTCCCTTACATTTTTTTCCTAACAAGTACATTGCATGACGAGGTTGCCTAGACTAGCTAGGACCTCATGTGGCAAGGTCATATAGACTTATCCATTCTTTGTGTGCTTTCATGTACTCGTCCTTGACTCTATTTTTGCGATATTTTTGACCCTCATACCTGCACGTTATCACTTTAAACACTATTGTGGTGGGTTGCCTACCACCCATCACCTTAGTTAAGGTAGTGGCATATTTTTATATTTTTCTAAAAACTATTAAAAATAAGAAAAACAACTCAACCTAAAATAATAACTTACAAATCGTGGGTTGCATCTAGAGTAGTTCTTGATTTAACAACATGATAGAGTTAACTTTATTATCCATATTCATAGAAGTGTTCTGGATCAAAGAGATTTACGCAACAAGCATATTCCCTTAGTCTCTTCTTGTTTCTTTGAACCCCTTCTATTAACTTTCTAAATTTGGAGTTCCATTCATAACTGCGTCTAGCCACATCGTTAACAACTTAGTGGCTTCTTCAAATATAATATCATTCAAGTTTTCACCTGCTACAACATTGGCCTTAGACTCTTTCACTAGATCAAGGGCGCAATAGAATGTATCAAGTATTATATTGTCATGAAGCCCATGATCGGGAGGTATCAAATTCTCTCTAGATCTCTCCCATGCCTCCGATAAGAGTTCTCCTTCTAATTGCCTAAAATTGAAAGTCTTGTCCTGGTCTGTGTCCTTCCTACTACCAGTATCCACTCATGTATGAATATTTGTACCAGCTTAGGTTAAGAGTCTACTTCATATGGTGGTAGGTTTAAGTACTATGTTTTTGTTTCATTTGTCTGAGAGTGTATGGACATTTGCAGCTTCAATTCTTCATCAAAAATCAATTCATTCCTATACTGCACACACACACACTCATAAAGTTCCTCAGATGTTACAGAGGATTGCTCTCCCAAGGGTTATGAAATAGCTCTTTATTCATGAGGTGTCTCTCAATTCAGCCTTGTAGTGATAGTAATGGCACCTCAGGATGATCATCTACCACTTTCAATGTTGCTACTGTTGCATACAATATTGGTAGCTTTGATGCGTTATACACATCGAACACCTTAATCTTGTCATGTCTCACATAGTCAGTTGGAAAGATGCCATATCAATAAGCATTTTGCATGTAGCTAAGAATGGATGTCCAAAAATAAATTGGACTTTCGTATCTGGTTCAAAATCAAGGATTACAAAGTACACCGAGAAGATCAAGCAATTGAAGGAAAACTCTAAGTTTGATAAAAAAAACTCCAAAATTTTTGTTCTTGAACGTTGAAAATGGTTTTCTTTAAAACCCTAAGACTATTATGTAGAATCTTACTTAGAAATCATATGTAATTGTTAGACATACTTATAAATATATTGAATAGGCTTACCTTGACGTGGGAGGAAGAGGAGGAGAGAAAATGTTGTTCTAAGGCTTGGGGAGTTGAAGAATGTGGTAAAAATTGTAAAAAGAAAAAAGTTCACATTCATAATAATTGTATCAGACCACTTATGGCCAACAAGATGCCATGTACGGTTTATAAATCTCACTTAAGGTTTGTATGTTGGACCGTACATGGGCCTCTGTCACGACCTAATTTCTCAGGTCATGATGGCACCTACAACCCCCCTGTAGGCGAACCGATCCCCATAGCCCAGAACGATTAGTAATGGGCTACACTCTAAGCAAGCACGTGGAAGAAGCATAATAAGCAGAAATAAGATAAAGAAGACATAAAAGGAGGAAACAACCTGAAATATATTTCATGACCTGGTATCATAGTACAGAAGACACTACTAAAATACAGAGTGCAAGAAGGAGTACAAAAATAGAATATACAACTGTCTCTGAATAAGCAAAAGAGTAAACAGTGCCAAAAAGAAGAGATATGGCCAAGCCCCGGTCATCAGGAGCTCACCCTAGTCTCAGATGTCCAAAAGCTGCATGAGTATCCACACAGTCAATGGCGATAGCTCACACTAGGATCTACACCAGGAAGATGCAGAAATGTAGTATGAGCACCAATTGCAAAGCAACGGGTACCTAGTAGGCATCATAGGCCGACTGAGCGTATATAAGATATAAAAGCAGCAAATAGCACATAATGAAGAAAGTAGTCACGAAAACAAACAGAGGAAAACACACGGAAGCTAGCCATAGATAGAAGACAAGGAGTATACAAGAGTAATACGCTAGCCATAGAAGATATATCATGGAACACAGGTGAAAGAATAGAGAACGCACCTGGATCCTTGCAACAATAATATATACAGAGAGTTTAAGAAAATGGCGGTATACCAGTAACCTCAAATAATGGGAAAGAAGGAAAAGCAACTGAACATAGTCATGCTAGCAATAAATCTCACAAGGAAAGAATGATCGGAGAACAACTCACAAGTAGCTCTAATATGAACAAGTACTACAATAGGTTCGAGAAACTAATCTACCTACAGTCCCGATGGGCTCCCATACACCCTAGGAACACATACAAGTGAAAACAAACCCTCCGGCATCCCATATTACCAAAGTGTACACTCAACAAATAGCAAACAAGGATGGAACCATACAAACAATGAATGATGTGATATGATATGATCAGATGGTATCGTATGCACCCCCTCTGGCGCCCGTAAGCCTAGAAGGTAGAAACCATGGAAGGCTTTCCTGTATACCCCTCCTCTGGCACTCTCAGCCCGTAACACATAGTCCGAATTGGCAAGGTCCATGGAGGTCTCTGCGACCACATAAAACTCTCAATATCTCAATAATCATGCTTAGAATCTATCTAGGTCTAACATCAGTAGAAAAAGTCATGTCTAGTTCTCCGGCTCACCTGAGCCTAGTATCGTATCAAAATCAGTAGTAAATCATATTTAGCTCTCCAACCCAGCCGAGTCTAGTATCAGTTCAAAATCAGTAGAAAATCATATTAAGCACTCCGGCCTAGCCGAGTCTAGAATCAGTGTGAAAATCATCTCAAAATCTCTTTTAATCCAAGAAAATCCATAAAACCAGTTTAAATCCATTTATAGTCATTTATACAGAAAATGGTCCCTCAGGGCCATGCAAAGTTAGAAAATCAATGATAATTCATCCTGCAGCCATAGTAGTAATAAAAATCAATGCAAAAAATCCTTTGCATGTTAATGATGATATGATCGCAAACAACCAATAGCCCAATGGCTCACAATCAACCTACCGGGCCTGAACAGGCTCAATCTGCTCTACAGCATAGATAACTAGCTCATAATAGTAAATTGATGTCCGGGACTCACGGACATTACCCAATTATCCTACCATTTATGGTCCAAAGGCAAATACAAGGCCATACGGGGCCATAAGTGTGATACTACAAAACTAATTCGAATACCAAAATGAATGTATGAAATTGGACGGACAAAACGAAAGAGGACAAGGTATGGGGTGCCAACCTAATAAACCAACCCAAAGATGCTAAATAGTACATTTATATTCTATATACGCAAAGTCTAAGATAGGGAGGCCGAAACCTACCTGGTGTCCGACGATAAGCTGTTGGGAAGCCAAAGCCCGAGCCCAAATTGCTCCGAGAAGCTCTGAACAGAAATCACACTATCAAGAAAGTAATTTACACATTAAAACAAAGCTAATGGCACCCATATTGCTAGTAATCTAGCCGGATCAAAATCTGGGTCAAAAGCAGGCCAGTGGGCTCCAAAACCAAAACCAAAAATTGTCATAATATTACAAACCTGGCCAGGAATACATGCTCAACAATTGAGCAGAAATTGAGCAACGAAAGGGACCAAACAAGCCCTTAGAACCTCAAGAACAAGGAGGGAGTTAAAATGAAGAATTAACAAAATCTAAAGGAGAAAACTTACCAATTGAAGTCAAAATGAAGACCACGGGCGATAAATTATTCACCCCAATATCTTAGAATGGATCAGTACTGGAAATGGAGCTTTGGAGCTCAAGAAAATGAAGAAAAAACGTTTTGGGTGTGTTTGAAATGAAAATGGAGAAGAAGGAAACTAAATAGTCTGCCAGCACTGCCTAGGCACATGCGGCCAGGCCCACGCACACGCCAAGGGCAAGCAGAGGCCAGGCTATGCGGCATTCCAGCATGCACGTGAGCTGGCCACCGCGCGCGTGGGCATGAGCATGCTGCCTGCCTGCTGCCTAGGCAATGGCAAGAAGGGAGTGGACTAGCCAGCGCCTTCAGTGCGCACGCAGCCTACCATGCATAGGTGATGGCCTGGCTGGTGCAATACCATTAAAATATTCTCGGATGGACCATGAGGAATGCATCTGGGGTCCCGCAAATACAAATGAACTATGCTACTCAACTAAAAATGGTATTTCGGACTCAACATAATTAATGAAATTCTCAATAGAGATCGATTTAACAAAAAGTTAGCCCCACGCCTAAAACCAACCTTTGGCCAACTTTTTCAAAATGGTACCCAATGGCCCAAAATGAGTCTGAAAGCCTCGAGACCCAAACCAAAGGTCCCTCTAGCCCAAAGTCGACATTCCAGATCTAATAGCACTGATGAAATTTCCGTCCGAGGTTATCTTTTCCAAATGTCGACCAAAGTCAAACTTCCAAGTTCAAGTGGACAGAAAACATAGAAAGCAAGATAAAACCAAATCAAAAGCTCCTAGACCCTGGACAAGAGTCCAACTAGACCAAAATCCATGATTGGGAGCTAACAAAACTGCTAAAATTTGATTCCAAGCATGCTTGCTAAGAATGTTGACTAAAGTCAACGATTTTCTAAGTTAATGTCACGCTCCGAGGCTACCCCCTTGACGTAACACGGGACCTGGGACAAAAAGTGCCCCAAGCTAACCCTTGGTCATACCATAACTTAGATAATTCAAATAGACAAGCAAAAGCATAATAGGAAGATTCAAAATCAAAATGTATAGATAATCCAGTCAAATAGGAATACAAATCCAAAAGGAGACTCGCATACTATTTATGTCTGAAAAGCCTCTAACTGTCATAAAGAGTTGCTGGGACAAGACCCCAGCTAACTCGGAATCTAAAAATGAAAGAATAAAGATGAACATCTAACTCTGGTCCTCAAATAATGAGGACTCACCAATAATCAGTTGAACGTCTGGCGTAGTCTAGCCACGAGTCTGAGGGCAAATGCCTGAATCTGCATCGTAAAAGGATGCAGCACAAAATGCATTAGTACTATAGGATGTACTGAGTATATGAGCCTATACAACAATAAATGTAAACGTGCTTGAATCATGCTTGAAAAATTGAAGCCATGCATAATAAGAGAATTCATGAGTAAAATCGTAGTTAAACATAAGACATGAAAATAGAAGATCAACTTCAAAAGTAGAGTATCATATAACTTAAACTGAAAAGCTTTCATACGGGAGTTTCTTATAACCAACAATAGATCATGTGAGCTACAAAGAATCTTACTATATAACCCTAGTTAGCAAAGTTGTTCCAAACTCGGCCATGGTAAAGAACACCATAATCTAACTATATCACCCTAGTTGGCAAAGCTACCCTATGCCCTGCTAAGGCAAGGGCACCATGATAATAAAGAGTGGAACCACTTTTATAAGCCCATCGAGTGATACATAACCTACGCTGGCAACGTAGTTTTTGGACTTGGGTAATCAAATCCTCGTCGCTCGGTGCTAAATACTACTCCCAAAATATATACGTATAGCTCATAATTCTTGTGACATATTTGATGTCAAAACTGTTCATAACTTAGGTAGACATATCTGGATGCCAAATCTTTCATAAAACATAGAGACATATCTAATGTCCAAAACTGTTGGAAAAGCATAAGGATATATCTGATGTCATGCAATTATCAATCATGAGTCTTAAAGCTTTGCATAACCATAATTCAAAATATACTTTCCTTTCTAAAATCATAACTTTGAAGAATTAGGCATGCAATTTCATGAAAATAGAGGTTATGTTATCTAAACATACCAATTTTACTCGAACACATGCAATTCAATGAAATCATGCTAGAATTCATCATCAACATATGGTCTTTTGTAAACACTTAAGGAACCACAATTTAAACATGGATAATGAATAAGAAGTCATGAATTAATACTTTAAAACAAATCCCATCAATTTTCCCCAACTGAGGTAAGAACCCAAATTTAGAAATCCATAAATTCAATCTAGAAGATTGGGGTTTGGGGAATAAGGGTGAAGGGATTCCCTTATTGAATACTCACATACCTTTATTGAAGCTAACCCAACTGAAATTGAAAAGAAAAGGAGGCTTGAACTTGGTGCTTGAGACTTGGAGCTTAAAGGAGTTCCTTTCCCAATATGGTAGATGAATGAGAGATAATGAGAGACTTAGGCTAATAAGAGTAGAAACCCTACTAAAAGTGGTCAAAATGACCTCACTTAAGAGTTAAAAGGGTGGGTAATTATAAAAATACCCCTAGGATTAAATTAAGAAAAATCTATTTTAGAACTCGACTTCAGGTTCCACCGGTCCTTTCCACGGACCGTAGAAGTAACCACGGCTCATGGATTGGATTCGTGGTTACTAAAACAAAATTATAGGCTGTGGATAACTTTCCACAGACTAGCAGGATGACCCGTAGAAACTTCTATGAGTCGTGGAACCAATTCGTGGTTTTGGGGAAATTGACCACTCTCTGTATGATTTCCACGGGTTGGTTCCATGACCAGTGGAAACTTCCATGAACTGTGAAACTGACTCATGGTCCTCATACCTGAGGGTGGTCTGCAGGACTAGAATCACGAGTCCTTTCCATAACTCGTGGAACCATCCATAACTCGTGGACTTGACCCGTGATCCCTAGAAGTTCAAAATTTCTGCAAGTTTCTAAATTTAAAAGCTGAGTCAAATTCGGGGGTGTTACAATATCTCCCCCTTGGTATTATTTGTCCTTGAATGAAGATTAAACAAGTAAAACTGGAGAGAAAATAGTCCAACCAAGCAACAAAACATAAATCTCAAGGATAAACATGAAAATCAAGCTTTTCAGCTTAAAATATGATCAAACTAACTTCGGAAAACATGATTGCGTGCTAGGATCATGAGGCAAACTGATGGAATAGAGTTGGAGAAACATACTAAGGAGGAAGCTAATACCTCAAGTTGAAACTGGGTCGGAAGGAAAAAGATGAGGGTACTTGGCTTTCATGGTTGCTTCTGCTTCCCAAGTAGCTCCCTCAACTAGTTTATTTCTCAAGTAGCTCCCTCACCAAAGCGACTTCTTTGTTTCTCAACCTCTGAATCTGATGATCAAGAATCTCCACGTGAACTTCCTTATAAGTAAGTTTATCCTTCACACTCACATCTTCCAAAGGAACAATCAAGTTCGGATCACCAACACACTTCTTCAACATAAAAACATGGAAAACTGGATGAACCACTTCTAAATCTGATGGCAAATCCAACTCATAAGCAACACTACCAACTCTCCTCAGAATCAGATAAGGACCTACATAGCAGGGACTAAGCTTTCCTTTTTTGCCAAATCTCATCACACCCTTCATGGGTGACACTTTCAAAAACACCCAATCATCAACCTCAAACTCCAACTCTCTCCTTCTCACATCCGCATATGATTTATGAGCGGTCTTCAACCTCTCCCTAATGATCTGAATCTTCTCCATAGTCTTATGAACCGAATCTAGACCAATCAAAGTTACCTCTCCTACCTTGAACCAACTAATAGGAGACCTACACCTCTGCCCATAAAGTGCCTCATAAGGAGCCATCTGGATGCTAGAATAAAAGTTGTTGTTGTATAAAAACTCAATAAGAGGTAAGTGATCATCCCAATTTCCTTTGAAATCAATCACACAAGCTCTCAACATGTCCTCCAAAGTCTGAATAGTACGCTCTGCCTGGCCATCTGTCTGTGGGTGGAAAGTTATACTAAGCTTAACCTGAGTACCAAGACCTTTCTGAAATGACTTCCAAAACAAGGATGTAAATTGAGTACCCCTATCTAAAAAGATAGACAATGGCACACCATGCAATCTGACTATCTCGCGAATGTAGAGTCTGGCATAATCATCCGTTGAATACGTCATCTTAACAGCCAAAAAGTGGGATGACTTAGTCATCCGGTCGACAATCACCCTAATCGAATCATGTTACCTTCGAGTACGAGGCAAACTAGTAATGAAGTCCATATTGATCACTTCCCACTTCCAAGTAGGAATATCAATATCCTGAGTCATACCACTCGGTCGTTGATGCTCTACTTTCACTTGTTGGCAGTTGGGACACTTAGCCACAAAACCTGCTATGTCCCTCTTTATTCCATTCCACTAATAGACTTCTCGTAGGTCATGGTACATCTTGGTGGCACCGGGGTGAATAAAATACCTAGAGCTATGAGCCTCTGTCAAAATACATTGTCTCAACTCATCAACGTCAGGAATACACAATCGACCCTGATATCAAAGCACACCATCTCCCCATTGGGAGAAAACCTCTACCCTCTGCTAATGGACTGCACCCTTCAACTGGTGCAAAATAGGATCACTACCTTGCTTCTATTTCACTTCAGCTACCAAAGATGATTCAGAACCATTCTGAACAATAACATCACCTTCTGTCGAATCCATAAGGCAAACTCCCAGTCGGGCAAGTCAATGAATATCCTTGGCCAATTCCTTCTTTCCGTCCTCAATAGAAGACACACTACCCATGGATAATCTACTCAATGCATCTGCCATAACATTGGCCTTACCCGGATGGTAAAGCACACTCATATCATAATCCTTAAGAAGCTCAAGTCATATTCTTTGACGAAGATTCAATTCCTTTTGAGTGAACACATACTGATGACTCTTATGATTAGTGAATACATCCACGTGAACACCATACAAGTAGTGTCTCCAAATCTTCATGGCAAAAAACACGGCCGCTAACTCAAGATCATGAGTAGGGTAGTTCTTCTCATGAATCTTAAGTTGTCTCAAAGCATAAGCAATCACTTTACCATGTTGCATTAACACACAACCCAAACCAATCCTAGAATCATCACAATACACAACAAAGTCATCTAGGCCCTCGGGTAGAGCCAACACAGAAGCGGTGGTGAACCTAGTCTTCAATTCTTGAAAGTTCTTCTCACATAGATTAGACCACTGAAATTTAACCTTCTTCTGAGTCAACCGAGTCAATGGGGCAGAAATGGAAGAAAATCCTTCCACAAATCTCCTATAGTAATTAGCCAAACCCAAAAAGCTCCTAATATCAGACGAGAAAGTGGGTCTGGGCCAGTTCTTTACTGCCTCAATCTTTTGGGAATTAACTCGAATACCATCTCTAGTCACAATATGACCCAGAAAAGCAACAGACTGCATCCAAAACTCACACTTGCTAAACTTAGCAAATAACTGTCGGTCCTTGAGCATTTGCAACACCACTCTCAAATGGTCCGCATGCTCCTTCTCACTCTGAGACTAGATAAGGATATCATCAATGAACACAATCATAACATATCTAAATACTTCTTGAACACACGGTTCATCAAATCCATAAAAGCTACGGGAGTATTCATTAGACCAAAAGACATCACCACAAACTCATAATGACCATACCGAGTTCTGAAGGTTGTCTTCGGAATATTACACTCTCTAACATGAAGCTGATGATAATCGGATCTAAGGTCGATCTTGGAGAAGTAACTAGCACCCTAAAGCTGATCAAACAAGTCATCAATCCTAGGAATGGGATACTTATTCTCGATTGTGACCTTGTTCAGCTGACAGTAGTCGATACATATTCTTAGGGAACCATCTTTCTTTTGCACGAACAAGACTGGAGCACCCCGTGGAGAGATGCTGGGTCAAATAAAACCCTTATCAAGGAGATCTTTCAATTGTTCCTTAAGTTCTTCTAGAGCCATTCTATAGGGAGGAATAGAGATAGGATTCATATATGGAAGAAGATCTATTCCAAATTCGATCTCCCACTTAGGAGGGACTCCGGGTAAATCTTCAGAAAACACTTCTGGAAATTCATTCGCAACAAGAATAGATTGAAGGGATGAGGTTTCGAACTCCATGTCCATAACCTAAACTATATGATAAACATAACCCTTAGAAATCATCTTCCTAGCCTTAAGATAAGATATGAAATAACCTTTCGATGATGGAGGACTACCTTGCCACTCTAAGACAGGTTCATTTAGAAACTTGAAACTGACAACTCGAGTACGACAATCAACCAAGCCATAACAAGCATACAGCCAATTCATACCAAGAATAACATTAAAATTAGTCATCTCCAACTCTACTAGATCCACTGAAGTGACTCTATAAAGGATTGAGATAGGGTAATTTTGATAGACTCTTTTTGCTAGGACTGACTCACCAACAGGAGTAGAAACACAAAAGGGTTCTAAAAGTTGATCCGAACAGATCTCAAATTTGCATGCTACATAAAGGGTCACAAAATATAGGGAAGCACCGGGGTTTAATAGAGCATACACATCCAGAGAGAAGACTTTCAACATACCAGTAATGACGTCCAGTGAACTCTCCTGGTCCTGTCGAGAGGACATGGCATAAAGGCGGTTCTAGCGCTGACCACCAAAACTAGAAGCAGTGCCCTGCTGGGTTAGTCGACCTCCTGGAGCTGCTGGGGCAGACTGAGTCATGCTACCACCATGTCCCTTCTTTGCAGAAGGGAAATCTTTAATCCTGTGACACACCTGGACATATCTCAAATAACCACCTGAACCATCTAGACACTCGTCGAGATAATTCTTCCCACATTTGGTGAAAATGGAGTAGAAAGACCCCTTTACACCACTCCCCTGAGAATAAGAGCCCGCACCTCTACTAGACTGATCATGATGAGGCCTCGAGGCCTGAGAAGGAGCACTAGCAGTAGAATGCACAGGTCCTGACGACCTCTTCTGAAAGGAAGATCGATATCCACCTCAAGACTTCTGATGGCTAAATCCTGAACCCTCATATCTGTCTCTTTTGTTCTCCTTAGCCATCTCCCTAAGCTTGTCTCCTTCAATCTGGTGAGCATGAGTCATAAGTCTGGCGATACTCATATCGCTCAACAGCATAGCAGATCTACACACCTTCTTTACCAAATCCTAGACTCCATAAATATACTTGCTCATTTGATCATGTGGGTCAGCTACCATAGTAGGAGCATATCTAGAAAACTGAGTGAACCTCAACCCATACTCTTGAATAGTCATGGATCCATGTCTCAAGTTCACAAACTCCTCATCCTTTGCTTGCCATAACTCCCTTGGGAAGAACTGGTCAAGGAAAGCCCTTTCGAAACACTCCCAAGTCATAGGGACCACGTCCCTAGCCCTAGCTTCCTTCCATTGCGTGAACCAGATATGAGCTACATCCTTAAGTTGATAGGATGCTAACTCGACACTATCAACACCAGCCACTTGCATCACATCAAAGATTTTCTTCACCTCATCGATAAAATTTAATGGATCCTCACTCACTTTCGAACCCCAAACTCAGGTGGGTTCATACGGATAAAATCATGAACTCGGGCCGCTATCCCACCTTGAGGGTGGATGGGGATAGGAGCTAGCTGGTTACCCTGAGCAGCCATAGTATGGGCTAGCATATGGATGGCATTCCTGAACTCCTTATTCATGACCTCGGGTGCTAGAACTAGAGGATCAGTATTTCGAGCAGCTCGGTGAGGCATAGCACATCGAGGAGTAATCTGAAGCGTATAAAGAAAGGATTAGAGGGATATTAGAGTTAAAATCTATTGCACGATATGATCATGAAAGAAATGAAGTTTTTTTAAGATATCTCATAACTTCCCTCTCATAAGTGTGGCGTGCTTCAAACACATGAAAGAGACTCTACTCGATGTGACTTTCAGACATCCTAGGACTCTTGAACCTGAGGCTCTAATACCAAGTTTGTCACGCCCCGAGGCTACCCCCTTGATGTAACACGGGACTTGGTACATGCCCCAAGCTAACCCTTGGTCATAGCATAACTCAGATAATTCAAATAGACAAGCGGAAGCATAATAGGAAGATTCAAAATCAAATGTATAGGTAATCCAGTTAAATAGGAATACAAATCCAAAAGAAGACTCGCATACTGTCTATATTTGAAAAGCCTCTAACTGTCATAAAGAGTTGCTAGGACAAGACCCCAGCTAACTCAGAATCTAAAAATGAAATCATAAAGATGAATGCTCTAACTCTGGTCCTCGAATAATGAGGACTCACCAATAATCAGCTGAACGGCTGGCGTAGTCTAGCCACGAGTCTGAGGACAGGTGCCTAAATCTGCATCGTAAAAGGATGCAACACAAAATGCGACAGTACTATAGGTAGTACTGAATATATGAGCCTATACAACAATAAATGTAAACATGCTTGAATCATGCTTGAAAAACTGAAGCCCGCATAATAAGAGAATTCATGAGTAATGTAATACCCCAAAAATTCCAAGCTAAGACCCAAACTATTTCCATGAGTGTCATGATCAATTCCCTAGTGTGTAAAGTGTTTTCAATTTGAATCATGTTCATAAGAAACTTTTATAAGCAAGTTAAGTTGAAAGCACCCCAACAAAAGAAGTTTTCATATAAGACTAAATTAGGATCAACTTAAAATGATCATAACTCCTAAAATATGAAGATTTAGGTGGCCTAGTACCTACCAAATTAAAGTTCTTTGAGTCTTATTTCCAACGCCACTGACCGCGCATTAATTCGAGTCCGAAGAAAAAAGTTATGGATATTTTACAGCAGTGCTGCCAGTGACTACGGGTGGAATGATGAACCGTGGTTCTGAACCACGGTTCGTATTGTAACTCGTGAAAACAGATCTGCAGTTTAAAATTTTCAGCTTCAAAATGATGAGTTGGTTGCAACCCGTAGACCAAAACCACGGTCCGTACTTTGACCCGTGGTTTGTCAATTTTCAGCCTTTCTTCCAGATTTCCACAGGTGACTTCACGGATCGTCGTTTCAAACGCCGGACCGTCCTGTAACTCGTGGAATCACCTTCAGAGAACCCCAGAACTGAAAAGGCAGAACCACAACTCAGTTGACGGTCCGTCATTCAGAACCACCGCACGCCAACCAATCCGTGGTTTGATATTCCGAGAATTTCAGCAGTTTTTAATTTAATTTCCCAGGGGTATTTCAGACCATTCCTTTTTCTTTTAGCTCCGACTATAAATAGTTTTAGGCTTATTTTATTAAGTCAAATACCTCCAAACTATCATATTTCCTCACTTTTTCTCTCAAGACAATTTCAAAGAAGAAAAGAGTGTTCTTCTCCAAAGTTCAGACCTAGTGTTCTTCTCCAAAGTTTTCAACCTTCAAGATAGTTAAAGATTCTCCATTAAACAAGTATGTGGGTACTTAGTGAGGGTTCAGTTCACCCTTATGCCCAAAACCTCAGTCTTCTATTTCAAATTTTGTGATGTTAGAAACTAGGGTTCTTACCCAATCATACTAGATTTATACGGAACTCAGTCCTTATGATTTCTACGTGAATTATAGTCTATTTTAGAAGATTTGCTCCACTTTTTTAATGACTTGCATGATCTTTTACAAGAATCTAAGAAATCAAGAACTTAGGCTGAAATTATAGTATTTCCATGAGAATTGGTTTTTCCTGAGAATTTAACCCAGATTACTAGCATTCGATTTTAAGCATGAAATTAGCCAGTTTTTCAGTCTACAGGATTTCTTTAAATTTTTCCAAATTCAGCGTTCTTTTCAGAATATAGTTCAGCTAGTTTGCATTCAGTCTAAACAATTTTAAGACTCCTCATGATGATTTTAACTATGGGTTTTGCTTCGAGACAAGCATTCATGATTTCCAATTACTTCAGTCCAGTTATTTTAGTAAGAAAGAACTATGCATGATTTAGCAGGCTTTAGCTTACCCTCAATATTTTTTACAAGAAAATGTTTTTAAATATAGACTTCCAACATATGCCATCAATGATTACAAATTTAGTAAGTTTTTTGTGATTAGTATGACATCTAGATATGTCCACCTACTTTATGAATACTCTTCAGTATACAATCTTCCAGAAATCATCTTGGCACTGGGTTAGCCAGAATTACATGATTAGAATGCTTCAGCTTCAGTTATATTTTACATTCTTAAATTATATCAATATTTGAGCTATCCAGTATTTTAGTTGCATCTACAGCTTTATATTCAGTTGGGAGTAGACTTAGTACTGAGCGGATGAAGGGATGAAGACTCGACTGTCAGACTAGGCTGAGACCATTAGTCGAAGTCTCTAAGTCCCAGAACTATGGCACCACCATAGGTATTAAAGGAGTCATCTGTCAGACTAGGCTGCACATCCTTTTACCTTGTGGACATCAGTAGTGGATCCACGTCAAATTTGTTTGTACCCTTGGCAAGGTATGAACACCCTCCCAGTCAGGGTTACAGGTTGGCCCCATAGTTAGCTCATCTTGAGGTATGTAAGTTAATAGTAGCTCCAACAGTCCATATTCATTATTGTATTGACCATGTATTCAGATTTTTAGTTATTCAGATCAGTTCAGTATTATACAGACTCATGTTTATATACTTGGTCATTGCATCAGTTTATATCTTTCATCTTGCATTCAGTATACTACATCAGTACTTACAGACATACTTTATCTTGTTAGTCCATGAAATCCCAAGTAACAGGTTTACTTATCTTTAAACATCATGATCTCATAGTTACAGTCCAGTAACGGGATTTACACTCTCTTCAGTAAAAGAGTCTATACTATACAGCTTTGATTTATGCACTTCAGCTATTATACATAGTTCAGTTTTCAGCCATACCTTTAGTATACACGTATCTTCTCATGATTTACAGTAAGTGCATGTCTCACATGCTCAGTACATTCAAAGTATTGACCGCATACCTTCCTTGTGGTGCATCATTTTATAATGTAGGTTTCAGTGCTAGCTCCCAGGATCATGGTCAGACGGATCACAGCTTCCAGTCAGCAGAGATCAAGTTCTCTTTTTTTTCAGGAACTCCAGTCAGTTAGTAGCTATAGAAGTTATTTCAGTCCTTTATACATTGATTAAAGATAGTTGAGGGTCATGTCCCAGCTAACTGTAGTTCAGTGTTAGTAGAGGCTTCATAGACAGTCAGACAGTCAGTCACTCAGTTGTATAAATTTTCAAATACTATTGTATCTCAGTTTATGATATTTCATTTGTTTATAATATTTTCAAAAGAGCTCAGTACATTTCAGCTTCCGCATTTACTTTCAGTCTTTATCTCAGAGGTATGCTAGGCCATGGGTTAGCTTGGGGTCACTTGTGACTCTAAGCACTGTGTTGCGTCTAGGGTGTAGGCTTGGGGCATGACAAACTTGGTATCATAGAACAGAGTTCAAGTGTCCTAGGGTGTCTGTGAAGCCATGTCTAGTAGATTCTCGCAGAACGGTACGGAGACGTCTGTACTTTTCTTTGAGGGGATATAGGGCATTTAGAAAATGTTTCCCTTTGTTCATACTCCAGATCGTGAAGTAAAGTCATTCCTTCAGAAACTTATACAGATTCATACATTGATCCAATTCCTCCAGTCATGCCTCATCTTTGAGGGAGTGGAGACAGTATAGTTCAGATCCCTATCAGGGAGATGCTCTCAGATAGAGCCATCAGAAAGTTAATAGACTGCACAAGGACTTAAGAGGATCCCACTAGTGCATTAAAGTCTACTAATTCAAAGTATGTATCTTTTCCCCACTCGTGCAGTTGAGCCTACAATAGAATGTGCTCTCAGATCCTCTTCCAGAAACTCTACCTCAATTGGCACCTTAGCCAAAATTATGATCTTTTCTAAGAGCTTGGGTAGTATAGTCACTTAAAAGTTAGTATGAATATAGATATTACGATCCATAAGTGACAGAATGACCCTAGAACTAGGTGTATGGATTCAGAATTGTGGAAGTTATAAGATGTATATGTGACGCCTAGATGAGTTGGTAAATTGTGACTAAGTCATGAGATAAAGGAGAGAGCCTTAAGCATTAGAAAGGTAGATGTGCACCGAGAGTAGTTGTTGTATGATGTTCAGAAGATTATAGATAGATGATGTTGAGTCCCTCAACATGGTTTAATTCAGTTGATATTGGTGGATGTGAACTTAGAGATGTGATGTTAGTAGACGAATAGGCAAAGGTTAGATTGCTAAATATTAGAAGAAGTAAGTTATCCACTCCAGTAAGAGTATGCATCCTCTAGTGATAGCCTTAAGGGTAAAGAGGAAGCTAAGAGATGCATCAGAAGGAGAAGACCTAGCAAAGGTTTAGCATCTTCAGTTATAGCCTAGTTCAGGAGAGAGATCCACAGACTTAGAGAGGTGACTTTCAAGCTAAGAGGGAGATGATAGAATGAAGACCCAGGTTGAGTTTTGAGACTCAACTAGTATAGGATTCTAGAAAGGGCTATGATGGGATATCGATCCATTCCTATTCCAGCACATTTACTAGCAATTCAGTCCAGATGACACCATACTCAGATGTATTTATGTCATACTCATGTATAAGTTCATGCACTCCATATAGATTCATGTCCATACTCAGCTCCTTGAACAAACAAAAATTTCTCCAGACAGCGATTCTAGTCTTAATCCATGATTCTATGAATTCCAACTTTATGCGATGAGACTCGATAGATATTTAAACTCATGTCTCACAGTATGTTCAGTTCTATGTACTTAGTTCAGTACTCAGGATATGCCTTGATGGCTAATGAAATCATGCTACTTCATGTATATGCTCGGACCAAATTTCCCGAATAGTTCATGCTTATGATTCGTTACTCCAACTATGCTTCAGATGTCTAGTATGTGAGACTCAGATCTTTGTAGTTGACTTTTCAGACCTTACCTTGAGTGGATAGATCACACTAGGTGTAAGTCAAGATCGATCAGCATTCCTCAAGTTGTGATGCTCCCACTCCATTCCTTCAATGATCTTAGCTTATGTCATCACAGCAGGTAGTAGAGGAAGCCAAGTAGTAGCCTGGATGGAAAGAACTAGATTTTCCTCTTCTTGGTGCTTGCAGTTACAATTTCTACATATGCTAGTGAAGATTATAGAAGACTCAGATAGTGCCAGCTCTAAACAAGCCATAAGATGATCATAGTACTAGGCTTGAATATCATGGTGAAATACATGTGGGCCTTTGCTTTGTGCGACTAGTAACCCATTGGTTAGAACTCAAGGTTAGCTAATTTTTGTGATAAGAAGGAATACCATTCTTGGGAGATCACTCTAGATGCAAGAGATTTAGTCGAGATAGGCTTGAACATGTGAAAGAACATAGTTAGGCTCATACCTCAGAATCTATATGTATGCTGATAAGAAGTTTAGTTGCAAATAGTAAGTTTTGGTATTCGGAGAAGTTGGTGTAGTTAAAACGGGTGTTCCTAAGCATAAAAGATGCCAACCGTATTATTTGAGGCGGGAATAGTCTTGTTCTTACTCCCTGCCCAAGGTGCTCATACCTTATGTCCAGTAGCTTCAGATAGAAAGATAGTAGACTCCTCATATCAGGCCAGTTCAGATCTGTCAGTAATTAAATCACTCCTAAGGTTAGAAGGCCTTTCAGTCAGTTCAGTCCATGCTAGTAAGTTCAGTTTAGAAGAGAATAATTTTCTCTTATAGTTATTCCTTTCAGTTTTATGCCCCTTCCGGTCAATTGTGATTTCTGAGAAGGTGTTCGTTCTTTATGAGTTTTACCTAAGTCCCTACTCTCACTCCAGACCAGTCATCATGTTGGACATTCAGTTTCATGTCCTATAAGTGTTCTTATGCTCTCAGTATGCATACATGCCTCACGGACCCAGCTCAATTCATATTTCAGTCAGAAATCAATTACCATGTCAGTACTCTAGCTTTTAGAACTCAGTTGGTGGGATTGAATCTCTTTCCCCACAACCTCAGCCTAGTAAGTCTTCATTCGAGGACGAATGATCCCAAGGGGGAGATATTGTAACACCCCAAAAATTCCAAGCTAAGACCCAAACTATTTTCATGAGTGTCATGATCAATTTCCTAGTGTGTAAAGTGTTTTCAATGTGAATCATGTTCATAAGAAACTTCTATAAGTAAGTTAAGTTGAAAGCATCCCAACCAAAGAAGTTTTCATGTAAGACTAAACTAGGGTCAAATTCAAATGATCATAACTACTAAAATATGAAGTGTTGGGTGGCCTAGTATCCACAAAATTAAAGGTCTTTGAGTCTTCTTTCCAACACCACTAACCGCGCATTAATCTGAGTCCGGAGTAAGAAGTTATGGATATTTTACTGCAGTGCTGCCAGTGACTACGGGTGGAATGACGAACCGTGGTTCTGAACCACGGTCCATACTGTAACTCGTGAAAACAGATCTGCAGCTTAAAATTTTCAGCTTCAAAATGACGAGTTGGTTGACGACCCATAGACCAAAACCACGGTCCATACTTTGACCCGTGGTTTGTCAATTTTCAGCCTTTCTTCCAGATTTCCATGGGTGACTTCATGGGTCATCGTTTCAAACGACGGACCGTCCTGTAACTCGTGGAATCACCTTCAGAGAACCCCAGAACTGAAAAGGCAGAACCACAACTCAGTTGGCGGTCCGTCATTCAGAACCACAGCACGTCACCCAATCCGTGGTTTGATATTCCGAGAATTTCAGCAGTTTTTAATTTAATTTCCCAGGGGTATTTCAGACCATTCCTTTTTCTTTTAGCTCCGACTATAAATAGTTTTAGGCTTATTTTATTAAGTCAAATACCTCCAAACTATCATATTTCCTCACTTTTTCTCTCAAGACAATTTCAAAGAAGAAAAGAGCATTCTTCTCCAAAGTTCAGACCTAGGGTTCTTCTCCAAAGTTTTCAACCTTCAAGATAGTTAAAGATTATCCATTAAACAGGTATGTGGGTACTCAGTGAGGGTTCCCCTTATGCCCAAAACCTCAGTCTTCTATTTCAAATTTTGTGATGTTAGAAACTAGGGTTCTTACCCAATCATACTAGATTTTTACGGAACTCAGTCCTTATGATTTCTACGTGAATTATAGCCTATTTTAGAACATTTTCTCCATATTTTTAATGACTTACATGATCTTTTACAAGAATCTAAGAAATCAAGAATTTAGCCAGAAATTGTAGTATTTTCATGAGAATTGGTTTTTCCTCAGAATTTAACCCAGATTACTAGCATTCGATTTTAAGCATGAAATTAGCCAGTTTTCAGTCTACAGGATTTCTTTAAATTTCTCCAAATTCAGCGTTCTTTTCAGAATCTAGTTCAGCTAGTTGGCATTCAGTCTAAACAAGTTTAAGTCTCCTCATGATGATTTTAACTATGAGTTTTGCTTCCAAACAAGCATTCATGATTTCCAATTACTTCAGTCCAGTTAATTTAGTAAGAAATAACTATGCATGATTTAGCAGGCTTCAGCTTACCCTCAATATGTTTTACAAGAAAATGTTTTTAAATATAGACTTCCAACATATGCCATTAATGATTACAAATTTAGTAAGTTTTTTGATTAGTATGACATCAAGATATGTCCACCTACTTTATGAATACTCTTCAAAATACAATCTTCCAAAAATCATCCATCACTAAGCCAGAATTATATAATTAGAATGCTTCAGCTTCAGTTATATTTTGCATTCTTAAATTATATCAGTATTTTGAGCTATCCATTATTTCAATTGTATCTATAGCTTTATATTCAGTTGGGAGTAGACTTAGTACCGAGCGGACGAAGGGATGAAGGCTCGGCTATCAGACTATGCTGAGACTTTTAGTAGAAGTCCCTAAGTCCCAGAACTACGGCGCCACCTTAGGTATTAAAGGAGTCAGCTGTCAGACTAGGCTGCACATCCTTGTCCCTTGTGGACATCAGTAGTGGATCCACGTCAGATTTGTTTAAACCCTTGGCAAGGTATGAACACCCTCCCAGTAAGGGTTACAGGTTGGCCCCATAGTTAGCTCAGCTTGAGGTATGTCAGTTAATAGTAGCTCCAACAGTCCATATTCATTATTGTATTGACCATGTATTCAGATTTTTAGTTATTCAGATCAATTCAGTATTATACAAACTCATGTTTATATACTTGGTCATTTGATCAGTTTATATCTTTCAGCTTGCATTCAGTATACTACATCAGTACTTACAGACATACTTTATCTTGTTAGTCCATGAAATCCCAAGTAATAGGTTTACTTATCTTTAGACATCATGATCTCACAGTTACAGTCCAGTAACAGGATTTACATTCTCTTCAGTAAAAGATTCTATACTATACATCTTTGATTTATGCACTTTAGCTATTATACATAGTTCAGTTTTCAGCCATACCTTCATTATTCACGTATCTTCTCATGATTTACAGTAAGTGCATATCTCACATGCTCAGTACATTCAAAGTACTGACCGCATACCTTCCTTGTGCTGCATAATTTTATGATGTAGATTTCAGTGCTAGCTCCCAGGATCATGGCCAGACGGATCACAGCTTCCAGTCAGCAGAGATCAAGTTCTCTTTTTTTTTGGGAACTCCAGTCAGTTAGTAGCTATAGAAGTTATTTCAGTCCTTTATACATTGATTAAAGATAGTTGGGGGTCATGTCCCGACTAACTGTGGTTTAGTGTTAGTAGAGGCTTCATAGACTGTCATACAGTCAATCACTCAGTTGTATAAATTTTCAAATACTATTGTATCTCAGTTTATGATAGTTCATTTGTTTATAATATTTTCAAAAGAGCTCAGTACATTTCAGCTTCCGCATTTACTTTTAGTCTTTATCTCAGAGGTATGCCAGGCCATGGGTTAGCTTGGGGTCACTTGTGACTCTAAGCACCGTGTCCCGTCTAGGGTGTAGGCTCGAGGCGTGACAAGTAAAATCGTAATTAAACATAAGACATGAAAATAGAAGATCAACTTCAAAAGTAGAGTATCATATAACTTAAACTGAAAAGCTTTCATACGGGAGTTTCTTATAACCAACAATAGACCATGTGAGCTACATGGAATCAAACTATATAACCCTAGTTAGCAAAGTTGTTCCGAACCCTGCCAAGGTAAAGAACACCATAATTCAACTATATCACCCTAGTTGGCAAAGCTTCCCTATGCCCCGCTAAGGCAAGGGCATCATGATAATAAAGAGTGGAATCACTTTCATAAGCCCATCGGGTGATACATAACCTATGCTGGCAACTTACTTTTTGGACTTGGGTAATCAAACCCTCGTCACTCGATGCTAAATACTACTCCAAAAATATATATGTATAGCTCATAATACTTGTGACATATCTGATGTCAAAATTGTTCATAACTTAGGTAGACATATCTGGATTCCAAACCTTTCATAAAACATAGGGACATATCTAATGTCCAAAACTATTGAAAAAGCATAAGGACATATCTGATGTCATGCAATTCACAAATTATGAGTCTTAAAGCTTTGCATAACCATAATTCAAAATATACTTTCCTTTCTAAAATCATAGCTTTGAAGAATTAGGCATGCAATTTTATGAAAATAGAGGTCATGTTATCTAAACATATCAATTTTACTCGAAGACATGCAATTCAATGAAATCATGCTAGAATTCATCATCAACATATGAGCTTTTGTAAACACTTAAAGAACCACAATTAAAATATGGATAATGAATAAGAAGTCATGAGTTAATACTTTAAAACAAAGCCCATCATTTTTTCCCAACTTGGGTAAGAACCCAAATTTAGAAATTCATAAATTCAATTTAGAAGATTGGAGTTTTGGACATAAGGGTGAAGGGATTCTCTTATTGAATACCCATATACCTTGATTGAAGCTAACACAACTGAAATTGAAAAGAAAAGGAGGCTTGAATTTGGAGCTTGAGACTTGGAGCTTGAAGGAGTTTCTTTCCCAATATGGTAGATGAATGAGAGATAATGAGAGACTTAGGCTAATAAGAGTAGAAACTCTACTAAAAGTGGTCAAAATGACCTCACTTAATAGTTAAAAGGGTGGATAATTATAAAAATACCCCTAGGATTAAATTAAGAAAAATCTGTTCAAAACTCTTCTACAAGTTCCACAGGTCCTTTCCATGGACCGTAGAAGTAACCACAGCTCATGGATTGGAGTCGTGGTTCCTAAGCCAAAATTCCAGGTTGCGGATAACTTTCCATGGACTAACAGGATGACCCATAAAAACTTCTACGAGTCATGGAACCAATTTGTGATTTCGGGGAAATTGACCACTCTCTGTCTGATTTCCACGGGTTGGTTCCATGACCCGTGAAAACTTCCACGAACCGTGAAACTGACTTGTGATCCTCAGACCTGAGGGTGGTCTGTAGTACTAGAATCATGAGTCCTTTCCATAACTCGTGGAACCATTCATGGCTCGTGAACTTGACCCGTGATACATGGAAGTCCAAAATTTCTGCAAGTTTCTAAGGATATCATCAATGAAGACAATGACGAACAAGTCCAAATACTATCTGAACACCCTGTTCATTAAGTCCATGAAAGTTGTAGGAGCATTGGTTAGTCCAAAAGACATAACTACAAATTCATAGTGACCATACCGAGTCCTGAAGGCTGTCTTCGGGATGTCACTACCTCTGACTCTGAGCTGATGATAGCCGGATCTGAGGTCTATCTCAGAAAAGCAACTAGCGCCCTAAAGCTGGTCGAATAAGTCATCAATCCTGGGGATGGGATATTTATTCTTGATTGTGACTTTGTTCAACTGACGGTAGTCAATGCACATCTTGAGTGAACCGTCCTTCTTATGCACGAACAATACTGGAGAGCCCCATGAAGAGATGATGGGTCTGATGAAGACCTTATCTAGAAGGTCTTTCAGCTGTTCTTACAATTTCTTAAGCTCAGTTGAAGCCATTTTGTAAGGACGAATCGAAATAGGCTGGGTATCTAGAAGGAGATCTATTCTGAAGTCGATTTACCATTCGGGAGGAACTCCAGGAAAATCTTCTGGAAACACTTCTAGGAACTCATTCACCACTGGGACTAACTCAAGAGTTGGAGTCTCGGAGTTTGAATCCTTAACCCAAACAAGATGATAGATATACCCTTTGGAAAATATTTTTCTGGCTTTAAGGTAAGAGATGAAATTACCTACAGGCACTGAGTTATTACCCTTCTATTCTAAGACTGGCTCATTTGGGAACTGAAACCAAATGACCCTATTTTTACAATCAACTGAGGCATAACAGGAATGTAACCAATCTATGCCTAGAATGATATCAAAATCTACCATTTCTAACTCTACAAGATCTACTGAGTTGACTTTCTGAGAGACTGTGATAGGGCAATTTCTATATTCCTGTCTAGCTATAACTGGGTCACCAACTGGAGTAGAGACTGAGAAGGGTTCTGGGAGGATTTATGGACTGATATCGAAGTTTACTGCTATATATGGAGTTATAAATGAAAGTGTAGCACCTGGGTCTAACAGTGCATAAACATCTAAATGGAAGACTTGCAACGTACCTGTGACCACATCGGGAGAATCCTCCTGGTCTTGTCGAGTCTGAAGAGCATATAATTTGATCTAATGCTGACCCCCTCTTGTACCAGATAAGGCACCCTGCTGAGTGGGGCGGCCCGCTAGAGCTGGTGAAGTAGTAGACTGAGCTTTGTTACCTCCCTATCCCTGCTTGGCGGAGGGGCAGTCCTTCAACCTATGACCTAGCTGACCACAACTAAAACATTCCTCTCTTCCAGCAAGACACTCACCTGGATGGTTCTTGCCACACTTTGGGCATGATGGAAAAGTACGGTTACCTGCAGCACTGCCCTGAGACTTAGAGCCTGATGCTCTTCTTTTCTGGTCTTGACGAGGCCTGGGAGATGGAGCACTAGTTGATGAAGGCACTGAGGATGTGGATCTCTGCTAAAATTATGAGCGACTCCCACCGCCCGACCTCTGCCGAGAATATTCATAGTTACCTATCCTAGCCTTTTTGTTATCTTTAGCCATTTCTTTGAGCTTATCCCCCTCAACCTGCTGAGCATGGGTCATCAGTCTGGAGATATCCATATCCCCTAATAGCATAGCATTCCTGCACTCTGTCTTTACCAGATCGGATACTCCAAATAAGAACTTTCCCATTTGAGCCCTTGGATCGGCTACCATATGCGGAGCATACCTGGAGAGCTGAGTGAACTTCTGTCAGTATTCCTGGACTATCATGGACCCCTGCCTTAAGTTCATAAATTCATGGGCCCTAGTCTCCCTCAACTCTCTCGGGAAGAACCTGTCCAGAAAATCTCCAGTAAAATAATCCCAAGTCACAGGAGCTGCATTTGCACCCCTGTTGTCTTTCCACTGTGTGAACCAGATGTGAGCCACATCCTTGAGTTGATAAGATGCTAACTCGACACTATCAGAACCAGTCACTTGCATTACCTCGAGAATCTTCTTGATCTCATCAATGAAATTTTGTGGGTCTTCACCAACCTTTGACCCTAGAAACTCTGGTGGATTCATACGAACAAAATCACGAACCCTGGCTGCAGCTGATCCACCAGCGAGGTTCGTAGGAACTGGGCCTACTGATTAGCCTGATTGGTAACTGTCTGAGCCAACAGCTGAATCGCATTACGGAACTCTGCATTTGTAACCTAATGTTCCAGGACAGGAAGAACTGCCTCAGTATTGCATGCGTTAACTCTGCGAGGAGGCATGATCTAAAATGTACAACAACGGATTAGAAGGGAGAAGTTTATTGACACTCAATCGCATGATAAAAATAGCAAAAGAAGTGAAGTTTTTCTTAGAATACTTCATAGCCCTCCCTCATAGGTGTAGTGCGTTTCACACTCATGAACGAGACTCTACTTAGTGCGACTTTTAGACACCCTAGGACTCTTGAACCTGATTATCTGATACCAAGTTTTTCATGCTCCGAGACTAGACCCTAGACGTAACATGGGACCTAGGATTACAAGTGACCCCGTGCTAACCCTGAAACTGGCATATCACAAGCATACTGAATATAATTCTAAACAAATGGAAGCATAACTGAATAAGGAGTATAATCTAAAAAGAATTCAACTGAAAATAGAATATCTAAACAAATAGTTGTCTACAAAGCAGAACAACCCAAATCAACTGAGTCTGACTCTATGTCTGAAAAGCCTCTAATACTGATGAGTTGTTGGGACAAGTCCCCAGCTAACTCTAAAATACTGAAAGTAAAGACAAATTGACTACTCAAAAGCATATAAAATATATGTCCTTGGATGATGAGGACTCACCACTGTCTGTTGTTGATGTGGCACCGGGGCAAGCTAATTGCGAGGCTGAAGCTGAGAACCTGAACCTGCATCATGATAGGATGCAGCACATAGAGTATGCATCAGTACTTTGAATGTACTGAGCATGAGGAATATGCAAAGCTAACTGAATATATAAACATGCTAAAATACTGAAAAGCTGTAAACTGAACCAAACTGCAGTACATAGGCCCAAGGTAAAAATCATGCATAAATAATTGAAATGCAAGAGTAATATGGAAGCATGCTGAAAGCTAAAAGTAAACATAACTGAGGGCCTAACGCACGTTACTGAAACTAACACTATAGGAGAGTCTATTAACCGATATAAACCATGTGAGCTAAACGTGGAGTCTGATGTATACGCCCAATCGAGAAGACCCAATATACCTTGCCAGGTTATAAAGTCATGACTATGGTGTGATCACTAAAACTGATGCCCAATAGAGGGGACTTATAAACCTACAATGGCGCGTAGTTCTGGGACTTGAGGGTACGTTGAACCCTGGTCCAACTCAATGCTAAATACTACTCCCAAATTGAATATAGCTCAATTCAAAACTGGCATCCTGAGTTTCTGGGTCAGGATTAAACTAGTCTAAAGTCTCTGTTTTTTTGAAATGCTGTAGTAGACTAAAGACTGACTAAATTTTACTTTTGGAACTTATACTAATCAGCTAGGTTGAATTTGAAGGTAACTAACACATTTAAACAAATGTTGTAGTTTAGGGCTAAGTCCATGATTCCTAAAGATCTCGTAAACATCTAAGCAATGCAATATACTCAGTATATGACATTTGAAACAATGCAAAGATCATATATAACTCATGAGCATGGATTCCTTGGAGCAATCTGTAAAAAGGACAAGAACCCTAGTTCTACATTTATGCAAATCATGGAAAAGATCTGAGGTTTTTGGGCATAAGTGTGGACTAATCCCTTACTAAATTCCCAGATACCTGGTGGATGAAAATCCCTGCAAGAATTTGGAGTTGAAGCTTGGAGGAGAGAACCCTAGGCCTGGAGCTTTGGAGAAGACGCTCTGTTCTGACTTGAAATTAAATTTAGAAAGTCTGACTTTGTTTTGGGGAATTAGAATTAATAAAATAAGCCTAATACTATTTATAGTCGGAGCAAAATATAAAGGAAAGGTCTAAAATACCCCTGAGAATTTAACTTAAAAGCTGCTGAAAAATTCGCGTCTTAGGTTCCACGGATGGGTTTTGCGGCTCGTGGAAACTTCAACGGCTTGTGGAACCCTATCGTGGTTCCTGGACCTGGAAAATAGAGCTACTGGAATGGGTTCCATGAGTTGGGTTCACGACTCATGGAAGCTTCCACGGGTTGTGGAACCCACTCGTGGTTCCTATGTTGGAATTCATGGCTCTCTGAAGATTGGTTCCACAAGTTGGGTTCATGACTCGTGGAAGCTTCCACGGGTCGTGGAACCCACTTGTGGTTCTTGGAGACTTAAAGCTGGGCTACTGGGAAGAGTTTCCACGGATGGCATCTACGGTCCGTGGAAACTCCTACGGACCGTGATCATGAGTCGTGGTCCAAACTTCAGAGGAGCAGTCCTCTGATCCTTTCTCCACGAGTCCAGTCCATGACTCGTGGAATATTTCACGGCTCGTGGGAGTGACTCGTGGTTCTACTAACAGTTGGAAATTTATTTTTTTTTTGGTTTTCTGAGCTAAGTTTAGGCTTGGAAGTTCTGGGGTGTTACATTTGCATATTTAGGCAATGGAATTATGAATGTCTAAGTGTCCGGGTGTCAATCATGTGAAATGAACTTGGTTTTGTTGCTTGTTGGTTTTACAAGTGTGATATTGTTCATGTATTTATTGACTATTAGACTTATATGACATTCAGTTGGCTCGAGTACCACGCCTGGTATAGGATACTTATCAGCTGGCTCGGGTACCATGCCTGGTACAGGTTCTAGATTAGTGATCTCGGGTACCACGCCTGATATGAGTTTATTTATATTATTGATTGCAATTGTCGATAATTCAATGAGTGGATCGGGTTAACTGTTGAAATTGTGATTGTTGCATATTGGTCCTTGAGTAGGCCAGAAATTGCATGTTGAACATTTAGGCATTGTCTTAGGGACCCTTGGTTGTTCCGGTCACTTATAAAGGATATATGCTTATTGTCCTTGTTTGTTGTTATGATAGTTGTTGGTCCTGTTTAATGTATTAGATGTAGTTCGGGTTGTTGAATTAGAGTGGTTGACCTGAACAAGGAATGGTAGTCTGGGTCTGGACTTAGCTGTCAGATGGGTGAGATGGGGTGACTTGAGGAGTCTAGTGTTAAGTGTGACTTGGGAAGTCTAGTATTCGTGTGACTTGGGGAGTCTAGTATTCTTGTGACTTAGGACTCTAGTATTCATATGACTTGGGACTCTAGTATTCATATGACTTGGGAAGTCTAGTAGTATTAAGGTGACTTGAGGAGTCTAGTGTTAAGTGTGACTTGGAAAGTCTAGTACTCTTGTGACTTGGGAAGTCTAGTATTCGTGTGACTTGGGAAGTTTAGTATTAAGGTGAATTAGGGAAGTCTTGTATTAAGTGTGACTGGAAAAGTCCTAGTGTTAGGAGGTTGCAGCGGAACCCGTTATGAAGACTTGGGGCAGAACGTACAGGTTGTAGCGGTAATAGTACTAAAGCAAGGGTGGATGATGAAAGACTGGATTTTTTGTATCTTATTACATATTTTCTCTTGATTTCTCATATGATGGCATGCGGTGAATTTGGGTCGACCGATGATGCCTACCGGTACGTGTTGTTTGTACTGACACTACTCTTGCTATACCTTTTGAGGTATAGTCTCGTTGCAGGATCAGTGATGTTTCATAGGTACGGGACGATGGTGATCTCCAGCAGCTTCTACTCTTCATTTCCATGGTGGAAGTTGTGTCTTCTTTTTGTACTTGTATTTTCTCCTGTAGAGCTCTTGTACCTGTTTAAATTAGTTCCTAGGGAGGGTTGTTTTCAAATTGAAAAGGTTTTTACTATATTTAAATTTGTAATGTTTTCTTTTTCAATAGTAAAGGATTACTTTCTTATGTTTTACTCTTAATTTCTGCATTTACCTGTTGAATCGGGTGGTAAGAGTTCTCCTATCTAGGTGTTTAGAGTAGGTGCCCGCACGGCCCAGTAGTTGGATCGTGACATACCCACTCACTAATTTTGACCCATCATCACAAATCTCTAGATTGAAGTTTAGCTACACATAATTAAAGGGAAACAAATTATACCATAAAGTTCTTCTTGTAAACCAGCCATAAATGAAATTGATGATTCAAAAACCTCAAAGACTGTTCAACAATGGTGGAATTCTTCCTCAAAGATGAAAAGTAAGAGTGTTCTCCAAGTACTCCATGAAAGTACTCTAAAAAACAAAAAGAAGATCTCTACAATAACTGAAAATTTGTGTTTTAAAAGTTTCCAAAATCGGCTGAAACTTTCGGACAAATTTGCCCCTGCGATAGTGGTGAGCAGCCGCACACTCGCGACACAACATGATGTGCGGTCCGCACACGGAAGACACAAGTTGATTGAGGCTTCAGTGTTCTATTTTGGCGTGTACGGAGGTGTGTGCAGCTGCACACAGGCTTCTGCACTCCGCACACCCAATTTCTCTTATCCAGTGAGTTGACTTTTATGCATCCTGCCTTGTGCACTCAGCACATGGCCTTGTGCACTCAGCACATAGCCTTGTGCGGTCGCACAGAGGTGCGACTCGCACACCTTTTGAACTTTAACTTTTTCTTCTTTCAATCTTTGGTTTGATTCTTGTCCTCATTTTCTTGGCCTCTTTTGATTCAAAATCCTGATTATCATCTTTAACTCATGAATGCCTGCACATATAAGAATCACAACATAAAAATCGCATAAAAGCATGAGAATAAAGACAATAATTTGTTCTAAAAGACTCAAATAGTTGGTGAAATACCAACTTACCACTTAGTTGGTTGGCTACCTAAACTTTCACCTAGTTGGCGAGGATTTAATTCCCCATCTTGTAACCCCTTCCCTATTTCTCTTCCCCCCCCCCCCCCCCCCCCCCCCCCCCCCCCCCCCATTTTTAAAAAAATCAAGTTGATTTTTCATTTCTTCGGTTTTTGTCATTTTTTTTATAAAATATATGATAATATACTTCGAAAAACATAAAAGGTTCACTATATTCCAACATAGCACTACGCCACTACCAAATCATTACTTTTTATGTAAATAAGTTATATATGTAGCTTCCTCTAAAATATCTTGCATTGTTCAAAAATTTAGCCGTTTTTAAGGAACATAATAAAATTTCTTACAATGTGTTTTTTTTGTATAAAAAGTTAAAGATCTAATTGTAATATACCAAGATATCGTAACAATAATTGAATTAGATAATGATGAATAACTAAAGGATTCAAAGGCAAGTCATTTCGGACATGAAAAAGATTCTTAGAATTATCAAAATAAAAATTACAAATCAAACTAGAAAGTATAAGAAAAAAATTGAATTCCTACAAACGCGAACACCAAGATTACAAACCAAAACAACAAAAGATTAATGTATCATATATATAAAAAAAAATTATATAAATAAAAATATACATATATATGTGAAGTTATAAATTTTAAATAGGTGTATCTGTATAGTCAATTTGGTTTAATTTTTTCAGTTATTTTTTTGTTTAAAATCAAAATCAAACCTAATTATGTCAGTTTTTAAAATTAAAAACCAAAATCAAACCAAACCAAAAAAAGTGTCAATTTTTTTCTTCAGTTTAATTCGATTTTTGAATTTCCGTGACCACCTCTACTCCTACCTGTTTGTATAGAAGTTTGGGAGCCTTTTGTAAAGAACCGCATTTTATTGTAACTACCCTACTTTTTGGTATACAAGAATTCCACACATCAATGAATTCATTTACCTAATAAAAAAACAAAAGGAAGTTAAGCTGCTGGGTGCATTCTCTCTTTCTGGCTACATGAGCACAAAATTCATTTGAATTCTATCCAAACTCCAGTTCCACTGCTGGTGGATACATGAGACGTTGGATTGCAACATATACCAGGCACTCATACTCGTCCTATTACATAGTACATAATAAAATCTGCTGCTAAGCAGGAAAAGTTAAATAAAGATTGAAAAATCATCCTAGAAATATGAAGGAACCCAGGCTGCACCACAAGTTGGAAGTAGACATGCACAAAAAAGGAACAGTAAACACCTCCATTCAATAGCTGCAACCCGCAGAAAAAGTAAAAGGAAGCAACATTGCTGCACGAACTTAACCCCCTTCCTCAGAACTCGTGCAACCATTTCACCACGTGCAATTAAACTGCATTGGTCATGCCAACCCAAGAATAAAGGTAGATGACTTGTCGATTCTTGTCAGTGATATGTTCGGCAAAAATGAGTGCTTCAAATTTAATCTCTCCTTGGTAGTATGATTAGACTAAAGACATTGGACCAAGGATGAGCTACCAAGCCCCTATGAGACATGGGTCACTAACTGACAATTCTAACCTGATTTTGATTTCCTCTGCAAGAATGACCGTCTTGTTGAAAGAGGAACTACAATCTCAAAGACATTCTGGAGCATTCCTTTATCGTAAATGTTATTCTTAACCACCTCCACTTCTTCAAGACGGGACCTTTGGAAGAAGGCTTTCCATTTACTCACAGGGTGCTTCTTTTCATGGTTCAATTCACCTAAACTTGCTTTAAGAGCTGCTGCACTTGCCTTTGCTTCGTTAACCTTCCTCTTCCAGCCTAAGTACTCTTGCCATTTGAATGTCTGCAGTCCATACGAGCAAAATTTAGCTTTAGATGCGAGCTAAGAACAAGCTGCTATTTCAACTTCTAAAATTTTAGGCATAATACATATACAGACACTCAAACTCGGCCTTAGTTGGCAAGTGAACACTCCAACTTTGAGTATGCACATCTGGACACCCCAACTTATCTCCACTGTGTCAATTAAAACTCCAACTTACAAAATGATCATCTAGACACCTCCAAAATTTATTTTCCACGTTGGCGTCGAGTGTCCACGAGACAGAGTGGGAACGAGTTGGATGTTTTGTTATCCGTTGAGACCAAATTGAGGTGTCTAGATGTGCATCCTCAAAGTTGGAGTGCTTATTTGCCAGTTGAGGGCAAGTTTAAGTGTCTATTTATGTATTATGCCAAAATTTTATAGTTTTGCTGAATCTATAAGGTATATGATTAGGATATTCTAATGCATTTCTATGATTAGGACGTTCTAATGTGTTTTTTTATCTTTATCTTGTGTCCCTTTCTTCTTTACTTTTCTTTTTCTTTGCCTAGTCAATTTAAAAAAATAAAGGAGAGACCCAAAGAGAGAATGCTGCAAGCTCTGTCCCAAGACTTGTTAGCAAAAAAATCCAAAATGAATAAACTCAGCCTTTCAAGTTAATATTTTTAGTCGGTCCAAATATTGTTTTATTACAAGAGCAGATTTTTTTTCTTCTTTGTCAAAACATGAGATCTAATCATCTCGAACTGGCCTAAATTTTGTTCAATGATCGATCAGAAGGCATATTTCATTTTAGGTGAAAGGTCCAAGAAAGTAATGTAATACTAAAAAATTACAAGTTCTATTATTAGACACGTGTGTTCCGTAAGCTCGCTTCCGAAGAAAATGCAGGTACTACAAAGGAGAAGAAAAGCCAGAGCGCACAGCCAAACCACAATCATCAATAAGCTACTGGAAATATGTACTGAACTGAACTAAATAGAAAATGACTACCTCATTTGTTGTGGTATTTGTGATACACAGTTTGGTGTGGTATGCAAGGAAACCGGCCAGTAGCATAGACACTATAGCCAGAAATACCATGATAAGTATTTGAGTGTTGTATGAATCCAACAACCACTGATCCAAAGAAGAAGATCATCATTAAGAAACAACCCACAAGCACAAATACAAATATGAATGTACTAAGAGAGCTGGGAAAGGGGAAAATCTTATTTTAGAAAACAAGAAAAAGGTGCAAGCACCCTTAGTTAGATCATCAATGCATACAAAGGATAATATAATTCCAGTGTTTCCATACGCAGCAGAAAAAAACACAATCATTATCAGTACTTATAAGGTTAATTTAAGGGATAATACATAAGTTGCCCCGTGAAGTTATCCAGAAAAGTCATTTACACATCTTTACTTTAAGGGTGACATATCATCCCCCCCCCCGCCCCCCCCCCCAATCATTATTTGAAGTGGAATTAATACCCCTTTCAAAATACAAAACCAGCCTTGTGGTAGAATGTGCTTTACACGCGCTGCCACGAGTCAAATGCTGCTTAATTTTATTTTTTTGATTTTTCTCGTTTTTGTCACTGCTTTTCCCTGTTTTTTCCCGCACTTCTTTCCTTTCATCTTCACCAACACACCATTGACACCACCATAGAAAACCCACCATTTTCAGCCATGGATGACCCACAATTTTTCAGCCATGAAAGACCCATAAGTTTCAACTTAAAGATTTGAATCTCAATCATAAACCTGAAGATTCCCCATTCCATAAAGCAACATTAGCTTTTTCAATCTCATTTCTTGTTCACTCTTCGAGTGTTGCGTGGTATTTTTTTCATGTCGAATCAAGCAAAGTAATGGAGCTGGGAATTACCTACAGTGGAACAAAGATTGTAGTGGTGGGTATGGCGTTGGTGGTTGTCTGGAGATCTTTGGAGGTGGTGAAGAGGCCCTAGTACTGGTGGGAACAAATCTGGTAGTTGTCGGACGTCGTGAGAGGTGATAAAGGCGGAGGATATGGTGGTGGTCGTGAGAATGAAAATGGTGGTTGTCTAGGCATCGTTGGATATGGTGGAGACGGAGGAGACCGTGATGGTGGGAGTGTGAGTGAGTTTAAATTGGTGGTGCTGGCCATGGTAGAGTTTTTGAGCTTGAATTGATATAGAAAGTGGAGGTTTCGCCGGTGATGGCAAATGTTGTCATCACCGGTGGTGGCGATGAGGGGATATGTTGAGGTTTTTTGAGAAATTACTGATGGGAAGAAAAAAATAAAAAGAGGAAATGAAGAAAACAGAAAAGAAAGAAAATATTAAAGAATAAAAAACTAAAAAATGGAAATAAAATATTAAGAATAAATTATAAGTGTAATTAGTTTACAATAAATTGGAAGATGACACGTGTATAATTTAATTGGTTTAATTTTTTTCACTTCACGCGCCTCTAGGAAGGTGATGACACATTCTTTGCCACATCAGCTTTCAGATTTTCTAAATTTCACTTCAAACAAGGATAAGGGGGTAATAGGTCGCCCATAAGGTAAAGTGTGTAAATGACAGTTGTGTTATTTTTCTACTCATTAGATGTGGGGCTGCCAAAGTGAGGGTTCTACCTGCTTTTTCAGCAGGTCGCCTACTATGGACTCTCTATGTCTTTGGATATAGAACAATCCATCCCACCAAAGAAGGTAATTTATACATCTCGATTCACAAAGATGAAGGGCCCAAAAGTCTAAACAGGGGATTACAAATTCCCCATCTCATAACGAATCAACATCTCAATGTGATACACCCCTTTCAATTTTAGTTGAGAAAGAACGGTGAAATCCTAATGTACAATGAAGAATAAGAGGACAGCAAAGCACCAACGGCATGCGAAGTGCATGCGGAACGGAGAAAAAAAACTGTGGAGGAGAAGCAGCCGAGCTCATTTCTTTCACTTCGTGGGCCCAAAGAAGTGTAGTCTTTCTTGGCCAAATCAAGGATTCGGAGCTTCTTACTACGTTACAACACTATATAAATCCATTTTGATTAGTCAAATATATGAACAGAAAGATAGATCCATCTTAAGGGAGACTGGTTCCAGTACAAATATTTGAGATACCTTCTCCTACCCAATAAAGTAAGGGAGACTGACACTATGCTTTATAGAAAATGAAATAGTGATAAGGAGCTGCAGGAAAGTACCCAAAAAAAGGAAGCAACTTTTCTTGAAAATGACTTTGCCGAACAACATTTAGGGGCAACTTATGTACTCTTCACTTTCAGTGCCGCACCCGTGTCAACACGAAATGGGTGTGGGGGTGGGTGTGAGATCCGTACCCAATCTGGTCAACCGATTTTGGGTACTTTGACCAAATTCGACGAGGAAAGTCCAGACAGATTTAATGAATCAAATAAAAGCTAAAATGAAATTGAAAAAAATGGAATATCTTGTATATTGAAATTTCTATGTCACTCCTTTTCCTTTTATCTCCTTCCAGGATTCTCCTCTTGATCAATATTTTCTCCTCAAGTTTTTCCCATAATATCTCATAATTTAGGTTTTATAACTCTATTTTTTAGATATTTGAATTATTTTTAGCCGAATCTCCGCACCCGTATCCATATCTGGATCCTTATCCCCAAATCTTCAAATTGAGATCATGAAGGATCCGACCTCTAGATCCGCACCTGTATCGGACACTCGCACCCGAGTCTGAGCAACTTAGCTTAATTTAATAACGTGCTTTCAAACAGCCATAGTGGTAATAATGCACTCGTATATGCTAATTGTTTTGTTTCTTTTTTTCGGGATAAATCAATTAAGTAATTTATTGACAACACGCCTTTAAGTGTATAATAGAAACGAAGAGTATAAATCAATGTAATTTATTTTATAACACCCATATGTTAATTATCCACTTTTCACCAAAAGTATGATAGAAACAAAAGTGAACTCTCGACTCTTGACAAGGCTCTATCTAGACCTTCAAATGTTCTTCTATTCCTTTCTCCATAATAATGAAGAAATGTTAAAAGCTTAAAGCCTCCATGCCCTCTTCCTACTACTCTCCAATTGCACAATTTCCAACTTGCCAACATTTCTGCAACTATGCCTGAAAGCACCCACGGCATCCAAAGACCACATACACATGTTGAAGTTGAAGGTGGTTGGTGTCATCCCCATTTTGTTTTGCACACGCAAAACCAATTAACCACGATGCATTTCCTCCTCCTAAAGTGGTCAGCTGTCAAAATGAACCCCCTCCCCTCCACGGCATACACCATGTGGAGAATACTACCTCTTTGGGACCGTAGGCGTTTGGCCACAGATTCCAAATATTTTTCCCTTTATTTGGAATTCATGAAGCTGGGGTTGAATATGGAATTCTGTTTGGTTATACTTTTTGTAGAGGAGAGGAGAAAATGATCAAAATGGTCCTTAATGTATGGGGTTAGATATATTAGACTTTCATATATACCACATAGTTGAATGGTCCTTAATGTATGAAAAAAGTGATCGTTTTAGTTCATATATACCACGTAACCGAAATAGGCTAAGATGTATGAAAAAAGTGATCATTTTAGTCCTAAACCTTAAAAGTAACGATGCAAGTCAAAAAATCTATTAAGTTAACTAGCCACTCATGTGAGGGAAACAAAAATTACCCTTTCCCTCTCGCCACCACCATGTGCGCCTGCAACAATAGAGTATATATTTTTCCTGCTTTCTTTATAACATAGTTTTCGTTCTTTCAACAAGAGACACAGTTAGGTTATGGTTTCAAAGGCAAAAGCATAGGTTGATTATTGGTTTAAAAGTTTCCACTAAAGGTAGCAAAAGTTGACCTTTCTTCTCATCATATAAGATTTGGTTATGACAGAAAGGTTTCACTCTCATTTTTAATGCTTTTATACAGCTCATGTGAGTTGCTTAAACTTGACAGATGTTTTTACTTGCACCATTATTTCAAGGTTTAGGACTAAAATGATCATTTTTTTCCATACATTAAGGACTATTTCGATTACGTGATATATATGAAGGACTAAAATGATCACTTATTTTCAAACATTAAGGACTATTTTGATTACGTGGTATAACGTTGATAGATACCGAGGAGATTGGTGGTAGAATGGAGCGGTCCAAGGAAAGTGGAAGTCAAGAAGATTGCTTATACGGAGTAGGTGGAGAGCAAAGACGAGGAGGAGAAGAGAGAAAATAGGGAAAGGTATAAGGCGGTGAAGGATGCGAACTTAGCGGTTACAACAACTAAGACGGCAACATTCGTAGTTTGTATGATGAACTACAGGACAAAGACGAGGATAGGAAGTTGTATAGGCTCGCCAAGGTGAGCCAAGTGAAGCATCAAAGACAAGGAAGGCAAAGTAATAGTGGAAGAGGCACACATTAAACAAAGATGGCAAACATACATTCATAAACTCTTGAATGAAGAGGGGGACAGAAGTATTGTGTTGGGTAATTTGGAGCATTCTGAGAGTCGTCGTGATTTTGGGTATTGCATGGGTATTAAGTTTGAGGAGGTTATTCGTAAGATGAGACGGGGGAGGGCAATCGGGCCAAATGAGATCCCACTGGAATTTTGGAAGAGCGCATGTAAAGCGGGTATGGAATGGCTGACTAGGTTGTTTAATGTCTTTTTAGGATGTCAAAAATGCGAGAAGAATGGAGGTGGAGTACAATGATGCTGTTATACAAAAACAATTGTGATATCCAGAATTACAACAGCTATAGGATATCAAATTGCTAACACACTATGAAAGTTTGGGAGAGGCTGGTGGAGATGAGTATGAGGAGGGGTATGTCTATTACCGAGAATAACTTTGGATTCATGTGGGGGCGTTCTACTATAGAAGTCATTCAACTCGTTAGGAAATTGATGGAGTAGTATAAGAGAGGAAGATGGACTTATATATGGTATTCATTGACCTAGAAAAAGCATATGATGGGGTTTTTATAGAGATGTTTAGAGGCTAAAGGTGTACTTGTAGCTTACATTAGGGAGATTAAGAACATGCATGATGGAGTCAAAACTCAGGGGAGGACAGTGGGAGGACTTGAAGCACTTACTAGTCGAGAGGGGGTTACACCAGGGTTTAACTCTTACCCCGTTTTTATTTGCCTTGGTGATGGATGAATTGACGCGACATATCCTAAGGGAGGTGTCATGGTGAATGTTATTTGTGGATGACATAGTATTGATTGACGAGACAGAGTACTTAGAGTGCAGGTTTAGTGCCATAACTCACGAGGCAGATGTGGAAGTGAGGATTGATACTCAAATCATCTCCAAGAGAGGTAGTTTCAAGTATTTTCGATCTATTATCCAAGGAAATGGGGAGATTGACGATGATGTTACACATCGTATTGAAGTGGGGTGGACAAAATGGAGGATCGCTTCTGGTGTCTCGTGTGATAAGAATCTGTCACCAAGACTTAAAGGTAAGTTCTATAAAGTTGTTGATAGACCAGCTATGTTGTATGGGACGAAATGTTGGCCGATCAAGAACTCGCATTTCTAGAAGATGAAAGTAGTGGAAATTAGAATGTTGAGATGGATGTATGGGCATATTAGGAGACATATGATTAGAAACAACAATATTTGAGAAAAGGTGGTAGTGGCATCCATGGTGGACAAGATGAGGGAGGCGGGGATAAAATGGTCCAGGCATGTGAAGAGGAAATGCGCAAATGTCCCAATGAAGAGGTGTGAGAGGTTGAATATGATGGGTCTAAGGAGAGGTAGAGGTAGGCCGAAGAAATATTTAGGAGAGGTGATTAGACAATACATGGCACACCTGCAACTTACCGAGGACATGACCCGAGAGGAGGATATGAAGGTAGAGAATTAGGATAGAAGGTTAGTAGGTAGTCGAGAATAAGGGAGAGAAGTCCAATTTCTCATTCATTGTGCCCATCCACTGACTCACCCCATAAAGGGTGGTCACATCCTTTGGGAACCAACAAAATTGGTTGTTGCCATACTTCACTTAATCACCTTTCTCCACATAGCCCCTTCTCCATTAGCATATCTCTATAACCACTTGCCTAGCAGTGTGATTGACAATCCCAATGTTCGAATGCACCATCATTGTTGATAGGAGTTGAGAATTTCTCCTGACTAACCAAATGAAACTTCTTGTTTCCATTTATCCCATCTTGCAGAAAATCCCTCATCAATATCTCAAACCTTCTGCAAATCGAAGTAGGATTGGAGAACAAGGACATAAAGTAGGTTGAGATGTTTGAAAGCATTGCCTTTATCAAGGACTCACATATTACTTATTTATTAAAGTTTCCAAAACAGATCAAAATTTGACAACACACACATTCACATGCAGCAAGGGAAGAGACAGATATAATCAGGCAGAACACAAAAGGTAGACCTCCACTTACCACTACAACATGTGGAGCCAAACTACTGAATGATTTCTCCAAGCCATAATAAACTGCATTAATAGAGAAAGACAACTATTACTTTGGATCTACATGCAATTGAGATTGAGCACCAATAACATTTAAAGGATTAGTCAATGCACCAGTAAGAATATCTATAACCCGTAGTTCTTTCAGTCTGCCAGCTAGCACAAGTCCAATAGCAACTGCCCCATATAAACAGAGAAGAAAATGCCTGCAGATGCATGTTGAAAATAACAGGAAAGGTAACGCAAGAGTCTTATCAGCATCGCATCAGTATATAGTACAAAATCTTTCAGAATTAAGTTGAATCTTATGTTATTCACATACATATTTTTCATAAACATGTGACGTGAAAACAAATGAAGGTAGTGTCAATATTAAACACACGAAAAATAAGAATTTTCCCTAATAAGGTCTCATTTGACCGAACTTTTTATAATGACTAACGCCTCGTACTTTCTTCAACAATAATAAAAAGTTTGAAGCAACCAAGGATGTGGCTTAACCGTCAATAAAGTGGATGAAAATCACGGGAGAATAGAGTTCAAATTCCAACAGAGACAAGGAAAAGTGCTAGGTGATTTCTTCCTATTTGCCTAACTTGAGTTACCCCATACCTGTGATGGCAGGAGCTAGCAGATACCCAGTGGAACAATCGAGGTATGCACAAGCTGGCCGGACACTATCGGTATTAAAAATAAATTACAAAATATCAAAATAATAATAGAACAACAACAACAACAATTATTATTATTATTATTATTATTATTATTATTATTATTATTATTATTATTATTATTATTATTATTATTATTATTATTATTTATTACTATTATTATTATAATATAATAGTAATAATAATAATAATGATAAAGAGTTTGAATGAGTTCCCAGCTTAGGACAAGCTTTTAAAAAACTATCCAGATTAGAACAAAGGTCAGCCAATCATTGGTGCTATTAACGGAGTTTTCTATTTTTTTTTTTGTATTGGGGGAGGGCAGGGGGGAAGGTAAATATCTGTGCTAGAGTAAAGGTATCCTACAAATTCCAAAATTAGCGAAATAGCAAATCATTTATGCTAGTAATGGAGTCTCCTATTTCTATTTTCTTTTGCATTTCGGGGGAGGGTGAATATCTGTGCTAGTAAGGTGACCTGTAAGTTCCAAAATTATGCAAATACGAACAAGAATCATCAGCTGTGAAAAGGGACAGCAATAACCAATATCCCCTATCAACGGTATTTGTTCACGATGCATTGAAGGGTTGATACCATAGATAAAAGGATGTTTCATGCAACACCTTTGATGAACTGCACAGCGGTAAAATGGGTTTTCCGAAAAAAAAAAAGAAAAAAAAAAGAGATAATCTGAAATCTCCCTTCAATCATCCAGCCGCTGCTCTCCCATCAAAAGTACTTTGTAACATCCGAAGTTACAACAACAACATGCCCAGTATAATCAATCCCACATTCTACTCATGGTGACATCCTTATTTCTTCAAATTACTTCCTATGAGAGTAACATATCCTGTCCATACTGCATATTCCAATTTATGGATGTGTGTTGTACTTCCCCAATTATTTCTCATACTTTTAACTGAACCCAACCCACTCTACCTGGTCTAAGCATCTTTTTTAACTCTACCATGTTAGCACAAGGTTAAAACAACACAGTGGACTAGAAAACAATGGAAGAGTCTTCTTATTGCAACAGAAAGGCCACTGAGAGAGCGTTAGTGCAACGACAGAGACACTCCATAGGTGCTGGGTAGGTCACAGCTTCGAGGCATGAAAACAAACTCTTTACTAAAATGCAAGGGAATGTGTACAATACACGGCCACTCCCTACCCCGGCACTAGTGAGAGCACTTTGTGTACAAGATAAGCCCTTTGGAAGAAAGACCAATCAGTATTATTTGCTCACCAGAGAAGAAAAGCCATAAAGTATCTGGTGTTTTTCTCGCCTATGCAATTATTCTGTAATATTGGAGAAACAGAATGAAAACCATTAGGACATATACAGTGAATATATGCTGATGTAGAGTTAACATGTATACATATGAGAGATAGAAAAGAATGGAAAAAGGAAAAATACAAACCATCCATCCACAATGATGATCAAATCTAGCAACACAGCGATCACAAATGCTGCAGTGCTTTGACCTGGCAGGTCTGAACAAGAAGTAGAAACAAAGTTCAACTAGCAAGTGTAGTAAACTAGAGCTTTAGAGGTTTAAATGAAAGAAACACACTCACTTTGGGATCTTGCAGGTAGGACATTCTTTTTCTGAGAAAATAATATTGTCATAGGGATAAGCAGAAAGATAGTGCGAAACATTCACAGCATTCACAGTTCCTGGGTCAGAAAAGCTAGTCAATAGAAAGAGGAGAATACCTCCACCAACTGCCAACAAGCTCATGTACCTGCAATTTTATGTAATTTCTAGGAAAATTCACGCACATATACCACAAAAATCAACAGTCAAGTGACAAACAAACTGATGCATATGAGAGTAACACAAAGCACAAGGATTCTATAATACCTGTGCACTTCACCTAAGTAATACCCAGGAATGTACTTAAAGGATGACAGCATAATAAAGTAGTAACTGGCTCCAATTATTCCTAAATATATGACCTGCATTTAGTAACAGACAATTTTCAAATAAAGTTTCTATATTCATAAAAGAAGAAAAAAGGACATGAAAATAGAGGAGACACTGACAAAACCCAAAGATCAAAGAATGAAAACAACAAAAAGGGAAGAAAAGCAACTATCATTCAGTCTCCTAGAGACTAGTTCCATTCCTAAGTCCTAAAGACAAACTAAATGTTGTAATTGTCATCTCAAAGATTCACTTTGCAAGAAATTTTCATCATTTACATTTCAGTTTTCGGAGAATAAAAGCAACGTTTGTATATTAATGAGATCTACTTCTTAGAGCACGTCACATCATCTAATGTAATGCAAGTAATTGATCAAGTTGCGAGTCCACATCTTTCCTACTGAACTTTGACATAAAAGAGTATTAATATTCTGAGCACTTGATAAATATTAAGTCAATTATTATGGTACTCAAGTAAAGATGATTTCACTTTTTTCCTTAAATTATTAAAAGTTGCTACACTGTCAAATTAACATAAAAAAAGATGTAAAACCTTGCCATCATGAAGCGGACATTTTCAACATTATTGTACAGTATAGATTCTGATAAAGAAATGGACTTTTTAGAAGAAATTAAATACGAACTGATATGAATTTGAAATAAGGTGAATTGAGAAGAAAAAAGAACCTGGAGGATAGGATTAGGACGATCACAACAATAGTACTCGACGCATAAGAGTGCATCGGAGCCTTTTTGACCAAACACAGCACCCACAAACCGGCTGAAAATTGGGCAAAATCCCATTTTAAATATCAAAATTACAAAAACTATATGCAAAAATTTATTAATTTATGAAAAATCAAGAAATAAATGAGATAATGACCCAAAATGGCGTAAGCAATCAGTTAAATATAAACAAAAAAAAATTGAAAGCATTAAAATAAATACCGGAAATAATCACAGGCACCAAAAGTGAGGAAAAAGTGGATTTTTTGAATGAAAGTGCCCTCGAAAATAGGCCATTGGCCGCAGAGGAAAGAAATCAATACTAGCAGTGTCACCAGGCCATGGATTACGAGAAGCCATTCCACCTCCATCTCAGTTGTGCCCTGGGATTAGTAATGGGAGCAGATCATTATAGACTTCTCCATTATTTCTTTGATTATGACTTCTAAAATTTATATTATTATAAAATCACTTTCCTTTTTTTTAAACCTTTAGGTATTATAAAACTATGAAATCATATGGAGTGTCCCTAAAGTGAGTCGTCTTTACTTTTTATCCCCGTAAAAAATGTCTTTAGAGACTAGTTTCCTTTCATTTTATATATAGCACAAATAGATTTTTATCCCTCTACACCACAATTTTTCATATTTATTTATCTCTCAACTTTTCTTCTTTTTTTTTTCCTTTTATTTTTGTTTTTCTCAAACTTTATTTTTCTTTTTTCTTTTCTCATTTTCTTTTTTGTTAACCTTTATTTTTTTCTCATTTTTTTAATTCTTTTTGTTTTTGCTTTTTTTCTCTTCTTTTCTTTTTTCCATTTCTTTATTTTTTTTCTTTTTCTCTTTTTTCTTAACTTCTATTATTTTTTGCTAATGAGCAGAAAATTTGATAATCCACAAAGAGGATCTTCTTTTATGACATCGAAGTAAACTTAAGGGCGTGCTTTGTTGTTTGGAAATCTTTTGGAACAAGTCTTGCCTCTAAGGCAAGAGTTATAGAACATCTCATAAATCAAGACACAATGAGGTAGTGTCAAGTCTTGCTCGTGGGGCATAACTTGTTGTTTGGAAAATCTTGAGCTAAATCTTGTCTCTAAGGCAAGAGTTATAGAATATCTCATAAATTAAGACACAATAAAGTAGTGTTAACTCTTGCCCATGGGGTGCAACTTATTTTTTGGGAGGCCATTGGGCTAAGTTTTGCCTCTAAGCAAACGTTATAGAGTATCTCACAAATCAAGATACAATGTGATAGTGTCAACTCTTGCCCATGAGGTGTAACTTGTTGTTTGAAAGTCCTTGGGCTAAGTCTTACCTGTAAGGCAAGAGTTATAAAACACATCTCATAAATCAAGACCATAATGTGGTAGTATCAACTCTTGCCCATGTGGCGTAACTTGTTGTTTGAAAGTCCTTGGGCTAAGTCTTGCCTCTAAGGCAAGAGTTATAGAACATCTCATAAATCAAGACACAATGTGGTAGTGTCAACTCTTTCTCATGGGGCGTAACTTGTTATTTGGAAGTCCTTGGGCTAAGTCTTGCCTCTCAGGAAAGTGTTATAAAGCATCTCATAAATCAAGACACAATGTGGTAGTGTCAACTCTTGCCCATAGGGCGTAACTTATTGTTTGAAAGTCCTTGGGCTAAGTCTTGCATCTAAGACAAGAGTTATATGAATATCTCATAAATCAAGACACAATGTGGTAGTGTCAACTCTTGCTCATGGGGCATAACTTGTTGTTTGAAAATCTTTGAGCTAAGTCTTGCCTCTAAGGCAAGAGTTATAGAATATCTCATAAATTAAGACGCAATGAAGTAGTGTGAACTCTTGCTCATGGGGCGTAACTTATGTTTTTGGGAGGTCCTTGGGCTAAGTCTTGCCTCTAAGACAAGCGTTATAGAGCATCTCATAAATCAAACACAATGTGCTAGTGTCAAGTCTTGCTCATGGGCGTAATTTATTGTTTGAAAGTCCTTGGGCTAAGTCTTGTCTCTAAAGCAAGAGTTATAGAACATCTCATAAAAAAATAAAAATAAAAAGGTTGAAAAAAATGACCAAAAAAAGTGAAAAGAAAAATTAAAAATTAAAGAAAATAAAAAATAGAAGTTGAGAGGAGAAAAGGGAAAAAAATAAAGATTGAGAAAAAAGGAAAAAATAAAGAAAAAAATAAAAATAAAAAATAAAGGTTGAGAAGAAAAAAAAATAGAAAAGAAAAAATAAAAAAGAGAAAAAAATAGAATTGAGAGGAGAAGAGGAAAAAAATAAAGGTTGAGAAAAAAGAAAAAACGTAAAAGAAAAATAAAGGTAGAAAAAAAGAAACAAAAATAAAAATCAAAGAAAAATAAAAAAGAGAAAAAGAAATAAAAATAGAAGTTGAGAGGCAAATGAGTATAGAGAGTTGTTTAAAAAATATTTGAGGTATTGAGGGCAAAAAGGTAGTTGTTCTATACATAAAAAGGAAGGAAGACTAGTTTTGTAAGATTTTTCTTATGGGGGACAAAATAGCAAAACTAGCTCCTATGAGGGTCATTTATGTAGTTCACCCGGTCCAATGTATGTTACTTTCTCTCGTCTCAAATTATGTGATTCACATAGAGTTAATCAATTTTTTTATTTGTTTTTCTTAAAATATTTAAATTATTAATTATTATGGTGTAACGTATTTTTTAAAGTAATTTTAACATGATATATGTTTTTTTTTTACCCTAATTTATATGGCATAGATAAAATTTTGATAGCCAATAATTTTTTAATAATTTTTTTCATTTTTGGAGGATCTGACATGAGTCGAGCAACTTATTTTTTTTAGATATTTTAAATTATTAATTATTATAATTTATAGTATTTTAAAGAAATTTTTAAATATATAACCGACTTTAAAAAAAAGTTAAAACAAATAAATTAGAATAAAGAAATTTTCAATCATTTCTATATCTCATTTCACGAACAAGAGCATAATACATAAATGTGTCCTTTAACTTGGTCGCAACTCATATTTATGCCCTCCAACTTTGGATGTGCACATGTAGACACTTAAACTTGTATAAAGTTAAACAAGTAGACACACGCGTCCTTCAAGGTGTTCTATGTGGTAATTCGCATCCCTACGTGATATCCTACGTGTATTATGCTACATAGGATGCATATGTCTACTTGTTCAAGTTTATACAAATTTAAGTGTTTACTTGTGCACATCCAAAGTTAAAGGGCATAAATGTGAGTTGAGGCCAAGTTAAAGGACATGGTTATTATGCCTTTTCCATATGTATAAGAATTTGACAGACATAAACTCAGAAAAAGAAGCTGAAATGAAAAGATGGGCTAAAAGCATGTAAAAAGGAAAAGAAAATAGGGCCCGCATCATAGATAACTGAGTGCAACTTTTCGGCTGAGGCAATGGTCAAAGCCAAAATATTAGGCTGGTTTTTATGTCCAATAAGAAAAAAGTATAATTATAAAACAGTGACGTACAATATTGTTTAAGCATGACATTGAAAAAATATCAAAATTACCCCTGGCCAAGAAGCAGGTATGCCTAAGGTCCGTCCGATCAAAAGATGTGAATGACCAAGATCTTTTTGGTCGTCCAACAAACCGACACTTATTTATAAATATTGAATAATAAATCTAATTTTAATGCATTATTATTTTCTTTTATCCTTTATTTAACTTTTTTTAATATAAAGAAAATGTCAAATTTATCCTTCAACTTTGAGAAATTATTCAGATCATCCTCCCTTAACTGTTAGGGTAGTATCTTTCGTTGTCGCTATTGTAATATGTTAAATTTGCCCTAATTAACTAAAAAAAAAATTATTTGGTACGTGAAAAAACAAACTAAATAAGAATCTTAAAAACTCTATTAACTAATGACATAAGCTTTCCAGCATGTAATTATATTCTACAAGAGAAAAGGTTAAATTTGTTCTTGAAGACACAATTCAATGATTTGAAAACTGGGTCTGGCTAGCCTTAATGTGGCAAGTTAGGGGCTGAAAGACTTTTTAAATGTGAAAATTGGTATAACTCACAACCCATTAACTATGTGGCTCGGGTTGTGATAGGCCACTAGGGAGGATTGGGTAATTATTTCTAAATTAGTATAACTTTAAATTTATGTTAAGTTTTGCTAGCTTGCATTTTGTATTTTAACCTCAAAGTCCAAATAATTAAATTCGGAATGTGCAAATAACTTGTAAAGCTTCGTAATTTTTTTTAAAAAAAAATTGGATAATTTTGGACTTAATGAAAGTAATGAAGATAATATTGAGATGTATAGAGGCCCACCCGAAGGGTGTAGGAATAATTGAAATATGATAAATGAAGTATGGTGTAAGTTGAACATAACTTGAAATTGTCAAAGTTGGCAAAAAGGAAAAAAAACACAAGGAAAAGCTATAGGCGGCGCACGCCTCAGGGACACATCACGACCTGTAGAACGGAAGGAGGGAGGCCGGCCAAGGAACATGTTCAAGATAGTGTTCAGATCTAGAGAAAAAATAAGTTTGAACGTGTGGCGCCCATAGCAGTTGTAACACCTCAAATTTTGAACCTATGCATATGCAGGACTTATACAGACCATACTAGAAGTGCATAACTTGTAAAATGAACCATGTGAGATAACAATAAAATATTCAATTTTTAGGTTTCCACGGGCAAGGTCACGATCCATGACATAGGCCACGGTCATGGACCCAGCCGTGAAAATGGTCCAGTGAATTCCTAGTCTTTTTCTCACGCGATGAATCTGGTCCACGGTCTGTGACATGAACCACGAACAGTGAGACCAATCGTGACTTTGGTCTAGAGACTTTTGCAATTTCCTTGAAAATGATGACTCGAGCCACGGTCGATAGTATAGACCATAGACCATCAATTCACTCACGAAAATGGTCAAGAGATTTAGAAGTCTCTCCCCGAAAATGATGGATCAGAACCACGGTCCGTGAACTTTGCCACAGTCCTTGAAGTGATCCGTCCGATGAGATTTCAGCATTTTTAAAGACGCTTAGTGAGGGGTATTTTCATCCATTCCTTACCCTCAAGACCCCCTCCATGATGTTTAATCATCCTAAGAGGGTTTTTTCATAAAGAATAATCGATCTTCTTTGATTTTATTCTCCTAACTCTAAGGCATCTAGGGTTTCAAGCAATCAGAGCATAGAATCTCAAGCAAAACATTCACAAGGTTCTCCCTTTAATTTCCTTCTCCTTTCTCTGATATGTAAGGCTACCATAGTGAGAGAATTTCGTCCTCTCTTACGACCTACTAGTAGAAAGTTTAATTTTTGATAGATTACAACTAGGGTTTGAACTCTAAATCCAAAAACTCCAGTCCTGCCATTTATTGATAATATTTTCCCAAATTCTCTATAAAATAATGGTATTCTCCGATTTTCCTTTAAGACAATTGATTTCATAAATGCTTTTATATTCATGAAGTTTATTTAGATACCACGAATTCAGCTCATAATTTACAATAATTAGTTATAGCTTTCTCAAGTCCATTTTTTTTTGTCGATTCAAACTATATTACATGCTTTAACCGGCGTCACCGTCGACGACTGCAACAACCTCCTGTCGCCGGCGGACAACCACTCCGGCCACTCGTCGTTATCCTCAATTAACTTCCTGTTATTATTTTTGTTGTTACCTATATCCCTGGGTTCTCCGTTCGCCGGAGGAGATTGTACAGCGATTTGCGAGACTGGAGATCTGTAAAGGTCGATCCCTTGGTAGCGCATGTTTCCCGGCGAAACCCTAGTGTTCCGATTACCCTCTCCCTCTCGCAGTGCCATCGAGGCTCTGACGAACGCCGCCGCCGCCGCCGCCGACTTCCCGCCGGTTGCCGCAATCTTTACCGGCGACGTTCTCCTTTCTTTGTTTTCTTTTCTTTTTCTTTTGTCTCAATTTCTTCTTCTTGTAGGTTCCTTTCCCGAGTCAGATCTAGCATAAATTCCGGTGACCAACCAGATTCCGGCGAACAAAAGATTCTGACGACCAATTTCGACACTTCATCTTGCCGGAATCCAACCACTTTAGCAAGCAGACCGTCCTTCTCTCCTCACAGCTTGACCCCGGTGACTTCTATCCCTAGGCTTTATTTTCGTCCTCAGTAGTTCACATTTGCTTGGACTTTTTTATCGCATTCTTGATAGCCTATTTAGGTTGACATTTCTGCCATTGCTTTAACACTCGCTGTCTAGTTTTTTTACATTTTATATTGACTTTGATGTGTATTGTATTCTGGAAGCAAATTATTGGCTCTATATCGTGTTTGGTAGTGTAGTTCTTGTCTCTTGTACCTTATTTTGCTTTTCTTGTGATATAATTATTTAGTATAGAGTAGTTGGTAGAGTTGGTTTATCCTTGATTATAGCGCACGTTTTAGTGGCTTTGGTGGATGATGGTCGAGTAGGGTCATGTCATCGGTCGCACTTGGGTTTGGGGGCAGGGTCGGGGGTGGGGTCGGGGGCGAGGGCGAGGGGAAGGAGAGGTAAGGGGGTTAAGAAAACATCTAGGTTGAGAATAGGGTCTTGGAACATAGGGACTTTATCCGAAAAGTCCATAGAGCTAGTGAAGGTCCTAAGGAAGAGGAGGATTAGCATAGCGTGTGTCCAGGAGACTAAATGGGTGGGCACTAAGGCACGAGAGGTAGACGGGTATAAGTTGTGGTACTCAGGAGGTGTGAGGAATAGGAATGGGGTAGGTATCCTAGTGGATGAGGAGTTGAGAGAGCAAGTGGTGGAGGTTAGGAGGGTCAACGATAGGTTGATGTCAATTAAGTTAGTCCTTGGAGGGTCTACTTTGAATATTACTAGTCCGTACGCACCACAAGCGGGCTTGAATGAGGAGGAGAAGAAACGCTTTTGGGAGATTTTGGACGAGGTAGTGGGAGGTTTGCCTGATACTGAGAAGCTTTTCATTGGAGGGGATTTCAATGGGCACATCGGGGTATCTTCGAGGGGTTATGACGATGTGCATGGAGGCTTTGGTTTCGGGGATAGGAATGAAGGGGGAGCCGCACTCTTGGATTTCGCTAGAGCCTTTGGGTTGAGAGTAGCTAATTCTAGTTTCCCGAAGAAGGAGGAGCACTTGGTTACCTTCCGTAGTTCGGTGGCCAAGACTCAGATAGACTTTTTGCTCCTTAGGACGGGTGATAGAGATCTTTGTAAAGACTGTAAGGTTATCCCAAGTGAGAATCTTTCGACCCAACACAGACTCTTAGTGATGGATTTAGAGATCAAGAAGGAGAAAAAGAAGCGGATTGTGGATGACCGGTCTAGGATTAGATGGGGTAGCCTGACTATGGCCAGTGCACTGGAAATAGGGGAGAAGTTGATGACTAGGGGGGCTTGGGGGAGTAGTGGGGATGTGGATAATATGTGGGATACAACTGCTAGTTGCATAAGGGAGACGGCTAGAGATGTATTGGGCGTCTCGAGAGGTCGTGCTGGCAAGCATCGAGGGGACTGGTGGTGGAATGGAGAAGTAAAAGGAAAGGTGGAGGCTAAAAAGTGGGCATATGCGAAGTTGGTAGAGAGTAAGGATGAGGAGGAGAAGCGAAGGAATAGGGAGGTGTATAAGATAGCTAGGAAGGAGGCTAAGTTAGTGGTAACGACAGCTAAAACGACAGCCTTTGAAAGCTTATACGCGGCTTTAGAGGATAAAGGTGGGGATAAGAAGTTATAAATGTTAGCAAAGGCTAGAGAGAGGAGGACTCAGGACCTTGATCAAGTGAAGTACATCAAGGACGAAGATGGCAAAATACTAGTAGATGAGGTACTCATTAGAAAGAGATGGCAGTCTTACTTCCATGGACTTTTGAATGAAGAGGGGGACAAAAGCTTTGTGCTGGGAGATTTGGCACACTCAGAGAGGCGTCGTGACTATGATTACTGTAGCCGTATAAGGGTTGAGGAGGTTAAGGTTGCGATTCGTAACATGCGTAGGGGTAGGGCGACGGGGCCAGATGAGATTCCCGTTGATTTTTGGAAGAGCTCGGGGGAGACAGGTGTGAAGTGGCTAACCGAGTTGTTTGATGGTATTTTCAGAACGGCAAAGATGCCTGAAGCTTTGAGATGGAGCACGATGATTCCTTTGTACAAGAACAAGGGCGATATTCAGAGTTGCAACAACTATAGGGGTATCAAATTGCTAAGCCACACTATGAAGGTCTGGGAGAGGGTGGTGGAGTTGAGGTTGAGACAGATCGTGTCTATTTCCGAGAACCAGTTCGGCTTTATGCCAGGATGCTCGACTACAGAAGCTATTCATCTCCTTAGAAGACTGGTGGAGCAGTACAGGGAAAAGAAGAAGGACTTGCACATGGTGTTCATCGATCTAGAAAAGGCGTATGATAAAGTCCCTAGGGAGGTCCTTTGGAGGTGCTTGGAGGCTCGAGGTGTACCCGTGGCGTACACCAGATCGATTAAGGACATGTATGAGGGGGCCAAGACTCGCGTTAGAACTGCGGGAGGAGATTCGGAGCACTTTCCCGTGTTAGTGAGGTTGCACCAGGGATCGACCCTTAGCCCTTTTCTATTTGCCTTGGTAATGGATGTATTGACGCGGCAAATACAAGGTGAGGTGCCATTCTGCATGTTATTTGCGGATGATGTAGTTTTGGTTGACGAAACTCGCGGAGGAGTTAATGCTAAGTTGGAGGTTTGGAGACAGACCCTCGAGTCTAAGGGGTTTAGGTTGAGCAGGACCAAGACTGAATATATGGAGTGCAAGTTCAGTGAGGCGACTCAGGATGATGACGTAGAAGTGAATCTGGATACACAGGTCATCCAAAAGAAAGGGAGTTTCAAGTATCTTGGGTCTATTATCCAGGAAAATGGAGAGATCGATGAGGATGTCACTCACCGTATTGGTGTTGGGTGGATGAAATGGAGGCTCGCATCTGGAGGCTTGTGTGATAAGAAGGTGCCTACTAAACTTAAAGGCAAATTCTACAGAGTGGTGGTTCGACCAGCTTTGGTGTATGGAGTAGAGTGTTGGCCAGTAAAGAACTCCCATATTCAAAAGATGAAGGTGGCGGAGATGAGGATGTTGCGATGGATGTGCGGGTTTACTAGGAGAGATAGGATTAGGAATGAGGATATCCGAGATAAGGTGGGTGTGGCATCGGTGGAAGATAAGATGCGGGAAGTGAGGTTGAGATGGTTTGGACATGTGAGGAGGAGAGGCACGGATGCTCCAGTGCGGAGGTGTGAGAGGTTGGCTATGGATGGATACCGGAGAGGATGAGGTAGACCGAAAAAGTATTGGGGAGAGGTGATTCGACAGGAAATGGCGCAGTTGCAGCTTACCGAGGACATGATCCTAGATAGGAAGGTGTGGAGGACGCGGATTCGGGTAGAAGAGTAGTAGGTAGAAGTGTGTGTAGGCTAGTAGGTAAGAGTGTTTTTCCTTGTTGTCCCGACTAGTAATCGTAGTGCTCACTTATAGTTTTTTTTTCTTGGATTCCTCGTAGTAGTATTTTGTGGCAGTGTTCTGCTTCTGTCTGTTGTTTGTTACTACATATTACTTCCTATCGTCTCTTGTAGTTTTATCATGTTTTTTGTATCCTGTATCTTTGTTACGTCCTTTTTAGCCTATTCTTAGACTGTTTTTGTCTTGAGCCTGGGGTCTATCGAAAACAGCCTCTCTACCTCACCTCTGAGGTAGTGGTACGGACTGCGTACACTCTACCCTCCCCAGACCCCACGTTGTGGGAATACACTGGGTATGTTGTTGTTGTTGTTGTAGTTATAGCTTTCTCAAAGAAAACATTGTATGTTTACAAAGGTCTTATTCATGAAAGACTTTATAGATTTCACAATGTTTGTTTGAATAATTTTGAAAGAAGCATACTTTCTATCTTGAAACCTTATACTAGTAGTACAATTACTTATAAGTTTGAGCATTGATGCTCCTCAACAATATTTCTCAGTTAGTTGATCTCTAAGCTGACCAGTTTTATGTCACATGTAGTGATTTGAGTTAGAAAGCTTCACAACATATTTTTAGTCACCTTAGAAAGGTTTTTACATTATGAGCATTATATCTTTTGGGAGAACTATTTAGCACCAAGACGGGTAAGGGTTCAGATAACTCAAATCTCAAAACTATGTTGTCAGCGTAGGATAGGATCGTACTGCTGGTTCAAGTGACTCCTCAGTTTGCCCCTGGTACAGGCTCAGTATAGATCCATAGTTTAGTATCGTTTCACACTCCGGCAAGGTATGGAACAACTCTCCTAACTGGGCCAAAGGTTGGACATCATGTATTCATATGATGTTTGTCAGTTAAGAGAAACTCCCAACTAAAATCTAAAGTATTTTCAGTATTTGCTATAAATGCAGAGTTTTCATTCATTACAGCAGTTATTACTATTTACCTACTCGTGCTTTACTTGCATTCAGTCATTATTTTTTAGTTTACTCCTATCATCCCAGTATCTTAGTGATTGCTAGATTAGTCGTGTTTATTTCATTCAGTTTTATTAGATACCTTACATACCATGTACTGACGCTATTTTGCATTGCATCATTTCATGATGCAGATTAGGGTACTTAGACTCAGCAGCAAATGCATCATTTGGTTCTCCTATCTTCAGCATTTGGTGAGGGCTCATTACTTTTGGAGTGCTCCTATTTATTTATTAGTCATTAGATATTGCTAGTAAAGTACCAAGGTAGCTCGAGGCCTTGTCCCGATAAACTATTCTTCTAATTTTAGAGGCTTCATAAAAAAGTCAGTATAGTATTAGTTTTCATATTGTTTTACAAATATTCATGTCTTTTAGAGTCCAGTTATAAAGTTATTGATTTTGCTTTCAAAAGAATTGCATGTCCTCTATATTTGAAAGCTTCCGTAAAGATAGTTAAGTATTAAGTTCAGTAGTAAGCAAGGCCAAGGGTCCGCTCGGACCAGTATTGGTTCCGGGTGCTGGGCACGTCCAAGGTCTAGACTCGGCACATGAGAAACTTGGTATTAGAGTACTAGGTTCAAGAGTCCTAGGATGTCTATGAAGCCGCATCTAGTAGAGTCCTTCTTATGAGTGTGAAGCGTGTCACGCTTATAATAGGGAAGCTACAGGGCGTTAAGAAGTACCACCCTTCTTTCATATTCTAGTTCGTGCGATAGAGTTTTACTCTAGGAAAGTTCCCTTCTAATTCATACATTCGCGTATTTCAGATCATGCCTCCAAAGCGGACAACCAGTCAGAGGAATACTACAAGTTCTTAGGTTCCTGCTGGAACCAACACTAGCGACCTGCCTCTACATACTAGGATGCAGACTAGAAATAGATCTCGCTCGTCAGATTAGGATGCCAGTGTTGGAGCTCAAACTATGCCAACTAGCTCAGTAAGAGTTCCTGTAACACCTGCTCCTCAGCCTCCCCATAGTGCTACTTCTGATGTTGTGTTTAAGGGAGCTATTCATATGCTTGCCCAGCTGGTAGCATCTCAGTCTAGCTTTCTGGGCACGCTACCCACCAGTTCGAGTCCACACGATTCATCACGTGCTCGAGGATCAAGAAATTACTCCGAATGAACCCACCAATGTTCAAAGAGTCCAAGGCTGATGAGGACCACCAGAATGAAGTACAGAAAATCCTGAGGGTGATACATGCTAGAAAGACAGAGGGAATTGAACTTGCTTTCTATCAGCTTAAAGACGTGACAATGTGTGGTACAATCAGTGATGCAGCCCCTGCTAATTGGGATGAGTTCATGGATGCATTCATCGTCCATTTATTTCCTCAGGAGTTGAGAGAGGCCAAGGTAAAAGAGTTTGTGAATCTGAAGCAAGGTACTGTGTGTGAGAGAGAATATGGCCTTAAGTTCACTCAACTATCGAGATATGCTCCTGAGATGGTGTTCTCTATAAGGGAAAGGATGAAAAAAATTGTGTTTGGGTTTTGTAAGCATATGAGGAGGGAGTGAAAGGGTGCACTATTGATTAGTGACATGGACATCTCCAGACTCATGGTTTATGCTCGGCAGGTTGAGAAAGAGAAGCAAAAAGATAAAGAGAAAAATCAAAGAGAGCTAAGTTAGTGGGCCATGAGGCAAATCAGCAAAGACATGGGAATGATAATAGATTGTTCTTCATAGGAGCTCATCTAGACCTGCCCATGTAGACACGTGATTTTTGAGCCTTCTCGAGTTGTAACTCATTTTTAACTTAATTATTTCTTTTAGGTATAAATTAATTCTTTATATTTTTATTTCATTTTTAGTAAGTCTTACTTTTAAAAAAATAGAAAACTACAAAAATAGAGTCACATTTGTAGGATAATTTTTTTTTTCTTTTCAAGTAAAAAGCAGAAAATTTTCACAAACAATATGTTTTGTTTTAATTTAGATTTTAATAAATAAGCTAGTGATCTTAATATTTCTTAATGATATTTTTAATCTAGCTATTTAACTTTTTAATATTTTTATAAGTTTAAAATAGTTAGCTAATATTTTTATTATTATATTTTATTTATATATTTAAGTGACCAAAAGAAATAAAAAAAATATATAAACCTAGCTACCCAAAATTCCATCTGCACTTCCCATCATTACCCCCACCTTTCCATATCTTTCATCTCCATTTTCCTCTTCATAACCCATAAACTCTCTCTCACACACACAACACCATACATGGCACACACATAACACACGATCACACACACAACTCTACCCTCACTTGCACACACTCATACCCTATATAGAATCTCACATACATACTGGAAAAAGAATTAGAAAAAAAGAGAAAAGAGAGGGAAAAGAAAAAAAGAGATAAAAGGAAAAAAGAGATAGAGATTAGAGTGGGGGGGGGGGGGGATATCACGGGCCAAGAAATATACTAGCCCCCTGCTTCTTCTTCCTTAGGTGGTATCATTTTTTTCTTTCTTTTCCTCCATTAAACTTTCATAGCCATGTAAGCAACTATAATCGACGTTTATTGATCGGGGTCAAGGATCCGAGTTCGTCGAGGTTTTCGACGAGGTTCTTCGATTATGGTGTTGTTTTTGATAGATGGTCAATGCTGGATTTGATTGTATTTTTATCTTGTTGTACCACTGAATGTTCTTTAATGTCAAAATACATGAAGGTTTCTATCGTAAAGGTCCATTTTTTTTTCATTTCAATTGTCATTTCATCTATTGTTTGCTTGTTTCTTTTCCCGTCAATTAATTGGTTTTATTTGATTTTACTACTGTTAAGATTTATTTATTATTAAATCTTGTGAGTTCTGCTGGAAATGTTAAATGTTGCTGCAAATATTTTTTTGATATTAGAAAAATAGGGTTTAAGATTGGGGTAATTTTTATGAGAAGGTTATTTGGAATGTTGATGCAGCGTGAGGTTAGTTCAAGAATTAAATGAACATGGATTTGTCCACTTATTTATTCAAGAGGAATAATTGGTTTGATAATTTTGTTTATTTTAAAAATTAGATTGAAGAATTAAATAAGTTTAGTAGGTGTTAATTAGTTGACTGAATACTCTTTACGTTAATATTAGAGTGTGCATATGCTTAGTTGCTGTACCTTTTTTTAGTGTTTAACATACAATTTGTAATACTTGAAATACTAGTGCATCACTTTGAGGTGTTGTTATAATTATCGAATTAATTCTTTCATCCATAAAATATTTTCTTAGGCCTAGGTCAATATCTAAGGCCCAAGTAGTTTTTAATTAATATGAGTTTAAATGAGATGGGTTACGAATTTATTCAAGACTCGTCGCATAAATAAAAGAAAAAAGAGAAAAAAAATTAATTGTGAGGGAGTGAGACGAGTTGCGGATTAATACAAAACTCGTTGCAAAATTGAAAGAAAAGATAGTAAGAAAATATATAAGAAAAAATTATCTCAAATTTATGAGAGACAAATGAATGTACCTAATGCTAGATGATTTTTAGGCACGATAACAATAATAATAAAATCTCATTTCGGTTAAAAATGTGGTTACACATCTTTTTTTTGAGACGCTTTAAAAATAAATAAATAATTGATTAAATGATAAAAAATAATTCAATGATGCTGTTACGCACCCTGACCAAATTATTAATAATTAATTTTCACTAATTTAGATCTAGAATGCGGTTATGCATCTGAGTTAGGATCAATAAAAGTTCAACAATTAAAAAAATGAGCGAACCATGGCTTGTAACACAATTTATTCAAAAAATAATTTAAGCTAAGTATAAGTCTATAAAAGCAATCGTGCTAGAACCACGAGACTCGAGGGGTGCCTCATACCTTTTCCTCGGTCAACAAAATTCCTTACTCGATCTTTTATTTTTGCAGATCAAAATAATAGTCATTTCTTTATGATTAGGGATTTAAAAAGGTAACTTGAAACACTATTCTATTCCAAGTGACGACTCTCAATAAATAAATAAAATAATTCCTTTTGAATACCGTCACTTAAATTAGAAAAATCCGTTCAAAAAAGGGGTGTGACATATCTGGCGACTCCGCTGGGGATAACCAGAATTTGAGCTTTGTGATATTAACTCGTACTTGCTTTGATTAGTTGGATATATTGTGTATGCTAACCTAGTGTGTTACTTGTCGCTCATTTATCACTTTGATATTGTTAAACTGTATTTTAAAACTGTCTTCTCTCGCGCACCCCTTCTGAGTCTTTGAGAACACTCCACACACAGTCACAAGAATGCAGCTATGCATCCTACCTTCTTTTGAGATAAAGTCGGAGTGCTTTGACACCTGGTGAAGAATTATTAGTCACACATGTTAGGCAGGGTTTGGAAAGTTACAAAGCCAAAATAGCACTGCTACCGATAAGTTTCCTAGCTCGAGTATCCACTCGGGTAAGCTAGTCTAGACACCCATCTCCATCAGGTTTACACCTAGTAAGATTGAAACACAGACACATTTATCCCTTGTAGGCTCCGGTTATCTGCATCATTTGCATTTGATTTAGTGGGACTTGGCACAGGGGCCGGGTCTTTCTAGGACAGGTACACTCTTTTGAGACCGATATATGCATCATATGTGCTATTTGTAATATTATGTGAAATGTCTGTTGATTGTTAATCGACTTTAGCGTAATTAGAGAAATTGAAGAGAGAAAAGTACTTCTCTGAGTTCATGCCCATTTTTCTTAAACTCCAAATTTGTTCAGATCTTATTTTATTTAATAATAATAAAGAAAAGGTTTTACTTTCAATTAGCTAAAAAAAATAAATCACAAAAAGAGTTTCTGTTTTATTTTTATTTTCTTTTGTATAGTTCGTAAAAAGAAAATCCAAAAGATTTTTTCTTTGATATCATTTTTTTACCAAAAAAATACACAAAAAATAGTTGCATCTTTCAGCAAGGCACCATATTTAAAAGTTTTCTTGTATGTCCAATCTGGACGAACTACGCACACTTAATTCTCAACTTGATGAGATACGTAGGCAGCCCTCCTCGAGTTCGGGGATCTTTATTCAAAAAATCAAAAAAAAAGTTTCAATCTTTATTCAAGAAAAAAAAGTTTTTATCTTTATTCAATTTTTTTTTTTAAAAACGTTACTTCATATTTCAAGTTTCTTGAACTACGTCTGACCTGATTCTTATTTCAACAAGATACATAGGCAACCCTTCTTTTGAGTTTGGTTCCACTTTAAAAAAATAAAAAAATAAAATAATAATCTCTGACTTGGTTGGTACCAATATTTAGAGGTGTGAATGAGAAAAAAATAAGTATTAAATTACTCAGCATGATAGAGTGGACCAACTTTATTGTGAACCATAGATTCTGTTGGTACCTCTTAATTGTACCTAAGTGACACTTGAGAAATTTTCTTGCTTAAGGTCAGGGTTATATCATGACCTGATTTCTCAGGTTGTGATGACACCTACTACATTCCGCCAGTAGGTAAGTCAAACCCCTTATCCCAGAACAGCGAGTAGCGGCCTACAGGACACAATATAAAAGCGGAACAAGCGGATACACACTAGAGATGATAAAAGCAGAAAATAGAATAAAGCGGAAAGAAGGAGTAAGTCATACAACAAACTCCCAAAACCTGATATCAGTCGGTACAAAAGCCACTATAACATAAGGAGTACTAGATAGGTACAAATATACATAATAATCTCCGGATATACAAAAATGAGACTAATCCCAAAGTAGAAGGAGACAAGTCAGCTCTGGACGCTAGAAGCTCACCCTGGATCTCCGAATCAGCAACTCCACACCAGGACAACGCCAGTGGCGATAACTCATGCTAGGGTTTGCAACAAGGAAAAAGATGCAGAAGTGTAGCATGAGTACCAAAACACGCAGTACCCAGTAGGCATCATAGGCCGACTGAGCTCAATAAGATAAAAACATAGGAAGTGAAAATAAACTAAAAGGAAAAGCAGAGGGAGTCAATATAAGGACACATGTCATGGCTAGAAAATAATTATAAGGAAAAAAAATAGAGAGCTGAACAAAGCGTAAAACATGAAAAGTAAAGAAACGTGAAGTAAAGCAAGGTAGAACAATCTAGTTACAACCTAACCGAGCCCCCATAAGCCCAAAAGGTACACATAATCAGAGAATAACCTAATCAGATTCCCATAAGCCCGAAAGGTACAACTAGCAAATAATAGACCCAGCTGGACCCCCCATACGTCGAGAGGATGCAAACAACAGACAATAGTGACTGACAATCAACCTAATGGGGTAATGTAGGTGGGATCGTGCCATGATATGCCATGTGATTCATTCCAAGTGCTAATAGTACTGCATACTCTTTTTCCAATTGTATCTTGCAAAGGCAGGACCCATGGGGGACTCGCAAAATCTATATACCAATTTTGAATTGTATCTTAATAACCGTGCCATGATGATAATCAGTAAAACCATCCGAAATACTTTCCTCGGGCATGCAAGTTTAAAATACCAGTAAAACCACCCGAAATACTTTCCTTTGAGCATGTAAGTTTAAAATACCAGTAAAACCATTCGAAACCACTTTCCCTTGGTCGTGCAAGTTTAAAATACCAGTAAAACCACCCGGAACACTTTCCTTCGGGTATGCAAGTTTAAAATACCAAGTTTTCCATAAGAAAGCTCAAGTACCAAAACTGTTCTTAAAAATCCATTTCTGAAACCAAAAATAATGTTTTGAGCTAAGTTTTTCATATGCCATAAAGAAAACAACCATAATACACGAACATCAAAGAATAATCAAGTCTAGTTAATTCGCACTAAAGCAAATAAGTCCACAAGTCAAATGGAAAGGTCAACATTCTAAAAATTAGCACCTGAAAGTACCGAACTCTTAACAACCTCCTACAGGAACTTACTCTAAGGCAACAACAACCCCCAAATCTAACTAATGCGGATAATTCATACTAAACTGGCTTAAAGAAGAAACAAACCGAAAGGAATTAAGGAATAAGTAAACTGACCTAGGGTCCAATAATTCCAATGCATACAACTTTGGGCCCACAAATACATAATTATGAATAAACAATACGAAGATAGAACGATAAAGCGAAAGCGATAAACAAGCTCCTAACCTATCTTGGGAACTACCGGAAATTCTATACAACAGATATCTAAATTAACCACCCCAATACTCCAAGTCTGACTAACTAAGCTAAGGCAAGAAAATATATATATATATATATATATATATATATAGGTTTAATCTAAAGGCACTACACCGGCTACGGTAAGACCCACATGTACAATCGTACAAGAGAGGGTAATACTAAGGATCCCAATCCCCGATTCTAAGCTAAAGCCCTAAATCGACTACGAGAATCAAAATCCCTTAAAAATCACTATTCAATCCATAAATTTCCACCAACAATTAGCACGAACCATACAATCATCTTATAAGAGCTAAGTCTAGAAGTAAGTAAGCCGTAGCCTACCTCAAAGCCGATCACGCATGCTCGTCCCCACTAGATCAGAGCTTTTCCTTTTCGAAAAATCTCCGACTGCTTCCATGCTATCATAACAATAATCTACTCGTTAAAATACGAACAATGATACCCATATTGCAAATTAACAATCAGGGTTGAAAATCAGGTGAAAAATCACCCGTGAGGTCCGCATAAGAATTTAAAAAATGGAACCAGAGAAAATGTCCCTCGTGGGACAAGGATAACATGCTCAATTTATGGGGCAAAAACAGACTCAAAAATCAAGCACTAAAAAGCCCCTAAATCCAAGAAACAAAACAAGAATCAACTGATGAATTTAACGGAATTAAGAGTCGAAAACTTATAATTGATAATGGGTAATAGACCACGGACCACATATAATCACCCCAAAGAGCCTAAAGTGATCCCACACTGAAATTTATGCTTAGAGCTATATAGAAATGGAGGAAAATGATTTGATTTGAAAAATGAAGGAGAGAACAATATATACTGCCAGGCACTGGCCTTCACACACGCGGTCAGGCCACTACACATGCGGCCCCATGCACGTAGCCAAGGCCACGCGCAAGCGAAGGGCAAGTGAAGGCGAGGCCCAGTGCCCCTCCTGCACGTACGCAGGCTGGCCACGGCGCATGCGGCCAAGCCACTGCACATGCGAAGGGCAACGAGGCAAGGCCTAGAACCTCTTCTTCGCGTACGCAGCCCACCCTCCGCGTAGGCGAAGGGTTGGGTACTATTGCAACAACAACCAACAAAACTAGCAGATTTGCAACTTTAAAAAGTCACCAGATAGACCCTTGAGATTCATCCAGGGTCTCATGCACGCAGACAAACTATGCTACCCTAGCATTCCGGACTCAACAAAATTGATGAAATTCTCAATGGAGATAGATTTAACAAAAAGTGGGCCCCACGCCCAAAAACCATCTTTTTACCAAAAGGAACCCAATAGCCCAAAATGAGTCCAAAAGCCTCGGGGCCCGAACCAAAGGTCCCTCTAGCCCAAAGTCAATATTTTGGAGCTAAACAACGATGACAGAATTCCCATCCGAGGCCGTCTTCTTCGAATGTTGACCAAAGTCAACTCCTTCAACTTTTAGAGTTTCAAAACAGGAAAATAGGCTTAAAACACAAATGAACTACCTGGGGACCGAACCGTTAGTCCTGGTAAGTCATAAATAACTTGTAGTCGCTGTGAGAAAGCTCAAAACACAGATTACACATGAAAACATAGAAAATGACCTTGAGGGTCATTACAACATCCACTACTAAAAGGACTTTTATCCTCGAAAGTTAGAAAAAGAGAAGTACCTGAAGGCTCAAAAAGACTAGGATACTGGGCTAGTATATCATGCTCGGGCCTCCTCAATGGGATGATGTCTTCACTGCACCTTAACCACTGGAATCTCTCTAGACCTCAACCATCTAACATCCCAAGCTAAAACTGCTACTGGCTCCTCCTCAAAAGTCAAATGATCATCCAATTGAACCAAATCTCACTGAAGCATGAGAGACTCATCTGGAATATAATGATGGAGCATCGATACATGGAAAACTAGATGAATGGCAGAAAAGGCTAGAGGTAAGGATAACTCATATACAACATCACCCACTCGCTTAAGAATCTCAAACGGCTCGATGTACCTAAGGCTAAGCTTACCCCTCCTCCTGAACCTCACCACGCCCTTCATGGGCGATACATGGAGGAATACACGGTCACCAACCCTAAACTCTAAGGCCCGCTGCCTATGGTCGGCATAGCTCTTTTGTCTACTCTGAGCTGCCCAAAGTCTATCTTGAATCAACCGAACACTATCCAAAGACTCAGGCAACAAATCTATACTCTGTGACCTGGCCTCGAAAGCATTAAACCACCCAATAGGAGACCTACATTGCCTACCATACAATGCATCAAATGGAGCCATCTGGATACTCAAATGGTAACTATTATTATAAGCAAACTCTGCCAAGGCCAAAAACTGGTCTCACTGACCCCCAAAATCCAAAACAAAGGCACAGAGCATGTCCTCAAGAACCTGAATAGTCCGCTCAAACTGACTATCATCTACGAGTGAAACATCATGCTTAGATCAGCCCGAGAACCTAACTCTGCCTAAAATGCCCTCCAAAAGTGAGAAGTGAACTGTGTACCTCTATCTTAAATAATAGACATCGGAACACCATGCAGATGGACTATCTCTTGCATGTAGATCTGAGCTAACCTCTTATCACTAAAGAAAGATTGAACGGGTAGAAAGTGAGAAAACTTAGTCAACCATTCCACGATGACCCAAATGCTATCAAAACCACGAAAAGTCTGCGGTAAGCCAACTATGAAGTTCATGTAATCCGCTCCCACTTCCACTCAGGAATGGGCAAATTCTAAAGCAATCCACCAGGTCTTATTTGCTCAAACTTCACTTGATCACAATTCAAGCACCGAGATACGAACTCTACTATATCCCTCCTTATTTCACTCCCGAGTAATGCTGTCTCAAGTCCCTATACATCTTAGCTGCCCCGCGATGAATGGAATATCTGGAAGAATGAGCCTTCTGCAATATCAACTGAATCAAGTCACCAACCCTCAAAACACAAATACAACCCTCGAATCTCAAGACACCCTCTGAATCTAAGGCGGCCCTGCTGGCCTCACCACTCAACACCTATTCTCAGAGCCTGCAAAGTCGACTATTCTCAAACTGTCGCTCTCGAATCTGCTCCCACAACATAGACTGAGCCTCAACTCGGGCAAGAATCCTCTCTGGGTCATAAATGCCAATTCAAACCAACCTATTGGCTAAGGACTTAATGTCCAAAGCCAAAGGCCTCTCCGAAACTGATAGAAAGGCTAAACTACCCATACTCGCCGCCTTCTGACTTAAGGCCTACTACCATATTCTCCTAGCCCAGATGATAAAGAATAGAGAGATCATAGTCCTTCAACAACTCTAGCCATCTCCACTACCTCGAATTAAGATACTTCTGGCTCAGAATGTACTGTAGGCTATGATGGTCAGTGAATATCTCACAATGAACACCATATAGATAGTTCCTCCAAATCTTAAGCGCAAAAACTACTGCTGCCAACTCTAAGTCATGGGTGGGGTAGTTGCACTCATGTACCTTCAACTATCTCGAAGCATATGCTATCATCCAGCCATGCTGTATCATAACACAACCTAAACCAATACCTGAAGTATTACAATAAACTATAAAGCCCTGGCCCTCAACTGGAAGAGTCAGTATCGGAGCTATAGTCAACAAGGCCTTGAGCTTCAGAAAGCTCACCTCGCACTCATCAGACCACTAAAATGAGACATCTTTCCTAGTCAGTCTAGTCAATGGTGCTGTAATAGAAGAGAAACCCTTAATGATCCGTCTGTAATAACCAGCCAACCTAACAAAACTGCAAACCTCGATAGAGAAGTGGGCCTAGCTCAATCACGAACTGCCTCAATCTTCGTCGGGTCTGCCATGATTCTACCTTTGGACACCACATACCCCAAGAATGCCACAGACTCAAACCAGAACTCACACTTCAAAAACTTGGCATAAATTCGCTGCTCTCTAAAGGTTTGGAGCACAATCCTCAAATGCTGCTCGTGCTCCTCCCTACTGCTCGAGTATACAAGAATGTCATTAATGAAGACTATCATAAATGAGTTCAGATAAGGCCTGAACAAGCGGTTCATCAAGTCTATGAATGCAGTTGGGGAATTAGTCAACCTAAAATACATCACCAGGAACTCGTAATGGCCGTAGTGAGTCCTGAAAGCTGTCTTAGGGATGTTCACCGGTTGAGTCCTCAACTGATGGTAACCAGATCTCAAGTCAATCTTAGAAAATATGGCTGCACCCTAAAGTTGATCAAATAGGTCATCAATATGCGGCATCGAATACTTATTCTTAATAGTCACCTTATTCAACTGCCGGTAATCAATACAGATACGCATAGTGCCATCCTTCTTCTTTACAAAAAGGACATGGGAACCCCATGGAGAAACACTCGACCAAATGAACCCTTTCCCAGAAGGTCGTGAAGCTAAACAGTAAGCTCCCTCAACTTAGTAGGAGCTATACGGTAGGGTGGAATAGAAATGGGCCCGGTACCTGGCTCGACATCAATAGCAACGTCTATAACACGCTCAGGTGGGAGGCCATGTAAGTCGGCAAGAAAGACATCGGCAAACTCCCAAACTATAGGAATAGAATCAAGAGAGAAAACCTCGGTACTAATATCATGGATATAATCAAGTTAAGCTAGACACCCCTTCGAAACCAAACTCCTAGCTCAAATATAAAAAATGATCCTCTTCGGTGTATGACTAATAGAACCCTGCCATACAACCGGGGACATACCAGGCATGTCTAAGGTAACAGTCTTGGTGAAGCAATCCAAGACTGCATAATAAGGGATAACCCATGCCCAGAATAGCATCAAAATCTAACATATCAAGCACAATAAGATCGACACTAGTGTCACACTCCTGGATAGTCACCACACAGGATCTAAATAACCTATCCACTACTAAGGAATCACCTACGGGAGTAGCTATACATAATGGCACATGCAATCCCAATCGAGAAGCAAAGTATATAGACATATATGAATGAGCAGAGCCTGGATCAAATAAGACAAATGCTAGCTGGTGGCATACTGAAATTGTACCTGCAATCACTGAGTCTGATGCCTCTGCCTCTGTCCTACCAAAAATGACATAAGACTGACTGCACCCACCTCTGGGCTGAGTACTTGCCTGACCACCGGTCCTACTCAGCTGGGCCCCACCAAGAGCACCCTTACTACTCTGAGATCCTCCTCTACCACTCTGAGCACCACCTTTGACCAGTGGCGCCACTGTCCTAAGAGGCTGGGCATCTAATGAAGGCTTGTCCATCTGGCGTCGAGGATAATATCTAGCATAGTGACCAAACTTCCCACACTTATAATAACCCCGAGGGTCCCTGCCCTACTGTGAAGTACTCGGTGAACCAGAACGACCACCATAGCCTAAAGTCCCAAAATATGAACCCCTCAAACACTGACCAAAGATTTGGCCACTATACCCTGACTGGATGCTACTATCTGAAAGCTGAAGTGAGGCCTGAATGGGCCTAGTAGGCTGAAAGTACCTCTACTACTAACCTCTACCAAAAGAACCTATACCACGAAACTGGGAACCACTATAGTAGCCTTGATGCGAGGGTCTCTTATAGCTGCCTCCGTGGGCCTCGCAATGAATAGACTCAATGGTATAAGCATGATCAACCACCTCTAGAAAGGGCTGGCCCAAAGACACCATGCTCTCTATAGCCAAGTGAAGCTGAAACCTCAACCCTCTGATGAAGCATAACACTCTCTCGTGCTCGATAGGCAGAATCATAGTGGCATGTCTGGATAACTCATGGAACCTCTACTCATACATTGTCACACTCATAAAACCCTGCTCCAGCTTTGAGAATGCATCCCAAAGTCTCTCACGCTCACTGCGAGGCATGTACTTCCTCAATAAAGCCTCGGAAAACTGTATGCAAGTCATGGAAAGGGACCCAGATGGTCTATTCTATGAATATGCTCTCCACCACTGTCTCGTCGGTCCATCAAGTTAAAATGCAGTGTAGTCTACCCCGTGAGAATCCACTAGACCAAGGTTATACAACCTGTCTTGGCAACTGGAAAAAACCTCATGTGCATCCTCCCCTAGAGCGCCAAAAAATCTCAGTGGGGCCAATCTAAGAAACCGACCCAGCATCTTCTACTCCTTAAAAGTCATGACTGGCCGGGCTGCCATTGGCGGGTGTACTAATGGAATTGTCGGTACCTCAACTTGGGGAGCCACAGAAGTAGGCTATGCCCCTATACCCTCGATACCCTGTACGCCTCTTTGAGCCTAAGTCTTAGGTTGGCCTCCCAAGACACTGAACAACTGAGCTAAAGCGGCCTACAATGCTGGTGGAACTGTAAGTCCAGGTGGAGGATGGGCTGGCCCCTACCCCACTGGCTGCTACGGTGGCAGATCTTCTGGCACTAACTGTGGAGAAATCTCAGGCTCATGATCATATACTGGCTCAGGTAACAACTCTTTGGCCTAGCCTCGAGCTGGTGCTGCAGCTCATGCCCGATATCAACCTCGAGGTCGACCTCTATCTTTGCCTGGGTTGGGGCCCTAACTGTCGACGCAGGGCCTCGCCCTCGGTTGCTATGGCTCTCGTCCTTACCATATGAGAAAGAATGAAATAAACATTATTTAAAAGTTAATAGAAGTCAGAAATGCACGACGGAGAATTAAAAAGGTGGAGTGTTTTCGAAGAATGCCCTGCAACCTTCCGAAGATAGGATACATACGTCATCGTACCAATCCACGAGACTCTACTAGTCACTTTCTCTTGTACCAATGATACTGGTGAACCTAGAGCTCTAATACTAATTTGTCACGATTTCTCAGGTTATGATGACACCTACTACACCCCGCCAGTAGGTAAGCCGAACCTCTTAGCCCGAAACAGCGAGTAGCAGACTAATTCGAGACACAATATAAAAGCAAAATAAGCAGATATACGCTAGAGATAATAAAAGCAAAAAATAGAATAAAGTAGAAAGAAGGAGTAAGTCATACAACAAACCCCCAAAACCTGGTATCAGTTGGTACAAAAGTTAATAAAACATAAGGAGTACTAGATAGGTACAAATATACATAATAGTCTCTGGATATACAAAAAAGGGACTGATCCCAAAGTAGAAGGAGACAAGTCAGCTCCGAACGCCAGATGCTCACCCTGGATCTCTGAATTAGCAACTCCGCACCAGGACATCATCAACAACGATAACTCATGCTAGGGTCTGCAACAGGAAAACATATGCAGAAGTGTAGCATGAGTACCAAAATATGCGGTACCCAATAGGCATCATAGGCCGACTGAGCTCTATAAGTAAAAAGTATAGGAAGTGCGAATAAACTAAAAGGAAAAGCAGAGGGAGTCAATATAAGGACACAAGTCATGGCTAGAAAATAATTATAAGGCAAAAAAAAAGGAGCTGAATGAAGCGTAAAACATATGAAGTAAAGCAAAGTAGAACAGTCTAGCTACAACCTAACCGAGCCCCCATAAGCCCGGAAGGTACACAAAATCAGAGAGTAACCTAACCAGACCCCTATAAGCCTGGAAGGTACAACCAGCAAATAATAGACCCAACCAGACCCCCCATACATCCAGAGGATGCAAATAGCAGACAATAGTGACTAACAATCAACCTAATGTGGTAATGCAGGTGGGATTATGCCATGATATGCCATGTGATTCGTGCAAAGTGCGAATAGTACTGTATACTCATCCTCCTGTTGTAGCTTGCAAAGGAAGGACCCATAGAGGACTCGTGAAATCCGTATACCATTTTCGAACCATATCTCAATAACCGTGCCATGATGATAACTAGTAAAACCACCTGAAATACTTTCACTCGGGCATGCAAGTTTAAAATACTAGTAAAACCACTCAAAACACTTTCCCTCGGGCATGCAAGTTTAAAATACCAGTAAAACCACTCGGAACACTTTTCCTCAGGCATGCAAGTTTAAAATACTAGTAAAACCACCCGGAACACTTTCCCTCGGGCATGCAAGTTTAAAATACCATATTTTCCATAAGAAAGCCCAAGTACCAAACTTGTTCTTAAAAATCCATTTCTGAAATCAAAAACAATATTTTAAACCAAGTGTTTCATATGCCATGAAGAGAACAACCATAATACACGAATATCAAAGAATAATCAAGTCTAGTTAATTCACACTAAAGAAAATAAGTCCATAAGTCAAAGGGAAAGGTCAACATTCTAAAAATTAGCACCTGAAAGTATCGAACTCTTAACAACCTCCTACAAAAACTTACTCTAAGGGAACAACTACCCCCAAATCTAACTAATGCGGATCCATACTAACTGGCTAAAAGAAAAAATGAACCGAAAGAAATTAAGGAATAAGTAAACTGACCTGGGGTCCAACAATTCCAATGCATATAGCCTCGGGCCCATAAATACATAATTACGAATAAACTATACGAAGATAGAATGATTAAGCGAAAGTGATAAACAAGCTCCTAACCTATCTTGGGAACTATCGAAAATTCCCTACAATGGATATCTAAATTAACCACCCCAACCCCTCAAGGCTAACTAACTAAGATAAGGCAAGCAAGGATATATATATATATATATATATATATATATATATATATAGGTGTAATCTAAAGGCACTACACCGGCTACGCTAAGACCCACAAGTACATGCAAGGGTAATACTAAGGATCCTAATCCCCTATTCTAAGCTAAAACCCTAAATCGACTACGAGAATCAAAATTCCTTAAAAATCACTATTTAATTTATAAATTCCCACCAAAAATTAGCACAAACCATACAATCATCTTATACGAGCTAATTCTAGAAGTAAGTAAGCCATAGCCTACCTCAAAGTCGATCACGCGCGCTCGCCCCTACTAGATTGGAGGTTTTCCTTTCTGGGAAGCCTCTGACTGCTGCTACACTATTATAATAATAAGATACTCATTGAAATATGAACAATGATACCCATATTGCAAATTAACAATTCGGGTTAAAAGTCGAGTGAAAAATCACCCATGTGGCCCGTATGCGAATTTCAAAAATAAAATCACGAAAAATGTCCCTCGTGGGACAAGGATTACATGCTCAATTTATGGGACAAAAACAAACTCAAAAATCAAGCACAAAATATACCATAAACCCAAGAAACAAAACAAGAATCAACTAATGAATTTAACGGAATTAAGGGTCAAAAACTTACTATTGATGACGGGTAATCAACCACGGACCAGAGGTAATCACCCCAAACAACCTAAAGTGGTCCCGCACTGAAATTTATGCTTAGAGCTTTATAGAAATGGAGGAAAATGATTTAAGTGTTTGAAAAATAAAGGAGAGAACAATATATACTGCCAGGCGCTGGCCTTCATGCACGCAGCCCCGCGCATGCGGCCAAGGCCACACGTGAAGGGAAAGCGGAGGTGAGGCCTACTGCCCCTCCTGTGTGCACACGGGCTGGCCACTGCGCATGAAAAGGGAAATGAGGTGAGGACTATCACCTCTTCTTTGTGCACGCTGCCTACCCTTCACGTAGACAAAGGGTTGGGTACTGCTTCAATAGCTACAATAAAACCAGAATATTTGCAACTTCAAAAAGTCACCGGATGGACCCTCGAGATTCATTCGGTGTCCTACGCACATAAACAAACTATGCTACCCTACTAGAAATGATATTTTAGACTCAATAGAATTGATAAAATTCCCAATGGATATAGATTTAACAAAAAGTGGGCTCCACTCCCAAAAACTAATTTTTTTACCAAAAGGAACTCAATAGCCCAAAATGAGTCCAGAAGTCTCGAGACCTGAACCAAAAGTCCCTCTAGCACAAAATCAATATTCTGGAGCTAACAACACTGGCAAAATTTCCATTCGAGGCCGCCTTTTCTGAATGTTGACCAAAGTCAACTCCTTCAACTTTAAGAGTTTCAAAATAGGGAAATAGGCTTAAAACATAAACGAATTCCCCGAAAACTGAATCGTCAGTCTCGACAAGTCATAAATGAATTGTAGCCACTATAGTAAAGCTCAAAACATAAAAAATACATAAAAATAGAGAAAATGACCTTGAGGGTTATTACAGGTTAAAACAAATCTGACCTCATTGTTCATGTGCATTATGAGGTGAGCTTTAGATTGAAAATTCAATGACATGACTTTGTTGATCTAGAACTTGGACTGAATATTTGTTGAGGCAAAATTTTGAGCAGAACTTAACTTGAGAAAGGATTATAGTCTTTCTTTGACCCAATTGTGCCTTTGAAGCCTACCGAATACCATGTAATCCCTAGATCTCCTCTTTTGAGCCTAAAGACTTTTATTAGATAACCACATCTTATCATATATCTTTTTAGTGCATAAATAATGCGCTACTCCTCTTTTGGATCGACTTCACTGAACATACTAACAAAGAGCTAAGTTTGATGACAAAACGCAAGGTGAAGAATGTGAAAAAAACTCCAAAAGGAGAAAGATCCAAAAAAATGAGAAAAAAAAGTCAAAGAAAATTAAAAAGAAGCATCAAAGCAAATGAAGATCAAGTGCAAAAATGAAAAATATTGAGCGCATAATGCAATGCTTAAGGAGGAAATAGTCACTTGATCCCAAATGAATATTCTACCTATCCCTAAGCCTATATTACAAGACAATGACAAGTCCTACTTGATCCCATTCTGAGAGTTCTCAAATTAGTGGATACTTACATGAAGGTCAAGCATATGGTATCTCAGTTGCATGCATTGAATATCTTTCTGAGTGTGAATGTCTTCTCAAACATCCTAAGATCTAGATGCTTTTATTTGAGTATGACATGGACTTTGTTTGTGGTAAGGACACTTGAAACATGAGGATAGGAATATTTACAAACCCTTGATTAGAGCAAGATGAAAAAATCTTGTCAATACTTAAGTATGTTTGAGGTACCATTTAAACTATAAGAATTACGTCTAAGTTGACTCTGAATTTATCTAAAAGTTATTGATGGTATCACATGCATACTACTAATTGTTGATACCAACTGAAGTCAAGATATGTTCAACCAATAAATTGATTTTCCTCTACACATCCTCCAATAATTTTTTGTAAAAATAATCTTCAAAAAGAATTTTCTTTTTTTATATTTTGTATGAACTACGTTTGACTTGATTCTTGCAATAAAAGGATACATTGACAATCCTACAATGAAGCTCAGTCTCACCAAATAAATTTTTTATATCCTCATTTTTTTGTGTATTTTTATATATATAAAAAATTCAACTAAAAAAAAATCAAGTTCCACTATATCAATATTGGGGAAAATTTATTTATTTATTTTTAAAAATAAAAAAATAAAATAAAAAATTCTTCATGCTTTCACAGGGAACAAATACCGAACTGTATCTTAAGGAACAAACACCCTATCATAATTCATTCTTAGAGAATTCATACCCTATTTGCATATTTCTTGTATTTTTTTTGGCACAACTAGTTTTGCATTCGTGCTAATAACTCACAAATTTTTTTCTGGTGTAGACTGGGGCAATAAAAAAATTGTCTTATTTGTCTTTGATAATTTAGCGCTAGCAGGACCTTCCTGGAAAATAGGACTAGAAAATGAGATTTAGCAGTAGCAGGACCCTCCTGAAAAATGGAATTTAGCATAGCAGGACCCTTCTGGAAAATGGGACTTTCAAGACCCTCTTGGAAAATGAGGTTTAGCGTAGAAGGACCTTCTTGAAAAATGGGACCATCAGGACCCTCCAAAAAATGAAATTTATTTTAGTTCAGGACCCTCCTAGATAAGTAGTAGGACCCTCCTGGAAAATGAGATTTAGTGGAGCAGGACCCTTCTGGAAAATAGGACTAACAGGACCCTCATGGAAAATAGAATTTAGCATAGCAGGACCCTCCTGAAAAATGAGATTTAGCAGTAGCAGGACCCTCCTGAAAAATGGGATTAGCAGGACCCCCCTGAAAAATGGGATTTAGCGTAGCAGCGCCTTCCTGAAAAATGGGATTTTGTATAGCAGGACTCTCTTGAAAAATGGAATTTAGCAGTAGCAAGACCCTTCTGAAAAATGGGCTAGGAGGTCGCTCCTGAAAACTGGATTTAGCAGTAGCAGGACCCTCCTGGAAAATGAGATTTAGCAATAGCAGGATACTCCTGAAAAATAAAATTTAGTTATTCATTTTCTTTTCTCCTAGGATAAACACTTCCTAATCTAAGACAATTATTTTTTTATTTTTATCCTAGGATAAACAGTTTCTAGTCTGAGATTTTAATTTTCTTTTCTCCTAGGATAAATACTTCCTAGTTTGAGACCTTTTATCAAAGTTTACAATTGTTAATAACTCACAAAAACTTTCCAGTGCATACTGGGACAACTTTTTTTGTTTGTTTCTTTTTTGTTTGTGATGGCTTGCGGATTTTCCCTGCAAAGCATGAATTTCATATACCAGAATAAAGTTTCAGCTTCCTAGAATATTCAATCTCAAAGACAATAAGAGTAAGCTTTTTCCAAATGCAAGTAGCGGCCCAACGTCCTGAGATGTGTTCCTTTTCAACTACTGATCAAGAAGCAAGTATCCAAGAATATTCTACAAACTATCATTCGGAAGAGCGTCAATGACTTAGTCCAAGCTTCAAATTCAAGTCTCAAATCTTAACTTCAAGATCAAACTTTGACATCAAGGTACCCACCAGAAGAGGGTGAGATGGTAACTGAAGATCCGAATCGAAGATCTAAAGAAAATCTCAAGACATATAGAGTAGATAGGATCTTGTATTTTCCTTTCTCTTTTATTGCATTTTTCATTTTGAGTAACGACATGAGCTAAAAATCAAAACCTCGACGGGACCTCACTCGACTCTCCAACTCACCACTCCATCTTCCTAAACTACACGTGACCTGATTCTCTTATAACCCGAATATGTAGGCTGTCCAAAACTAGGGCTCAGTTGCATCTTTTTCTTTTTCTTTTCCTTCCCCCTATCAAATAATGGATCTGGTCAAAACTCATCTTGTTGTCTACTTCTTTGTCTGAAAACTCTTCGTGTTCTCAGTCAAAGAGAGCAAAATGTAGACACTAGGGGTGTGCAAAAATTGACTTAATCAATAAACCGAATCGATAAAAATATTATTGGTTTATTGATATCGGGTTATTGGGTTAACAATTTTTTAACGGTTTCGTAAAATTTTTTATTGGGCTATCGATTCGATTTCGATTTTAAGATTTTTGTTAATGGTTAAACCGATAATCCAATAAGATTATATTAAAACTATATTTTTATCCATAATTATAATAGTGGCTTTAGATTTTAAATATATACCCTATTATTTTTTTGCATTTTATAGTTGTTATCTTAGTGTTGTTCTTTTCTTTCTAAAGACGTTGGTTTTGTGGGGTTCTACCTATCAGTGTTGTTTTTCTTTTTGAGAGATTGCTAGTGTTGCTACTGCATTCAAGTTTGCTAGTTAACAAGAACGAAAATAAGTTTGTTTTAATAATAACATATTTGAATTTGCTTATGCTTGTAATTTGTGTAGACTTTTATGCATGAAGGTAGTGTATATATGTAGATGAAAATAAGAGAAAGCAAAAAAAATTATAGAAGCATTTTCTTATCGGTTAAATCAAAAACCGAACCGTTAAGGACCAAAACTAATTAACCGAAAACCGATAATGAATATCTTATTGATTTGGTTATTGGTTTTGCATGTTGACAAACCGAAAACCAATAAACCAGACTAATAATATACAAAACTGAACTGAACCGACCGATGCACACCCCTAGTAGACACGTGATTTTTGACCCTTTCCTAGTTGTAACTCATTTTTAGCTTAATGATTTCTTTTAGATCTAAATTAAATATTTAGATTTTATTTCATTTTTAGTAAGTCTTACTTTTAAAAATTGAAAACTACAAAAATAGAGTCACATTTGTAGGATAAATTTATTTATAATTTTTTTCTTTTCTAGTAAAAAGAAGAATTTTTTCACAAAAAATATGTTTTGTTTTAATTTAGATTTTAATAAAGAAGCTAGCGATTTTAATATTTCTTAATGATATTTTTAATCTAGCTATTTAACTTTTCTTATATTTTTGTAAGTTTAAAATAGTTTGCCAATATTTTTATCATTATATTTTATTTATATATTTAAGTGACCAAAAGAAATTAAAAAAAATATAAACGTAGCTACCCAAAATTTCCATCTGCACTCCCCCTCATTACCCCCACCTTTCCATATCTTTCATCCCCATTTTCCTCTTCATAACCCCACAAACTCACACACACAACACACGATCACACACACAAATCCACCCTCACTTGCACACACTCACACCCTATATAGACACTCACATACATACTGGAAAAAGAATTAGAAAAAAAGAGAAAAGAGAGAGAAAAGAAAAAAGAGAAAAAAGAGAGAAAAGGAAAAAAGAGATAGAGATTAGAGTGGGGGGTGGGGTGGGGGGGAGTATCAAGGTCCAAGAAATATACTAGCCACCTGCTTCTTCTTCCTTAGGTGCTATCATTTTTTTCTTTCTTTTCCTCCATTAAACTTTCATAGCCATGTAAACAACTATAGTCGATGTTTATTGATCAGGGTCAAGGGTACGAGTTCATCGAGGTTTTTGGCAAGGTTCTCCAATTATGGTGCTGTTTTTGATAGATATTTCAATGCTGGATTTGATTGTATTTTCATCTTGTTGTACCATTGAATGTTCTTTAGTGTCAAAATACATGGAGGTTTCAATCGTAAAGGTCCAATCTTTTTCCGTTTCAATTGTTATTCCATCAAATGTTTACTTGTTTCTTTTTCCGTCAAATAGTTGGTTTTGTTTGGTTTTACCACTGTTGAGATTTCTTTATTATTAAATCTTGTGAGTTCTGCTGGAAATGCTAAATGTTGCTGCGAATATTTTTTATTAATATTAGAAAAATAGGGATTAAGATTGGGGTAATTTTTGTTTGAAGGTTCTTTGGTATGTTGATGCATCGTGTGATTAGTTCAACAATTAAATGAACATGGATTTTTCCACTTATTTATTAAGGAGGTATAATTGGTTTGACGATTTTGTTTGTTTTAAAAATTAGATTGAAGAATTAAATAAGTTTAGTAGGTGTTTATTAGTTGACTCTGTACTCTTTACGTTAATATTAGAGTGTGCATATGTTTTGTTGCTGTACATATTTTTAGTATTTAAGATATAATTTGTAATACTTGAAACACTAGTGTATCACTTTGAGGTGCTATTATCATTGTCGAATTAATCTTTTCGTACATAAAATATTTTCTTAGGCCTATATCAATATCTAAGGCCCAAGTAGTCTTTAATTAATATTAGTTTAAGCGAGATGGATTACAAATTTATTCAAGAATCGTCGCATAAATAAAAGAAAAAGGAGGAAAAAATCAATCATGAGGGAGTGAGACGAGTTGCGGATTAATACAAAACTCGTTGCAAAATTGAAAGAAAAGAGAGTAAGAAAATATATAAGAATAAATTGTCTCAAATTTATGAGAGACGAACAAATGTCTCTAACGCTAGATGAGCTTTAGGCACGATAATAATAATAATAAAATCTCGTTTTGATTAAGAATGCGGTTACACATCTTTTTCCTGAGACGCTTTAAAAAATAAATAAGTAATTGATTTAAAAAAATAAAAAAAATTCAAGGATGCAGTTACGCACCTTGACCAAATCATTAATAATTAATTCCCACTAGTTTAGACCAAGAATGCGGTTACGCATCTGAGTTAGGACCAATAAATGTTCAACAATTAAAATGACGAGCGAACCATGGCTTGTAACACAATTTATCAAAAAAATAATTTAAACTAAGTTTAAGTCGATAAAAGTGATCGTGCTAGAATCACGGGACTCGAGGGTGCCTCATACCTTCTCCTGGTCAACTGAATTCCTTACATGATCTTTTATTTTCGCAGACCAAAATAGGAATCATTTTCTTTTGATTAGGAATTTAAAAAAGGTGACTTGGAATACCATCAAAACTCAATTTCAAGTGGCGACTCTGAATAAAAAAAATAATCTCTATTCAATACTATCAGTTAAATTAGATAACCCCTTCGAAAAGGGGTGTGACAACCTCATCAGCGGCTAGTACACATGCACCCGAGACCAGGATTGATTAACGATTGCAGAATAGTCAGAACTTCAGAGCGCAGAGTACTGTTACGACCCGATTTCTCAGGTCATGATGACACCTGCAATCCCCTCCCTGTAGGCAAACCAATCCCCCGTAGCCCGTAACGGTTAGTAATGGACCACTATCAAAGCAAAGCACGCACAAGAAGGATACTAAGCAGAAGCAAGTAAAAAAGCATAGAAAGGAAACAACCAGAATATATACAAGAAGGCTACACCATCCCACGACCTGGTGTCATAGTACAGAAGCCAATACTAAATATACAGAGTACAAGAGAGAGAGTGTGAAAGTAAAATATACAATTGTCTCTGATTATACAAAAGAGTAAACAGTGCAAAAAGAAGAGATATAGCCAAGCCTCGGTCGCCAGAATCTCACCCTATGTCTTAGATGTCCAAAAAGCTGCACGAGTCTCCAAGTTAACAATGATGGACCACACTAGGATCTACACCAGGGAGATGCAGAAGTGTAGTATGAGAACCAATTGCAAAGCAACGGGTACCGAGTAGACATCATAGGCCGACTGGGCATATATAAGATGTAAGAGCAGTAGATAGAAGATAAACAAGAAAAGAGTCACAGAAACAAACAGGATAAAGCACAAGGAAGCTAGCCACTGATAGAAGTCATAACAAAACACAAGTGAACTAAGATAGCCATAAAGATGTATCACAGAACACAGATGAAAGAGTAGAGAATGCACCTGGGTCCTTGCAATAACAGTAAATAAAAAAAGGTTAAAGAACAGGGCGGTGTACCGGTAACCTCAAATAATAAGAGGGAAAGAAAGGCAATCTAAACATAAGTATGCTAATAATACAACTCACAAGGTAAGGATGATCATAAGTAAACTAGTAAGTAACTACAATAGGAGTAAGTAAACTAATCTACCTACAATCCCAATGGGCGCCCATATACCCGAGGAATATATACAAGTGAAAACAAAGCCTCCGACATCCGATACTACTGGAGCGTACACTCATCAAATAGAAAATAAGGGGTGGTATCATGCAAAAATGAATGATATGATATGCCATGCCAGTGTTACCATATGCACCTCCTCCTACGCCCATAGGCCCAACAGGTAGGACCCATGAAAGGGCTTCCTCCGTATACCTCTACTCCCCCGTATACCCCTCCTCAAACACTCTCGGCCCGTATCCTCTAGTCCAGATTGGAAAGGTCCATGGAAGTCTGTACAACGACATATAAACTATCAAGATGTCATCATGCGTGCCTAAAATCTATCCGGGTATAAAATCAGTAATAAAATCATGTCTAGCACTCTGGCCTAGCCGAGTCTAGTATTGACTCAAAATTAGTAATAAAATCATGTCTAGAACTCTGGCCCAGCCGAGTGTAGTATCAATGTGAGAAACCATCGCATAATCTCTTTTATCTCAAGAAAATCTGTAAAACAAGTCTTAAATCCATTTATAGCCATTTATAACTGAAAACGGGCCCTCGGGGCCATGCAAGGTTTAGAAAATCGATGATAGTCAGGCCCGCAGCCTTGTAGTAGCAGTAAATCAATGCAGAAAAACTCTTTTCATGGCGATGCTATGCTCAGATCTAATCAATAGCTCAATAACTCACAATCAACCTACCATCCCTGCACATGCCCAATCCGCTCTACAACACAGATAACCAGCTCATAATCATGAATCAATTTTTGGGACTCATGGACACTTCCCAATACTCCACAAACTATGGTCCAGAGGCATAAGCAAAGGCCACTCAAGGCCGTAAGGGGTATTACTACCGTACTAATTCAACTACTGAAGTGAAAATAGCAAGAACATACAAAAAGGAAGCGGACAACGTTTGGGGTGTCAAACTAGTAAATCCTAACCCAAAGATGAGCTAAATAGTGCAATTACATTCTATATAGACCAAGTCTAAGATAGGTAAGTCGTAGCCTACTTGATGTCCGATGATAAGCCGCTAGAAAGACGTCGTCCAAGACCAAACTGCTCCGAGAAGTCCCGAATAGCAATCAAACTATCAATAACATAATTTACTCATCAATATGAAGCTAACGATACCCATAAAGCTAATACTTTAGCTAGGTAAAAATCTGGGTCAAAAAGGGCCCATGGGCCTCACAACCAAAAGTAGAAAATGGAAATTACCACAAGGTTTCCAACACTGCCTAGAACACATGCTCAAAAATTGAGCATAATTCGGGGTAAGAATGGGCCTAAAACAACCCTTACATTCCAAGAACAAATTGAGAATCAAATGAAGAAATTGATGGAATTAAAGGTGGAATACTTACAATAGACGATGAGGAATCGACCACGAGCAATGAATAAGCTATCCCATCACCCCAAGGAGCTCCCACAAAGAATTTAGAGCTTAGAGCTCTTATAGGAATGTAGGAGAATGACGTAGGTGCGTCACTGCAGCGGTGCCCAAATCACCACAGGAGTAGAGGTTGCCAAAACCTCAGACCCCATAGGTGCGGTCCCAATGCCACAGGGATGGAATCGCCGGGGTGGGCGAATGAGTGCAGGCGCACCCCCTGATAAGGCCACCAACACCACAGGTGAGGCTACCAGAGTGCGCATACGGCTGCGCAGGCGCGGCCAAGGCAGTGCAGCCGTGCTATACCAGAACCAGCAGCTACTAGCTGCAAACCCAACTCAAAACTTCTCTGATCACATTCTCGGGGATCATCAAGGGACCCCTGCACACAAATGGACTATGTTATCCTACCAGAAATGACATTCTCGACTCAATGAAATTGACAAAATTCCCAAATAAGGTCTATTTAATGAAAAGTGGGCCCCACGCCTAAAAGGACCAACTTTACCAAAATATAATCCAATAGCCCAAAACGAGTTCAGAAGCCTTAGAACATGAATCAAAGGTCCCCCTAGCCCAAAGTTGACATTCCGGAGCTAACAACATTGACAAAAATTCCATCCAAGCCTATCTTCTCCAAATGTTTTCCAAAGTCAAACTTCTAAGTCCAACTAGCCTAAAATCTTAGAAAATGAGATAAAACCATACCAAAAGCTCCTAGGCATCGACCAAGGGTCCAACTAGGCCAAAATCCATGCCCTGGAGCTAACGGAACCATCAAAATCCTATTCTGAGCTTGTTTGATAAGAATGATACTGACTTAAGCCAAAACTCGCACTTCGAGAACTTGATATAAAGCTGATGATCTCTAAAAGTCTGGAGCACGATCCTCAAATGCTGCTCATGCTCCTCCCTACCCCGTGAGTATACCAATATGCCATCAATAAAGACTATCACGAATGAATCCAAGTACAACTTGAGCACCCGATGTATCAAGTTCATAAAAGCTGCGGGGGGATTAGTCAACCAAAAAGATATCACTAGGAACTAATAATGGCCATAATGGGTCCTGAATGCTATCTTAGGGATGTCCTCTGCCCTAATCCTCAACTGGGGCTAGCCTGACTTCAAATCTATCTTAGAAAACACTTCTGCACCTTGGAGCTGATCAAACAAGGCATCTATATGCAACATCGGATACTTGTTCTTTATAGTCACCTTATTCAGCTACCTATAATCAATACACATACGCATTGAGCCATCTTTATTCTTCACAAATAGAACTGGAGCACCCCAAGGAGACACACTCGGCCTGATAAAACTCATAGCTAACAAGTCCTGGAGCTGAATCTTAAGCTCCCTCAACTCAGCTGGAGCTATATAATATGGAGTAATAGAAATGGGTCTGGTGCTTGGCTCTAACTCAATGGCAAAGTCTATATCATGCTCAGGTGGAAGGCCTGGCAGGTCGGTCGGGAACACATCTAAAAACTCTCTAACTACAAGGACTGACTCAAGAGAAGAAGCGTCGGTACGAACATCCTAGACATATTCTAGATTAGCCAAACACCCATGTAAAACCAACTTCCTAGCCTAAAGGCAAGAAATAATCCCAGACGATGCGCAGCCAATAGAACCCTGCCATACAATCGAGAATACAATAAGAATGGCTAAGGTAATGGGCTTGGCATAACAATCCAAAACTGCTCGGTGAGGGGACAACCAGTCCATGCCCATAATCACATCAAAATCTAGCATATCTAAAATCATCAAATCAGCCTAAGTCTCAAGATCACTAACAGTTATCAAGCAGGATATAACAATCCAATCCACTACTAAAGAATTGCCTACTTGGGTGTTGCAACAGATACGAGAATAGATAATGGCTCACAAGCCAATCCTCAACAAGGAAGAAAGTAGGCAGAAACATATGAACAAGAAGAACCAGGATCAAACAATGCTAAAGCTGACGGGCGGCAGACAGAGATCTTACCTATGATCACCACATTCGAGGCCTCTACTTTCGATCTACCAGGGACCATATAGAACTGAGTCGACCTCTACCAGACTGACTGCCATCTCGACTACATGACCTAACACACTAGGCACCACTCTTACCCTGAACACCACTACCCCTGATCGGTTGCTGCACTACTCTCAAAGGCTGAACGACTGGCTGAACTGTACCCCGCTGGGGGCAATCTATGGAAAAGTGACCCCACTGACCTGAACCTCTACTGTTGAAGTGAGAACCACTGTAACCGCCCTGATAGCATGGTCTCTTATCTCTGGCCCCGTGTCCTGGCGGTGCAAATCCTCCATAGTGTGGGCATGGTCTGCTATAGCCTGAAATAGTCGCCCACTAGTAACTAATATCTCTACAGTCTGTCGAAGCTTTATCCTCAACCCCCAAACAAATCTATGGACCCAATATGGCTTTTTAGGAATAATCATAGCCCCAAATAGAGCCAAATGGTGGAAATGGGTCTCATACTCAGATACTGTCATTGACCCCTGCATCAATAGGGTGAACTGCTCCCTATGGCGCTCACGGTCACACTATGGAAAGAACTTAGCCATGAAGGCCTCGTAGAACTCTCTCCAAGTTAACTGAGGAGACTTATAAGGTCTGTAAACTACCTAGGCCCTCCACCAAAGCTTAGCTGGCCCCTCCAATTGATAGGTCATATAATTTACTCCGTGGGCATCCAACTAACCTAGGTGATGGAGCATCTCCTCACAAATAGAAATAAATTCATGGGTATCCTGTGCGGGTGCACCAAAGAACCTCAGTCGGGATAATCTCAGAAACTATTCCTAGGCCTTCTGCTCTAACTCTAACATGACTGGGCAAGGAGTGAGAGGCTGAGCAATTGTAGGTACTGGAAGGACCTGTGCACGGGGATCCATAGTAGAAGAATGCACTCCTGAACTCTGAACACCCAGGGCTATTATCTGAGTAGATGTCTGGGCCATATCAGAAGGATAACCCCCAACCATAGTCAACAACTAAAGAAGCACGCTCTAAATATGTGGTGTAGGAGCTCGGGTTGGTGCTGAAATGGATGGTGCTATTGGCCCTGGTGGCAACTGAGCTGCCCCTTGGTCCACAGGCTGCTGATCCGGAACTGACTAAGGCTCATACTCAGTCTCAAAAGCTCTAACTGGTGTTGTAACTTGGGCACATCCTCGACCTCTACCTCTAGGTCTACCCTAGCCCTTGGCTGAAGCCAAAGGTGTTGGTGCTGAAGGTTCGCCCTCGTTTGCTATCAAAGATCTTGTATGAACCATCTGCAAAAGAGTGAACTAGAACAAATGAGATTCGGGGAAACCATCTAGGATAAAACGCACGATATAGAAGTAAGAGAAGAGTCATATTTCCTAAGATGTCACTGTAGCCTCCCGAAGATAGAGTACGGATGTCTCCATCCCGATCCAAAGGACTGTACTAGATATTGGCTCCTATACCGATGACATTGGTAAACCTAGACTCTGATACCAAGCTGTCATGACCCAATTTCTCATGTCATGATGACACCTACAATACCCTTTCTGTAGGTGAACCAATCCCCCAGAGCCCGAAATGATTAGTAATGGGCCACTATCAAAGCAAAGCACGCACACAAAGGATACTAAGCGGAAGCAAGTAAAGAAGCATAGAAAGGGAACAACCAGAATATATACAAGAAGGCTACACCATCCCATGACCTGGTGTCATAGTACAAAAGCCACTACTAAATATACAAAGTACAAGAGAGAGAGTACGAAAGTAAAATATATAATTGTATCTGAATATACAAAAAAGTTAACAATGCCAAAAGAAGATATATGGCCAAGCCCTGGTCACCAGGAGCTCACCCTATGTCTGGAATGTCCAAAAAGCTGCACGAGTCTCCATGTCAATGGCGATGGCCCATACTAGGATCTATACCAGGGAGATACAAAAGTGTAGTATGAACACTAATTGCAAAGCAATGGGTACCCAATAGACATCATAGGCTGACTAGGCATATATAAGATGTAAGAGCAGTAGATAGCAGATAAGCAAGAAAAGAGTCACAGAAACAAACAGGATAAAGCACAAGGAAGATAGCCACATATAGAAGTGATAACAAAACATAAGTGAACAAAGCTAGACATAAAAGATGTATCACAGAACACAGATAAAAGAGTAGAGAATGCACCTGGGTCCTTGCAAAAAGGAAAGGTTAAAGAACAAGGCGGTGTACCGATAACCTCAAATAATGGGAGGGAAAGAAAGGCAATCTAAACATAAGCATGCTAATAATACAACTCACAATGTAAGGATGATAATAAGTAAACTAGTAAGTAACTACAATAGGAGTAACTAAACTAATCTATGTACAATCCCAATGGGCACCCATACACCCCAGGAATATATACTAATAAAAGCAAACCCTCCGACATCCCATACTACGCTTACTTCTTCCTTCAACCCTGAAAAGAGCATATGCATCCCGGGCCTGCTAAAAGACATGCCACTTCAGAGTTGTTTGAGTCCCAGTATGCCGACCCATCTCGTATGCAAGAGGTAGAGGTGGAGAACTTATTCCGGCGGAGTGTACACTCAGCAAATAGAAAATAAGAGGTGGTATCGTGCAAAAATAAATGATATGATATGCCATGCCAGTGGTACCGTATGCACCTCCTATGACGCTGGTAGGCCTAGTAGGTAGGACCTATGGAAGGGCTTCCCCCGTATACCTCTACTTTCCTGTATACCCCTCCTCTGGCACTCTCAGCTCGTAGCCCCTAGTCCAGATCAACAAGGTCCATGAAGGTCTTTGCGACCACATACAAACTCTTAAGATCTCATCATGCATGACCAAAATTTATTCGGGTCTAAAATTAGTAATAAAATCATATCTAGCACTCCAGCCCAGCCGAGTCTATTATCGTCTCAAAATCGATAATGAAATCATATCTAGCACTCCGACCTAGTCGAGTCTAGTATCAATTCAAAATTAGTAATAAAATCATGTTTAGCACTTTGGCCCAACCGAGTCTAGTATCAGTGTGAAAAACCATCACATAATCTCTTTTCTCTCAAGAAAATCCATAAAACTAGTTTTAAATCCATTTATAGCCATTTATAACTGAAAACGGGTCCTCAAGGCCATGCAAGGTTTAGAAAACCGGTGATAGTCAGGCCCAAAGACTTTTAGTAGCAGTAAATCAATGCAGAAAAACCCTTTTCATGGCGATGTTATTCTCAGATCTAATCAACAGCTCAACAACTCACAATCAGCCTACTGGCCCTGCATAGGCCCAATACGCTCTACAACACAGATAACTAGCTCACTATTGTGAATCAATGTTTGAGACTCATGGACACTTCCCAATACCCCATAAACAATGGTCCAGAGGTATAAGCAAAGGCCACTCAGGGCCGTAAAGGGTAATACTATCTTACTAATTCAAATACTAAAGCGGACATAACAAGATCGGACAGAAAGGAAACGGACAAGGTCTGGGGTGCCAAACTAGTAAATCCTAACCCAAAGATGAGCTAAATAGTGCAAATACATTCTATATAGACCATGTCTAAGATAGGTAAGTCGTAGCCTACCTGACGTCCGACAATAAGCCACTGGAAAGATATTGTCCAAGCTCGAAATGCTCCGAGAAGTCCCGAATAGCAAACAAACTGTCAATAACATAATCTACTCGACAATATGAAGCTAAAAATGCCCAAAAAGCTAATAATTTAGCTGGGTCAAAATCCAAGTCAAAACGGGCTCGTGGGCCCGACAACCCAAAGTAGAAAATAGAAATTACCATAAGGTTCCCAACACTGCCGGGAACACATGCGTAGAATTTGAGCATAATTCAGGTAAGGAATGAGCCTAAAATAGCCCTTACATTTTAAGAACAAATTGAGAATCAAATGAAAAAATTGATAGAATTAAGGGTGGAATACTTATGATAGACAACAAGGAATCGAACACGAGCAACGAATAAACTATCCCAACACCCTAAGGAGCTCCCACAAAGAATTTCGAGCTCTAAGAGGAATGGAGGAGAATGATTTAAACTAGAAAGAAATGAAGAAGAAGACCCTTTTAAAGTTACCAGTGATCGGCACACCTGCGGTCTTAATGATGCAAGTGCATTGCCGCAGAAGCACCCAAATCACCATAGGGGTGGAGGTGGCCAAAACCTCAAACCCTGCAGGTGCGGTCTAAATCCCGCAGGGGAGGCATCGCCGGGGCGGGAAAAGGAGCACAGGTGCACCCTCTGCTAAGGCTACCAACACTGCAAGTGCGGCTCCCAAAGCATATGTATAGCTCCGCAGGTGTGACCAAGGCACCACATCCGTGCCATACCAGAACCAGCAGCTACCAGTTGTAAACCCAATTCAAAACTTCTCCGTTCACATCCTTGGGGATCATCCGGGAACCCATGCACACAAATGGAATATATTACCATAGCAAAAATAGTATTTCAGACTCAACAGAATTGACCGAATTCCCAAATAAGGTCTATTTAATTAAAAGTGAGCCCCATGCCTAAAAGGACCAACTTTACCAAAATGGAACCCAATAGCCCAAAATGAGTATGAAAGCCTCAGACCCAAACCAAAGGTCCTTCTAGCTCAAAGTCGATATTCCAGAGCCAACAATACTGAAGGAAATTCCATCTGAGCCTGTATTCTCCATATATTGACCAAAGTCAAACTTTCGAGTCCAACTAGTCTAAAATCTCAAAAATTAAGATAAAACCATACCAAAAGCTCCTAGGCCCCGACCTAGGGTCCAACTAGGCCAAAATCCATGCTCCAGAGCTAACGAAACTGTCAAAATCCTATCCCAAGCTTGTTTGATAAAAATGTTGACTAAAGTCTATAATTTCCCAAGTTAAGCTTTGAAATAGGAAAATGGTCATAAAGACTAAATGAACGGCCTTGGCACCAAACCACTGGTCCCAGCAAGTCATAAATGACTTGGGGCACTACAGGTAAGCTCTAAGAGTACAAAGAAAGCAAAAATATGAAAAATGATCAAAAGGGTCATTACAGGTACTTAGTCTCAAGTTAGTGTGGCATAGGGGGTTACTTTATATTTGTACTGTAGCAAGTGTGGTAAGATCCATTTGTGAGAGTGTTATTCCGGAAGGGATAAATGCTTTGTGTGTAGCAAACAGGTCCACTTCTTAAGGGATTGTTCATCCGCAAGACAAGGTAATAGGGGCAACAAAGAGCCCAGTCTACTACATCAACAACTTTAGCAGGCCGAGTTGCCTAGAAGGGTGCTACATCTGGAATAAGTAGAGGTCAGAACCATCTATATTCTATGTCTAGCCGTCAGGATCAGGAGAACTCTCCAGACGTGGTTACTGGTATGTTAAAAGTCTTCTTCATTGATATGTATGCTCTACTCTATCCAAGTGCCACTTTGTCATTTGTGACCATGTATATTGCTGTAAAGTTTGGAATCCATCCCGAACAGCTTTTAGAGCCTTTCATTATTTTTACTCCTGTTGGTAAGTCTATAGTTGCTAAGAGATCTATAGAAACTGCACAATGTTAGTCCATCATAAAAACACCATAGATGACGTAGTTGATTTAGATATGGTGGATTTTGACACTATTCTAGGCATGGACTAGTTATATTCCTGTTATGCCTCAGTCGATTGTAAAACCAGTGTTATAATATTTTAGTTTCCAGATGAACCAGTCTTAGTGTGGGAAGGTAGTCTAGTTGTGCATAAGGGTCATATCATTTCTTACCTTAAGGCCAGAAAGTTAGTTTCCAAGAGGTGCATTTACCACTTATTTAAAGTTAGAGACTCTAATGTTAAAACTCCACCCCTTCAGTTAGTTCCAGTTTTGAATGAGTTCCCAAAAGTCTTTTCCGATGATTTTCCTAGAGTTCCTCTTGATAGGGAAATAGACTTCAAAATAGATGTCATTCTTGATACTCGACCCATCTCTATTCTACCATATAGAATGGCTCCAACTGAATTAAAAGAGCTAAAAGAAAAGTTGAAGGATCTCCTTGTTAAGGGATTCATTAGACCAAGTGCCTCTTCAGTCCTTTTTGTGAGAAAGAAAGATAGTTCCCTTAGAATTTGTATCGACTATCATCAGTTGAACAAGATCACCATAAAGAAACACCCCTTTCCTAGAATCGATAACCTATTCGACCAACTTTAGGGTGCTTCCTGTTTCACAAAGATAGACCTCAAAACCAGCTATCATTAGTTGAAAGTTAGAGAGAGTTATATTTCTAAGACAACTTTCAGAACCTGTTATGGTTACTTCGAGTTCCTTGTCATGTCTTTCGGTTTGATTAATGCTCCTACAATATTTATGGACCTCATGAATAGAATGTTTAAAAAGTATCTTGATATGGTCGTGATAGTATTCACCAATGATAACCTAGTATATTCCCATAGTGAGGAGGATCATGCTAATCACTTGTAATTATTCTTCATACACTCAAGGATTGTGAGTTGATCGCCAAGTTTTCTAAGTGTGAATTTTAGTTGAAATCTATGGCATTTGTAGGGCACATTGTTTCTAGTGAAGCTATCTAGGTTGACTCACAAAAGATTAAGGAAGTAAAGAATTAGCCTAGTCCCACAACCCCGACTGATATTAGGAATTTCTTGGGTTTGGCTGGCTATTATTGAAAGTTTGTAAAGGGATTTTCATCTATAGTTGCTCCTTTGACTAAGTTGATCCATGAGAAGGTTAAGTTTCAATGGTCCAAAGCTTGTGATAAAAGCTTTTAGGAATTGAAAACTCATTTGAATACTGCTCCAGTATTAACCCTACCAGAGGTAACTGATGGTTTCATTGTGTATTGTGAAGCATCTCGAGTGGGTATTAGATGTGTGTTTATGCAAACCGATAAGGTTATAGCTTTTGCTTCCAGACAACTTAAGACCTATGAGAAAAAATATTGGACTCATGATCTTTAGTTGGCAGTAGGGTTTTTCATATTGTAAATATGACACTATTATCTCTATGGTGTGTATATTAATGTGTTCATAGATCATAAGCGTCTTCAGTATATTTTCAAATAGAAGAAGTTGAACCTCAGGCAGAAGAGGTGGGTTGAAGTGCTTAAAGACTATGATATGAGCATCCTTTACCATCCATGTAAGGTGAATGTAGTTGTTGATGCTCTTAGTAGTTTGTCTATGGGGAGTACTACACATATAGTAGAAGAAAGGAAAGAATTGAAGAAAGGAAAGAATTGGCGAGGGAAGTGCATAGGCTTGCACGTTTTGGGTTTTTCCAATTAGACTCCGAGGATGATAGTGTGCTTTTCCAGATCAGGACTAAATCATATCTTATAGTATAAGTTGAAGAAAATTAGAATAGTGATCCCATCTCGCTCCAACTGAAGGAAGAAGTCCACAAGCAGAGAGTCATGGAATTCGATCAAGGGGGAGATGGCATTTTGGGATATCAAGGTTGATTGTGTGTGCTTCATATGGATGGTCCCAGAGGTAGAATCATGGCAGAAGTGCATAGTTCCAGATATTCCATTCACCTAGGCTCCACAAAAATGTACCATGACTTGAGAGAAGTCTACTGGTGGAATAATATGAAGAGGAACATCACAGATTTTGTTGCTAAGGGTCCAAATTGCCAGCAGGTTAAGGTTGAGAACTAAAGGCTATGTGGCATGGCTTAAAATATAACTCTTCTTAAGTGAAAGTGGGAGATGATCAATATGGATTTCATCATAGGTTTACCACGATCTGGACGACAACATAACTCAATTTGGCTGATTGTAGACCAGATGACCAAGTTAACTCACTTTCTATCAATAAAGACAATAGACTCACGGAGGATTATGCTAAGATGTACATTCATGAGATTGTCAGGATTCATGGAGTTCCATTGTCCATCTTTTAGATAGGGGTTCTCAGTTGACCGACCAGTTTTGGAAGTCCTTTCAGAAATATTTCGGTACAAATGTGAACCTTAGTACCACTGTTCACTGGCAGACCGATGTCCAGGCAGAGCACACTATTCATACCCTTGAGGATATGCTAAGATCTTTCATCATAGACTTCAAAGGGAATTGGGATAACCATTTTCCTCTCATAGGGTTTGCGTATAACAAAGTTATCACTCCAGTATTCAGATGGCTCCATATAAGGCTTTTTATGGGTGGAGGTGTAGATCTCTGATAGGTTGGTTTTAAGTTAGTAAAAAAAAGCTTATAGGGCTAGACTTAGTCCATCAAGCTATGGAGAAGGTTAAGAACATTCAGGAAAGATTAAGGACTACACAGAGTTGCTAGAAGTCCTACTCAGATTTGAGGAAAAGAACCCTAGAGTTCAAAGTTGATGTTTGGTTTACTTGAAGGTTTCACCCATGAAGGGTGTCATAAGGTTTAGGAAGAAAGGAAAACTTAGTCCCCATTATATTGGTCCATGTTTCTCCTATGAACACACACAAGTAGACATGGTCGTGCAAGTAATAAAGTGGCTCTTGCGAGCCGAATATCAATCCCACGAGGACTTGGTGTTTAGCAGACGATCCAACTTAATTATTACTATTGAAGTTAAACAAGTGTGATTCGTAACCAAGAAGAGGTTGAGTTTTGCTTTTGTAAATTAAATACTAGAAATAACAACGATATGAAATTCGAATTGTAAACAATATATGGAGAGATCCAGGGTTGAGGCATTTACTTCAGATTCATGCATAACTATAGTTTCCAGCCGATGTTGGTGTTTATTATGATTGTTGGTCTATGGGGTTGATATTACAACTTGGGAATGGTCATCCGCTAATTCATCTACCCAAATTAATCTTACAACTACATCATTGAGTGGGGATGTGAGTCTTTAATTCAGATGCATTAAACTATCTTCTCGTTTCATTAACCAAGTAGGGTGTTCAGGTATATCGCTATCCTAACCGCAAATCATCATTTACAATTAATATCTAACAATTAAAGACATGATCCACACTCCCTACATTCTTCATTCCGTCCCTCCACTCCTATGGACAATTCATTTCAAAACATAGATTTATCCTAAAGTTCATGATGCTTTAGAATAGTAAAACAAGAATGCAAGAACAATCACATGACATGATAAACATATAAACCAACTATACAACCATATTAGAAATAGAGTGTTTAGCCACTCATAATCTAATTCGCAATTACAAAATTTATGTAATTCATACAAGAATAATGAAAAAGAGAAGAGTAAAACCCCCTAATGGAGGCCTCCCTCGTGTGTTTTTCAATCCCTAGTCATCCAAGGATTGTTACAATTGAAGTTAAGTGTCCTATTTATAGTGTAGGACAATGTGTACCCAAAAACCCAAGTCTGTGGCACTTTGAAATCGCGGAGCCTAAGATCCGTGACACCCCCTTATCGCGGTAGCTCATTGCCGTGCCATGCCCTTATCTCGGAGGCTTACTGGAAATTGCCATCTAGTTTGTGACCATCTCCGTGCCACACCAATAAAATGGAGCATAGCTTCCGTGGCACGGGGGTGTGTTTTGGCTTCCAACTTCCCACTCTAACACAATCTCTCCACCTTTCTTTGTGTTCCATGGTCTGTAATTGCCTTCAAACACATCTTTAAGCTTGTCTTGCTTCCAACATTGATCATAACGCATTCACTCATCAATAAGTTTGATATTTATGCCAAATAAAGCTTGATCTTTGCAGAAGTCTCAACCTGAAACACTAATCATATCCATCAGTTAATGAACACAAGTTAAGCTTCTTTAAATGAGTATATACAATGTAGCTCACAAAATAGACACAAGCATGGACAATAATTAGCAATTGGATGTATAAATACGCCCAAGATCACCACCCCACACTTAGAATCTTATTCGTCCTCTAACAACTCTTTACATTACTCACAATCAAGGGAGACTCTAACCTCACTATTTGAACTAAGACACTCAAGCTAGAACTACAACGACTACATGAATAACAAGTTCTACCTTAGGCATGTCATATTGCAATTTAAGCACATGAATACTACTTTAAAGCTTCCTAGCCTCAATAATTGACTCTACCAATTTAGCAAACTCATGTACATTACTCAACAAAGAGATCATATAAGTCACCTATCTATCATCAAACATGCGTCCTTACCAGAAGAGATTTACCCATATTCACTCAAACATATGCACTTAGGTGCACAAGAATGGGTGCAAGGATCAAATTTCGCTCACTCTCACAAAGAATTCACATGTGACATGAGATGAACCATAAGCTTGCCCTTAGTTTAGTACTCCACTAATATTAGAATGTCAAAGCTTAAGATCAAGTAGGACTTCAAGGATTGTAATGTAGGCTAAGGGACGGGTAAGAACTATTTGATCAAGAATAGTGACTATCTTCCCTAAGCGCTTTAATACATCATATTTTACATTAAACTCATCTCCAACCAACCTATTTTACACCACTATTATATTCCCAACTCTCTCTTGTTTTGCCCCATCTTTTTAAGCTAGTTTACACATCTTTAGCATGGAGTATTTTCCACAACACATGATTCACTTCTTTTGATCAATCTTTCTTTTCATTACATTCCTCCCTACCAACAACATATAAAACTTTTCAACACACCACAAGCTATTTCCTTAGGGCTTCAACTTCACTTTTTCGTTTTTCGATTCTATACTCCTTAACATCTTAATTTCTCAACTAAAGCACTTAGAAGTTTTGGATTGAATTGCGGGCAATTAAAAGAAAAGGGATAAGCTTTGTATGAGGTTAAAAAAGAATAGACTAACAGTTGAACGGGGCTAACTAAGGCATGCAAAAAATGTAGATAAAGAGGGCATCAAACATGGCTATCAAAGAAATGCCTATATCATCTCCTAAACTCAACATTCTTTATTTTGCTTTGCAAACACACGGGGCAAGTTCTAGACACTAAAATGCAACATGAAATATAACAAAAACCTCACTCATACTTGGCACATGTTCAAATCAAGAAGGATACCTATAGACTCTCAACCAACCAATTACACAAACTCAAATTTAAGCCAACATCACATAAGAGTCAGATAAAAGAGCCAAGGTGTCTCACAGTAGTCATTCAATTTTTCAAATCATGCCATAGAATTAAACACCAACTTGCAATAAGTAATCATGTGTAGTACCTACCAAGAGCATCTATTTGTTCCTAAAGATAATTTTTTTAAATTTACTCATAAAAATAAAAAAGGATACTTGTTCAAAGGCTCCCACTCGGGGAAAAACTGAGGGGTAGGTGAAGTGTGCTTCTACTAAATAGATCAAACACAGAGACTGAGAACAAACAACGATAAAACCTTTTTGTAATTTTTTTTCAATTTAATTAAAAACTTGCAAATAAATAGAAATAGAAATCCTATAGCGCACTTCACCCTAAACAAATCGAAAGATTCCGCACCCCACACTTAAACTCATACTTTGTCCCCAAAGTATAAATTAAAAATAAAGATAGAAATACTTCCTGAGGCTTCTAGACCTAGCTAGTAGCATCATATCCATTAAAGAGGTCTGGGGACCCCACACTTTGATTTTGCCATGCTCCTTAGCTACGATCTCAGGTACTCAGACTTCCCTTCAACCTTTCAACACACAACAACAACCAAACCAAAGGTGATACTAAATAAAAACTAAAAAGAATAAAAATGCTACCTTAACTTGGGTTGCCTCCCAAGCAACGTCTGATTTATTGTCGCGACACAACTCACATCACAACTCTCATCCATATTGTCTCATATTTGGGGACCATATTCTCCTAATTTTTTAACCTCTCATGTGCTCATAATCAAGGTCTGTAGCCTTTTTTACACGTATCTTCTCAGGATTCTATTTAAGTTTTGCAGGTTCAGGCTTATTTATCAACTCGGGCAACTCCATGAGAGAGTCCAAAGAGGTAATGAGAGGTTTGATCTTATCCATACCATACTCATTCACTTCCATAGCTGTGATCATATATAAATCTTTGTAGTGTGAGGGTGTGTTGAGTGCTTTGTACACTCTGAAGACCAACTCTTCAACATTCAATATCATTTTTAGCGTGCCCTCTCTAACACCTATCAATGCTTCACCAGTAGCCAATAAAAAGTGCCCCAAGATTATTGGTACCCTATCATCTGCATCATAGTCAAGAACAATAAAGTCAACATGAATAATGAACTTACCACCTTGATGAGAACATCTTAATAATTCCTTCGGGGACCACTCTAGTTTTGTCTGCCATCTGTGGAATAACTAATGTAGGCCTTGGCTTCCCTACCCCAAGAGTATTAAACACTGAAAAGGGCATCAAGTTCATGCTTTCCCCTAAATCACTCAAAGAATGGACAACATCACTTTCACCAATTTTTATGGGAAGGGTGAAACTCCTAGGGTCCTTGAGATTTTTGGGCATCTTGCTCATAACCACCAAACTACACTCTTCAGTAAGTGCCACAGTCTTAATATGCCCAAGCCTTATTTTGTTCGCCACCACATCCTTCAAGTACTTAGCATACTTAGGCATTCCCTGCAGGATATCTAACAAAGAAAGGTTAATGTGAAGTTCTTTGAACGTGTCAAAGAACTTCTTAAAATAAGCATCCTCTTTAGCTTTCTTAAGATTTTGAGGGAATGGTGGTGGTGGTCTATTTTAAATTTGCTCATTTGGCTTTTCATTAGGGTACTCAGATTTCCCCTTTCTGTCAGCTTCTTTGGACTGAACTTCCTTCATTGTCTGCTTAGGAGTTATCAACTCTTCTTGCACCTCATGATTTTTCTTTGGAGGTGCAGTCAATCAAATCTCTACTACTCCTCAAGGTGATTTCCATCACTTACTTTGGACTTTCCGTATCACTAGGCAAACCCCCTTGAGGTTTTGCATTTTGTGCCTTGGCTAACTGTTTCATTTGTGTCTCTAAATTCTTAATTGCTGTTTTTTGATTTCTGCGGCCATTTGTTCTTGGTTGGCCAGAATCTTTTTCAAAGTCTCGTCTATATTGCTGGTATGAGTCTTGTTCTGAATACCTTGCTACTATTGAAACTGATGTGGTTGAGCCTGATTATTTCCCCAAGAGTAGTTGGGCTGACTCTGCAAATTGTGATTGTAGGCATTATCATATTTTTGATTTTTTTTCTGTGCATCACTCACAAAATTTACTGACTCTGGATTCACTCCACATAAGTCTGCCGAATGACCACTATTACCATAAGTTTCACACCAAGTCTAAACCTGCTTTAATGCATTAACCTGAGCCTAAGGTTGAGCCATATTCAGTTTGTTGAACTGAGTCATCACCTGGTTCTGAAAAGTGGCCAACTATGCAGCCAATACTGTGACACTATCTACCTCAAGCATGCCTGCAGTCTTCTTTACCATATTTTTGGATATATCACCATGCCACTCTGGATTACCTTGTGCAATACAGTTGAGGAGAGTATACAATGCATCATAGGTTTTTTCCAAAGCCAGACCACCTGCCACTGAATCTAGCAAAAAATTGTGTTATGGTCAAGACTTTCAACAAAAGTGTGAGCTAATACCTCACTAGTCTGCTGGTGATGTGGACAGTCCTTGAGAAGAGACTTGAATCTCTCCCATGCATGATAGAGATATTTGTCTTGCTTCTGCCTGATGGAAAGAATCGAATGAGGAACTTCTTTGCTAAGTCATCCCAAGTTGTGATTGAGTTTGAAGGTTTTGCCTTAAACTATTTCTTTGCTTCCCCCAAAAGTGAGAATGGGAAAAGTGTGAGCCTCACGTAGTCTGTGGAGACTCCTTTGAGAATGAATGTATCACTTATCTCCAAAAAACTCTGAAGATGGACATATGGATCCTCATGTGACAAGCCAGTAAACTGTCCGCTTGTGTGCAATAATTGCACCATGTTCTGTTTCAGCTCAAATCTACTTCCTGCGGGTGGCTTTTGAATATAGGAGGTCATATTAGGTATGAGTGGGATTACCACTTTGCACATTGTCCTACGAGATAGTTGTTCATCACCCATTGCTTAGTCTCAGCCTATTGAACTTGCGGGATTAGATAGAGAAGTGCTGCTTTTTTTCTCAATTGGTGCAAGCGTCGCTCAGGTTCAGGATGTGGTTCAACAAATTCCCTCTCCCTTTCCAGCTTGCTCAAGATTCAAACTTGTACCTGCAAATTCATTAGCTAAGACCAAGTTGTTAGCACTTATCAAATAAAATAGTAAAATTAAAAATTAGAAGGTTGCTAATTTTCAAGTCCCCAGCAACGGCACCAAAAACTTGTTGCTTCCAAGTGCACACATAAGTGTACGTAGTCGTGCAAGTAATAAAGTGGCTCTTACAAGCCAAATATTGATCCCACAGAGATTTGGTGTTTAGTAGATGATCCAACTTAATTATTACTATTGAGGTTAAACAAGTGCGATTCGTAACAAAGAAGAGGTTGAGTTTTGCTTTTGTAAATTAAATACTAGAAATAATAATGATATGAAATTTAGATTGTAAACAATATATGGAGAGATCCACAGTTGAGGCATTTACTTCACATTTATGCATAACTATAGTTTCTAGCCGATGTTGGTGTTTATCGTGATTGTTGGTCTATGGGGATGATATTACAATTTGGGAATGGTCATCCTCTAAGTCATCTACCCAAATTAATCTCACAACTACATCATTGAGCGGGGATGTGAGTCTTTAATTCAGATGCATTAAACTATCTTCCCATTTCATTAACCAAGTAGGATGTGTAGGTATGTCGCTATCCTAACCGCAAATCATCCTTTACAATTAATATCTAACAATTAAAGACATGATCCACACTCCCTACATTCTTCATTCTGTCCCTCCACTCCTATGGTCAATTAATTTCGAGACTTAGATTTATCCTAAAGTTTATGACACTTTAGAATAGTAAAACAAGAATGCAAAAACAATCACATGACATGATAAACATATAAACCAACTATAAAACCATAATTAAGCAATCATGTTGTAGCCTCAACCCTATAAATAGGGTGTTTATCCACTCATAATCTAATTCACAATTACAAAATTTATGTAATTCATACAAGAATTAAGTAATAAAAAAGAAAAGAATAAAAACCCTAATGGAGGCCTCCCTCGTGTGTTTTCCAATCCCTAGTCATCCAAGGATGGTTACAATTAAATTTAAGTGTCCTATTATAGTGTAGGACAATGTGTACCCAAAAAAACCCAAGCCCGTGGCACTTTGAAATTGCAGAGCCTAAGCTTCGTGACACCCCCTTATCGTGGCAGCTCACTGCCGTGCCATGCCCTTATCTTAGAGGCTTTCTAGAAATTTCCATCCAGTTTGTGACCATCTCCGTGCCATACCAATAAAGTGGAGCATAGCTTCCATGGTACGGGGGTGTGTTTTAGCTTCCAATTTCCCACTCTAACGCAATCTCTCCACCTTCCTTCGTGTTCCATGGTCTGTAGTTGCCTTCAAACACCTCTTTAAGCTTGTATTGCTTTCCAACATTGATCATAACGCATTCACTGATCCACAAGCTCGATATTTATTCCAAATCAAGCTCGATCTTTGCAAAAGTCTCAACCTAAAACACTAATCATATCCATTAGTTTATCACACAAGTTAATCTTCTTTAAATGAGTATATATGCAATTTAGCTCACAAAATAGACACACTTATGGACAATAATTAGCAATTATACGTATGCGTACTCCCAAGATCAGTCCATATCAAATTTTAAAGAGAGTTGGTAAAGTAGCTTATGAGTTAGAGATACCCACGGATTTGGCAATGATACATCCAGTATTTCACGTCTCTATGCTTAAGAAGTGTGCGAGTGACCCCTCACCCATTGTGACTATGAAAAGTGTTGGGGTGAAGGATAGCTTGTCTTATGAAGAGATTCCAGTTAAGATTCTTGATTGTCAGGTTCGCAAGTTAAGAACCAAAGAGGTAGCATCAAAGAAGGTTTAATAGAGAAATTAATTTGTTGATGAGATGTAATACCTCGGAATTTGATTCAGCTGTTTAAGTTAAAATCTCTAAAAAATTTGAACTTTCATGAATCATGGGTCCAAACCACGGATCGTGGTTTGAACCACGAGACGTGGAATGGAGTCATGGTTTGCCTTCTGCAGGGTTAGCCTCTAGTCTGAGGACCACGAGTGGGTTCTACGGACCGTAGTTCATTCTATGGGTCATCCTGTCCACTCGCGCAATCAGACCTGAGGGCTGACTATTTTCTCAGGAACCACGAGTTAGGTCTATGGACCATAGTTTGAACTACAGACCGTCCTGTTGACTCATGGAACTTGATCTTAGGTCTGCCTATTCCTTCAGAAATGATGAGTTGGGTCTACGGACCATAGTTTGTTCTATGGTCCATCTTGTTGACTCGTAGAACTTTTTTTGTAGTTGATCATTTAGGCCAGGAACCACAAGTGGAAACCACGAGTCGTGGTTCAGTCTATAGCTCATGGATTGCACCCGTGATTCCTGAAGACAAGATTTTTATAACTTTTCCTAATTTAATCCTAGGGGTATTTTCGTAATTATCCACTCCTTTTAACTCCTAAATGAGGTCATTTTGATAAATTTTAGTAGGGTTTCTACCCTTATTAGCCTAAGTCATTCCTTATTCCCTCATTCATCTACCAAAAGAGGAAAGGATTCCTTCAAGCTCCAAGTCTCAAGCTCCAAGATCAAGTCTCCTATTCTTTTCCGCTTGAATCAAGCTTGTTTCAATAAGGTATGTGGGTATTCAATAAGGGATTTATTCCACCCTTATGCCCAAAGTTTCCATGTTTTTACTTGAATTATCAATTTGTGGAATTAGGGTTCTTACCCAATTTAGAAAAAAATTTGGGTTCACTTTTAAAGCATCAATTCGTGGTTTCTCATTACTTATGTATGATTTATTTGAGGTTCCTTAATTGATTTCAAAATTTCATGCATTAAAGGTAATTTCAAGTATGATTCTTTCAAATTGCATGATCTCAAGTGAAATTTGGCATGTTTAGATAGCATGTCCTTATATATTATGAAATTTGCATGCCTAATTCTTAAAGTATGATTTTAGAAAAGAAAGTATGTTTTGAATTATGGATATGCTAAGTTTTAAGGATTTTGAAGCATGAACAATATGACATTTGATATGTCTCTATGTTTTATGAAAGGTTTGGCATCTATAGCTATGTGAATTGCATGGTATAGATATACCCTTATGCTTTTCAAACAGATTTGACATTAGATATGTCACAAGTATATATGAGTTATATGTATGTATGTTTTTGGGAGTAGTATTTAGCACCGAGCGATCAGGGTTCAATTACCCAAGTCCAAAACTACATTGCCAGTGTAGGTTATGAATCTCCCGATGGGCTTATGAAAGTGGTACCATTGTATGTCATTAATGGTGTCCTTGCCTTAGTGGGGCATAGGACAACTTTGCCAACTAGGTTTATATAGTTGGGTATGGTGGCCTGTAACTTGGCAGGGCCCGAGGTAGATTTGTTAACTAGGGTTATATAGTTAGATTCCATGTAGCTCACATGGTCTATTGTCAGTTATGAGAAACTCCCGTAAGAAAGTTTTATGCATCAAGTTATCCTATTTCATGATTTAAGCTTTACTTATGATATTTTTCCATGATATCTCTTTTATACATGATTTTGGATTTAAGTGTGTTTTTTAAGCATGTTTTGATTTCATTTATGCATATTTAGTACATTCTATAGTACTGACGCATATTTTGCGCAGCATCCTATTATGATGCATATTTAGGCTCTACTACTCAGGCGCGTGGCTAGTCGTTGCCAGCTATCCAGATTATCTTGGTGAGTCCTCATCATCCAAGGACCGTAGTTATGAGTAGTATTTTTATGTCTCTTTCCTGTTGGATTTCTGAGTTAGTTGGGGTTTTGTCCCATCAACTCCTATTTCAGATTTAGAGGCTTCAAACATAGCTAGTTTGTATTCTGGATTGGTATTTCGTAGACTTTATCCCATTTCAGTTTATGGATTTCTAACTTCGTTATGTATGCTTCCGCTTTGCTTTTCTTAAATATATCTTAGTACACTATGACCAAGGGTTAATTTGGGGCACTTGTGGTCTCGGGTCTCGTGTTACGCCTAGGGGGTAGCCTCAGAGTGTGACAAACTTGGTATCAGAGCAACATGTTCAAGAGTCCTAGGGTGTCTGAAAGCCATATCAAGTAGAGTCTCTTTCATGTGTGTGAAGCACACCACACTTATGACAGGTAAACTATGAGATGTCTTAGAAAAAGTTCACTTCTTTCATGATCAGTATCGTGTGATAGAGTTTAACTTTGTTATTCCTCTAATTTGTTCTTATTATGATTCTGATTATGCCTCCTCATCATGCTATGCCTCACCGGGCCCATACCCAAAATTCTAACACTCTGATTCCAGACCACGAGGTCACAAATGTAGAGTTCATAAATACCATTCATATGCTAGCTCAGACTATGGCCACCCAGGACAATTAGCTGTCTTCTATCCCTGCCCATCCTCTAGGTGAAGTAGCGGCCCGAGTTCGAAATTTCATTTGTATGAACCCACCCGAGTTCTAGGGTTTGAAAGTAGGTAAGGATCCATAAAATTTCTTGAATGAGGTAAAAAAGATCTTTGGCGTGATGCAAGTGGGTGGTGTTGATTGTATTGAGCTAGCTTCCTATCAACTCAAGTACATGGCTCATATTTGATTTACTCAATGGAAAGATACTAGGGCTAAGTATGTGGTCCCTATGACTTAAGAATGCTTTGAGAGGGATTTTCTTGACCGGTTTTTCTCGAGGGAGTTGAGACAAGCTAAGGTCAAAAAGTTTGTGAATTTGATGCAGGATTCCATGTCGGTTCAGGAGTATGAATTGAAGTTCACCCAGATTTCTAGGTATGCTCCTTCCATGGTGGCTGACCCGTGGGATGAGATAAGTAAGTATGTTTATGGAGTGTCAGATATGGTGAAGAAAAAGTGCAGGTCCGTGATGCTTTTGGGTGACATAGATATTCCCGACTTATGACTCTTGCCCATCAGATTGAGGGACACAAGTTAAAGGAAATGGCAAGGGAGAACAAGAGGGGTAGATCAGAGAGTTCAGGCTTTAGCCATCATAGGTCCGGAGGCGGATATCGCTCTTTCTTTCAGAAAATTCCTCAGGACCTGTTCATTCTTCAGCTGGTGCTTCTACCCAGGCCCTAGTCCTCGTCATGATCAGACCAGTAGAGGAGCTGGTTTCGATTCACAAGAGAGTGTTGCAAAGAGTGCTCCTTACCTTTCTTGCAACAAGTGTGGTAGAAGTCATCCTGGTGAGTGTCTAGCCGGTTCAGGTAGTTGCTTCAGGTATGGTCAGGCCGGACATTGGATTAAGGATTGCCCTTCAGCTAAGAAGAGACAAGGAGGTAGTTGGACTCAGTCTACCCCAGCAGCCCCAGGAGGTCGACCAGCCCAGCAGGGCACTGCTTCTAGTTCTGGTGGTCAGTGCCAGAACTATCTTTATGCCATGTACTATCGTCAGGACCAGGAGAGTTCACCGGACATTATTACTGGTATGTTGAAAGTATTCTCTTTTGATGTGTATGCTTTATTGGATCGCAGTGCATCCTTATCTTTTGTGACCCCTTATGTTACTTGCAAGTTCAAGATTAGTCTGTATAAGCTTTTAGAACCTTTTGTGTTTCTGCTCCTGTTGGTGAGTCAATCCTAGCCAAAAGAATCTATCAAAATTGCCCTATCTCAGTCCTTCATAGAGTCACTTCAGCGGATTTAGTAGAGTTGGAGATGACTGACTTTGATGTTATTCTTGGTATAGATTGGTTGTATGCATGTTATACCTCTGTTGATTATCGTACTCGAGTCATCAGTTTCAAGTTTCCAAATGAGCCTATCTTAAAATGGCAAGGTAGTCCTCCATCCTAGAAGGGTCATTTCATATCTTATCTTAAGTTTAGGAAGAAGATCTCTAAGGGTTATGTTTATCATATAGTTCAAGTTGTGGACACGGAGTCCGAAACCCCATCCCTCCAGTCAGTGCCTATTGTAAAGGAGTTTCCCAAAGTGTTTCTCGAGGATTTTCCTGGAATCCCTCTCGAGTGGGAGATCGACTTTGGGATTGATCTTCTCCCAGATACGAATCCTATCTCTATTCCTCCCTATAGAATGGCTCCCGCAGAGCTTAAGAAATTGAAAGATCAGTTGAAAGACCTCCTTGATAAGGGTTTTATTTGATCCAACATCTTTCCATGGGGTGCTCTAGTCTTATTCATGCAAAATAAAGATGGTTCCCTAAGAATGTGTATCTACTAGCATCAGTTGAACAAGGTCACCATCAAGAATAAGTATCCCATTCCTAGGATTGATGACTTGTTTGATTAGCTTCAGGGTGCCAGTTACTTCTCTAAGATCGACCTTAGATCCAGTTATCATCAGCTTTGTGTTTGAGAGTGTGACATTTCAAAAATAGACTTCAGGACCCGGTATAGTCATTATGAATTCATGGGTCCAGTAAGCAAACAACGAATCCATGGGTATTTGAACCCGAATATCCAAGAAAAAGCAGAATATTTGATGGAAGGATGGGGAATCCTTTTAAACAACCTGTTATAATAGGAAAGCCTTATATCTTGAAATTAATTCATCAAGTTGATGATAAAATCCATGGGCGTTCCAGTGGACATTATGCGCTTGTTACACAACAACCCCTTAGAGGAAGAGCCAAATAGGGGGGACAGTGGGTAGGAGAAATGGAGGTTTGGGCTCTGGATCGAAAGCTGGATGCTTACCTTATTATTATGAAATGAAAAGGAGAAAGTTATGTTTTTTGGTCTAACAAATGCTCCCACAACTTTTATGGATTTGATGAACCGTGTGTTCAAGTAGTATTTGAATATGTTTGTGATTGTGTCCATTGATGATATCCTTATCTATTCTCGGAGTAAGGAGGAGCATGCAGACCATTTGAGAGTGGTGTTGCAAACTCTCAAGGATAGGTAGTTATTTGCTAAGTTTAGCAAGTGTGAGTTTTGGATGCAGTCTGTTGCTTTTTCTTTGCCATATTGTGACTAAAGATGGTATTCGAGTTGATTTTCAAAAGATTGAGGCAGTAAAGAACTAGCCTAGACCCACTTTCTCGTCTGATATTAGGAGCTTTTTGGGTTTGGCTAGTTACTACATGAGATTTGTGGAAGTATTTTCTTCCATTGCTGCCCCATTGACTCAGCTGACTCAGAAAAAGGTTAAGTTTCAGTGATCGGATCTATGCGAGAAGAACTTTCAGGAATTGAAGACCAGATTGACCACAACTCTCGTGTTGGCTCTACCTGAGGGCCTAGATAACTTTGTTGTGTATTGTGATGCTTCTAGGATTGGTTTGGGTTGTGTGTTGATGCAGCGTGGTAAGGTGATTGCTTATGCTTTGATACAACTTAAGATTCATGAGAAAAACTACCCTACTCATGATCTTGAGTTAACGGCCGTGGTTTTTGCTTTGAAAATTTGGAGGCACTACTTATATGGTGTTCATGTGGATGTATTCACCGATCATAAGAGTCTTCAGTATGTATTCACATAGAAGGAATTGAATCTTCATCAAAGGAGATGGCTTGAGCTTCTTAATAATTATTACATGAGTGTGCTTTACCATCTAGGTAAGGCCAATGTCGTGGCGGACGCACTTAGTAGATTGTCCATGTGTAGTGAGTCTTTGATTGAAGAAGGGAAAAAAGAATTGGCCAAGGATGTTCATCAACTTACTTGACTCGGAGTTTGCCTTATGGATTCGACAGAAGGTGGTGTTATTGTTCAGAATGGTTCTGAATCATCTTTGGTAGCTGAAGTGAAAGAGAAGCAAGACAGTGATCCTATTTTGCACCAGTTGAAGGGTCCAGTCCATCAGCAAAAGGTAGAGGTTTTCTCCAAAGGGGAAGATAGTGTGCTTCGATATCAGAGTCGATTGTGTATTCCTGACGTAGATGGGTTGAGACAACGGATTTTAATAGAGGCTCATAGCTCCAGATATTTTGTTCACCCCGATGCCACCAAGATGTACCGTGACCTATGGGAAGTCTATTGGTGGAATGGAATGAAGAGGGACATAGTAGGTTTTGTGGCTAAGTGTCCCAACTGTCAACAAGTGAAAGTAGAGCATCAGCGACCGGGTGGTATGACTCAGGATATTGATCTTCCTACTTGGAAATAGAAAGTGATCAATATGGACTTCATCACTGGTTTGCCTCGCACTCAAAGGCAACATGATTCTATATGGGTGATTGTCGATCGGATGACTAAGTCATCCTACTTCTTGGCTGTTAAGACTACGGATTCACCAGTGGATTATGCCAGACTCTACATTCGGGAGATAGTCAGATTTCATGGTGTACCATTGTCTATTATTTCAGATACGGGTACTCAGTTTACATCCCAATTTTGGAAATCATTTCAGAGAGGTCGTGGTACTCAGGTGAAGCTTAGCATAACTTTTCACCCTCAGACGGATGGACAGGCAGAGCGTACTATTCAGACTTTAGAGGTGTAGGTCTCCTATTTGTTGGTTTGAAGTAGGTGAGGCGGCTTTGATTGGTCCAGATTTGGTTCATGAGACTATAGAGAAGGTTCAACTTATTAGGGAAAGATTGAAGACCGCTCAGAGTTGACAAAAATCATATGCAGATGTGAGGAGTAGAGAGTTGGAATTTGAGGTTGATGATTGGGTATTTTTGAAGGTGTCACCCATGAAGGGTGTGATGAGGTTTGGTAAGAAAGAGAGCTTAGTCCCCGCTATGTAGGTCATTATCGGATTCTGAGGAGAGTTGGTAGTGTTGCTTATGAGTTGGATTTGCCATCAGATTTAGAAGCGGTTCATCCAGTTTTCCATGTTTCTTTGTTGAAGAAGTGTGTTGGTGACCCGACCTTGATTGTTCCTTTGGAAGAAATGAATGTGAAGGATAGCATTACTTATGAGGAAGTTCCCATGGAGATGTCAGATTCGGAGGTTGAGAAACAAAAAAGTCACTTCGGTGAAAGTCCTTTGGAGGAATCAGCTAGTTGAGGGCGCTACTTGGGAAGCAGAAGCAACCATGAAAACCAAGTACCCTCATCTCTGTCCTTCCGATTCAGTTTCAGCTTGAGGTAATAATTTCCTTCTTAGTATGTCCCTTAGATTCTATTCCATCGGTTCCTCTCATGATCCTATCATGCATTCATGTTTTCTGAAGTTGGTTTTATCATATTTTAAGTTGAAAAGTTCAGTATTCATGTTTCCTTAGGATTTATGTTTGTTTGGCTGGTTGGGCTATTTTCTCTCCAGTTTTCCTTGTTTAAGCTTCATTCGAGGATGAATAATACCAAGAGGGAGATATTGTAACACCTCAGAATTTGATTCAGCTGTTTAACTTAAAATCTCTGAAAATTATGAACTTCCAGAAATCACGGGTCCAAACCACAAACCGTGGTTTGAACCATGAGCCGTGGAATGGAGTTGTGGTTTGCCTTCTGTAGGGTTAGCCTCTGGTCTGAGGACCACGAGTGGGTTCTATGGACCGTAGTTCATTGGGTCATCTTGTCCACTCGTAGAATCAGACCTGAGGGCTGACTATTTTCTCAGGAACCACGAGTCAGGTCTATGGACCATAGTTTGAACTACAGACCATCCTGTTGACTCGTGGAACTTGATCTGAGGTCTGCCTAATCCTTCAGAAATGACGAGTTGGGTTTACGGACCATATTTTGTTCTACGTTCCATCCTGTGGACTTGTAGAACTTCTTCTGCAGTTGATCATTTGGGCCAGGAACCACGAGTGGAAACCACGAGTCGTGGTTCAGTCTACGGCTCGTGGATTGCACCCATGATTCCTGAAGCCGAGATTTTTATAACTTTTTCTAATTTAATCCTAGGGGTATTTTTGTAATTACTCACCCTTTTAACTCCTAAGTGAGGTCATTTTGACCACTTTTAGTAGGGTTTCTACCCTTATTAGTCTAACTCGTTCCTTATTCCCTCATTCATCTACCAAAAGAGGAAAGGATTCCTTCAAGCTCCAAGTCTCAATCTCCAAGATCAAGTCTCCTATTCTTTTCCCCTTGAATCAAGCTTGCTTCAATAAGGTATATGGGTATTCAATAAGGGATTTCTTCCACCCTTATGCCTAAAGTTTCTAGGTGTTTACGTGAATTATCAATTTATGGAATTAGGGTTCTTACCCCATTTAGGAAAAAATTATGGGTTCACTTTTAAAGCATCAATTCATGGTTTCTCATTACTTATGTATGATTTATTTGAGGTTCCTTAATTGATTTCAAAAGCCCATGCATTAAAGGTAATTTCAAGTATGATTCCTTCAAATTGCATGATCTCAAGTGAAATTTGGCATGCTTAGATAGCATGTCCCTATATATTATGAAATTTGCATGCCTAATTCTTCAAGTATGATTCTAGAAACGAAAGTATGTTTTGAATTATGGCTATGCTAAGTTTTAAGGATTTTAAAGCATGAACAATATGACATTTGATATGTCTCTATGTTTTATGAAAGGTTTGTCATCTAGATGTGTCTACCTAAGCTATGTGAATTGCATGGTATAGATATACCCTTATGTTTTTCAAACAAATTTGACATTAGATATGTCACAAGTATATATGAGCTATATGTATGTATGTTTTTGGGAGTAGTATTTAGTACCGAGCGATGAGGGTTCAATTACCCAAGTCTAAAACTATGTTGCCAACGTAGGTTATGAATCTCCCGATGGGCTTATGAAAGTGGTACCACTCTATGTCATTAATGGTGTCCTTGCCCTAGCGGGGCATAGGATAACTTTGCCAACTAGGTTTATATAGTTGGGTATGGTGGCCTCTACCTTGGCAGGGTTCGGGGAAGCTTTACTAACTAGGGTTATTGTCACGACCCAATTTTTCCGGTCATGATGGCACCTACAACCCCCTAGTAGGCGAACCAATTCCCGTAGCCCGGAATGGTTAGTAATAGGCTACTACCTAACCAATATGCACAATGAATAGAAATAAGTGAAAGCCGAATATAAAGATAAGACAACGGGGAAGAAACAACCCAAAATATATATATATATATATATATACAAGGAAACTACACCAATCCCAAGACTTGGTATCGATAGTACAAAAGCTTCTAATAGAATACAAGTGCTAGATGTAAGAAAATACAATATAAATCTGTCTTCGAAAGTACAAGGAGCAATAGTACAACAGATGAGATGTAGACAAGCCTCGACCGTCAGGCGCTCACCCTAGTCTCGAACCTCCCAAAGGCTGCACGAGTCTCCAACGCGATCAACGGCAAAAACTCAACTAATATCTGCACCAGAAAGATGCAGAAGTGTAGTATGAGCACCAAGACAATGGGTACTCAGTAGGCATCATTGGCCAACTGAGCGCATATAAGATATAAAAACAGTAATAAGCAGAATACAAGAAAGCAGTCACGGAAGCAAGGAAGAAGCACAAGGAACTAGCACAAGGAGAAATCAACCAAGAGCTACAAGTATACATGCTAGTACAAACATATACATAACACAGAAACACAGGTGTAAGGAAGAGAACGCACCTGAGATCCTTGCAACAACAATATAAGTAAATAAAGAGAGAGAGAGAGAGTTGAGAAAATGGCGGTATACCGGTAACCTCAAGTAAAAGGAAAAGAAGGAAGGTAGTCTAACATACTCAAGATGGAATCAACAAGCATAAGGAATTAATTTCACCAATTCAACTTCAAGATAGTATAAACAGGAATCCACCTCACAAGTACAACCCTAAGGTAGAATAACTAACCCACAATAACCGAGAAATACTACTGAAATCCTGATAAGAATGGGACCAGAAACTCACAATCTTCTTAGAAGGCCACACAAAAGTGCCTCAATAAGGTAGGACTCCTAACCCTCTCAATAATCACAAACCCACAATCGGAGCCTCAACAAGCTAATAATCGCCAAATTATCAAGACATAAGGACCAAAACCAGCTCTATAAAGCGACAAGAGTAATCTAAGCTACCTACAGTCCCAATGGCCGCCCATACAATCGAGGAACACAATTAAGTGAAAACAAATCCTCTGGCCGCCCATACAACCAGAGCGTACACTGAACACACAACAAACAAGGGTGGAATCTGAGTGAAATATGCATGATGATGATAATGATAGAACCGATAATAGTAACCCAGTATGCACCTTCCCCCGACACTTTGGTAGGAGGACCCATGGTGGGACGTGCCCGCTATACCTCATCCTATGCCATATAGCCCTCCTCTGGCACACGCAGCCCAAAGCTCAGGTCCTGGAATGGAGGGCCCATAGAAATCCCTGACCACATACAGTAACGAATGCGAAATCTCAGAGGATCAGAGCCTCGAAGTATGTGCCTAGAATTGAACCAAGTTTAAAACACTGGTAGTAATCTCAAAAAACCCTCTCAAAGGGTGCCCGAAGTATACTCGGGTCTAAATCAATGATAAAAGTCTCAATAACCCTCTCAAAGGGTGCCCAGAGCATATCCGAGTCTAAATCAGTAAGAAATCATGTCTAGTGCTCTGCCCAGCAGAGCCTACTATCAGTAGGAAATCAAGTCTAGTACTCTACCCAGTAGATCCTCGTATCAGTAGAAAATCAGGTCTAGTACTCTGTCCAACAGAGCCTAGTATCAGTAGAAAATCAGGGCTAATACTCTACCCTGCAGAGTCTAATATCAGTAGGAAATCAAGTGTAAAATCATCCAAAATCCCATTTTTATCATCAAATATACCAAAAAGGGCCCCCGGGGCCATGCAAGATTAGAAAAAACCATCTATAGTGACTCGCAGCCAAAACCAAAGTAAAATATGCAGGGAAAACCTCTTTCATAGATGATATGCTTACACACAAATATAAATTAGCCCAATTTCTCACAAACATTCCTACCGGCCTTGCAGAGGCTCCACAGCTACTCAACAGACATAACCAGCCTAAAAGGATATCTCTATGCCCGAGACTCACGGACATTCCCAAATCACCCACTGTCTATGTTCCAGAGTCAATACAAGGCCACACAGGACCACAAGGGTAATATACAATACTACACGAATACTACAACTAGCATATGAAATAAACAGACAGAAAAGGCGGACAAGGTCTGGGGTACCAACCTATAACAACCCACCCAAGGATACTAATTAATGCAATTATAGCCTATATACACAGTCTAGGTAGGAAAAGCCATAACCTACCTATCGTCCAATCAATAGCTGTGGGGATGGTGTCATCCAGGCTCGAACTACTCCAAGAAGCTCCAAATCATGAAAATAATATCAACACAATAATCTAGGTATTAAAATGAAACAAGCGATACCCATAATGCTATAAACATAACCGGGTCAAAATCCGGATCACAAGCAGGCCCGTGGGCCTCGCAACCCAAAATTGGAAACAAAAAAACACCACGGTGTTCCTCACATTCCCAGGAGAATGTTCTCAAAATTTGAGCAGAAACAGACCATGGGAAGGGGTCAAAACATCCCCAAGAATCAAGAATTTAAAGGGGAGAATTTATGGATTTTTATCGGACTTTAAGCAAGAAAATTACCAATTTATGAGGCCAAGAAATGAGACCAGACCAGAAACAATTATTACTCCAAGTATTAGGGATGAGCAGGTGAAAATTTGGTGCAATTAGGAGCTAAAATGGTGGAGAAATCGTAGTTGGAAGATGGTGAAAAGCTAAAAATGAGCTGCCAACAACTTATATAGGGTGGCCAGCTGAGGCGCAGGGGTGGCCCATGGGCGCAGGCGTGCGCGCGCAGGGGTGCTGGCATGGGCGCTGGTGCGCAGGTGGACAAGCTGGGTGCTAAGGCGCAGGGGAATCCATGGGCCCGCAAGCACGCGTGCACAGGCGCGGCCCAGGCTGCGCCCTGGCACCACACCATCAACCAGCAATGTCAAAATTTCTACGGGGCATTCAGGACACAATCGGAACCCGATACTCATAAACTAATAGAGCTATTTGAGTGAAAACGATGTTCCGGAATCGAAAAAACTTCCATCGGACATTGATTTAACGAAAAGTGGGCCCCATACCCAAATTCAACCTTTAGCCAACTATTTCCAAAATGGAACCCAATGGCCGAAATCAAGTTCGAAAGCCTCGGGACTTAAACCAATGGTCCCTTAAACTCAATATTCTAGAGTTAATGGCGCTAACGTAATTTACATCCGAGGTCATTTTCTTCGAATGTTGACCAAAGTCAACCAAACAAGCCCAATTGGCCTGAAAACCAGAACGAGAAAGAATTCCAAGCTGGAAAGCTCCCGGATCTAGACCAAAGTCTATGCTCCAGAGCTAACGGAACTGTCAAAATTCGATTCTGAGCATGTTTACCAAGAATGTTGACTGAAGTCAACCATTTCAAAAGCCTAAAGCTCTAAAACAAGGAACGGACAAAAAGACCAAACAAACAGCCCAGGCACCAAACTACTGGTCCCAGCAAGCTACAAATGACTTGGGGCCACTACAAGCAAGCTCTAATGGTACAAGAAAGGCAAAAATGCGTGAATGACCAGAAGGTTCATCACAGTTATATATTTAGATTTTATGTAGCTCACATGGTCTATTATAAGTTATGAGAAACTTTCGTAAGAAAGTTTTATGCATCAAGTTATCCTATTTCATGATTTAAGCTTTAATTATGGTATTTTCCCACGATATCTCTTTTACACATGATTTTGGATTTAAGTATGTTTTAAGCATGTTTTAATTTCATTTATGCATATCTCACATATTCAGTACATCCTATAGTACTGACGCATATTTTGCACTGCATCCTATTATGATGCATATTCAGGCTCTAATCCTCAGGTGTGTGGCTAGTCGTTGCCAGCTATCTGGATTATTTTGGTGAGTCCTCATCATCTGAGGACCATAGTTATGAATAGTGTTTTTATGTCTCTTTCCTATTGGATTTCTGAGTTAGTTGGAGTTTTGTCCCATCAACTCCTATTTCAGATTTAGAGGCTTCAGACATAGCTAGTTTGTATTCTGAATTGGTATTTCATAGACTTTATCCCATTTCAATTTATGGATTTCTAACTTTATTATGTATGCTTCCGCTTTTCTTTTCTTAAATATATTTGAGTACGCTATGACCAAGGGTTAACTTGGGGCACTTGTGGTCTCGGGTCTCATGTTACTGATAAAGCCCAAACTACACCTCTAATTAAAGAAGCGTAAGCAGTCGTAGTCAAATATAGAACCCAACAAAGGTTGGGGTCGAATCCCACAGAGAATATGGTGAAGATTAAGCCTTTAGTGAAGTATGTGACTAGTCGTCAATAGTTTCCGGTAAATAGGGGGGGTTTTGTGTAAACAATGCGTAAACAAAACGAACAATTAACGTATGAATGATAATCAATAGGAGAATGAACTAGGGAAGTGTTTACCATGGCGTTGGTAACAATGTCGATTCTAGGCTTAATCGGGTTCTTTTTATATGCGTGTCACGATGTGATTGAAGCAATGGTATCGTCTAAACGTTTCTCAACCAAATAGACAAATTTCCTTTTCTATTCTCTCGACCTCGAAAAGATGTGCTTTTTAGATTTCAATCCTAAACATCAAGTAGATTAATCTAGTTACAGCATTAATCATTAGACGAGAGTTAGTAGTCTCGAATCCTTGTTGTTAATCAAGTTTCCCGGTTTTAATCTCTTTACTCAAGCAAATTAAACCTAGGCATGTTCTAATATTTGCAACCACTAGAAAACGTTAAATAATGAATGATTAACAACGTGACAATACATATATTGAACCCGTCGCTACCCGGAATCTATCTCGATACCTTAGCCATGGCTCCCACAACCCTAGTTGTGGGAGGTTTAGTTACTCATGCTAGTAGAAGAATAAAAGAAAGTCATATGCATAATAAAGAAAAGAAATCCTTACAATGTATTGAGAACAATCTTTAATTATTCCAAGAACAAGAAACCAAAGATCCCAAGAACGAATCAAGAATAAGATTTAGGAGAAGGAAACCGGGTGTAGCGCGTTTCCTCTCTCAAAACTCGCTCAAAAACTCCTAAAACTATTGGGAGAACTATTGTATAATGAATGAATAAAACTTGGTAAATAAAATAAACCTAACATAGGGTATTTATAGGAGTCTAGGAAACAAATCCCAAAAATGCTCGGATTCCGCGTAACCGACTGTCTCAACTTGACGGCCAGGCTGACGGACCATCAAGCCAGTGACGGACCATCGCCTGGACCGTCACTGCTAACCAGTGATGCTGCTTCAGGTGCTGCCTTGGTGTGACGGTTTGGGTGACGGACCGTCACACCCTTGACGGACCGTCACCTGAACCGTCACTCTTATCCAGAATGCTCTTTTTCGCGTATTTCCTTCCGTTTCCATGTTTGTCTCCATTTCCTACAAATATAACATAAAAACATCAAAAACGACGACGGGTGCTTGAAAACGTACGATTGTTCTTAGTTAAAAGGAGTCGAAAGTGCCGTAAAATGGCGGCACATCAACACCCTCAACTTAAAACGTTCGCTTGTCCTCAAGCAACATGACATAAACAAAAAACAATACGACGACTCAACTAAGCAAACCAACTCGTGTCTATAGCAACTCATGGTCATTCAAAACTTATTCAATTAAATCAAGCTCCCTCGTCGCACACGAATGTATGAAACACTAACTTGCAAGGATCCAAACATGTCATTCTGATATGATAGAACATTCTACATACACACGCGCAGCCATCCTAACAATCAATAGACAATACAGAAATCTTGGTTCCCTCACCACAAAGAAATCCCACACACAAGATTTGGGACTAGGTAAGCGCTCACACTCACAAACGATTTCAAACAATGCACATGCGATACCATAGGCTTGCCCTTACTATTCTATTTCCAGTTTTCAGAAAGCCGCTCAGGATCACTACAGGACTTGTTTAGGCTTGTAATGAGGCTTCAGGTGCAGGTATGATACATTTAGGGGTTAGTGACTAAGCCCTCCTTGGAACTACCGATGTCTTATTACCACATAACTTTACTTTTTCCATCCTTATTCACCCTTTTTATTTCCTTGTTTCTAGCTACAGATGCGGCCTCTTTATTTTGACAATTCTTTTTATTTCTTTTTCGATCTTTTTCATCTCTTTTTTTTTCTTTTCTTAGGCACACACCTGGCTTTTCATTCTATTCACAACCAATTTTCACTATCCTCTTCTTCTTGCTATTCACCTCTATAGTAGCCACCCTCAACTTAGGCTGCTTGCCTGGGTTGAGGTGCACAATGTCCATGGAAGGACCAGGGCCAAAACAGGGTTTACCTCTATAGTAACCACCCTCAACTTAGGCTGATTGCCTGAGTTGAGGTGCACAATGTCCATGGAAGGACCAGGGCCAAAATAGGGATTCAAAGTTAAACAGGAACGGTGACAGGTTATTGAAAGAACAAGGTCAATTATGGCTCAAACAGGGATCAAAGGGAGTATTTGCATTTGGACGGTCTTATAGGTTAAGTGGACTGCACACAAAAAGGGCCGGTGATCCTTTCCTAAGCAACCAAACTTTGAACTTAACAAAATAGACCGGGCAAGTTCTAGATGCATGCACAAAGTAAGAATTTATAACAATCATCTCACACGCACTTGGCACCAAGAAACTATATCGCTACTAACTATCAAACAACTGCTCGGCTTAAGCATACTCATTCTAGTCATAACCACACAATGACATTCAAGGATCCAGACAGTCAATCGTTTCAACATAAGCACAAAACCAGAAAATTTTTAAAGGGGCCTCGTTTTAGTCAACAAACACGCCATGCTCATCACTATAGACACTAAAAAAATTAAAATAACAACCTAAACATGCCGGTTCTACTAGATAACACACCGGAGGGAAAAGAAACACGGCAACAAAAACCCTCGGTGGTGACTCACAGGTTTCCCCACGAATTAATTAGACTATAATACAACAACAATTTATGGGTTGCCTCCCATACAGCCCAAACTACACCTCTAATTAAAGAAGCGTAAGCGGTCGTAGTCAAATATAGAACCCAACAAAGGTTGGGGTCGAATCCCACAGAGAATATGGTGAAGATTAAGCCTTTAGTGAAGTATGTGACTAGTCGTCAATAGTTTCCGGAAAAGGGGGGTTTTGTGTAAACAATGCATAAACAAAATGAACAATTAACGTATGAATGATAATCAATAGGAGAATGAACTAGGGAAGTGTTTACCATGGCTTTGGTAACAATGTCGATCCTAGGCTTAACCGGGTTCTTTTTATATGCGTGTCACGATGTGATTGAAGTAATGGTATCGTCTAAACGTCTCTCGACCAAATAAACAAATTTCCTTTTCTATTCTCTCGACCTCGAAAAGATGTGCTTTTAGATTTCAATCCTAAACATCAAGTAGATTAATCTAGTTACAGCATTAATCATTAGACGAGAGTTAGTAGTCTCGAATCCTTGTTGTTAATCAAGTTTCCCGGTTTTAATCTCTTTACTCAAGCAAATTAAACCTAGGCATGTTCTAATATTTGCAACCACTAGAAAACGTTAAATAACGAATGATTAACAATGTGACAACATACATATTGAACCCGTCGCTACCCGGAATCTATCTCGATACCTTAGCCATGGCTCCCACAACCCTAGTTGTGGGAGGGTTAGTTACTCATGCTAGTAGAAGAATAAAAGAAAGTCATATGCATAATAAAGAAAAGAGATCCTTACAATGTATTGAAAACAATCTTTAATTAATCCAAGAGCAAGAAACCAAAGATCCCAAGAACGAATCAAGAACAAGATTTAGGAGAAGGAAACCGGGTGTAGCGCGTTTCCTCTCTCAAAACTCGCTCAAAAACTCCTAAAACTATTGGGAGAACTATTGTATAATGAATGAATAAAACTTGGTAAATAAAATAAACCTAACATAGGGTATTTATAGGAGTCTAGGAAACCAATCCCAAAAACACTCGAATTCCGCGTCGCGGACTGCCTAAGTGTGACGGCCAGGGTGACGGACCATCACAGGGTTGACGGACCGTCGCTTAGACCGTCACCCTTAGGCAGTGGTGCTGCCTTGGCTGCTGCCTTGGTGTGACGGTTTGGGTGACGGACCGTCACACCCTTGACGGACCGTCACCTGAACCGTCACTCTTATCCAGAATGCTCTTTTTCGCGTATTTCCTTCCGTTTCCATGTTTGTCTCCATTTCCTGAAAATACAACATAAAAATATCAAAAACGACGACGGTTGCTTGAAAACGTACGATTGTTCTTAGTTAAAAGGAGTCGAAAGATGCCAAAGGTAATAATGCTCTTTTTATTTAAGATTCAACACCTATGCCTTGTGCTTGAGTGTTTTAGTTTTGTGTTTATGTTTGTGCCTTCCCATATTTGGTTGTGACCTTGAGACAAGTGCAGTTCAGTTCTTGATAATGAGTTTAGTTCAGAAAAGATAGTTTGAGTCGCCTTCTTTTGTCATTCCATTCTAGCTGTGGCCTTCATTCAAGGATGAATGATTCCAAGGGGGAGATATAGTAACACCTCGAATTTTGAACCTATGCATGTGCAGGACTTGTGATAAGTTGGTATTTTTAGCTCTTAATCTTGTACTTTTGTTATCCAAATTGAGAAAAATTAGTGCATTCGATATGAGTTACTTCTATTTTATAGGTTTATGCAATTTAGAAGTGATAGGGAAGGAAGCAAGTGAAAACAAGTCAAAGTGGAGCTTCGTTGGAAGAAATAACTAGCAGTGGAATTAGCCTTCGCAAATGCGATGGGCCAGCCGCAAACGCAATGGTCAATAAGTTAACAAAGCCTCGTGTACGTGGTGGAGTGCTCGTGAAGGTGAAGGTCAACAAAACAAAGACTCTTTGCATACGGAGGGGACCCCCACGAAGGCGAAGAAGGACTTGACAACAACTGAGCAGATTTAGAAATTCACACTTTTTGATCCCTAATCCACATAAAACTCATCCAAGATTTTTTAGAAATAATCTTTGGCCATCTTTGATCTATCATCCATCTTTTTCAAGCTTGGGGAGCAAGTTCAACACCTTACACCATTGGAGTGAAGATTCGAAGCTTTGTATAGTGAAATCTTTATTCCTTTCTTGAAACTCTTGGTTTGTATTTCATAGTTGTAGGTGTAGTAATTGACATGAGATTTGGATATTGTGTTAGAGATAAATAATATTTGGGTTTACATTCTTATCTTGTGCTTTTGCAATTAATTGAATCCTTTCTATGCATTGAATTGGGACTTTGATTATCTAGTTAATCTTGTTCTTGAATTGATTTATAAAGAGAGTAATCAACCCTTGGACTTTCCCCTTTACTTTGATTGAGCTTGAAAGAGGAAATACAGGTTTGGGAAAGGTTAATTAGCACTAATTTGAGGTTTTAAACCTCATCTAATGGATGTGAGCTAGAAATAGGAAGATCCGAGTGTTTCTTATAATTGGATTGTCTTTGTAGTTACTTAGCTAGGTCCGAGAGTACTAGTTGAAAAATATTCACCGATGATTGAGAGATATTGATAGATACTTGCAATTCCAAGGCATATTTTAATTGAGTAATGATTAATTAGGAAGTAGGAAACTGAATTGTAATGGATCGTATGGATGTGAATTGAATCCCATTCCCAAATCTCCTTGTTATCCTTGCTTGTAAAGGCCATTGATCACTTATCCTCTTTATCTTAGTTACTTTTTATCTTTGTTTTTGTTTCTAAATAAAAAACCCCAAAATATTTTATGTTTTCGTTCTTTGGACTTTAGTAAGTTGCTTTAGTTCTTTACTTCCTCAATTTCCCTTATATTGTTATCTGTAGGATTCGACCTCGACTCTTAGTTGAATACTTGTTTTGTGAACGACCATTTCCACCTCCTTCATTAGAGAGTGATTTTAGACGTTATAAAAAATAACACCATTGTCGAGGAATAATTTGGCGTATTGAGTTAGTTTGGAATTTGAGCTTACTTGCTCTAGTTCAAATTTCTGAATATTTGTTAAATTTATTGTTAGTTAGTTTTTAGTTTTGTTATTGTTGATTCTATGGCATCTCGGAATGCTAATGGTTTTGGTGGTTTTAACCCATATCTTAATGACCCATGTCGTTATTATGGAGGACCCCACTTTTGGAAAAATTGTAGAATTGGACCTAGGAGAGGGAGGTATTCACTATCTCGATCCTATGATGAGTATAATTGCTATTTATGTGCTGGTCAAAATAGACATTAGAGTAATTATCCTAATTTGCATGCCTCTCCCTAACAGAAATGCTCGTGGTCCTTTTGAGTCTAATAGGAACCATGCCATAGCAAGTGAAGGACAAAGTGCCGAGTACAAATGAATGCAAGCAATACTCCAATCCTTTTTCAAGAGGCAAGCTAAATTGGATGAGGAGGAAAACCTCACCAAATAATCCAAGGTGGACTTGCCTACTCCTCAAGAAAAAGTGGTAGCAATGGAGACTTCAAGCCAAATGAATGACCCAAAAATGCTTGTTAACCACAACAGAAATTGTAGAGGTGAAAAAATTGTTCAACTTGAATAAATACTTGACTTAGATAAAATTATGAGCCAAAATTGGTTAATGAACCAAACTCAACAACTTAAAGTCTACGGTGGTCAACATGTGGTGATTTCTCAAATATTTAAATAGTTCCTCGATATGCATATTGACCTAAGTCAAAAAGTGAAGTTCCTTGAAAATGCTATCCGAAACTTGAAGACCAAGTTGAATGAAAAACATGAAGCATGTGATGCTCAAGCTCAGATGGTCGTTGAAAGTAGTTTCAAGTTGTTCGCCATGATGAAGATGACAAAATTGATTTTGAATAGCTAAGGGTGATGTGTCAACCAACCATCCCAAGAGTATTATAAGATACCGAAATTAAAGGAATGATACTAGAGTTGCAAAACTAAGTTCAATACATCATTGGTGAGGAGGACTCTAATACATTTGAGAATGAGGATGTCATGGATAGTGTAACTTGAGAAATGGAGAGACTTAAATCACACTTTAACCGTCTTTCAAAATGGTGCTTGATTGATGGGATGAGAATCGAACTAATTGATCTTATGGTGAATTTTGGAGAAGTGGGGTAAAGTCTTTATATTTTGAATTTTTTTATGTTGAGGAGACAAAATGACATCCTCATTTGAGGCAAAAAGTGTAAAATATGATACCAAGTAAATGGCCTTCTTGTGTTCGTGCCTTCACCCTATGAGTATCACCGGGTCCTTGATTCAAAAATAAGGTGAAGGTTCAAATCCTCCAAGTGGAGGGACAAGTAAAGTTACTTGCGTCGTGCCATGCTATTAAATAGAGAGCTTGATAGGAGGCAATCCATCGTCTAAACATTTTTTTGTGTTTTACTTCACTCTTTTTGTGATTTTTGATGTGTTTTTAGGTGTGCAAAAGGAAGGGGAGAAGAGCCCAATCTTTGGAGGCCACTAGAAGGACCTGCGGAGCACTTGCGAGCCGCAAGTGAGGACTTGCAGCACTCAGATGTAAAGCATGTGCAAACTAGTGAGTTTCTAAAGAACTTCTAAAACTTAGTGCTTCCAGCCTCCTTCACATATGCGGTGGACCAGCTGCAAATGCGAGGGCCAAATAGTCAAAGACCCTTTGCATATGCAGCGGACTGCCTGCAAATGTGAGAAATTAAAAGGTTCTAGGTACTAAAACATTGCAATCAGAAAAAAAGAACCAAGAACTTTTAAACATAAGCGTTCCTCGTCCTTGCACCAACAAATAATTCCATCCATTCCTTCAACTTTTTAGCTTTGTTAAACTGCAACTTCCTAGGTATGAGCATCTATTCCCTCTTGTATCTTGAATTTGTTTTCCTTCTTCAATTTGGTGCTGAAATTAGTGCTGAAAGAGGCTTTATGGGCTGAAATTTTGTTCTTAAATTTAGCTTTTTGTTTATGCTTTAATTTGTGTGTTGTTGGGTGAGAATTGGTTGAGAGTTGAGTGTTTTATGTACGTATAAAATTTTGGGCAAAAAAAGTCCTAAACGACTGTGGAATCAGGCAACAAAAATGGTGCACTTCAAGTGTTTGAAAAAATGCCCGACTGAACAAAAATCTGGGCAAAAAAGATGACCTTTGCGAACGTGGTCCTTTAGTCGCGAATGCAAAGGGAAAATTTTCTTGAAAAAAGTTATTTGGCCTTCGCAAACATGGTCCATTGGCTGCGAACGCAAAGAACAATGCCTAGTAGTCTCAAAAATAGTAGCTTTATACAGCTTAGCTTGAAACCTTTTTCACTCATTTTGTTTGACTTAAATACTTCCTAATACATTATTTTATGTGTAGACAAGGGCTTTTAATATGTTGGCTTCTTTTGTAGGTGTTTTGAGCTTAAAATGGCTTTCGATGGCATTGAAATCGAATATGAAAATGTCATGGAGGAGCACTTTGATTATGATAGGTTCTTATCAGCGGCATGTGAGAAGAAATATGATGAGCTCTTGTTGAAAACTATTGTCAAGAAAGGGGCATAAACGTGGACAAAGTTGAGGGTAAGATGCTGGACTTCTATGGGAGATTGGTAGAAAACAGGTGGATTGTCTTTGCTCCTCAACCCATTAAGGCTAATCACATGGTGGTCACAGATTTCTATGCTAATGCTTCGACCACCTATTTCAAAGGTGCCTTAGTTACTAATTTTAGGGATGTACAAGTTAGTTTCAACTCTGAGATAATAAATGCACTCTATGGCCTCCTCGATGCAGATAATCAGGTATATAAGGAGAGAGCAAGAGCCGGAGAAAATCAGTGGTTGGTTGTCAAGTGGCATGATGGGGTGACTCTGAATTGGTTGATATTGAAGAAAAGGGTTGATTCTCATGATTTCACTGCCGAAGCCAGTCATGGATTTTGATTATTTATGCTATAGTTATGCCCTCTACTAATGATATGGATATGACACCTGAGTGAGCATTGATTATTGCAGCACTCATAGACGGTTTACAAGTGAATGTGGGGCGACATATAGTGGATCAGATTAAAGAAGCAACTATGGGTAGGTCTAGGAGTCTTTTCTTCCCATCCTTGATTACTCTGTTATGTTATGAGATTGGGGTGTTGGAATGCCCAAATGATATTAAGAAGAATTTGACAGCCTTGATTCATCCATTGTTAAAGAAAGGGGGGAAGGATAAACATAAGAAGAGAAAGATTGATGTTGCATCCTTATCTTTCAGATAGTTCACCGATGCTACCACTGAGCCCACAGGTCCTTCCACAGTTTCATCTAGGTCCTCTGATCCCATGGGACCACTAGAGTCTGGACCTTACACCATGCGCCATATTTCTAGTCAGATTTATGAAGTGAGTTCGCACATCAAGCAGCTACTAGCTGGACTTCCTACTGGCCCACCTGGGGCTGATACACCTACAAGCACTGAGTCTCCACCTTCCCTCATGAAGGTGGTCACCAACCAAAAGTTGATCTTTGGAAGACTGGATGCTATGAACAATAGGTTAGAGCACATAAGTCACAGGCAGGGAAAAGTTGAAAAGCGATAAAGGAAGTTTAAAGAGCTGAAAAGAAAAAGAGCAAGTTCCTAAATAAGATGATGGACAAGCTGAGATCCTTCTGCGGATCGAGTAATTTGAATGAGGATGATGATGATGCACAACTACAGTTTCCCTCCACCCCAGTTCTGATTGATATACTTCAGAGAGCCCCCTAAAATTTATCTTATGTTTTGATGTTATGCAGTGAGGGCACTGTAATATTTTTAGTTGGGGGTGGCATTACAGTTGTTTATTTTGGTTGTATTTGCACCTTTTTTAGGCTTGATATTATCTTATATTTGACTTGTGTCCTTGACGGTCTTCATTTTTTAATTGAATGGATATTTGTGCGCCCTTGTTGGGCTTGTGATACTATTTTTGTGCCCTCATTGGGCTTGTGTTGCTTGATAAAGTTTTTGATGAAGATTGTGATGACTAAATTTTTTTATTTTCTTTTGTTATTTTTGTTTCTAGTTTCTTTATTTTTGTAATAGTATTGGTGTTGAGTGACAGTTCTCGATGATAGATTGAGTGATGACTTTCTTAAGGGAAATTGTCTCTTTGTTGGTGTTTGTGTCTTTTTGTATATGGAAAGTCTGAGTACCCTTAGTTTTTATGGTTTGGGACTGATGTAGTATATGGTAAATTCTAAGTAGCCATCACTCAATTGAGATGAATGATTGGCCCTGTGATATCTTGGGCGACATCATTCTTAAGGGCAAATTGTCATCTCGATTGAGTAGGTGAATTGTGATTTTTCAAAGATATTGATAAAAACATGACTTGTTTGATACCAACATATTTAAGCCTTGATATGTGAATTATTGGTTGGTCTCTTTGGGGAAGTCTGAGTACCCGAGAGGAAGTATAATTAATTGTTGCCACCTGAGAATCACAAGTCTTGACTTGCGAAATGCAAGTGACTTGTTAGTTAGTATCTAGCTTTTGCGCTTCACTTGCGTGCTGCAGGTTCCCACTTGCGGGCGCAGGTGGCATGTAGCAGCTAAGCTTTGGCATGAAAATTGTTGATTTTGAATGATTGAGTGATGATTCATATTGTGACTTTTAGACTCAATTTTTGGCTCTTTTTTCACAAACTAGTCTCTTTAGGCTATAAGTGACATTCGTTGAGTCATTTATTCCAATTGGTTAGTGGATATATATTCTATTTTAAGTTGCATATGCCATGTGTGGTGAGGTTTATTTGTGTGTTCTTTTGCATTTCTTGCATTCTAGAACTTGCCCAGAATGTGTTTCAAGGAAAAATCCTAGACAATGCTTGGCTTGGAAATGATATTAGGCCTTCCTTGGACCATCACTTTACCTTAAATTCCTATCCTTGCATATTTTTACTAGTCAATCCCTTCGAGCCTTTAAATTTTTCTTTGACAACCATGTTAAGATTTACCATTTTATTCTAAAAATTGATCATCTTTTGATATCCTCCTTCCTAAGGTGCTTTGTGAATACAAACGTGAGCTAAAAGCATAAGTTGGGGATGAAATGTGTTGAAAGTGCAAAAATAGGTTAAAAGCCTAAGTTTAGGGGTATGGTGAAAATTGGTGATGTGGTAGCTATTTTATAGGTGGGAAAAATGAAATGAAATGAGACCTTCCTTAATGCTTAGAAAAAAACCAAAAAGAAAGAAGGAAAGGAAGGAAAATAAAGTTTGTGAATAAAGGGAAGACTAGGTGATGAATTGAAAAAGATGAAAAAGGATGAGAAGTTATGAAGGAAGTGTGCTAGTATTGCAAATTATGGTGCTTAGGGAGGATTTAAGTCACGTTTGCCTAATTGTATCCCTAACTTAACCCAAAAGCCTACATTTCAACCCTCAAGTCCTACTTGATTTCAAGCCAAGTCTGTCTACATTAGTGGCGATCTGCATGAAGGGAAAACCTATGGTATTACTTGATTGCATTTGAACTTCTTTGCGAGAGAGAGCGTTAATTCTTTCAATTCATATCCCAAGTGTGTTGTGAATTACTTTAATAAAGTATGTGATACTCTCTTGATTTGTGAGGGCACATATGACTTGATTCATGCAATTGTTCCATTTTCTAATTGAGAGGAAGGAACAAAAGAGAGTTTCTTGGTGATAATGAGGTAAATTTTGATGCTTTAGTGTCATGATTCGATTGTTACTTTGAGTAAAGTGTTGCTTGAATGACCGGATTAAAATTGAAAATTTTGAAGAAATGTGGTGATTCACATGTTTTGGATTAATTGTTGGTACCAATCGAAGTCATGCATTTGTGCTTAAAGTGGATTCTCCTTGACTAGTCATGATGTCAATGCACTTGTATTTTTGTGTCCTTTGAGAATGATTAAGTATTTTGAATTGCTTGAGGACAAGTAATAGTTCAAGCTTGGGGGTTTGATAAGTTGGTATTTTACCAATTTATTTAGCTCTTAATCTTATACTTTTATTAATATAATTGAGAAAAATTAGTGCATTTGATATGATTTACTTCTATTTTATAGGTTTATGCAGTTTAGAAGTGATCGGAAAGGAAGCGAGTGAAAATAAGTCAAAATAGAACTTTGTTAGAAGAAATAACTCGCAGCAGAATTGGCCTTCGCAAATGCGGTGGGTCAGCCGCGAATGCAAAGGTCAAAAAGTCAATAAATCCTCACATACGTGGTGGACCACTCGCAAAGGCGAAGGTTAACCAGACAAAGACTCTTCGCTTATGCGGCGGACCACCCACGAAGGTGAAGAAAGACTCGGCAGCAGTTGGGCAGATTTAGAAATTTACACTTTTTGATCCCCAATTTATATAAAGCTCATCCAAGCCATTATGGAAATAATCTTTGGCCATCTTTGACCTATCATCCATCTTTGGAAAGCTTAGAGAGCAAGTTCAACACTCTATACCATTGGAGTGAAGATTGGAAGCTTTGTATTGTGAAATCTTTATTCCTTTCTTGAAACTCTTGCTTTGTATTGCATATTTGTAGGTGTAGTAATTGACTTGGGATTTTGATATTGTGTTAGAGATAAAATAATATTTGGGTTTGAATTCTTATCTTGTGCTTTTGTAATTAATTGAATCCTTTCTATGCATTGAATTTGGTCTTTGATTATCTAGTTAATCTTGTGCTTGAATTGATTTTTAAAGGGAGTGATCAACCCTTGGATTTTTCCCTTTACTTTGATTGAGATTGAAAGAGGAAATAAAATTTGGGTAAAGGTTAATTAGCACTAATTTAGGGCTTAAACCTCATCTAACCGATTTGAGCTAGAAATAGAAAGATTCGAGTGTTGCCTAAAATTGAATTGTCTTTGTAGTCACTTAGCTAGGTTCAAGAGAACTAATTGAGAAATATGCGTTGATGATAAAGAGATATTGGCAGATACTTGAAATTCCAAGGCATATTTTGATTGACCCATGATTGATTAGGAAGTGGGAAATTGAATTGCAATGGATCGTATGAATATGAATTGAATCCCATTCCCAAATCCCCTTGTTATGCTTGCTTGTGAAGGCCATTGATCACTTATCCTCTTTATCTTAGTTACTTGTTATCTTTGTTCGTATTTCTAAACAAAAATCCCCAAAACATTTTAATTTTTAGTTCTTTGGACTTTAGTAAGTTGCTTTAGTTCTTTACTTCCTCAAGTGCCCTTATATTATTCTCTGTAGGATTCGACCCCGACTCTTAGTTGGGTACGTTTTTTGCAAACGACCATTTCCACCTCCTTCATTAGAGAGTGATTTTGACTGTTACCAACTTGTATGGACCATATTAGAAGTGCATAGCCTGTAAAACCAACCATATGGAATAACAATAGAATATTTAGTTTCCAGCTTTCTATAGGAAGGGTCACGGTTTGTGACATGGGTCACAGTTCATAGACCCAGCCATGTAAATGGTCTAGTGAATTCCAAGTCTTTTCCCCATGTGACGCATCTGGTATACCATCTATGACATGGACTATGAACCGTGAGACCAATTGTAACTTTGGTCTAGAGACTTTTGTAATTTCCTTGAAAACAATGACTCAGGCTACGGTCTGTGACATAGACCACGGACCATCAACCCACATGTGGAAATGGTCCAGGGACTTAGAAGTCTCTGATCGAAAATGATGGATTAGGATCATGGTTCGTGAACATTCCCACTGTCTGTGGAGCGATCCATCCGATGACATTTCAATATTTCTAAAGATGCTTAGTGAGGGGTATTTTTGTCCATTCCTTACCCTCAAGACCCCCTCCATGACTTTTAAGCACCCTAAGAGGGTTATTTCACAGAGAATCATTGATCTTCTTTGATTTTATTCTCCAAACTCCAAGGCACCTAGGATTTCAAACAAGCAGAGCGTAGAATCTCAAGTAAAATCTTCACAAGGTTCCCCCTTCAAGTTCCTTCTCCTTTCGCAGGCATGTAAGACTACCATAGTGAGAGAATTACATCGTCTCTCATGCCCTACTAGTAGAAATTTTAGTTTTTAACAGATTACAGCTAAGGTTTGAACTCTAAGTCCAAAAAATCCAGGCTTGCCAATTATTAATGATATTTTCCCAAATTCTCTATGAAATAGTGGTATTCTCATATGCTCCTTTAAAACTATTGATTTCATAAATGCTTTTATGTTCATGAATTTTACTTAGATACCACGAATTCAACTCAAGATTTACAACAACTAGTTATAGCTTTGTCAAAGAAACACTATATGTTTATAAATGTCTTATTCATGAAAGACTTTATAGATTTCACAATGTTTGTTAGAATGATTTTGAAAGAAGCATACTTTCTATCTTGAAACCTCATACTAGTACAGTTACTTATGATTTTGAGCACAGAGGCTCCTCAATAGTATTTCTCAGTTAGTTGAGCTCCAAGCTCACCAGTTTTACGTCACATGTAGTGATTTGAACTAGAAAGCTCCACATCAGATTTTCAGTCACCTTACAAAGGTTTTTACATTATGAGCATTGATATCTTTTGGGAGGATTACTTAGCACCGAGACAGGTAAGGCTTCAGATAACTCAAACCCCAAGACTATATTTCCAGCATTGGATAAGATCGTGCTATTGGTTTGGTGAATCCTCAATTAGCCCCTAGTACGGGCTCAATATAGATTCATAGTTTAGTTTTGTTCCATACTCCAACAAGGTATGGAACAGATATTCCAATCGGGCCAAAGGCTGGACATCATCTGCTCATATAATGTTTGTCGATTAAGAGAAACTCCCAACTAAAAACTAAAGTATTTTCTATATTTGCTATAAATGCGCAATTTTCAAATTATATAGCAGTTATTACTCTTTTACCTACTTGTGCTTTACTTGCATTCAATCATTATTTTTCAGTTTACTCCTATCAGCCAAGTATCTCAGTGATTGCTATATTAGCTGTGTTTGTTTCATTTAGCTTTATTACACATCGTACATATTAGGTACTGACGTTATTTGGCACTATATCATTTCATGATGCAGATTCAAGTACTCAGGCTTGGCAGTAAATGCATCATTATGTTCTCCTATCTTCAGCATTTGGTGAGGCCTCCTTGCTTTCAAAGGGCTCCAAGTTATTTATTAGTCATTAGATATTGCTAGAGAGTGTAAAGGTATCCCGGGCCTTGTCCCAATAAATTATTCTTCTGATGTTAGAGGCTTCATAGACGAGTCAGTATAGTATCAGTTTTCAGATTGATTTACAGATATTCATGTCTTTCAAAGTCCAGTTATAAAGTTATTGATTTTGCTTTCAAAAGAATTGGATGCCCTATATATTTAAAAGCTTCCACAAAGAAAGTTATGTATTCAATTCAGTAATAATCCAGGCTAAGAGTCCGCTCAGACCAATAGTAGTTTTGAGTGTCGACCACACCCAAGGTGTAGGCTCGGGGCATGACAACAGTATCCAAAGAAATGAACTGCATATTATGGCTCTTGCATCAGGTGTGAGACCGTGAGCTGGTATGGGCAGAATATTAAGATGAGTTAGGGCAAAGGGAAAAAAAGGAGCTGTTTTACATTTAATCTAATGTATGTGGATATGTATTAATGTTTTGAAGTAGGGAGAATTATACTGAAGTTAGTTGGAAATGTTTAAAGAAAAAGAGTCTAAATTGAAATAAGTCCTAACTTAAATTGGTCTTAACTTCCAATTTATAATGATTTTGATTGTGAATATGATATCAAATTAAATCCTTTAAGGTCTACTTTTTAACGCGTTAAATCATTTGTTAATTGAAGTTATATACAAAAAGTTATGTCTCTTTCACTAAAGGGGGACCCTGCCATATTCAAAGGCTATAATGGATTCGAAGTATATGGGTCCGCTTCTCTACTAGTAGCCTATAAAGACTGGATACGGAGAGAGAAAGTCACACAATTTTATTTTTTAGGGGGGAGGGATGGTGTTCGTGAGAGCTTCTAAGGGGATTTCGGCCTAGGCTTCTATCGAATGATCCAAGGTAAGTTTATATCAATGTTTTATGCTAATTAACACACGTTTGACAAGATTCAACCATGGAAAAAGTGATGATTTCATCTAAACCTAAGGAGATCTCAAGAACACTGTACAATGGAGATTTCAAGATTTGACTTCAAGAGATAATTTCTTCACCCTATTATTTGATATAATTATGAAAGTATTTTGAGTTATTATTGAGTAGGAAATACCTTTTGATTAAAGTTTTATACAGAGAATGAAAATGGGTATTGTTCAAGTCAAGGTTCCAAGGATAAAGGAGATGAATTATAATATTGTGTCTGAGTTTTGAGTTGTATAACTATTCTAATAGTTTTACTAACTTATGTAATATTATAAAATGAATTATTGGACATGAATTATGAAAAGTGCAGAAAACAGAATTTGAGTAGCTTTAGCAAAGTCTTTTCCCTAAATGGGTTATGTTGAATTTGTTTGAACAAGTATTGATAAAATTTGATTGTACGCTTTGTAGAATGAACTCCATTAAACACTTTGGACGTTGTTTTGGATAGTTGGAGCTAGGGCTGTGTATTGGTCGGTTCGGTTCGATTATGATAATTATCGGTTTTACTTATCGACTATCGGTTCGTATACATTCTAAACCGTTAAGAACCGTTAAGATATCGGTTAATCGGTTACTGGTTAATCGGTTTTTAATCGTTATCGGTTCAGTTATCGGGTTAACCGTTAACATTTCACACAAAAAAGTGCAGACTGCCAGCACCCACACAAACAACTCAAGCCTCAAGTCAGCAGTCACAACTCACAATCCTGATTTGCCAGGCATATTTAAACTTGTGAAACATGTAGAACGATACACAATTACACATCCCAAACCTGTAGGTTGTAGCAGCAAACTTCAAACCTGTAGCAGCAAACTTCAGTAGTTACTTACGGGCCCCAACAACTTACAACTACATCATTCAAACTTCAGCAATAGCTACATAGCAGCATACTTTAATTAGTTAATATGTTCAGCAAAGTTCACTTATTATTACCCCAACTCACAGTCTCACATACACATCCCAAAACCTATACACACACACACAGTACATATATACACTTCACCGTTGCTCACACACGCAGCCTTACTTCTGCTCGACAACAATCATAGAAGGACAAACACACGTCTCAAATCCATAAGTATTTCAATAATCAAAGCAGTCACAACTCACAATCTAGTACAAATCGAATTTCTAAAGCCCAAAAAAAGGTAAAGAATAGTCACACAACTTGATAATTAAGTCCAAGCATTGTACGAAGTTACTAATAGCTACTCAATCAAGGGTTAAACAATTTTGTTTCTTCTCCTTCTCCAAACAAGAAACAACGCTTAATATGAGACCTTAAGGAGCCAGTCCCACTGTCCCAGTCTGCCTCGAATGATATCGAACAACACGATCACAATGAATACATCTCACTGTGCACCATCCATCATCATTTTTTTCAAACTTTTCATCGTAATCCCAAACAGGTGATCGAGCTTTAGGACCACGAAGTCGAGGCATGATTAAACCTAATTAACAGAGAAATAGAAAAAGTATCAGCTATTCAATAGTTAATTGGTTATATCTTGTTAATTATGTTATATCTCAAAGAGTTAACTTACCAAAGTTCATCTCTTAACAATGTATGATTCTACATTTCATCAATGTTGGATTCTTTTCCAAGGTTGGCCAAATCTAAAGAGAATTACAATAACAAGTCAAGTCAAGGCTGAAACAACAAAAATATTAAATTAACAATTCATGATTTTAGATTAATGCAAGGTTTTTTTCTTACCTTGTTCAAGTTTCTCGAGAAAATCTAAATCTTCATCAATACTTATAGGTAGTGGTTCACTCCGAAGCCAATCTTGAAGGCACACTAGAGCTTGTACCAATTTAGGAGTTAGAGAACTCCTAAACGAATCAAGAATGCGTCCTCCAGTACTAAAAGCACATTCAGATGCCACACTTAAAATAGGAATAGCTAACACATCTCGAGCCATCTCAGAAAGAAAGGGGAATCTAGGTGAGTTAACTTTCCACCAAAGCAATACATCAAAATCTGCATTTCCAATTTCAGCATCTTCTGCAAGATATTTATCCAATTCTGACTTAGAATTTGCACCCTCACTTCCAGATGTATGTTTACGTAGTTCCTCATAGAAGTCACCATAATCTCCTATAGGTATAGACCTTGGACCGGAAGCTTCCACTTCTATTGAAGAAAGTTGATCACTTTTATCTTTTGAAGAAGACTTTGCATACTCATTAAATAATGATTTCATGTACGCTCGGACATTACTTTCTATATCTCGCCCTTTGTCCCCAAACATCTTCTTAAGTGCAAAAGTAAGAGTGCCAAATTTGTAGCGAGGATCCAAAACACAAGATATGAAAAGCATCTTATTCATTTTTTCTGTATCACCCCAATATTTCTCAAATTTCTCCTTCATCTTTGTTGCCATTTCAGCCAAAACAGTATCTTCACTTGATATCAATTTTGTCAAGTAACCACCAACTTGACAAATTTCAAGAAAATGAAAATTTGATGTAATATAATTTGATCCAGATACCTTCAAAGTAAGCTTAAAAAACAATTCAAGAAATTTAGCAATTCTCTTTACACTCTCCCAATCACTACTCAAAAGTGTACCTGCAGGACTTCCATCAACAATATCAACAAACTCAAGATGATGTGTCAATCCAATATCACGATCAACATAATCTAAAATTGCACTCTCATATTCAATAGCCCTATTCAACATCAAGTAGGTGGAATTCCACCTTGTAGGAACATCCAAGCATAAAGACTTTTTAACAAGATTTTCATCTTCACAACATTCCTGAAACTTTTCCACCTAGAAGGAGATTGCCTAATGTACCTCACTGCTTGCCTAACTCGTTCAATAGACACAGTTGCTTCTTTTATACCATCTTGAACAACAAGATTTATAATATGAGCCATACACCTCACATGAAGATGACTACCACCCATAAGATTGGTCCCCCACTTAGTTAATTGCTTAGACAACTCAGTCACAGCCACATTATTTGAACTAGCATTATCAACAGTAACGGTGAAAATTCGATGCAACCCCCACTCGTGCAAACACTTACTAATGGCCTTTGCCATATCTTCACCTCTATGACTAGAAATTGGACAAAAAATGATAATCCTTTTATGCAAAGTCCATTTTTTATCAATCCAGTGAGCGATAATGCACATATAATTAATTCTTTGCACGGAAGTCCATGTATCAGTGGTTATACACACTCTTTGTTGTGTTTCCTTAAAAACAAACTTCATTTTATGTTTCTCTTCATCAAACATGTCAAAACAATCATGAGTCACAGTGGTACGAGAAGGAATTCGGAAAAAAGGTTGTGCCACTTTCATAAATTGTTTAAAACCTTCTTTTTCAACAAATCTGAAAGGAAGTTCATCCAGAATTACCATACGACACAAAGCCTTCCTACACTCTTCTTGATCAAATTTCCATGAAACAACAACTACATCATCCTTGTTACCACCTATAACAAGTTGAAATGCTAGTTTTTTTTGTTTAGTATCAATATTGTGAGGCATTTTGGTACATTTGACTATATGACCAAGCATTGCCGTTGTACCATGATCTTTTGTGTCAGCAAAATAATCATGTTTACAATAGTTACAAACAGCCTTATTATTTCCGTCAGAATCAACTTTAGTAGTAAAATGATCCCACGCACGAGACCTTTTTCTCCTTTCTTTCTTTACTTTGGACTGAACGCTTTGAGTTTGACTCATTACATTTGAATTAGAAGCTCCACTTTCACCAATCACCTTATCAATTATGATATTTTCAGCCATGTCACTGTGAATTATGATTTTAAAAGAAAATAATCATCAAGAAGCACAAATTTTGGCAGTAAAAATCTAACAGAGCACAAAAGGATCACAAAAAAGTTAGAAAAGAATGAGTTTTCTTTCTTGAAGGAGTCCATTCTCATATTTGTTTATGCTGGCTAACTTTCCAGAAGGAGAACCGCAAAAGTCGCATATTTACGGGGAGGTAGCATTAAGTCAGATGAACAACATTCCACAAAAAAATACAATAACTAGTAAATGACTAAATGCTTTAAAAAGAAGAGTAAGAAAGATGAACCTTTCTCAGTTTCTCTGGACGAGTATAAGAATCACTAAATTCTTGACCAAATGTAGTTGAATGGTTGAGTAAGGTTACTGGGTCTCTCCAAGCTTACTGCTTATCACCAACAACTGCAAATATAATTGGACGAAAATTCATTTACGTTAAAGATCCGTACTTCTAACCAAGATTATTAAGCAGTGCGTTAATGTTATAAAAGAAAAAGCAAACAAATTTATAAATTTGAGAAACTTGAGAAGTTGAGATTTATAAATTTGAGAAATCGTAACCAATTGTGAGCCACAGTGATGAGTGAACTTACCAGTTGAGACTTGAGAGTTGAGAGATCGTGAGAGGTTGAGGGCTTGAGGCCTGAGAGCAGCCGGCAGCGGGCAGCCGCAATTTTTGGCGGAGTAGCTGGCAACAGAGGAGAGGTTGAGGGCTTGAGGCCTGAGAGCAGCCGGCAGCGGGCAACCGGCAGCCGCAATTTTTGGCGGAGCAGCTGGCAGCAGAGGAGAGGAAACCCTAACCTAACTTAGGGCCTTCCGCCTTAGGCGACTTTAGGCGAGAGAAAGTGAGAAAGTGAGAAATGAGAAATGAGAAAGTGAAATATTAGCTGGCAGCAGAGGTTGCTTATCGGTTTATCTGGTTAACCGATACACAACTCCTCAAAACTGAGGACCGACCCGATAAACCATTAATTTGGTTTGTTTAACCGAGACCCGAACCGAAAGTCCAATAACCCGAACCAATAACCCGATAATCCAATTTTCGGTTCGGGTTATTGGTTTGACCCGAAAATTGCAAAGCCCTAGTTGGAGCATATGTACGCTTGAAGGAAAATGAGGTAAGTTAGATGTACCTTCACTTAAAGTCTTTTCTCACTAAATATATGTATTTAATGTGTTAGATAAAATACGTTAGAATATTAATATGTGTTCAATTAGAGCGAGTGCTCATGCATTAATCATAAATGGTTTAAGTTATGTTTTAAGGGGTCATTGGATTTCTTGTTAGAAGCGGGAGTTATTCATGTATTAAAACTAGCATAGATAATATCATATTTGATAACTTTTAGTTATTTTGTATAAAGTTTAGCACACTAAATATGGTGTTTAGTTATTATTGTACAATTTTACAAAGATAAAATAGATACAAGGTATGAGTCAACTTATGTATTATATTTCTTTGGATATATAGATTCAATTTAACGTGTTTCACAACCGAGAAAACTTAGTGGGGTCATATTGATTTTGGATTTACGATGAATATGATCAAGAGATGAGAGACTTAAGGATACCCACCAAAAAGACTAATTCAATCTATAAGGATGTATCAGAAAATACAACATTATTGTTACTTAATTAGCCCATCAAGAGGAGAAAATACAATAAATCCAAAAAATCAATAAGATTAATAAAGTAATTATTAATGCAAAAACAAATGGGAAACAACAGTCATCTTTTAATCCTCCATGCTACTAACAAATGGACTATATACCATTTGACTTTATCAGCCAAAAAATATTAATTAAAATAAAATATGTTATTATTTTATGAGGGATAGAAGATAGAATAACTAATACAGGATTAATAATACATGGATAACTATACTTTACATAACTATACTCTGCAGAACTAATCCCTGTATAATCAATCTTTGCATTACTAATACCTAATAACTCTAACCAGCAACCAAATAACCCCTAAATGTTGAAGTGACATGACATAGTAGTTTTAATGTTTCATTTAAGTTATGTTTACTTGATTTCACTTCAGATGAATTTCATGAAAGTTATTAAATTTCATGAATTATTATATCATTTTTCATGTTAAGAATGTTATGATAAGTTATGAAACATAAATTTATGCAAAGCATAGTTTCAATGCAATATTTAGAAGTTGTTTTAAAAAACTAAAAAAGGTATTCATAGCCTTGGTTGGATTGTGAACTATGCTGAAACTACTCATTCTCAAGTAGGAGATTAATGAGACCATTAATACTGCCACTATGAAAGTTGTTCTAGTAAGGAAAAGACATGTACTAGCAAAAGAATATCACATTGTGTGACATCACAGGGATATGGACCAATCAATTAATTGCATGGGATCTACTATACTGATTATACGATAATTTAATTAAGAAGAATATTATAGTTAAATGGTAATATCTATGATATTTTTAAAAAGACCTACATGTACATGTTTAGTTTGCAGAAAGAGTGTTTTGATGGAATAAATATTTATCATAATTTCATAAAAGTTTTATAGGAATTTAGTTGCATGTGTTGCATAATAATTTCAAGGAGTCGATAATACTTGATGAGTACCTAACTATTGGTGTATTCAACTATATGTGACCTGCTATTTATTCCTTTGTAGGTACACGTGGGAGTAGGGATAATAGATTGAGTTAACTATTCGACGACTCTAATATTGTTATAGTGATCTCTATTACAGAACTAGTGGGTGCATGTTATGCCATTTCTTTCTTTAAGTATTTATTTAATTAGTTATGGCTCCATATATGCTCTCAGGGGACAGTGATGTAGTTATGTTCAAAATAATTTTTAGTTTCATGATTAGTATAAGTTTATAAAAGTATTTTGGCTAATAACCCAAAAGTGTATGCTTTTAATTCAAAGATTTCATTTATCATAATGTATGTTCATTTTAAGAATGAGTAGGAAAGTCAAGTTGGTACGTTCGATCAAAGTTAAGGCATCGGGTGGTGGTAATGCACTCATATTATTTTGGGGTGTGACAAGTTTGGGATCAAAACACTAGGTTATATATAAGTCCTCGGGTGTTTTCAAGCCTCAAACCTTGGTAGGGTGGACCAACACTCGGTATCTTAACCTGACTGAGTGAAACAACTTTATATGAATATATATAAAGACATGACTTAATCATGAAACATAAGTGAAAGTAGAACATTAGATTTGATTCTCATAATAAGAGTTTTTTCATAAATAGAGAATATTTAAGTTCAGAAACTTAAGTTTAACAAAACCCTGCAATAAAGGTTATCCAAAGTATATATACATACATAGTGTGAACAACATAGGTCTATGAAGCCTGTAAAATATGACATGAACAGTAGAAGTTCTGAGACAAGGCAGTATATCCAAAATAACTATATATAATATGGAGTAATGACATAGCCTTTAATGATGAGTGAGGCTCACCAATAGCAACTGAGTGTATAAGATAAATGACAAATGAGGAAGCTTTCACCCTACACATCTGAACATGCATTGTGAAGTACAGTGCCCTGTCATGACTCGAAATTGGGCCATGATGACACCCACGATAACCCCCATTATAGGTAAGCGAGAACCCATGGAAAGTATAGAAAATAGCAAATAAATAAGCAGAGAAAGAAGAACAAATGGGATAAACAAACCTAATATATATATATATATATATACACACACACACAACAAAAAGAGGCTCAAAATTAGCATCAATGTAGATACAACCATCCCCGGCCTCGATGTCACCACTACAAGAAACACTAATACAAAAGAGTAATACTATTCAAATAGATTACCATTCAAAGAAAACTAGAAGTAAAGACAGTCTGTAAAGACAGTCTGTAACTAGGAAGCAGATGGATAAGCCTCTGAACGCCAAGAGCTCACCACAGATCTGAACAACAACACATCCTGGAATGAGTAGAGTTAGTGGTGATGATTAGAGCTAGGGTCTACATCAGGAAAAATGCAGAAGTATTACGTCAGCACAAAAATATAAGTAATCAGTAGGTATCATAGGCTGATTGAGATCAAGTGACAGTTATATCATATAAATTACAATAAAGTAACACAACATGCAGAAAAATCCCGACAGTCTATATCACAACATAATAGTACTACATATCGAAAATATATTTATATATATATATGATGCAGTGCAGTATGGTATGATGCAATACAGGATGGTGGGAAATGCAGTTAAAACCCAAAATCTTATCTCGAGATCGCCCAAAATCTCACCTAGAAGTAGTAATAGTGAAAGCTCAAAATCTTACCTTAGACCCATTCAGAATCTTACCTCGGACCAAGTAAAAGAGAAAGAGTATGGAATCTTACCTCGAACTTAGTAAAAAGAGTCATAATTTTCTTTAAAAATAAGGCAATGTTTCCATCGGTATCATAATTTTGTTCCATACACATGGATGTATGAATATGAATGTGCAGATGTAAAATAGTAGAACAATAACTACAATATAGAAAAAATCATCCAAGAATACCTTTCAACACAAGTCTCAGGTCATAAGCCTCATAATTTGATAATCTAATAAAATAAATATCCAAAACTTCCTTCTAAGATAAGCCCCACAATTTGATGAGAATTCTATCACAATGATGCTCCAAATACCCAAGGCCATGACTAAACCTAGGCAGATAATGAACGCTCAAATCATGCTCTCCAAAGTAGGAGGTCATGGCGATCATGCAGCAAAATAAAATTTATAATCCCAACGAGTGTTGGGGTCGTACCCAAGGGACTTGGAGTAGCTAAATAGAAATTGTATCGAATTGAGTTCAGAGTGAGAGTAAATGCTCAAAATAACAAGTAAAAGGATGGGGGGAATTGGGATGTTGTCAATATAATCGCAATTCAATTAAAAAGTAATAAAACTAAAGCGGGTGTACCAAGTTGATTAGATGACTAGGGATGCATATCCGATGGGGCTTTAGTTATGGGATAAGGTGATTATCAATTCATCCTTATTCTTGCTTAATGACATAAGTAGCATTGGTCATGAATAAGACTTGCTTATCACACGATCAACAATCTTATATCCGATGATCTCGGTTAGAGCATCATGGGTTTGATCAATAAACAATCAATCTAAGCTTGGGGAGGTCACACTACACTACTAAAAAAACTGTGATTACCGACATCTAAATTACCGACCTCCGGAGGTTGATATTGTTAAAAAAAAATTATTTTATTTTCTTAAGAAAACTGACTTCAAGATGTAGATTTTTTGGGCAAAAAATTGCTGGAAAACCAAATACCGACCTCGGGTGGTCGAAACTTTTCCCGTAAAAAATAAATTTAAGAAAAACTGATCTCTTGTAGTCGGTATAAAATTAATAAATAAAGAATAATATTTAATTTTATCTCAATTAAATATTAAAAAATGAAAAGAGTAAATATTTTTAATAAATTTTAATTAAACTGTCCTCTGGAGGACGGTTATCTGTAAACTAAAAACCAAACAAACAAATTAATACCAACCTCTAAATGTCGGTAATATTAAATTTACATAATTAATTTTATTTTTATTAATACTGACTTCCACTAGTCGGTATTTTTATTTTTATTTAATTATTTTTATTCAAATCGACCTCCTGTGGTCGGTACTTGATTAAAAATATTAAAAAATACAATTTAATTTTATCTGAATTAAAAAATAAAAAACTACATTTAATATTTTTAATTAATTTTAAATAAAGCGTCCTCCGAAAGACGATTTTATGTAAAATAAAAAATAAAAAAAATATTAATACCGACCTTCGGAGGTCGATATTATTTAATTTAACGTGATTAATTTTATTTTCATTAAAATTTAATGTAATACCGACCTCCTGAGGTCGATATGTTTATTTTTATATAATTATTTTGAATAAAATCGATCTCCAGGTGTCGTATTTTTTTAATTTTTTTTTAATAATCATTATTTTTCTATTGTGTATAACACTGAGGTTTTCATTTTACGCTTACAATTAATTCTTTTGAAATGTAACAACTTTGTATAATTTTTTAAGAAAGAAATTAGTATTCGTGGAGTAAACAAAGAAACACCGATAATTCATATTTGAAGTGTGAAATAACGTTGATATTAGGAGGTAATTATATATTCGTAGAGTAATATAACAAATTCTATCAATGGTCCATCGTCAAACCTTGAATTTATGTCTCGTGTAATCATGATGTAGTGGTCAAGAGCTAATCGATAATTTATCTATGAAATGTGTAGATATTACAAGGTGATACTCGTAGAGATATAATAAAGCAAAATTTTATCAATTTCTGTACGTTCGAACTTGAATCGATATCTCGTGTAGTGATATATATCGTAGGCAAAATATAATTAATCGATAATATATTCATTAGAGACTTATATATGAAATACGTTGATATTACAAGATTAACGTTATACTCATTGAGTAATGTGTACAAATTAAATTTTATATATTATGATATGTCCAAACCTTGAATATAGCATATATCTCGTGTGTATATAGTGGAGTATTAAAAAGAAACACCGATTGATTCAAGTATGAAATACGTACATTGATATATTAAAAGGTATAATAATATATACTACTCGTGAAATTATATATGTATGTCTCGTGTGGTGATGTTATATAGTCAAAAGGTAATCGAGAATTCATCCGAGTAAGAAATACATTGATATTATGAGGTTATACTCGTCGAGTAGTGCAACACTATTATATATTAGTGGTCCGTCCAACCTTGAATGTATATATATCTCGTGTAATGTTATAATTATTAACTAAAGAAATATCGATTAATCCGAATATGAAATACGTTGATATGAGTAGGTAATAAATATATACTATTCATGGAGTTATATATCTATCAAATTAAACCATGTTTTATCAATGGTCCATTATCGTCTAACCTTGAAAGTACATCTCCTGTAGTGATGTCGTATAGTCAAAAGTTAATCGATAATCAATCCAAGTACAAAATACGTTGATATTATGTGACATACAAATACCGACCTTTGTAGATAATCGATGATTCATTCACTTACAATAATTTATTAAAAGAGTTTAAGTATATTTAAAAAATATAATAATTAAATTTTTTATGAAAACCTACCTCTGTAGGTCGGTAAAGTATAATTTTTTATTTTTTATTTACAAAATCGACCTCCAATGGTCGATTTTTATTAAACATTTTTTTTAGAAAAAGATTATTAATAAAACCGACATAAAGAAGTCGGTATATTTAAATTTTATTTTTTGTTTTTTTAATAATACCGACCATAAAAGGTCGGTATATTTAAAGTTTATTTTTTTAAAATAATACCGACCTCAAGAGGTCGGTATTTCTAATGAAATATCATAGCTAGGGTAACTTTTTTTCCAAATTGGCCGCTACTCCCTCTCTCTTCGTATCTCTCTATCTCTCTAGGTCACTGCCTCCGTTCCCCAAATTCCCCATCGTTCACACCGGCCATCGCCCTTCGTCATCGTTATCGTCGCCGACACAGGCCACATCGTTCATCGGCCGTGTTGAAGCAGATCGCTCAACAAGAACTATGGCCATGAGCGATGTTCAAGATGAATGACTGTGTGAAAGGTTCATTGAAGGTCACAAGGGCTTTTGGTGCTGGTTTCATCAAACATGTACTGTTGAAATATTTGCCTTTTTAGCTTGTTTACAAGTCAATCCTTGAGAATATTGTAGTTCCCATTTATTGCTCCATTTCATAGTTCTTGTTTTGCTTCTTCTCTTTCCCAGGGGTTAGCCTGTCACCTCTCTTTTTGTAGTATTTTTTTTTTAATCTTGTCCTTCTCCCAAGAAATAAAGAACATTCCTTTAAATTTTTCCAGAAAATCGACATCAGGTAGTCGGTTTTTTGGATAAAATTTTCCAGAAAACCGACCTCAGGAAGTTGGAATCGCGTAAAATAAAAAGAAAAATTTAAATAATACCGACATCAGGAGGTCGGAAAATCAGAAAAATAATAAATTAAAAATTCAGTAATACCGACCTCTGGAGGTTGAAAAATTAGAAAATAATAAATTAAAAATTAAATAATATTGACTACAGGAGGTCAGAAAACCAGAAAAATAATAAATTAAAAGTTAAACAATACCGACTCCAAGAGGTCAGAAAATCAGAAAAATAATAAATTAAAAATTAAATAATACCAACCACTGGAGGTTAGTATATTATATTTTTAATAATATTCTTTTTAAAAGAAATCGACCTCTAGATGTCGGAAAGGAAAACAATAAATAAAAATATAATTAAATAAAATCGACCTCAGGAAGTCGGAAATAAAACAAAATAAAATAAAATAAAATTCTTAATTTTTGGATTTAAAATTAAAACCGACATCCGGTGGTACCGACCTCCCGATGTCGGTACAAAAAAGTGACCAAGCTTTTTCCGACTAGAGCATTTGAGTCGGTTTTTCAGGGAAAACCGACCTCAGGATGTCAATTTTTTGAGGTCAGTTTTTCCTTTTTTTTTAGTAGTGCTATCTCTAGCTTAGACCCTTAAATGGGTAATTCCGTCAATAAGAGCTATCTCTAGCCTCAAATCTGAGTGGAATCCCAAGTTCCCACTAGTAATTTCACATCCAAAACCATGAAATCTTTTCTCAAGCAATCACATAGTCAAGTAATGAAAATTAATATTTGCAACCACCAATTTTAGGATTAAAACTAGGTGAAATTACTAGACCCATGTCAATTAAGCAATTATAAGAAAGAATAAATAACACCCACACCCATTTGTCCATCATCAATACACCCCTAGACAAGAGAAATTAGCCACTCATAGCAAGAGAGAAAGAGATACCAGCTGGGTAATTCAAAATCTCCTCCATTAGAGCTAAATCTCACGTTCTAGATTCAATGTGAGCACACAAGTGTTGACCAAGAGAATTAGATTGAAACCCTCTTCTCAATGGAGGTGAAAAACTTAGTCTCCAAACAAAAAATTCTTCAGAATATTTAGAATGATAAAAGTGTTTTACAATTGTGCCTGAATAGGCCTTTTATAGTTTCCCAAAATGTCACTAAAATTTAGGACAAAAATGCCCTTCGGAAGGTGTGTGGCACGATGTGCGGTTCACACGTTATGATGTGCGCATCGCACACTGCCTTCAGTTGAACTAGTGACTTTAGCTATCTTTGGGAGCTCCATGCGAAGGAGGTGCAATTCGCACCTTAGGATGTGAGCGTTGCACAATGACCGCACCCCTTAACAGACTCTTCAGGACTTTTGCAACTTTGTGCGGAGAAGGTGCGGTTCGCACCTCGGCTTGTGCATGCCGCACGACCACCGCACCTTCAGTCAGAATCTTCAGCTTCTCCAACACTTCACACTTCACTCCTTTTTAGATCTTTTTGGGTTCATTTCCTTGTTTATCATCATCTACCAAAAGTACCTACATAGACATCAATAAAGGCCATAAGAATATCTAAATCTATTCAAAACATAACAATAATTCATGGAACTCATAATGGCCGTATTGAGTCCTAAATGCAGTCTTTAGGATGTCCACTGCCCGAATCCTCAACATGTGGTAACTTGACCTCAAGTTTATCTTAGAGAACACTGTTGCACCCTGTAGATGGTCAATCAAATCATCAATATATGGCATCAGATATCTGTTCTTCATTGTCACCTTATTCAACTATCTGTAGTCAACACACATATGCATGGACCCGTCCTTCTTCTTCACAAATAGAATCGGAGCACCCCATGGAGACACACTAGGCCTGATAAACCCTCTACTCAAGAGATCTTGGAGATGATCCTTAAGATCCCTCTACTCAGCTAGTGCCATCTAGTATGGCAGAATAAAAATGGGCTAAGTGCCCAGCTTAACATCAATAACAAAGTCAATGTCACGATCATGAGAAAGACCCAGATGATCAGAAGGAAACACATCTGAATACATACAAATCACAGGAACTGACTCAAGATAAGGTGTGGTGGAACTAGTATCACAGATGTAGGAAAGATTGGCTAAGAACCCTTTCCCAGACAACCATTGAGCAGTTAGAAAATATATAACTCCCCTCGATATGTGGCTATCGGTACCCTGCCATATGATAGGAGGGATACCAGGCATCCATAGAGTAACAGTCTTAGCAAATCAATCCAAGACTGCATGATAAAGAGACATCGAATACATGCCTAAGATCACATCGAAATCAACCATATCAAGCACAATCAAGTCTACCCACGTGTCATACCCCAGAATAGTCACTACACAAGCCCGATTCACCTGATCCACTACTACAGAATCTCCTTTAGGGGTGTATACATGCAAGGGTACATGCAATGAATTACAAGCAGACTCTAGACAAGTAGCATAATAAGCAGACACATAGGATAAGGTATACCTCGAATCAAACAAAGTAGAAGCAAACTGATGACAAACAAAGATCGTACCTGTGATGACAACATCTGAAACCTCAGCCTCTTCTACCCTGAAATTGCATACATATGGCCTCGACCACCATGACCACCTGCTCTACCATACTGAGGACCACCTCTAGTACCCTGGAGACCATCCCTACTACCCTGTGAACCGCCTCTAGCTTGAGGTGCTGGAGCCTTTGGGGCCTGAACCATGTGACCCTACCATTAAGGGTGTTGTATGGATGGACACTCTCTAGCAAAGTGGTCTATCTTGCCACACTAGAAACAATCCCGTCCATACATACTCCACTGTGAAGATCCGACTGAATCAGAAAGACCACTACGACCTGGGGACCCTAAATGAGCACCTCGTGGAGCAAGAACAATACTCTGGCTACTCTGCCCTCAATAGTCTGTTATGCCACCTAAATAGGCCGGCTAGGCTAGAAATGTTGTTGATGCTGACCCCTACCAAAGTAACCTCTACCATGGGCCTGTGAACCACTAAATAGCCCTGATGGCGGGGCCTCTTATTGTTTCCCCCTTGGGCCTCATGAAGTATTCCCTCAATTGTGCGGGCGTCATCTACTACCTCCAGAAAGGACTAACATGATGTCACCATACCCTCTATAGACAATCTGAGCCGTCGAGTCAACCCTCGAACAAAGTGATGCACCTTCTCTTGCTTAGTGGGAAGAATTATAGTGGCGTGCCTAGACAACTGATGGAAGCAACCCTCTTACTCAGAAATAGTCATGGAGCCCTCCTCCAACTCTATGAACTGATCCATCAATTGCTCTTTCATACTACGTAGTACGTTCTTCGCTAGAAAAGCTGTGGAGAATTGAGACAAGTAAGCAAAGGTGAACCGGCTGGCCTTCAAGCTACATATGACCTCCACCATGATTTTAGTGGACCATCCCACTGAAATATAGAGTAATATTGTCACGACCCAATTTCTCGGTCATGATGGCACCTACAACCCCCGGTAGGTGAACCAATCCTCGTAGCCCAGAACAGTTAGCAATGGGCTACTATCTAATAAATAAGGGAACAAGACGAAGAGAACAGATAAAAGGAATATAAATATATACATATGCGGAAACTAAACTAAACCTCAAGACCTGGTATCATAGTACAGAGCCAAACTACATACATGGAGTGCAAATAAACCAAAACTATATATACAGATGTCTCTGAATGGTAATAGAGTACATGAATCAAAAATATAAACTAAAGCTAAGCTCCGATCGCCAAGAGCTCACCCTCAGTCTGAAGTAGTCCCCCACAGATCTCCAAGCACGAATCACAGTGATCTAACGGCGATGGCCCACGCTAGGATCTGCACCCAAAGATGCAGGGGGTCGGGGTGAGCACCAAATGCAAAGCATAAGGTACACAGTAGGTATCATAGGCCGACTGGGCACATATAAGATAAAAGTGTAGTAATAGACAGAATAGAAGCAAGCATTCACAGAAATCAACGAAAGGTACACAGGAACTAGCCTAGAGGGAAATCAACAGAACCACATGTGAGGCTAGTAAGCAGAATATACACACCATAGGCACAGGTGAAAGTAAGAAACAACGCACCTGGGGTCCTTGTAATAACAGTGTATACAAAATAAGTTTACAAAATGGACGGTATACCGGTAACCTCAAGTGTAAGAAGAAGAGAGAAAGAGTAGTGATAGGCATGCTCAGGGACATGAATCAAACTCAACTAATCATATCAATCTCAGATCCAGAAACTAACAGTCTAGCAGTAACCAATTTCATACTTAACCAGAACAGGGAACAATTCTGTAAGTAAACAACAAATTCTACCTACAGTCCCCCGGCCGCCCATACAACCGAGGAACACAAACAAGTGAAAACAAACCCTCCGGCATCCCATACTACCGGAGCGTACAATCAGCAAACAACAAACAAGGGTGGAGCCTCAAACAATGAATGATATGATGCATGAAGATCTCAAGTGAAATGGTATCTCTGTATGTACCTCCTCCGGCGCCGATCCGGCCCAGCAGGTAGGTTCAATGGAAGGACACTGCCCGTATACCTCTACTCCACCGTATACCCCTCCTCCGACACACGCAGCCCGTAGCCCCTGGCCCGGATGGCAAGGTCCATGGAGGTCCCAGACCCCATATTAAAACTCAGTATCAGAACATGTCGTCCGGAAGCAAGTCCGGTATCAGGATGGAGACCCAGTCTCGAATATGCAATGCCCAGACCCTGTCCAGGACTAAAGTAGTAGGAAAATGTCTCAAAAACCCCTCCAAGGGTGCCGGGAATAACCGGGTCTAAACAGTAAAAAGCCATCTCAGGTGCTCGGTCCGACCGAGGCTAAAAATCATCTCAAGTAGCAAGAAAACTCAACTAGCACTCCGGCCCTGCCGAGTCTAGCGTTAATCGTAAAACTGGTGATTTAAATCATAATTTTACTTTCTTTTACCCAAGAATATTCACAAGTTTAAATCAAACCATTTCCAAATTATTTCCATCAAAACGGGCCCCCCGGGCCATGCAAGGTTTAGAAAATAGTGCCAGTAGGCCCGAAGCCAAAACCATAGTAAAACATGGATAAAACCTCTTTATATGCATGGAAATGGTATGATCACACACAATAGCTGCCCAGCAGCTCACAATCAACTATCGACCCTGCACAGGCCCACAGCTACTCAGCAAGCATAACCAGCCTAGAAGGATAATTCTATGCCCGGGACTCGCGGACATTCCCAAAATCCCACCTTCTATGTTCCAGAGTCAACAAGGCCTCACAGGACCACAAGGATAAATTAAATATATCGGCAAATACTACAAGCAACGGAGAAATAAAAGAAGGCGGACATGAATAAAGCGGTCGAGGTCTGTGGTACCAACCTAATAAACCAACCCAAGGATGCCCATTAATACAATTTTATTCTATATATGCGGAGTCTAGGGAAAATAAACTGTAACTTACCTGTCGTCCGACGACAAGCTGCTAGAACAACGATGTCCAAGCTCGAACCACTCCAAGAAAATCCAAAACTAAATCGGAATCGGATTTGGGATGGAATAACTTGACGTAGATAATTGATTTTCTTTCGATGACCGAATATTGCGTCAATATAATATTCCCTCAGGAATCTCCCTTGGCTTATGTAGAATTAACGTGCACAGTAGTATGCAAGGTATAGGTGTGCATAATAAAGTGTGCATACTGAAGTAGTACAAGATTACTCTTTTTGTCTTAGGAAAAGAATGAAATTAATTGATGTGTGCAGGTGGATCACTTTCCACAATCTTCAGCACTTAGTCATCAAATGACTTATGCAATTGACACCACGTGTTAATGTGGTGTCAATCCAATTGTTTCACTCCCCAATATATATCTATTCGGGTATTGCATAAATTCGTGGTAAAATAAATATAATATTTTAAATATACCATAATTCATAGAAAATTATTTCAAACAAAACTTACTATATTATAATAATAATTTTCAACATAGCTAAATTTACTATCTCCGTTAAAATATTACAATGTATAAAAACTTTATAAAATAAATACATATACAATTATATCGTAATAAAATATTTTTCATAAACCTTTAAAATATTTGAAAAGGCAATAATAATATAATTTTTTACCAAATTCAACTTTTAAATAAAATATTTTCAAATACACGCACGATGCTAATAAAATTCTTAAGCTTAGGCTCGTAATTCACCAACGCACGATTTTGATACTCAAGAATTCTCTCGGGATCCTCCCTTATGTTTTATCACTGTTTCGGAACTGAAATGGCATTTTAAAACGTGAAGTTGAGGCTTAAATCGAGTTTAACCCGACCCGGTTCGTAACCTATTTTCTGCCAGACAGTCCGCGGTAAAATAGTCATAACTTTTTACTCCGAGATCAGTTGGACGTGAGGTTTTGTGCGTTGGAAACTAGACTCGTAGACCTTCGATTTGGTATTTCGGAGGACTTCTAACTCTTTATATATTGGGAGAAAAGCCCAGAGGCATTTTACCCAAAGTTCAGGAAATTTGTTAAAGAATTTACGATAACTTTTGTCGATTTGCTTGACTTCAAAACTTATACGTGGAAATGACCGGAAGGGTCATTACACCGAGTCTAGCGTTAATCGTAAAACTGGTGATTTAAATCATAATTTTACTTTCTTTTACCCAAGAATATTCACAAGTTAAATCAAACCATTTTCAAATTATTTCCATCAAAACGGGCCCCTCGTGCCATGCAAGGTTTAGAAAATAGTGTCCGTAGGCCCGAAGCCCAACCCGTAGTAAAACATGTATAAAACCATTTTATATGCATGAAAATGGTATGATCAAACACAATAGCTGCCCATCAGCTCACAATCAACCTATCGACCCTGCACAGGCCCACAGCTACTCAGCAAGCATAACCAGCCTAGAAGGATAATTCTATGCCCGGGACTCGCGGACATTCCCAAAATCCCACCTTCTATGTTCATGAGTCTACAAGGCCTCACAGTACCACAAGGGTAAATAAAATATATCGGCAAATACTACAAGCAACGGAGGAACAAAAGTAGGCGGACATGAATAAACCGGTCGAGGTCTGTGGTACCAACCTGATAAACCAACCCAAGGATGCCCATTAATACAATTTTATCCTATATATGCGGAGTCTAGGGAAAAATAAACCGTAACCTACCTGTCGTCCGATGACAACCTGCTAGAACGACGATGTCCACGCTCGAACCGCTCCGAGAAACTCCAAAATAAAATCAAACTCGAAATTAGACTTGAATAACTTGACGTAGATAATCGATTTTCTTTCGGTGATCGAATAAATTATCAAGATCTTGCTTATTGGATTCAACTTTTAATGTGACAAGTGAATGATATACAATGGTAATTTTTGCACCAAAATTGCATTCCAAAGAAGTGTTATTTAAGTTTGGCAGCAATTGCCATTGCAATTTGCTCAAATGATTTAAGTTTGGCAGCAATTGCCATTGTTTGTCGACATTTTGCAGCCTACCACATTGTGTGTCCCTCCCCTCCACTTTCACGTGGAAGTGGGGGTTATTTAACACCTCATCGCCTATTCCGTTATATAAATATTCGGGTATTGCATAAATTTGTGGTATAATAAATATAACTTTTTAAATATACCATAATTCATAGAAAATTATTTCGAATAAAATCTACTATATTATAATAGTAAATTTTAACATAACTAAATTTACTATCTCCGTTAAAATATTACAATGTACATAAACCTTATAAAATAAATACATATACAATTATATCGCAACAAAAATATTTTTCATAAACCTTTAAAATATTTTGAAAAGGTAATAATAATATAATTTTTACCAAATTCAACTTTTAAATAAAATATTTTCAAATACACGCGATGTTAATAAAATTCTTAAATTTAAGTTTGTAACTTACCATCGCACGATTTAGATACTACGGAACTCTCTTGGAACCCTCCCTTATGTTTTCTCACTGTTTCGGAACTGAAATGGCGTTTTAAAACGTGAAGTTGAGACTTAAATCGAGTTTAACTCGACCCGGTTCGCGACCCGGTTCGCAACCCGGTTCGCAACCCATTTTCTGCCAGACAGTCCGCGGTAAAACAGTCATAACTTTTTACTCTGAGATCAGTTGGACGTGAGGTTTTGTGGCGTTGGAAACTAGACTCGTAGACCTTTGATTTGGTATTTCGGGGGACTTCTAACTCTTTATATATTGGGATAAAATCCCAGAGACATTTTACCCAAAGTTCAGAAAGTTTATTAAAGGAACTTACGATCAAACAAATCGACCCGGCACCGAAAATACCGGTCCTGACAAGCGTTAAGTGACTTGGAGCCGCTACAAACAAGCTCTAACGGTTCAAGGAAAAACATATACGAGGAGATAACCGGAAGGGTCATTACAGGACAACATGTACTCTAGCTTGGAATGACTAGGGTTTCTTGTGCCCAGTTGGTAGAGAGAGTCTGCTTTGTTCGGAGGTATATAAGGATTTGATCTCCGGTGATTGAAGCGATCACCATCTTTTTCTCTATCCCGCCAATTTCCATCCTTTTCTTTATCTTGTATCCAACCTTGGTTCTCTTTCCTTGGGCAATAATACCCAGGACGAGAAACCGCTGACACAAAGCATAATTTACCATCGACAACTGTCATCAACTCATCATCACTAGCTTTGATTTTTGGTGTACTCACAACATTCACCACCTTAGCACCACCAGCTCCCATTACATGCTTGGCCATCAAATCAATTTATGTCATCATTTTTTCCATTGTCTCATCTCTCTCCTCATCCCTCTTTCTTATTTCATTAGTCAAGATGGATGAGGTTTCTCCCGAAGTTGGCACATCCGCTTCTCACGTATGCCAAGCTTGGTTGGTTTTGGTCATTCGCTCTAATAAAGTCGAGGCAATGGGAAACTCTAAGTCTATGAAAGTGCCACCTCCAAGATTGTTAGCCACCAACTTATTCATAGAGTTCAACGATCTATAGAAGCTTTGTAGCAATAAGTTGTTCGACAACTCATGGTTCAGACATAAGAGAAGCTTCTTTTTGAACCTTAACCAAACCTCATGTAGAGGCTCATTCGAGAGTTGCCTAAAGTTGGTAATCTCGTCTCTTAGCTGCATTATTCGATATGAAGGAAAGAATCTCGATATAAATGCCTCAACCAACTTGGCCCAAGATGTGATAAAATCATCCAACAATTTTTCCAACCACGATGTGGCTTCCCCCATCAAGGAGAAAGGGAATAGGCGTAATCGGATGGATTCTTGGGAGATATTTTGAAATATGAATGGTTGGTAAATCTCGACAAAATTCTGGATATGCCGGTTGGCATCTTCATGTGCTTCTCCACTAAACCTACCTTTTATTTGGATCAAGTGAAGCATGGTGCTAGTAATGTGAAATACAACATTTCCCACCGTAGGGGGTAGGTAGATTACACCCACACCCCCTTGCATCATAGGCTCAGCAGCATTGGCATGCAAGAAGCCGTCAATGCTCTCGTTGTCATTGGCCTCAGTCATAAGCTAGCCTGATCAGTCGCACATAAACAACAAACAAAAGTAAAAGAAACAATCACTCTCAAAGTGATTTCAAACCAACAATCAAAAATAGATATCAACTCAAGTCCACGGCAACAACGCCATTTTTGATAAACGCTCAAACATACTCTCCCATGAGGAGGTATCGATGATCGTCAAGCAAAACAAATTTATAAGTACCCAATGGATGTTAGAGTCATACCCATAGAGACTTACGGATAGCATAATGATGATTGTATAGAAACGACTTCACTAAGAGAGTAAGTGTTTAACTGAAAGAAAGTAAAGGATTGGGGGGAATTGAGAATTCTGTCACAAAAATCCAATTCAAGCAAGACAGTAAAGTAAAATGGGTGTACAAATAAGAGTAGACGACTAGGGATGTGTATCCAATGGGGCTCTAATATGGGATAGTGTAATTTCTTATTCACACTTATTCTCGCTCATTGGCATTGGTAGCCTTGGTCATGGGTATGGTTGTTTATCTCTTGATCAACAACCATATATCCAAAATCCCAGTTAGAGCACTATCGGTTAAATCATCAACCAACCAAGATCAAGCTTGGGGAGGTCACACTATCTCTAGCTTAGACCCTTAAATGGGTGATTCTGTCGATATAAGCTATCTCATTCTGTCGATATAAGCTATCTCTAGCCTCAAATCTTACTGGAGTCCCAAGTTCCCACTAGTAATTTCACATCAAAAACTATGAAATTCTCTTTCAAGCAACAACATAGTCAAGTAATGAAAATTAATATTTGCAACCACCAATTTTAGGATTAAAACTTGGTGAAACGAAACTACTAGACCCATGTCAAATAAGCAATTATAAGAAAGAATTAGCAACACCCACACCCATTTGTTAAGAACCCATTATCAACACATCCCTAGACAATTGAAATTAGCTACTCATGCTAAAGAAAAGAGATATACCAAATGGGTAACTCAAATTCCTCTTCATTCAAGTACAATCTTAAGTTCTAAGCTTAATTTGAGTACACAAATGGTTAACCAAGATTCAGAAGAGAGAATGGATTGAAACCCTCTTCTTCTTGGAGAGGAAAACTTGTTCTCAAAGTTAAAAATTACTTGCAAAAATTCAGAGCTAAAGCATATCTCTTACAATTATGCCTAAATTGGCTTTTTATACTTTCCCAAAATGTCACTAATTTTATAGACAAAATTACCATTCGGGGGGCGTGCGATGCAGCGTGCGGTTCGTACGTTGTGATGTGTGCATCACACACAATCTTTAGTTATACCAGTGACTTTAGCTAATATTTGAGGCTTTGTGCGAAGGAGGTGCAGTTTGCACCATGAGTTGTGTGCATCGCACAACAACCGCACCCCTTAGCAGTTTCTTCAGTGACTTTTGTGGCTTTTTTCAGTGTAGGTGAGTTATGCACCATAACATGTGCATATCACACAGGCACCACATCTCAAGGCAGAATCTTCATCTTTTTTGATCACTTCACACTTCACTCCTTTTAAGCTCTCTTTGGGTCCATTTCCTTGTTTTTCATCTTTGATCACAAGTACCTGCATAGATATTAATAAAGGTCATAAGAACCTCTAAATCTATTCAAAACATAGTAATAATTTATGGATAAAGGCTCAATAAGTCGGTAGATAACCAACTTATCAGTTAGTCATTTAGTTTTTTGGGTTGTGCCCACATATATTCATTTTAGATGTTTTGGTACATAGAATTTTAGTTTCTAGGAACATTTTAGACATTTACCTTTTCCATACTATTTGGTTATTAAAATTATTCTAATTTGTTGACTGATAATGGTTTTGCTTAAGTATTGTTAAAAATTGTTAAGTGTTACTATTGGGTAATTGCGGTTAGATGGTTCTCCCACCAGAGGGTTAGTATGGTTGCCACTTATGATGGGTTGGGTCATGACAGAGTTTGTATCAGAGCCCTAGGTTCGTTGATCTTGTTGTACCAAAATGATTCTAGTAAAGTCTTGCGAAATGGTACAGAGATGTCTGTACGTTTCTTTGAGATGCTATAGGACTTAGGAAATCATCACTTTCTTTCCTCCTTCTTGCTATTACTGGATTTCAATTTGTATCTGGCAATCTAAATTGGTACATAACCTCTTCACTTCATTATTCCTAGGATGGGTTAGTTTTTAGGGACAAAGGCTTTTCCTCGTCTGATTTTAGGCCCTGTTATGATTGGGACTAAGCATGATATGTTGACTAAGTTTTTGAAGATGAAACCTCCTACCTTTGTTGGTTCTGAGACAGAGGATGCCTTCGAGTTTATTATTGATTGTTATGAGAGACTGCATAAGATGGGCATTGTGAAGCAGTAGGGTGTGGAGTTTGTGACTTTCTAACTACAAGGTGATGCTAAGCAGTAGTGGAGGGCTCAGGTGGAATTTTGGTCTTCATTTCTATCTCCATTGACATAGACTCAATTCCATACTTTGTTTTTAAAGAAGTATGTGCCACGCACCTTGCACGATAAAAAGAAGAACGAGTTTCTGACTCTTGAGAAGGGAAGTATATTGGTTTCAACTTATGAGGCTAAATTTCATGCCTTGTAGAGATATGCTACTCAGCTACTTGGTACCAAAGAGGAGAGGATCCACCTATTTATGAAGGATTTGAATACTGACTTGTAGGTTATGGCCTTCCAGATGACTAATGTTGGGAAGACTTTTAATGATGTTACTGAATATGTGAAGAAAGTGGAATATGTCAAGGAAGTTGATCAGGTAAAGATGGAAGAAAAGAGGTAATAGAATGCGGGCAACTTTAGTGGGTCTCACTCTAGGAGTTATGTTCATCAAGCCTTTCCCGCTTGTCCTATACAGTTAGCTTCTCCAGTGTCTATAGGGGGTCCATCAGGGACCACTCAACAGTCTTTAGTTTTGAGAAGCCAAGGGGCTTCGTATTATTCTTATAACTGACCTTCACTGGATCGAGGTTGTTTTACTTGTGATGGTGTTGGGAACTTCAATAAGGATTGTCTATATGGTAGATAGACTAATTTTCAGGGTCAACAATAGTCCAGAGCTATGGTTCCAGTTGGTAGAGGTGGTAGTGGTAATGGTAGAGGTCGTCCACAGGGTCGGTGTGGAGGAAATTTAGGTGGTGGTAATACAAAGAGAGGTGGTTTTCAGCCTGCTAGAGAGTTTGCTCAGATTGATGACAGAGCTCACTTCTATGCCTTCGTAGGAAAATTCTAGGCAGAGGCTTCTGATACAGTCATTACAAGTACTATTCTTGTTTGTGATTGGATGGATATAGTCTTGTTTGATCCGGGTTCCACTTATTCATATATATTTGTTAAATTTGTTTTGGGTTTAGACATTGTTTATGATATGCTTGGCTCACCTGTGTATGTATCTACTCTGGTTGGAGATTCTATGGTAGTGACTTAAGTGTATCGTGCATGCTCTGTTATGTTTGTGGGTTTTCAGACTTTGGTGGATTTGGTGATTTTGGATATGCTTGATTTTGATATCATCCTGGGCATGACTTGGTTATCCCTGTACCATGCTGTTGTGAACTATTATGCTAATGTTGTGACTTTAGACATGCCTAGGATGGATAAGTTAGAATGTGAAGATGTTTATAAGTCTAGACCTGTGAAAATAATTTCCTTTATTCATGCTAAGAAGCTAGTTGGGAAGGAGTGTTCAACCTTTTTGGCATATCTTCAGGATGTAGTACAGAGGTCCTCTCTATTGAGCTACTTCTCATAGTGTCTAATCTAGTAGGTATTTCACATTGACTTGCCTGGTATGCCTCCAGATTGGGATATTGACTTTTACATTAATTTGGAGCCTAGAACTTGCCCAATCTCTATCCCTCCCTATAGAATGGCTCCGGCTGAGTTGAAAAGCTCAAGACTCAATTGCAGCAGTTACTTGATAAGGTATTCATTCATCCTAGTGCTTTGCCTTGGGGTGCTCCAGTATTGTTTGTTAAGAAAAAGGATGGTAGCATGAGAATGTGCATAGACTAATGCTAGTTGAATAAAGTTACCATTAGGAATAAGTACCCATTGCCCCGAATAGATGATTTAATTGACCAGTTATAGGGTGCTTCAGTATTTTCCATGATAGATTTAAGGTTAGGGTATCACCAGTTAAAGATTCAGCCTGAGGATATACCCAAAATAACTTTCAGGACTCGTTATGGACATTACAAATTCTTAGTGATGTCGTTTGGGTTGACTAATGCACCGACAACATACATGAGTTTGATGAATCATATCTTCAAGTATTTTCTAGATTCATTTGTAATTGTATTTATTGATGACATTTTGGTTTACTCCAAGAGTAAGGAGGAGCATGCAAGTCACTTACTCATAGTCTTGGGTATTTTGAAAGAGAAGCAACTTTATGCTAAATTCTCTAAATATGAGTTTTGGATATCTTCGATGTCCTTTTTAGGCATATGATTTCTGAAAAGGGAGTAATGGTAGATCCTCAAAAGATTAAAGCTGTTAAGAGTTGGGATCGGCCTAACTCTGTGACTGAAGTTTAAAGCTTTATGGCTCTATCTAGCTATTACCAAAGGTTTGTCATGAACTTTGCATCCATTGATACTCATTTAACAAGGCTGACACATATGGTGGTACCGTTTGTTTGGTCTGACTAGTGTGAAGAGAGCTTTCAAAATCTCAAGTCTCTTTTGACCACAACTCCTATCCTGGCCTTGCCGGTTGAAGGTAAGGATTTCATTGTGTTTTGTGATGCTTCGTGTTCTAGCTTGGGTGATGTGTTGATGCAGGATAGGAATATAATTGCCTATGCTTCAAGGTAATTGAAGCTTCATGAGAGGAATTACCTGACTCATGACTTGGAGTTAGCAGTGGTGGTCTTTGCACTAAAGTTATGGAGACACTACTTTTATGGTGTTAAGTGTGAGGTATTCACAGACAATCACAGTCTGCAACATGTTTTCACTCAAAAGGACTTGAATTTAAGGCAGAGGCGATGGATAGAGTTACTATAAGATTATGGTGTGACCATCCTCTATCATCCAGGGAAGGGCAATGTGGTGGAAAATGCATTAAGACAAAAATTGGTAAGTCGAGGTAGTTTGGCTTTTTTAAGTATGACAAGGCAAACCTTGGGTAGAGAGATCCAAACTCTAGCAATGCAGTTTATGCCGCTTGGAGTGTTTGAAAAGGGTAGAGTGTTGGCTAGTGTGGAGGTAAGGTCAACATTCCTTGATGATATCAAGGCTAAGCAATTTGAGGACAAAAAACTGAATAAGATTCGTAAGAAAGTGGTATGTGGCGAGGCTCCAGATGCCACACCTGATGCGTGTAGTGTGTTGAGGGTGAGAAGGTATGTGTGCGTGCCTCGTATTGATGATGTGATTCCTAGTTTGCTTGCAAAAGCTCATGGTTGCCGATACTCTATACATCCTGGTGCAAACCAAGATGTATTGTGACTTGAGACAACTCTATTGGTGGACCTGAATGAAGAGAGATATAGTAGAGTATGTGGCCAATTGTCATAACTGTCAGCAGGTGAAGTACGAACATGAAAGGCCTGCAGGTTTGCTTCAGAGGATGCCAGTTCCCGAGTGAAAGCGGGAAAGGTTTTCTATAGACTTTATAATGGGTTTTCCTAAGACCTTAGGGAAGTATGACTCGATCTAGGTCATAGTGGACGGGCTGACAAAGTCTGTGCATTTTGATATGCCAGGATTTCATGGCACTTTATGCTTAAAACTAAGGATTTTGGGAGTTCTTAAGTGTGTATTATTAGATATGATGCTCGTTTGCTACATGTGTAGGGAAAAGTGTTGAAAAGATAAAAAAACTGAAAAGTTGATGTTTCCTAGGCTAAAAGTCATGCCCCATGGGTGTGGGATCCACCACGGCTCGTGGGATCCACCATGACTCGTGGGAAGATACGTCAAAATGAGACAACATGATTTAGGAGCAAAAACCCATCCCAAGACCAATTTGGTATGGGCATCGGATCCACGATGGGATGTCACAATTCCCCGTCGAAATAGACCAGCGGAATGAAAGGCTAGAAGCAAGGACTGACGTCCTGCCGTGATGCTCGTGAGAGCTATGATGGGACATCGCATATGCCGGTTGGGATTAGACAGAGCCACTAGGAACTCAGATGATTTGGCCGATGAGTTGCCCATGATGCCCGTGACAACCACGATGGCCCATCCCCTGGCCCGTGAGAATGAGGCAGATGATTTGGAGCTAAACTGAATGAAAGACTGACGAGCACCCACGAAAACCGTGGCACTCACGATGGCCCATGGGGCCTGCCCATCAGAGCTACTGCATTCCAGCCTCCTAGTTCTATTAGGATTCGGTATGTTTTGTCTATAAATACATTTCCTTAGGTTTCATTTTGGGAGTTATGCAATTGTAATGTATTGTTACACATATTTTACGCATAATTGAGACATCATAACACAATTTTTGAGAATTCGATTATTGTTCTTGTTTATTAAAGTGTTCTTGAAGATTCAAGATTCTGGTTTTCTTTACTTGTTATTGTAAGTTATAATCATGATCTCTTCATCTAATTCTAATTGTCTTCTTGCAAACATGAGTAGCTAAATCCATAACTAGGGTTGTGGGAACCATGAAGGATTAACAAAGTAGGCAAAGTTCTTGGTAATCCTAGGACAGTGTTCATGCATGTATTGTTTTCCCCCTCATTTTGATTGCTTTTTAACGGTTGCAAACATTAGATCTCGCCTCATTCCTACTTGCTTAACCAAAAGGGTAACGAATGGGAAAGAGGATTACACAATGGATATTTGAGGCTACCAACCCTCACCTAATTAGCTTGAACCTACCTGGGGAAAGCTAATCTGGGATCACTGGTAAGGTTTAGCAAAGCAAACACCCGTAGACTGACCAATTTGCGCGGTGACATTCTTTTATTTTGGTAACCATCCTTTTAGGAGAATCCAACTTACCAATCTTGCATGCATAACACCAAACTAGGTTACTAAGTACAATGCCTTACAGTGTTATGATTTCATGGGGAATACTACCCTAGTCGCTTCTTTCATTGATGACAATACTTTAAATTGTTACTTTGTTACTTGTTCGAATCTAAATTATGAATAATACTTTTACTTCAAACCCCCCTTTCAAGGGAAATAAATGGCTAAAAGCGCGAATAAACATAGTTAACACTAGTCCTACCATATTGCGTGTGGGATTGACCTCAACCTTCGTTCGGTTGTATATTTGAACATCGTTCGGTTGTATATTTGAACATCTACCGCTTTATGCTTCTAAAAGGATATGTAATTTGGGCGTATCAAATTAAGGCACCGTTGCAAAAGGCAGCAGAAGACGTACCAAAGAACAGAAAAGGCAAAAGGCAGCAGAAGACGCTCAAATTGCACAAGATGCACAAGTTGCAGATGCACTTGCTCAACATAATGCTCAAGTTGATCAAGCACGACAAGCTAGACAAGAAGCTGCTTGTCAAGTTGCACTAGATGCTCAGGCTGCGAGAGACAAGCCAGCCCGATGTAATGTACCTCAAGATCCAGTATCACCAAGGGGGAATAGAGGTCGACAGATTCAACAACCCCGACACATCCCTCGGTACAATCTTGATGATGATGATATTGATGACATAGGGACAACACTCCCCATTGTATTGTCACCACTACCCATTGGTACAAAGTTTGATATTAGAAGAACTATGATTCAGTTGCTGAACCTGAAAGGATTATTTGCTGGCAAGCCCATTAATGATGCAAACTTGCACTTGAAGAACTTTATGGGGAACTGCAAGGCTTACAACCTTCCAGGGGTAGATCAAGATTCTATCTGATTGCATCTTTTTTCCATTCTTTTTGACTGAAGAAGCAACACTTTGGCTTGCGGAACAACCTGATGCTTCAATATTCACATGGCTTAAATTGAGAAATTAATTTCTAGAGAGGTTCTTCCCTCCTTAAAGGATGTTGCAGCTAAAGCAAGAGGTCTATAATTTCAATCAGATCCCCATGGAGGCACTGTATGAAACTTGGCTTAAGTGCAATAAGAAGCTGAAACAGGTTCCGAATTACAGAATCCCTTCGAATCATTTGATGGAGATCTTCTATAGAGAATTGCACGTAAACACCAAGGTAGTACCTGATATAGTAGCTGGGGGAGCATTCATGGAGAATACTTATGTCGAAGCTTCTGATATGCTTGATAGGGTTACCAAGACGAACATGGCCTAGCATACGAGAGATGCTAAAAGTGTAGCAGGAACTTATGCAGTTGGGAAATCCATAGACTATCAAGAATTGCAGGAGCTTAGACTGGGTTTTGAAGGGTTACAAACAACTATATATCTGATTATAAAACAAATCCTGAATAACAGAGCAGAGAAGATGAATGATGTAGGTTCATTAGGTAAAGCACCAAGATAGGATGGGCATGAATCTGATGAAGAAGCAAATTATCTGAACAATCAAGTGGCGGGATTTTGGGCCAATGGACAAGGAAACCAAGGTTAGAACAGAGATACGGATGATAACTACAACCGATCTGGCTATAAAGATAAGAGTAAGAGTAGAGACAGAGATGGTGATTGGAACAAGAGGGATGGCTACAAGAATGATAGAAATGGACTATATGTCCCTCTTAATAACTGTGAAGCAGGACCTGATCAGCTAACTGTCAAAGAGATGATCGCCAAGGTATTTCAGAAGGTTGAGTCTACTGATGGGAACTTGAAGGAGATGCTTGTTGACATCTCAGGAGATGCTTGAGTCAAAAAGTGGAGTCACATGCAGTTGCCATAAAGCAGATTGAGACGCAGATGAACCAAATGTCTGCAGCCCTAAATCAATGTTAAAAGGGTACTCTTACAAGTGATATAGTTCATAATCCAAAGAATGATAGACATTGCATAACAATGACTACACGAAGTGGAAAGAAGACCGTTGACACTCCGATCCCTATAGTTGTTAAGGATCAAACTGAGCCTTAAAAAGATGAAGTTGAAGTTGTGGTTGAGTCTGAGGTAAAGAGACATGAAGAAATCCAAGTTGTAAAAGAGCCAGCTGAGACTAAAAGGAAGGAGAAAGAGGATACTGAAGTTTTAAAGCCTATGCCTCGACCTCCTGCTCCTTTCTCGCAGAGGCTAGCTAAGAAGGCTGAAGATGGCAAGTTTAGAAAATTCATCTCTATGTTGAAGCAACTTTCAGTAAATATTCTATTGGTTGAGGCTCTAGAGCAGTTGCCTGGTTATGCAAAGTTTATAAAGGACTTGGTGATGAAGAAGAGAACTATCAGTTTTGAGCCTGCTGATAATTTGCATTATTGTAGCGCAATAGCTTCCCATTCTCTTGTTCAGAAAAGAGAAGATCCTAGTGCCTTTACAATTCCGTGCATAATTGGGGCATTTTATTTTGCTAATGTGCTATGTGACTTGGGTGAGAGCATTAATTTAATGCCTTTGGTAATTTTTAGACAGTTGGGCTTAGGAGCCCCCACACTGACGACCATGTGGCTATTGATGCCAGATTACACTGTGAAAAGGCCAGTGGGTATCTTATATGATGTGCTTGTTAAAGTAGAGTCCTTTATATTTCTAGTGGACTTTGTGATTCTAGAATGTGAGGTAGATTTTGAGGTCTCCATCATCTTGGGGCAACCATTCTTTGCCATCAGACGTGCTTTAGTTGACTTGGAGATAGGACAGATGAAATTCAGGCTGAATGATAAGGAAGTAACTTTTAACCTGTGCCAAACTATGAAGCACCATGATGATATGAACGTAGTCTCAGTCATTGATGTTATGGATGAAGAACAGTTATCAATGCTAGTTAAGGAGAGATTTGGTTTTGAAGCTCTTGCAGCCGTGATCATGAGCTTTGATGGAGATGACATTGATGAATATGCAGACATGGTGGAAGCTCTTGCTGGTATGGGTTCCTACTCTTATGCTCCAAATAAGCTTGATCTAGACTTGAAGAATAGAGTAACCCAACCAGCTAGACTATCTATTGAGGAACCTCCAGTCTTGGAACTCAAGGCACTTCCATCACACTTGCGTTATGTTTTCTTGGGAACCGACAACACTTTCCCTGTTATTATTGCAGCTGACTTAAGAGAAGGGAAAGTTGAAGCATATATGTCTATATTGAAGAGGTTTGAAAGGGAAATTGGGTGGTCTATTGTTAACATTATTGGTATTCCACCAAGCATATCCACGCATAAAATTCAGCTTATCCCAAATTTCATTTCGTGTATTAAGCATCAACGTAGGTTGAATCAGCCTATGCAAGAAGTATTCAAGAAGGATATCATAAAGTGATTGGATGCAGGTGTGGTTTACCCTATTGCGAATAGCAAGTGGGTGAGCCCAATTCAGTATGTGCCAAAAAAGGGAGGAATCACTGTGGTTCCTAGTGCTAAGACTGAGCTGATTCCTATGAGATCAGTCACAGGCTGGCTTGTATGCATGGATTACATAAAGCTAAACTCATGGACTGAGAAGGATCATTTGCCGATGCCATTCATGGATCAGATGTTAGACCATCTTGCTGGTAGAGGATGGTACTATTTTCTTGATAGTTAGTTAGGATACAATTAGATTTCTATTTCTCCTGAAGACTAGGAGAAGACCATTTTCACTTGTCCATATGGGACGTTCATTTTCAAAAGGATGCCATTTGGATTATGTAATGCACCATCAACCTTTCAGAGATGTATTATGTCGATCTTCTCCGACATGGTGGAGGACACTATTGAGGTATTCATGGATGATTTCTCTATGGTTGGTGACTTATTTGATGATTGTTTATCCCATCTTAGTTGTGTGGTGCAAAGATGTGAGAGTGCAACTTAGTACTGAACTAGGAGAAGTGCCATTTCATGGTCAAGGAAGGTATCGTGTTAGGCCACCGAATTTCAAAGAAAGGGATTGAGGTTGATAAGGCTAAGATAGAGGTTATTGAAAAACTGCCTCCTCCTATTTCAGTAAAGAGTATTCGAAGTTTCTTAGGGAAAACTGGATTTTATCGCAGGTTTATAAAGAACTTCTCTAAGATTGCACATCCCTTGTGCACACTGTTAGAGAAAGATGTGAAGTTTGAGTTTGATGAAGCGTGTCTGAAGGCATTCGAGTGCCTAAAATTGTAGTTGATCTCAGCCCCCATTATTGTTACGCCTAATTGGTCCCAACCATTTGAGGTAATGTGTGATTCTAGTGGAGTAGCGCTAAGAGTAGTCCTAGGCCAGCGATGAGAGAAGATTCTGCACCCGATTTACTATGCTAGCAAAGCACTCAACCCATCCCAGAAGAACTACACTGTGACCAAACAGGAGCTGCTAGCTGTGGTGTTTACTTTTGAAAAGTTCAGATCATAATTGCTTGGCACCAAGGTGATTGTGCATACAAACCATGCAACTCTTAGGTATCTTATGGCAAAAAGGGATGCTAAGCCTAGGTTGATTCGTTGGGTGCAGTTGTTGGAAGAATTTGACTTTGAAGTCAAGGATCGCAAAGGCACTAAAAATCAGGTGGCTGATCACTTGTCCAGACTTGAAGATGAGGCCATGTTGCAATGGAAAGTTGAGCTTGAAATTGATGATGCATTCCTAGATGAGTGAGTTTTGGCTGCTTCTCAAGATTTAATCCCATGGTATGCCGACATTGCCAACTACTTGGAAAGTGACATAGTTCCTCCAGACTTGACAGTCTATCAAAGGAGGTAGTTCATATTTGATGTGAAGAAGTTTTTCTAAAAGAGCCATACTTGTTCTGCGTATGTGGTGACACCATGATTCAGAGATGCATAGCTGAATCTAAGATGGAGGATATACTTGAGGCCTGCCATTCCTCTCCTGTAGGGGGCATCATGGTGGCACCCAGACAACTCACAAGATTTTGCAATACGGCTACTATTGACTAACTCTCCACAAAGATGCTCATGAGTATACCAGGAACTGTAGTCGATGTCAAAGGAAATGAGGGATATCAAGGAAGCATGAGCTTCCTCTCACTCCTATCCTCGTGATTGAACTATTTTATGTATGGGGAATCAATTTCATGGGTCCTTTTGTGATGTCGAATGGTATGAGGTATATACTGGTTGCTGTTAACTATGTGTTAAAATGGGTGGAGGTGGTAGAGCTTCCCAACAATGAAGGCAAGAGTGTCACAACGTTCTTAAAAAAGAATATCTTTTGCAGATTCAGCACACCGCGAGCTATTACAAGTGATGGAGGGTCTCATTTTTACAATAAGCTATTCAAGCTCTACTTGAGAAATATGGGGTAAGGCATAGTGTGGCGACACCTTACCATCCGCAGATGAGTGGGAAAGTAGAGGTATCCAACCGGGAGATTAAATCCATCCTTGCAAAGATGGTGAATGTGAATAGGACAGATTGGTCTAGGAAGCTAGATGATGCCCTTTGGACATATCGGACAACCTACAAGACTCCTATAGGCATGTCACCTTATAAGCTTGTGTTTAGAAAAGCATGTCATCTTTTGGTGGAGCTTTAGCATAAGGCCATGTGGACACTTAAGAAGCTGAACTTGGACTGGTGTGCTGCATCATATCAACGGCTTGGCCAGTTAAATGAACTTGATGAATTATGCCTTAATGATTATGAGAGTTCAACACTGTTTAAGGAGAAGATGAAGATGTACCATGACCGAAAGATTGAGAAAAGAGATTTTCAGCCAGGCGAGCTCGTCCTGCTCTACAATTCAAAGTTGTGCTTGTTTCCAGTCAAGCTTAAGTCTAAATGGATAGGGCCATTTAGAGTGGTGCAAGTTTCCCAACATGGTGCTATAGAGCTTGAGAATCGACACGACAAAAAGGTTTAAGGCAAATGGTCAACGTGTAAAAGCCTATTTGGGAGATGTTGAAGAAATTAAGATAGTGGAAGCTTGGGAGGTTGGTGAAGTTTGATTAACCATGTAACCTGCATTGTGCCACGACGTTAAATTAGGTGTTGCATGGGAGGCAACCCATGAAGGAAACTTGATAAAGTATGAGTAGTCAAGTGACATGCATCATGCCGTGACATTAAATTAGGTGCTGCATGGGAGGTACCATGAACTAACATTTGTTTAAGTGTCCAGGAGTTGGTGATGTTAAAGAGAGGAAATTCTACAGAAAAAGGGTCCCACAGGCACCGTGATAGGCCGTCACAAGTCCCACGCCTGTGGGAAATGGATGTGCCAGAGAAAAAATTCACTGTCCCATTCCCACGTTCAGCCACAACAGGCCATCGCAGCACTGACGGGCATGGGAAATAGGGTCTCCAATGCCAGGTAAGTCTAGTCTGATGGGACATCGCGTGCCCCATGGGCTTCGTGATAGCCCATCATCTGGGTCGGTCAAAGGGTCAATTACTTTTAAGTTTTTGTGTTTAAACCGACTCGACCCAACATTTAAAAGGGTTTTGACCTCATTCAATTGAGGTCAAACACAATCAACTCCCTCCACTCTAAATTCTCTCCCACTTTTCACGTCTCTTTCCCCACGATCACCTCCCCTTCACCACTAATCACTCCCCCACATTCCCTATACATAAAAAACAATCATGCAAGCACACTAAGCAAAGTTCTCAAAGGCAATCACAAGTAGTTCAAGATAACATTGACAATCAAGAGTAAGTTCATCTAATTCCATTGATTTCAATTCTTCTTTGATGCTTTTGAGAAACTGAGGGTTCATAGGGTTATATAATCTTATTGTTTAAGTGAACCCTATTTATGAACTTTGCGTAGTACTTGTGTGTTTGTGCGAGTAAATTGAGAAAAATTGGGAACTATGGTGGTGTTGATAGTATTAATGGGGTTGTGGATATGTGTTCATAAATTATGTATGATGTTTTTTGGGTAAAGTGAAAAACATGAAAGTAAAAAGGAGAGAAAGTCTGGGCTGCTATGACCCCACGAGCAAAGCCCACGGGATGTCAGAGGGACGATGGGCGTCAAATTAGGACATAGGGAATGAAGCATAGCCTGAAAAGGCTTCTACCCAATTGCAATGCCCGATCCTGATGGGACGTCGGACCTTCCACGCCCATGGAAGGTCACTATGGGAGGACTAAAAATCCTTATAACTTCACTGCCCTATCTCGATGCCCACTCCCACGGGACTTCGGACCTCCCACACCCGTGGGAGGCTAAAAAATTATAATTTTTTTTCTATGTGTTTAATTTTTTCTGTTTTTAAGTTTTGGTTTGGCTTACTAACATTGCTCACCTACAGGTAATAAATGGCACCATTAACTACATTACAACAAGGGGGACCATGGAAATCAAAAGAAAAGGTCGTCATACTCGTCTGAAGGATCAATCTGATTCAGAAGTCTAGAAGAGTGACCCAGACAACATCCCCCTTATCCGGCTGACAAAGAGAAAGTTTGTGGTATTATCTCATTCCCAGTTTGAAGAGCAGGAAGGTGATGCACCTGAGAAGAAGCAAGCATCAGAGAATACTGTCCTAAGTCTAAATAGGGGGAGAGTCATCTTTTAGATCAGCCAATTCAGATAAAGAGAGCAATGTCGCTCTTACATCGATAAAAGGAGCACAGGAGTTGGCTATTCAGGTTTCCAATAGTAAAGAGACCGAGTGTGGTTTTGAAAAGGGTTCACAGTTGGGGTCTGGAAAAGCTGTTGATACTGGTTCTGAGTCCAATTCTGAAAATGGTTCGCAGTCATTTTCTGGCAAAGCTGTTGAAGCTGGTTCTAAGTCCGACATTGAGAATACCACTCCTAAAAAGGAGAAGACACTGCCTACTCCCAAAGCTCCTGTGATATCACTGGTCCTCACATCGAAAGATGTCTGACTCCGAGAAAAAGGTAGGTTGAATATGAAAGGGTCGCAGAAGATATTTGACTACGGGCTTGAGATAATGGCCAAGGGGCATATAAAACTCCCAATTGAAGAAGAATGGAGGATATAATCCTTCAACCTGAAGGACTTTCCTAAGATTGAGGAGTACTTCTGCCATTAAAACTTGGTCTAGACCAGCAAACCACTTCCTGACTATCAGCCGACAATCATACGAGAGTTTTATGCTAACTATCAAGCTATTCAGGAGAGCTGGTGCAGAAAGGGTTAGAAACCATCAGACTTTCCCTCTCTTTAGAGCGTCTCTGTGAGAGGCATTCTGGTGAACATCTCGGCCAAGGATATTAATAGATTCTTGTATTGGTTCGAGTATGTTGCACCCTCTAACACTTTAGACTACGACTATTGGAGTAAAAATGAGATGAACTGGACTAAGTGGTTAGCCAAGGTTCTCACAAAGATCAACACTCTAAAGTGGCTGTATCAGGACAAGACGCAGATCACCAAGACTTTTCTAACCTTTGAGGTAAAATTCTGGTGGGCAATTGTTCAATTCTGACTTATGCCGATGGGTGGTGATAATCAACTGATGATTGAGAAGGCTATTTTGGTTGCTAGTTTGTTATCCAAATACAAGATGAATATTAGGAGGATCATAGTAGAATAGATAAGGGACAGAGTCATAAATATCAGTTCATCCTACCCTTTCCCTTGCCTCCTGACTGTGCTATATAATGATGCTGGTATCCCGAAGTATTCGAGTATTTATCATGCAGAGCGTTCCATCCAAACCCATCAACCCGAGTGATCCAAATATGATAGCAAAATAATGGTTCTGGGTGGTACATCTGAAGTAGTTGAACCCACCACCATCCATGATGTATTTGTGCCCCCTCCGGAGATGCTACTTACATGATAGCCATACCAACCCCGAAGGGTAGCCTAAATTAGGAGCCTCCATCAGTAAGGGAGGAAACTACTGTAAATTTAACTTTGAGATGCCCCCACAATACTCAAGTGTTGACTCCTCGCGGGGTTGACATCTCTATCTCGAAAACTCTACCAGCTCCTTCAACTTTTGCTGCACCTCTATTAGAAGATCCAACCTCAGTCTATGCTTTCCATCCGGTTAATTTTTCCAAGACTGTTCAGACAACTATACAACTATAGGAGCAGATGCACAAGTTTTCTAAGCAGTTCCAGTTGATCATCGATGCCTCTAGTCAGAGAGCCATAACAATACTTGCTAACATGCATGGCCGAATTAATTCTATGGAAGAGAGGATCGATAAAAACTGAATAAAATGGGAGCAGCTGAGCTCTCAAAAATGAAAGAGCAAATAGCAGCACTTTGAGTAGATGTTGATGTGTTGAAGGTACAACCTACCACTATGTATTCTCGTGCTTCAATAGTCATACCATAGGAACCACTTATGCCAATGATCAATTTATAGGACTATGCAAATCTAGAGCTACACAAAAAGCTGTTGCGGAAGATAAAGAACCGGTTAGTCCTTCCGAGCCTAAGATAAAGAGGCAAAGAAAAGATAAGAATGTTCGTATGAAGGACGCAGCTTGAAGCCCTAAATCTCTAAATCATAAGGAGAAGAGAGCTAAGAAGAGGAGAAAGAAAGAGGAAGCACAAGTGTGCAAAGAGTCCCTAGCCACCTAAGATATCCGTATTGATGCTATTGGAACGGTTGTCTCAGGAAGTGGTGTTACAAGCACTGCGGAGGAAACTTCTTTAGAACCTATTGAGGGAGTGACAGTTGATGTAGCTGCATAAGTAGCTGTCAATGCTGAGAAGACTGCTGAGGAAACCTCTGTTTGTGAGAAAGAGATGGGCACCGATTCAGTGGGCTCGGCTACACATGATGACTGCGCTTAGGCACCACAGGTATGCCTTGCCTCCCTTGTTTAGTTATTTTTAGTGCACTAGGGACAGTGCACAGTTTTTTTGATGGGGTGGGGGAAACTTGGTCATTTGTAAAGTTGTTATAGAGTGTTTCAGCAAAGTCTGAGTAGCCAAAACACTCACGTCGTGCTGTGACATTAAATCAGGCACTGCATAGGAGTCAACCCATATGGGTATCTACAAGGTACCCGCGTCTTTGGGGTTTTCTTGTTGTGTTCTTTCCCTAAGAACTTTTAAATTTCTGTTAAACTAGCATGTTTAGAATAGGATATGTGTGTGGAGAAGAAAAGTAGGAACTTAATGCAACTTATTGTTTGAGTTGATAAATTTTGTGAAAATGGAGACATCTCCAAATTTTTATGCAATAAGTTGTTAAGGCAGAAGTTGATGGATCTGTGAGTGACAATATGTGCATGAATGTGATAAATAGATTAAGCTTATGCATGAATCGAGAGTTAGCTAATCGTCAGTCTAAACTCCGTGCCATGTGCAAGTGAGTTATTTGTATCATTTTTGCTGTATATGTCAATCTAGAACTTGCCTGGTTAGTATTGCATTGGTTGTAGAATGGTTGGTTAGGAAATGATCATAGGCCCTTTTTGAATGAAGTCCACTTGAGCCAAATGGCCTACCAAATGATAGATGATTCCTTTTGATCCCTAATTTTGAGCCTGAACTGACCCTTTTGTTGTTAGCCTATTCACCTTCCTTGTATCCTGTAGACCTCTATTTTGGCCTTGGTCCCTCCTTGGACATTGTGCACCTCAACTCAGGCTTAATGCTTAAGTTGAGGGTGGCTACAATAAGGGTATGATAGGAAGAATGGGGTATTAAAATATCGGGTTAGTATCTAAAAGGGAAGAAAGCAGGTGTGGTTTGTGTGCTACAAAGAAAAAAAAGAAGAAAAGAAAAAGAAAAAATGAAAAGAGAAAAAGTGCAAAAGTGAAATAAAAGCCACACCTGATGCTTGATTAAAGTGAAATGATAACAAAAGAGGAGAATAAGGGAGGAGAACATTGTGGTCTGAAAAGTGGAGGATAAAAAGTAAGTATAGTTTCAAGGAGGGCGTAGTCACTATTTCCAAATATACCACTCCCATCCCTGAACCTACATTACAAGCCTACAAAAGTCCTACAGTCATCTTATCCTGACTGTTTGAAAGACAAGCCATAGAAAATAAGGACAAGCCTATGGTATTGTGCATGTACAATTTGAACTTCTTTGCGAGAGTGAGCGTATTTCCAGTACCTGTCTAGTAAATGAATTTTTGTGTGAGCGGGACTTCTTTGCTATAAGGGCACTAGAGTAGAAACTGATTGCTAGCTTATTGGTATAAATGTTTGCTATGTATGCTATCTTGTTCATGAATACCATGTTGTCATCCATGGATCCATTTTGTGTTGTCTCGATAACTTCTATGTATGCATTGGTTTTTGGGTACTGATTCTGTGAACTGAAAGGATTTAAACTACTTGGTTGCTGTAGTTCCTAGGTTTCTTTTACTGAAGTGGTTTAGTTTATGTTTCATTTGTTGCTTGAGGACAAGCAAACATTCTAAGTTGAGGGTGTTGATGTGCCGGGAGTTCACGACACTTTCGACGCTTAAAATGAAGGATTTTGGGAGTTCTTAAGTATGTTTTGTTAGATATGATGCTCGTTTGCTACATGTGCAGGGAAAAGTGTTGAAAAGACAAAAAATCTAAAAAGTTGATGTTTTATGGGCTTAAAGTTATGCCCCACTGGCGTGAGATGCACCACGGCCCGTGGGAAGATTAGTCAGAATGAGACAATATGCTTTAGGAGAAAAACCCCATCCCACGACAAATTTGGGATGGGCGTCAGAGCCACGATAGGACGTCACAATTACCTATTGAAATGGACAAGTGGAGCTAAAGGCTAGAAGCAAGGGTTGACATCCTATTATGATTCCCGTGAGAGTTGCGATGGGATGTCACACACGCCTATCGAGATTAGACAGAGCTACTGGAAACTCAGATGATTTGGCTGATGAGTTGCCCACGATGCCCGTGGCAACCACAATGGCTCGTCGCCTAGCTCGTGAGAATAAGGTAGATGATTTGGAGCTAAAGTGAAAGAAAGACTGATGAGCACCCATGACGCCCGTCGCACCCACGACGGCCTATAGGTCCTACCCATCAAAACTGCCGTGTTCTAGATCTCATAGTTCTGTTAGGATGTGGTCTGTTTTGTCTATAAATACATTCCCTTAGGTTTTATTTCGGGAGTTACGCAATTGTTACATATTGTTACACATACTTTACGCATACTTGGACATCATAACACAGTTTTTGAGAATTCAATTGTTGTTGTTGGTTATTGAAGTGTTCTTGAAGATTCAAGATTTTGATTTTCTTTACTTGTTAATGTAAGTTATAATCATGATCTCTTAATCTAAATCTGGTTGTATTCCTACAAACATGAGTATCTAAATCCACAACTAGGGTTATGGGAACCATGAAGGATTAACAAAGTAGGCAAAGTACTTGGTAATCCTAGGATGGTGTTCATGCAGATATTGTTTTTCCCCTTGTTTTGATTTCTTTTTAACGGTTGCAAACATTAAAACTCGCCTTATTCGTACTTTCTTAACCAAAGGGGTAATGAATGGGAAAGGGGATTACACAACAGAGATTTGAGGCTACCAACTCTCACCTAATTGGCTTGAACCTGCCCAGGGAGAGCTGATCTGGGATAACTGGTAAGGTTTAGCAAAGAAAACACCCATAGACTGACCAAGTTGCATGGTGAAATTCTTCTATTTTGGTAACCATCCGCTTAGGAGAACCAATTTACCGATCTTGCATGCATAGCACCAAACTAGGTTACTAAGTACAATGCCTCAATACGTTATGATTTCATGGGGAACACTACCCTAGTCGCTTCTCTCATTGATTACAATACATGAAACTATTACTTTGTTACCTGTTCGAATCTAAATTATGAATACTACTTTTACTTAAAACCCCCCCTTCAAGGGAAATAAACTGCTAAGAGCGCGACTAAACATAGTCAACCCTAGTCCTACCATTTTCCCTGTGGGATCGATCCCAATTTTTGTTGGGTTCTATATTTGAAAATCAACAGCTTTATGCTTCTAAAAGGAGATGTAATTTGGGCACACCACATTTCCTTCTAGTTAAGGTGAATTATAACTCATAACAGTTAGACAAGATATATGTTAAGAAAGTCCTGAGATTGCATGAGGTTCCAATATCTATCATATCCGATAGAGGTACGCACTTTACCTCCAAGTTACATGAGGAGTTAGGCACCACACTTGATCTTAATACTGCCTTCGATCATGATACCAATGGGCAGTCAGAGAGGACCATTCATGTACTTGAGGTCATGCTACGGGCATGTGTCGCTGATTTTAGAGGTTATTTGTCATACCCCAGAACTTCCACGCCCAGACTAAACTCTGAAAACCAGTAAAAAATAAAAATTTTAGAAAAAAAATTCAAGTTTCCAGGAACCATGATTCAAGACCACAGACCGTAGTTTGGAACCACGGTCCGTCGTCTCAAATCGTAGTCCTAAATCTAGTAGACTCCCAGTTCAAATCTCAGGAACCACGAGTCATACCACAGACCATAGTTTGGCACCATGATCCGTCCTGTCACTCGTGGTTTCCCTTAATCAGAGGACCATCAGTTCAGAGCTGAAGGACCACAAGTTAGACCACGGGCCATAGTCTAGGACCACGTATCATCTTTTTGACTTGTGGATCTAAAACCTCATAGACCATAGCCCATGTCCCAGGATTCACGGGTCACATGACGAACCGTCTTCCTGGAGTACGGTCCGTCCTGTGGAGTCGTACTTCCTGAGACCCGAGAATCCCTAAAACTCCTAGGTAGAGCCACGACTCAGATGACGGTCCATCATCCAGGACTACAGTCTGTCATTTCGAGTCGTGATCCCTGAGTCATAGTTTTGGCAGTTTTTCTTTTAAATTTCCCAGGGGTATTCTGGATTTTTCCTACCTCTTTTAAAGCCTAAGCTACGATGTTTTGACTACTCTAAGCCTAGTTAATTAGTCAAAACTACCTAAAACCTTCATTCTCCTAAATTCACCAGACTTAGAAAGAAAAGAAGAGAAAGAAGCGATAGTTTTCTCCCAAGAACAAGCAGAGGTCTTCATCCGCTTCAGCCTAAAAAATCCAAGGATTTCTCTGCGGATTTCTTCAACAGGTATGTGGGATTTCACTAGTGGGTTCTTTTCACCCATAAGGTCCCTAGATTCCAGTCAGTCTTCAGTTTTATCCATGAATTTGTTCAAACCTAGGGTTCCAAAATCTTAGGGATTTATTGAAATTCAGTTCCTACAACCTCTATGGTTTTGACTACATGTTTCTTGGAGAATTAGTATAGTTCTATGTACAATGTTCAGAAACCCTAGTTTGTATGCTTACAGTACTTCGTGAATTAAGCTTACTAGGCAGATTAGTTACATGCTCATGTATCAAAATTCAAATGCCATATCCCTCGGTATATTTATGTTGCATTCGTAGTTGATTTCCAGTATTTTGAGCTATCCATCATTTCAGTACATTGTTTCTTGTATTGAGTTGGGAGTAGACTTAGTACCGAGCAGAGGAGGGGATAAAGGTTTAGCTGTCAGTTTAGGCTAAGACCTTTAGTAGCAGTCCCTAAGTCCCAGAACTACGGCGGCATCGTAGGTTTAGAGGAGTCAGATGTTAGACTAGGATGTACCTCCTTGTCCCTTGCGGACATCAGTAGTGGATCCACGTCAGAATTGTTCGTACCCTTGGCAAGGTATGAACACCCTTCTATCCAGGGTTACAGGTTGGCCCCATAGTTAGCTCAGCTTGGAGTATGTTGGTTAATAGTATCTCCCACAGTCAGATTCATGTTCAATGACCATGTATTCAGTATATATTTATATATTTTAGTAATCAGCTCAGGATGTTATATCTTCGTGATTTGTACTTGGTCACCGCATCCAGTTTAGCTTTCAGTTATGTTCCAGTATATCTTTTCTATGCTCAGTTATTATGTTGTTCAGCTCAGCCTATATCTTGCATGCTCAGTACATTCAAAGTACTGATGCATACTTTTGTGCTACATCATTTTATGATGTAAGTTCAAGTGGTCAATATCCAGACCGCGCTTAGTTTGACTTCAAGTCCGTACTCAGTAGTTCAGTGGTGGGTCCTCATTAGTTCGAGGATGATAAACATGCTTATATATTCAGTATTTACTTTCAGTCTCAGATTTGTTAGAGTTTGCTGGGGGCATGTCCCAGCAACTCCTATTCAGTTAGAAGGCTTTCATACATAGACTAGTTTCAGCTGTTGTTAGTATTGTTTTTTAGTCAGCACTAAATGATTTTTATATTCAGACTTTTGGGTTCTTCCTTGCTTCCAGAAAATGATGGTTTTAGCTTCCGCACAATGCATGCTTTACTCTGATTTTGTATAGATATGCCATGCCATGGGTTAACTTGGGGTCAATTATGATACTAAGCACCATGTCGCATCCAGGGGGTAGCTTCGGGATATGACAAACTTGATATCAGAGCATAAGGTTTGAGTGTCCTAGGATGTCTAAAAGTCGCGTCGAGTAGAGTCTTCTTCATGGGGGAGAAGCTATGAGACGTCATTAGGAATAACTTCCCTTCTTTCTTTTCCAGCTCGTGCTATAGATTATGAATTCTTTTTAATCTCCTTCTATTCTAACACATGCTGTTCGCATTTCAGAAAGATGCCTCCCAGGAGAGCTAATGTTAGGAATCAGCCTGCAGCTCCAGCAGACCCACTGAAAGAGCAGGTTAAACATGCCAAATTCAGGGCTGCTTTTCAAGTGCTTGCTCAAGACATGACCGCCCAGGTCAATTAGCAGGCTGCGGCACCAGCTCCGCCTCAGGTTAATACTGTTGCAGCCAGAATCCAGGACTTCACTGGATGAACCCTCAAGAGTTTCATAGGTCTAAGATAGAAGAGGATCTCCAAGAGTTCTTAGAGGATGTTCAAAAAGTGACAAGAATTATGGGTGTCACCCCAGTCGAAGGTGCAGACTTGGCCACTTATCAGCTGAAAGGAGTGGCCTACAGTTGGTACCAGCAATGGAAGGAATCTCGTTGTGCAAATATAGGACTAGTGACTTGGGATCTTTTCAAGACTTCTTTTCTGGACCAGTTCTTCCCACTAGAGCTCATGGAGGCCAAGGTTCAAGAGTTCATCAACCTGAAGCAGAATGACATGAGCATAAAAGATTATGCTCTGAAGTTCACTCAGCTATCCAAGCATGCTCCATCAATGGTAGCTGACTCTAGAACTCGTATGAGCAAGTTTGTGTCTGGAGTGTATGATGATGTGGTCAAGGCATACAAGACGACCATGATCATTAAAGAGATGGACTTATCCAGGTTAGTTACTTATGCCCAACAAATTGAGGAGGATAAAATTAAGGAAAGGGGATGAGATGCTAAGAGGGCTAGGATAGGTGATTATAACCACTATCAGTAGAGGTCAGAGAGTGGCAACCACTCTCAATTGTAATGACCCTTCCGGTTATTTCCAGGTATACGTTTTCCTTGGACCGTTAAGGCTTGTCGGGACCGGTATTTTGGGGCCGGGTCCATTTGTTTGATCGTAAGTTTCTTTGATAAATTTTCTGAACTTTGGGTAAAATGTCTCAGGGATTTTCTCTCAATATATAAAGAGTTAGAATTCCCCCGAAATACCAAATCGAAGGTCTATGAGTCTAGTTTCCAACTCACAAAACCTCACGTCCAACTGATCTCTGAGTAAAAAGTTATGATTGTTTTACCGCGGACTGTCTGGCAGAAAACGGGTTGCAAAATGGGTCGCGAACCGGGTCGGGTTAAACTCGATTTAAGCCTCAACTTCACGTTTTAAAACGCCATTTCAGTTCTGAAACAGTGAGAAAACATAAGGGAAGATTCCGAGAGAGTTCTTGAGTATCTAAATCGTGCGGTGGTGAGTTGCGAACTTAATTTAAGAATTTTATTAACATCGCGTGTATTTGAAAATATTTTTATTTAAAAGTTAAATTTGGTAAAAATTATATTATTATTGCCTTTTCAAAATATTTTAAAGGTATATGAAAGATATTTTGTTACGATATAATTGTATATGTATTTATTTTATAAGGTTTTTATACATTGTAATATTTTAACGGAGATAGTAAATTTAGTTATGTTGAAATTTATTATTATAATATAGTAGGTTTTATTCGAAATAATTTTCTATTAATTATGGTATATTTAAAAAGCTATATTGATTTTACCATGAATTTATGCAATACCCGAATATATAAATAACGGGATAAGAATTTCTTCTTTTGTCCTTTGTAATTGCCACCTCCACTCCACGTGTAGGTGGAGGGAGTGGCCAGCCAAGGGATGGCTAAAGGTGGCAGCATATCACATTATCCCTCATACATTATCCTTCATAAGTGGCTTTAATGGGATTAATGATCACCCTTTTCTTTTCATTTTGTTGTTACTGTCATATGGGTGGTCATTAAAGTCCTACTCATTACTTTCAATTGCCAAAGGCAATTCTGAAACCTCTTCATATATATATGCTTGCAAATACGTATTCACGTTAGTAAGGAATACTTTTTCTAGTCAAGTTATTCAAGTCCGAGTTCGAGTGTGATTTCATTTCGGAGCTTTTCGGAGAGGTTCAAGCTTGTCATCGGACGACAGGTAGGTTACAGTTTATTTTTTCTAGACTCCGCATATATAGAATAAAATTGTATTAATGGGCATCCTTGGGTTGGTTTATTAGGTTGGTACCACATACCTTGACCGCTTTATTCATGTCCGCCTACTTTTGTTCCTCCGTTGCTTGTAGTATTTGCCGATATATTTCAGTTACCCTTGTGGTCCTGTGAGGCCTTGTTGACTCTGGAACATAGAAGGTGGGATTTTGGGAATGTCCGCGAGTCCCGAGCATAGAATTATCTTTCTAGGCTGGTTATGCTTGCTGAGTAGCTGTGGGCCTGTGCATGGTCGATAGGTTGATTGTAAGCTGCTGGGCAGCTATTGTGTTTGATCATACCATTTTCATGCATATAAAATGGTTTTAGACATGTTTTACTACGGTTTGGGCTTCGGGCCTACAGACACTATTTTCTAAACCTTGCATGGCCCGGGGGCCCGTTTTGATGGAAATAATTTGGAAATGGTTTGATTTAAACTTATGAATATTCTTGGGTAAAAGAAAGTAAAATTATGATTTAAATCACCAGTTTTACGATTAACGCTAGACTCGGCAGGGCCGGAGTGCTAGTTGAGTTT